>JAZGTH010000046.1:2587500-3194149 GCA_036877525.1 Chromobotia macracanthus | reverse complement strand
TGATTTCCACACTTTGATAAGCTAATAAATTAAGAGAACTTGTTTTTGAGCCTTTCATTAATTTATTCATTTGTTTTGGGAGTCTTTACAGAGCTTTACGTTCCACATGCTGCAGAGCTGTGACCAAGTTTAACATTTGTTGTAGCATTTATAATGAGTTTATAGAAAAATATTTACAATGACTAAGATGGATATTCGACCACACAATTGACCTGGATGGCTGGAGAACAGTACTTGACATTTTATAGAAATAAGTTCAGGCGAACGCAGATGTAGTTATTTGCATGAGCCCAACAGCCAGTGAGGCATCAGTGTAACAGAAACTAAGCTATGAATATCTTTCTATTTGGTCAATGTTGTTAAATGTATGAAAATGTTTACAAAACCCTTTAGTTGATTTTTAACCTTTGACCTTGCAATTGTACTCTTAAACTTTTCAAACTTCTTTAAAAAAAGACAAAAATAAATCATTTACCACTCTTTAAAAATTTTCTAACTAAAATAATTTACTACTACGTACTGTTGGCTAAGAGGAGAAAAACCCTGTTTCCTTTACTGCCACTGTCCTGTTTTAACCTTTTTTATTTTTTGCTTTGTTTTGACTCAAAGCAACAAACAATTAAATATATCTTGCATATATTTATATATATATATATATATATATATATATATATATATATATATATATATATATATGTGTGTTATATATATATTTATTTATATATATGTCCTAAGAAGTTAGGACCATGCTCAAGTAATCCAACCAACATCGCGCAGGGATGCGTATATATAGCCGTTAGAGTTAGGTTAAGTTTAGGTTCAGGGTATGGATTAAAGTTAGACACATAGTTGTGATGGTAAAGGTCAGGGTAAGGAGTTAGAGATTGCATTGTTAATAAATGTCCTTACAAAGATACCTGTGTTTGTGTGTTTCTCAACTCATTCTATAGGCCTGGTTGTAAGAACATGGTCCCTGTTTTATTATTTTTTTTGCCATGTGCTCCTTGTTTTGTTGGGCATGCGGCTGGAATCCTGACTCGTGTGCTCCATGTGTTATCATGTTGTTCATTTTTTCATTTTTACATTTTTCAGAACATAGCATTTGGATCCTGACACAGTTATTCTAGACTTGGTTCATATTTACCCTCCAAACTCTGCTCTGTGTCTTTTGTACTCTGTGTTTGGAAGCACAGTTTGTTTGATTCCCTGTGCCATAATTGTGACAATGTCTGGAACCTGACTCTGTCTTTTATTGAATATTGTTTTTGGTGTCAGCATCTGGTTGTGTCAGTGTTTTATGTTTTTGTCTGTCTTGTGTTTCCTGTTTCCTGTGTAGTTATATCCCTATTTCTGTTTTGGTTCATTGTTTGTATTTCTGATTCCTGTAATTTTGCCAAGTTTTTTTTAAGTATCTCCATTTTTTTAAATAGTTTTACAATTAAATCCTGTGTTGGTTGTTGAAACTACACACCAATGTTACAGAGGAACCAACGTTCTAAAAGCATAATAAAAATGGATTTGCCCTTCCATGCTGCTTGTTGAGGAGACCCACCTTCCCTTCATTGAGTTTACTGAATTCACCCTGTGGGTACGTGGATCCTCCTTCACTGTGGGAGTCATAGAGGAAAACACCAACAACTCAGACTCCCCAGATCACATACCATCACCAACAGCCATCCTTGTGTCTTCTCCAGACTGGAAGCACCATATTTAAAGCCTGTAGACCAGGAACCAGAACCAGTGACCCCATAGATCATAAGTGTGAGCTTTCTCCAGCTACAGCAACAGAGACAGCCACTATGTCCGTACCTGGACCAGAGCTGGATGCCATATCCATCCCAAGGCCAGAACCCACCATCAGGTTTAACTCAGATTTGGCAGCACAGGACAATCCACCCCTCAGCCAATGAAGGAAAGCCAGCTCATACCTTTATTCACTATCCCTTAGTCTGTGTCTGTGGGCCTCTTGGTTGACCTGGTCCCACTCCGCTTCATGGTTCCTGGACTCCCCATTGCCTCAAATCATGTCCATGTATTTATCTGGTAAATGGATTTGTACTAAACAGGATAACGTATGGTCTGAGAAGCCTCTAAATAAATCTAAATCACTCTGAGACCTGATCACTCTGTTGTGGTTTATTTTGCAATAATGACTAAAAACATTGTGTATTTCACACTCTGCATCTCAACATCTCTACAAAAATGACAAATATTATACAAACTATTATACCAGTTTATCCACCTTAAGATGGGCTCTGACTACATGTTTCTCGGGCCTGATTTTTCCCTGCTGATCTTGACCTTGATTGGGTCAGATGTTTGGCCCAGATTATCTTGTAACGTGAAGTGCTTAAAGATCAAATCTTACACCTCCCAATCTGCTTTAAGAAACATCGGGGAAGCTCCGATGATATCAAACATGTTTGATATTTAGGATTTTAAATTGGGATGATTACATCATTACCTTCACAATAGTCAGTGAGAGACGGCGGTGAATAACAGACCTTATGAAATAGTGATCGTGAAACAAGCTTTTTAATGGGACATGGCAGCGGACATGGAGAAACAGGGTTGATGTTGAACTGTGGCAGTAACAAGACAGCCTGTTTTAGCTGTAGCAGAAAATATATCACAACCGTTCTGTTAAAGACAAGAGCTGAGGAGAAACCTCACTTTTAAGCATACCAGGTGAGTGCAGAAAAACGTTATCGTGCTAGAAAGCAAATGTAAACATTAATAATAATAATAATAATTAAGTCACACTGTATTTTGTTGACATCTGTTCCCCTGTGAGGCGCTGCATCTTGCGCAATAATATTTCGTAGTGTGGGATGCGTTATGATCTTTAAATCTTATAGTGTGCGCATGATTAAGATTTTAGAGAGATTCTCTTTATGTGTGTTCTGCAACCAGATTTCATAATCGGTCAGAATTTTGAAAATCCTGTAGTCTGAACCTGGCTTTAGACGAACTAATAAAACAACTACCCAGATAACAGTTTTAAGTTGTAAGAATGTTTCCGTAACGTTTATATTTATAAAACATTCAATGTTATTTCGAAAGTTCCAGCAACACTTGAACCAAACCTGCGACCTTTGGGTTGCAAGTTGCACACTCTAACCATTAGGCCCACATATACATAATATAATCAAAACAAAATCTCTTTTACTGTACCCTATATCTTCAAAAAGACATTACATTGACTAAGCTTAAATGAATTTTGATGTTATTGCATAGTGAATAAAACTTAAAAATCATTTTCTTAAATGCGTGTTTAAAGTTTTAGGGCTTTTCTTTTGAAGTGGACACAACTTTTTATTTAATTTGGTGATGGGTGACGTAGCCGGTCTTCCGCACGGAAGTCACACACTAACTTTGGTGGATGACTGATATTTATATCGTAGACTTAATTTCAGCTTAATTCCAGTAATTTTTAAATGTACATTTCATACTCGTAATATTGATGCACCATGATTGTCAGGTATGCCTCAAACAACTTAAATGCTGATGTAAAGATTTTATTTTTATTAGCTCGCCGTGGGCTCGGCTTTGTTTTGCTGTTATAATGTTTATTGTGATTCGCAATAATCGTAAATGGTTTTCAACTTTGACACTCTTCGACCTCAAAAACTTTTAATCGTGGTGATGTGATGTAAAAAGAACAACAAATGGCAACACCCCAACAGATAAACATAGTCTGCATATGTTAATGTTTAAAAAGTCATTTTATTAAGCCTATAGACAGTTTTTTGACTATTTGATTAAAGGGTAGGGTAATTGAAGGGTACTTCCAAATGATGTCTGTTTAATGTTTTAGAAAACAAGAAAGACAACCATTTCGTGAATCGGTTTTCATTGCAACTATTTTTCATTACGTAACAGACAAAATATGGTTTCAGTTTCATTTATTTCTTTGTTTGTGAGCACCCTCGTGTGGTGAGAAAACAGAGATACCAGTTTTTTACATTTCTTTCTACATTTGTTTTGAAAATACAACGAGAACAGTTCACACAGTTTCCTTATGTGATTTGATATGAGTGTAGTCCAGTGCTCATCGTTTTAAGAGACTTGAATTGCTTACCCACACATTTGCAGAAGGTTATTGCTTGAAAGAGAATCAGTTAGATGCTATTTACAAATACAGAAGTTATTTCATGTAGGCAAATGTAAATGTCTGTTCTGATTAGGTGATGATCTGATCTGTTTCACTGGATCACGGTGGTCGCATGTTAATGCAAAGTTCAGGCCTTTTAGACTTTAGACTGGCCATTTACTGACACTGGACAGAGAAGAGAGTATGCAGCCCTATGATGCCCAAATGATGTGAAAAGTTAAAAAAAATTGTACTAAAAATTATTGTACTAGAAACATAAAATAATAATCCAAAGTAGAATCTATTGCAGTCCAAATGAAGAACTATTGCTGAGAATCTGTTCATTTAGATGTGATCCTTTGCTTATTGGTACAAACGGACCACCTTGACTACCATGCTGCTGAAATAATATTTTTTTTTTTTACAGTTACTATCTTATCTGCATGTTTGCAGTGTTGCTTAACAAAGGTTAGTAACAAAGTAACTGGATTTGAAAGACAAATCAAATCCATGCCATTTGCTTAAAAGACATTGTATATATCTGCCTTTTTAACTTCTCTTTGTTTTCAGTATCTCTGGAGGTCACAGTTAAACACTTTGTTGGAGACTCTGCTGTCCTACCGTGTTTATACACAGAAGATAAATCTCAAGTCAAAACAGTGAATTGGGTATACAATGATGACAAGAATGTGTATCAGTTTAGTCCAGGCCATAATTCAGATAAGGTAAAATACAACAACAGAGCTGAATCTTTTCCTTGGGAGTATTATAAAGGAAATTACTCCATCATAATCAAGAAACTTGAGAAAACTGATGCAGGAGAGTACACCTGCATCATCACACCAGCACATCATTATGAGAACATACATCTCATCATTGAATCCAAAGGTTCGTACAAACTGATGATATAAAAAGGCTTGATTTGAAAAATAAAAGCTAGGATTTAAAGGAAGATGTTGATCCTGTTTGTAGATTTAGCAGTGCAGGATAAACTACAGCATTTTAGTAAACTGTTTCATCTGCTTTAGCAGGACATTCAAAAAATAATTACGAAACCAATTGTCATTAAAGATATGGTAGGCAATTTCGCAGAGTCTAGCGATAGCAACATAGCTTTGAAAGCAAAAGATCCCACCCTCCCTTTACAGTGCTGTCCAAAGCCACGCCTCCTCCAGCACATAAAAGCATACATAGTTTGACAAGTAGGGAGTTCTGTCATTGTATTTAGACCAAATGCAATGATTGGACGACATTTCATGGTCCTGCGACTGCCACAGAAGATAAATATTTAGATAAATATACTTAGGCCACTTGGTGATTGTTATCAGCATTTGAAAAGTATAACAAAAGATTTTCTGAAAAACAAAACCCTGTCCTACCTTTAAAACTGTATATTTTATTTATAAAATACGAATATAGGAAATGTTGGTCAAATACAGCTCCATATATAAGATGGTGCTGGTATATTTAGGACGGTGCAGTTTTAATAAGTTTCTGTTATTGTTTTGTTTTACAGGAAAAGAAGAAGAAGAACAAAGTACACAAATAAGTCCAGCGATTATTGCATTAATCATTACTGGCATTTTAATTTTATTTGGTGGTATTATGTTTCTGTTCATTCTACACAAAAAGAGAAAGAACATTTTCATGTCAAGAAGTATATGAATGTTGTCGCATTGCATGTCAAATGGTCAAAAACCAAATGGCATTTACAAACAAATGATTCTGGAAATTATCTTAAAAAAATAGCTTTCTAAGATGTAATGACTTTTAACCTGCTGCTCTACCTGCACTATCAGTCTTAATTTGTACTACTTTCTATTACTATGTTAAAAGCTTTGACAAAGCAAACATTCAGGTCTTAAAATATTTATGAAATGAAGCAAACAAAAAATTGCACACAAAAAAACACTGGTTTTGATAGAAAAAGATGACAAGAAAGGGGCCACCTTGCTGGTTGGACAGTGTTATACTACATTTCTAATTTAGTCTGTTACATCCGGTGATGTAATTTATGTATATTTGTTACTGTTATTCTGCACTGTTGTGGATTTCTTTCTTTTTCTGTCTCCACACAATTGGACCAGCTTTAATTACTCTAAAGGGGGAGCTCTGTTTCATATCTGGCCTTTGCTTCTCTCTGGCTGTTGGTTGCTAACTGTAATTTTAGTCTCATCACATATTGTATTAAAATGCATAAAGTTTGTTGTTCACTGTGAACATTTAATGTTGCAACTTGATCCTAAAGCGATTGTAACAGCGTCTAATAAACTTGTATGGCTTGTATTTTTTGTATAAACACTGTTTTTATGTTGGAGTTTTTCTTTTAAATTATTTTAGTATTCCCCGATAATTTGATTTATCCCTTGATATAACAGCTGAAAATATTAGTTTACTTGAAATTGAAGATTTCTTGTAATAGATGATATCCTAAATTTATAAAATGTATTTTATGCTTAGATGCTCACTAAGCATCTAAGATGCTCATTTTATATGTGAATTTGTGCTCAGTTAAAATATTAGTATTAATACCTTTTTGTAATTTAGTTTTGACACAAATTAATATATAAATAATTTCATATTAGGCTTCATGTGAAGGCTCTTCAGAACAATGTTTCAGTTCTTAGAAAGATGAAGCAGTAGTGTGGGTGCTGTTTTAGGATGTTCCTTTAACAATGTTATTGGATTGGTTTGGTTGTAGTGGTTGTAGCAAATTCTGAACATTGCACAAATGCTTTGTGATAAGTGTAAAACGATGATTGCATCAAACCCTAGAGAGATCCATCTGGAGGTAAACACACATCTCCACGGTTTAATTGGTCTCTATAGTTAGATCAATGCATTTAGATATGTAGACATGATCAAGAGGATCTGCTGAAGTTCAAAGCTTCAGAATGGTTTAGAAAGGTGATCAAGTTATTTTGAACGTGGCATTTGAACGTTGCTTGTGCAAGAGAAAAGCAACAGTAATTCCAATAACCACTTGTTGTAATTGGAAGTTGTTCTCTGAAAGCACAATGTTGAACCATGAAGCAGATGGGCTGCAGTGGCAGAAGAACACAATAGGTGCCACTGTTGTCAGCAAGAACAAGAAAGTGAGGCTATAGACTCACCAAAACTGGAGAATAAAAGATAGGAAAGATGTTGAGGTCTTATGAGTCTGAATTTCTGCTGCAACATTCAGATGGTAGAATCAGAATTCAGCATAAAGAAGATGGATCGCATGGATCCATCCTGTCTTGTGTCAATGATTTAGACTGATGGGGTTGATGTAGAGGTGTGGGGGACATTTTCTTGGCATACTTTGAGCCCCTTAATACTAAGTGAACATTGATTAAAGGATGGATATGACGAGCAAAATACTTAGGTAGGTACATATAATGACCACAGTGTTCTCATCTTCTCATGGCGCTACGTCACAAAGCTTAGATCATCTCAAACTGGTTTCTTGAACAAAACAATGAATGTCATTCACAGTCACCAGATCTCAGTCCAGTAGAGCACTTTTGGGATGTGGTCGAACAGGAGACTCGCATGAAAATGCAACTGTGAGATGATGCCATCTCAATATGGACCAAAATCTCTGAGAATGTGTCCAGCACCTTGTTGAATTTATGCCACAGAGAATTAAGGCAGTTCTGATGGCAAAAGAGGATCCAACCTGGTACAAAACATTATAAACAATAATTGTGGACCTACCTTAAATTGAAAGTGGACTTACCTTTATGGACTTACCTTAAAATCTGCTGAAACATATTTAATACTATTTATTATACTACCTCATACCTGGAGTTTTCAATATTTAGTGTAGCTATATTTATAGAAATGTTCCCAGTGTAATATCTTAACAAAGAGGGGTAATGTTCTGTCATTTGGATTTTACTCATTATATGAAATATATGCGCATAAAGATAAGAGTATTAATTAATGTGACTGATGTAGCACACTTGTAAAGCTTGTTTATATGTAGTGGCAAGGCCATATCTAGCCTGTGCACTCTCATCATATTAACTTGAACCATGAGGCTGATTAGACCATTGACTGAGCTCACAGTGAAGTCACATAATGAACTCTGTGTACCACTCTATGTATGTGTAATTGGCAACTAATTTTATTGGTTCACAAGCTCTGTACATCTCCAGTATGCAGATACAGTATCAATGGCTAACTTTAATTAAAGATGTCTCAGGTCATGGAGAATGTAGCAAACAAGTTTCCTGAGACAAGACATCTGTTCTGTCTCTGGCATTATATTATAAGATTTCATAAATGACCTACCTTCATCTCCTTCACTTCACAGAACCATCATCACCAATCACCAGTGCTCAGAAAATGTTTTGGAAACAGTGAGTTCAAAGAACTAGATCCAGGATCTGAGGAACAAACACAGAAAAAATGTACTTCCAAACATCAATATCACCACTTTAAATCAAAAATGGCATAAAACTGCCATTTTACAACACTACAACACACTATTTTGACTTTGGCTCTTGTGTTATGGCACTTATGGAAATATAACCTGTTCTTTTCCAGCCTGTAAATGCATTTCCACAACATTATTATTATTAATAAAAACAATTGTCACAGAAATAAAGAATACAGATAGTAAATAATATTTAAACATATTTAATTAACATGGACTGCTTTTATGGTTGTGGTCTAGGTGACAAATATTTCTATTTCAACTTCATAAAGGCAGGCCTTAGTTCAACCTTTCAGATACAGTGTAGACATTTTTGATCTTGAATTATAATATCCACATGCATATTTTTTATGTAAAGTTGATTTGATTCCTAAAAAGGTGAGTAATGTCACTGTAAGACTACATCATCTGGTTACAATAGTGTGTTTTGTATAAACTAATGCCCCAGCTAAAATATTATAGATTTTGTTTAGTGAGACCTTACACACTAAACAGGCACAGTTTTGTTTTAAAGGCTCAAACAATGGCTACAAAGGGTACACTGGAACCTGACAAACTGGTCACATTCCTATAAATGGCTTCAAAAAGCATATGACAAAGAACAGTCCCAAAACAATGAGAATGACAGCAGCATTATTTACCCATTGCAGAAATTACACACAACAATATCACAAGCTATAAGAGACAAAAAAAAAATTAACTGTTGTTGTTCAACATATATTATTAAACTGAATCACATTTTATGGGTAAACATTGATTATCTCTGTTGTAACAACTCAATCACACCAACTAATTCAAAACATCTGTAATAAGTTTCTGTTAGTCAAAGTCATGATTGTTGATGAAGTCATAATATAATGTACACTCAACCCTGTCAAACTAACTAATTCAACATACCTGTAACAGGTGTTTCACACTGCTGGTGGCAGATATCATGGATGAAGCAGCAGAACATTTCTTTACCCTCAAATATTTCATAAATACTCACTGCCATTATCTCCAGTTTAAGTCACTAGTTATCAGAAAGAACCTCTTACCAATTCTAACCCAATACTTCTCTTGAGTACAGACCAGGTACAGTATATACTCTATATTGTCCTCCACTGGTTGAATAGTTATGAAAAGAGTGCTTGCCAGTGATTGTCTGAATGGAGAAAGGAGTTTTGGTCAATGTAACCAGGTGATCTACATAGTTAAAGTAAACAAGAGACACTGATACGCCCTAAACGGCAAGGAAGACAGGAAAAAGAGGTTTTTCTTGCTACCATGTTGTTTTCCTTTTAAATGTCTTTCGGTTATCTATAAAATGTATAAACAGACAGATGAATCAGAAACTGTAAACATATATTATTAGTCAATACCACTAGCATTGTCAGGGGGACCTACATTGGACACATGTCATGTGTTCTCTGGGAACTGAACCCATGATCCTGGTGTTGCTAGCACCAGTTGGTTTACAGAAACACATTATAAAGATCTGCCTGAAGATACTCCTTACACCTTCCTCTCATCCTTTTATAAATAAACTTTTAGGAGAATCAGCTAATGAGGGGCCTGACAGATAGTCACAAGTTCAGTACAGAGCTCAACATTGTGTTGTTTACAATCAACAACATTAATCTGTTGATATAATAGTCTATATTAACAAAGAACTTTCTAAGTTTACTAACCTGTAATACACAATGTTTGTAGAATATTTCTAGTAATCAGAATATAAACGAATCAAAAGTAAGTATGAATGTAGCCGTTGATGTTAACCAGTTATTCTACTATTATAGTCATGAACACTCCTTAGAACATGAGACTGGAAATGATAAACAAAGTAAAAAAAATTTAACATGTTTGGAATGTATTAACTGCCGTTGGAGCAGATTGTATATATATATATATATATATATATATATATATATATATATATATATATATATATATATATATATATATATATATGTTTTTAATACAAAACCAGATTCCACAGTTTCTCTGCAGATCAACTTTATATCTTTATATATCTTATATCAATGCTTTATATCTGTAATAATAAAGTCTATATTTTGGCATTCAGACCCAGGAGACATTTTGATTCTTCTAAGAGGTCATAGAAGCCACAACATGTTCAAATGAGTTGCTCTTTACCTGACTTACCTTGATTTAACTTTTGAATAACAAATAACCCTCCTCCATTCCCTGCAAGACTGATAACACATCATTTAAACAAATGATTTTTGTTCTCTTTTTGAAAAAGAGAAAGTGCTTTTTCAAGTCAAGAAATATATGAATCTTCTCGCATTGCATGTCAAATGGTCAAACTAAATGTTATTTACAAACAAATGATTCTGGAGATTATCTTAGAAATAGCTTTTCTGAACTGTAATAACTTCTAACCTGCGGCTCTGGATGCATAAATCAGTTTTAATCTGCTAACAGTTTCGGCAGTTGTAGTTCATCATATTACTTATATACATGTTCTGCTAACATTTCAGTATCCATTTAAAAATCCTGTTTTGAAATATTATCACAGGTCAATATGGAAAAATATTTTTTTCTGCATGAGAATCATTCTTATTGTATATATATATCAGTCTAAATTTGTACTAATTTCTATTACTATGTTAAGAGCTGAGACAAAGCAAACATTCAGGTCTTAAAATAATTTATGAAATGAAGCAAACAAAAAAATGCCAACACTGCTTTTGTAAGGAAAAGATGACAAAAAAGGGGCCACCTTGATGGTTGGACAGTGTTATAATTATTTCTAATTTAGTCTGTTACAACCAGTGATGTAATTTATGTATATTTGTTACTGTTATTCTGCCCTGTTGTGTTCTTTCTGTTTCTGTCTCTCTTCACACAATTGGACCAGCTTTAATTACTCTCCACCTGTGATAGTCAGGAGATGAGGGACATAAGGAGACTGCAGACACTGCAGTCTGAAGGGGGAGCTCTGTTTCATATCTGGCCTTTGCTTCTCTCTGGCTGTTGGTTGCTAACTGTAATTTTAGTCTCATCACATATTGTATTAAAATGCATAAAGTTTGTTGTTCACTGTGAACATTTAATGTTGCAACTTGATTCTAGGGAGATTGTAACAGCGTCTAATAAACTTGTATGGCTTGTATTTTTTGTATAAACACTGTTTTTATGTTGGAGTTTTTGTTTAAACTCATTTTGATATTCCCCGATAATTTGATTTATCCTCGAAACACTGTTTATTGTAATAGATGATATCCTAAATATATTTAATTTGTTTTATGCTCACTTAGATGCTCACAGTTTAAAACTAAAGTTGAACAGCTTAACCCACTTTCCTCTACAGTCTTTCCATCTACATTTAAGTGTTGTTTTTTATTTATGGTTCATTTTATATGTGAATTTGTGCTCAGTTAAAATATTAGTATTAATACTTTTTTGTATTTTACTTTTGACACAAATTAACACATTTCATATTAGGCTTCATGTGAAGGCTCTTCAGAACAATGTTTTAGTTCTTAGAAAGATGAAGCAGTAGTGTGGGTGCTGTTTTAGGATGTTCCTTTAACAATGTTGTTGGATTGATTTGGTTGTAGTGGTTGTAGCAAATTCTGAACATTGCACAAATGCTTTGTGATAAGAGTAAAACGATGATTGCATCAAACCCTAGAGAGATCCATCTGGAGGTAAACACACATCTCCATGGTTTAATTGGTCTCTATAGTTAGTCCAATGCATTTAGACATGCAGACATGATAAAGAGGGTCTGCTTAAGTTTAAAGCATCAGAATGTTGCTTGTGCAAGAGAAAAGCAACAGTAATTCCAATAACCACTTCTTGTTGTTATTGGAAGTTGTTCTCTGAAAGCACAACATGTTGAACCATGAAGCAGATGGGCTGCAGTGGCAGAAAAACACAATAGGTGCCACTGTTGTCAGCAAGAACAAGAAAATTAGGTGATAGGCTCACCAGAACTGGAAAATAAAAGAGGAAAGACGTTGCCTGGTCTTATGAGTCTGGATTTCTGCTGCAACATCCAGATGGCAGGATGAGAATTCAGCATAAAGAAGATGGATCACATGGATCCATCCTGTCTTGTGTCAATGATTTAGACTGATGGGGTTGATGTAGAGGTGTGGGGGAAAATTTTTTTGGCATGCTTTGAGCCCCTTAATACTAAGTAAACATTGATTGGACCAACATGGATATAACCAGCAAAAATACTCAGGTAAGTACATTTAATGACCACAGTGTTCTCATCCTCTCATGGCGCTACGTCACAAAGCTCAGATCATCTCAAGCAGGAGACTCACATGATGAAAATGCAGCTGGTACAAAACATTATAAACAATAATTGTGGACCTACCTTAAAGAGAAAGTGGACTTACCTTTATGTACTTACCTTAAAATCTGCTGAAACATATTTAATACTATTTATTATACTACCTCATACCTGGAGTTTTCAATATTTAGTGTAGCTATATTTATATAAATGTTCCCAGTGTAATATTATCTTAACAAAGAGGGGTAATGTTCTGTCATTTAGATTTTACTCATTATATGAAATATATGCGCATAAAGATAAGAGTATTAATTAATGTGACTGATGTAGCACACTTGTAAAGCTTGTTTATATGTAGTGGAAAGGCCATATCTAGGTTGTGCACTCTCATCATATTAACTTGAACCATGAGGCTGATTAGACCATTGACTGAGCTCACAGTGAAGTCACATAATGAACTCTATGTACCACTCTATGTATGTGTAATTGGCAACTAATTTTATTGGTTCACAAGCTCTGTACATCTCCAGTATGTAGATACAGTATCAATGGCTAACTTTAATTAAAGATGTCTCAGGTCATGGAGAATGTAGCAAACAAGTTTCCTGAGACAAGACATCTGTTCTGTCTCTGGCATTATATTATAAGATTTCATAAATGACCTACCTTCATCTCCTTCACTTCACAGAACCATCATCACCAATCAATCACCAGTGCTCAGAAAATGTTTTGGAAACAGTGAGTTCAAAGAACTAGATCCAGGATCTGAGGAACGAACACAGAAAAAATTGACTTCCAAACATCAATATCACCACTTTAAATCAAAAATGGCGGTTTAGATCGAAACACTGAGATTGACCATGTTTTGACTTTGGCTCTTGAATATTCAATATTAGTCTTAAGGCACATGGAACTATAGCCTGTTCCTCTGTTCTTTTCCAGCCTGTAAATCCATTTTCACAGCATTATTATTATAAATAACAATTATTGCAGAAACAAAGAATGCAGATAATATTCAATAATATTTAATTAATATGGACTGATTATATGGTAGTGGTCTAATTGACATATTTTATATAATAACATAAAGCCAGGTCTTTCGGATACAGTGTAGATATTGTCCATCTTAAATTATAATATCCACATGTATATTATTGTTTATGTAAATTTGATCTGATTCCTAAAAAGGGTGAGTAATGTCACTATAAGACTGAATATGTGGTTACAACAGTGTTTCGTATAAACTAATGCCCCACCTAAAATATTGTTTTGTTTACTGAGACCTTACACACTAGACACAGTTTTGTTTTAAAGGCTCATTCATTTCACTGTCAAATGTATGACGTATCTTAGTTCCTGATAAACAGTGGTAACTCAGGCTACAATGGTCTGTACACTGAATGTGTTAAGAATACTTATAAACCAGACAATTGTCAAATTCCCAGAACAGACATTAAACAGTGTTTGACAGAACAATAACAAAACAATGAATGACACCAACATATATATATATATATATATATATATATATATATATATATATATATATATATATATATATATATATATATATATATATCAACCAATTTAACACACTAGTAGTAAGTGTATACCGTTTTAAATGAGTCATGTATTTTTGATTTACATACCCATAACATACCTGTAACAGGTGTTTCACACTGCTGGTGGCAGATATCATGGATGAAGCAGCAGAACATTTCTTTACCCTCAGATATGTCATAAACACTCACTGCCATTATCTTCAGTTTAAGTCACTAGTTATCAGAAAGAACCTCTTACCAATTCTATCCCAATACTTCTCTTGAGTACAGACCAGGTACAGTATATACTCTATATTGTCCTCCTCTGGTTGGATGGTTGGCAGAGTTCTTGCCAGTGATTGGCTGAATGGAGAAAGGAGTTTTGGTCAATGTAACCAGGTGATCTACAGAGTGAAAGTAAACAAGAGACACTGATACGCCCTAAACGGCAAGGAAGACAGGAAAAAGAGGTTTTTCTTGCTGACCATGTTGTTTTCCTTTTAAATGTCTTTCGGTTATCTATAAAATGTATAAACAGACAGATGAATCAGAAACTGTAAACATATATTAAAAACAATCAATACCACTAGCATTGTCAGGGGGACCTACATTGGACACATGTCATGTGTTCTCTGGGAACTGAACCCATGATCCTGGTGTTGCTAGCACCAATTGGGTTACAGAAACACATTATAAAGATCTGCCTGAAGATACTCCTTACACCTTCCTCTCATCCTTTTATAAACTTTTAGGAGAATCAGCTAATGAGGGGCCTGACAGATAGTCACAAGTTCAGTACAGAGCTCAACATTGTGTTGTTTACAATCAACAACATTAATCTGTTGATAGAATAGTCTATATTAACAAAGAACTTCTCTAAGTTTACTAACCTGTAATATACAATGTTTGTAGAATATTTCTAGTAATCAGAATATAAACGAATCAAAAGTAAGTTGAATGTAGCCGTTGATGTTAACCAGTTATTCTACTATTATAGTCATGAACACTCCTTAGAACATGAGACTGGAAATGATAAACAAAGTAAAAAAACTATTAACATGTTTGGAATGTATTAACTGCCCTTGGAGCAGATTGTTTATATATATATATATATGAATACAAAACCAGATTCCACAGTTGCTCTGCAGATCAACTATATATCTTTATATATATTATATCAATGCTTTATATTTGTAATAATAAAGTCTATATTTTGGCATTCAGACCCAGGAGACATTTTGATTCTTCTAAGAGGTCGTAGAAGACACAAGAAGTTCCAATGAGTTACACTTTACCTGACTTACCTTGATTTAACTTTTGAATAACAAATAACCCTCCTCCATTCCCTGCAAGGAAATAAAATGTGCATGCAAATTAATATGCTGCACTCATGTTATACTTGCAGTTTTTTTTTGTTCCGGGACTGATAACAGTGAAATCATTTAAACAAATGATTTCACTGTTCATAGTGCAAAAGATGAAACAGATGTACAGTATATGACAATTTGATGGACAGAAATGTCCAGAAGGAACGTCAAAAACTCTGGTCATCAAAGCAGAAAACTCACCTGTTTATACAGGCCTCACATGCAAGGAGGTCAAATTATATTTATTTAAACCACTCTTTAAGCTTTATTGTGAAATGTATAAGAAAAATAACACTTATTATTATAATTGCACATTTTTTCTTAGACTTAAATTCATACATGCCTAAATGGATGGATGAATGGATGGAAAGAGAGACATAGATGTGTCATCCAATCCCACATTACTCATTTTGCTTAAATTGATTGTTCTAAATGAACCAACAAAATGGGTCTAGGTATAGCATTTTTGTTTTTAAGGATAGTATATATCATTTAGCATTGCTATAAGGAGATTTTGTGCATGGTTGGAAGATTTCACCCAGAATTTTTTAAACAGTAATTTGTCAACATAACCTAAGAGTATTAGCATTTAATGGCATGAATTAACCTATATATCAATTTAAATGTCAGTCTTTTGTGAAAAGGACTGTATGGATATGAATAGGATCGCTGTAAAAGTAATTACACTTATATGTTTGATAAAACATATCTGAACGTGTAACTTTTATAACAGGTAAACCCAAGCATCCGCAAATGAACATGTTAAAAACCACAACCATGTGACCAAACAGAACATAACAAAAGTGTCTTATTTATATGATATTATGCTGAAATAATAATAATAAACAATATAATGGGGTCAGTTGTGGCCTACTGGTTAGTGAGCCTGGCTTGTAATCAGAAGTTTGCTTGTTCGATTCCAGTGCTGGCACTGCCCACCGTTCTGTATGTGTTCACTCCTCACCAGTGATGGGTTAAATGCAGAGGTCACATTTCGGGTATGGGTTACCATATCTGACAAATGTCACATTCACAATTTTAATAATATTAATAATAAATAAAAATATCAACAACGAATCGCAATACATTATATACAGCACATAAGAAGTTTGACATGTTTTAAAAGGTCTTTTTCTATTATTTTAGGGAGCTACAGGGACAGTCAGTACGTGATTTTTCAGAGACTTGTTTGCTATGTTTGCTTCACTAAGTAAAGTGGCCTGCATATATTTATATATAAATATGTATAAATTCTGTATATGGCACAGAGCCATAAAATGTTGGTACAATCATTGCATTCAGTCCATTGCGTGACTTTGGAGAGCACTGGAGAAACCTCTCTGATCACAACTGACGGGTTGACGATCACTTTATTTCATCATAATTTATATTTATTTCCACTCGTTCTCAATACTTACATTTGTTTCGGTGCTGAGCAGACAGCACACGGTGTTTAGACAGGCCAACAAGTTAAAACTACAAATTAACTTTTGTTACTCATGACAACAAACGTCATATCAAGCATGATGGTATAACGATATATTAAAAATATTAACAGAAAAAGCGCATGATAGAGATGCTTCCTAATAGTGACACCTGGTGGCCAAGATGGTTCATTTGATCTAGAAGTAATTCAGACACAATGTTTTCACCATGTTTTTTTAATTCATATTGAATATTGTAATTGTGATTGTTGATCTGGCTGTAATGGGTGTTTAAACACACACAGTAAACTCTTGGCTCTTCTTCATTTCACTGTATTTGCTACATGTTGTCTTTCTGTGAGAGCTCTGCAGTTTAAACACTGTGTGGAGGCTTCATTATATTGAAGTCTTCAGATCAACATGATGATTATTCAGATTCAGTTCTGTAAGTGTGTTGCATGTTATACTTATGCATTGTTAAATCTGTTACATACTTTTTAAAACTTTATTTACATTTATGCATTTGACATACGTTTTAATCCTAAGTGATTTACAGTGCTGATATTAAGACGATCTAATCATCATCTGGTCATATATAACGTCACTCTTAATGATTTAAGAGTCATTAAATCATGCTAGTTCATTCAAGTAGGATTTCTTCATGCTTGTATTTCTTCAGCCGAACACAATCAGAGTTATGCTCAACAATGCCCCAGCTTTATAACAGATCAGAGTTCAGAGTTTTGAAGCTCCAAAAAGCGCATCCATCCATCATAAAAGTAACCCATATGAGTCCACTGGGCTAATGCATGTCTTCTACAGTGAACGATATATCTGAGAGAGACATGCGACTGCCTGTAGATAATGAGATTCAATGTTATTGAGGTGGAGCCGTCGTGCCGCCATGTTGGGTGTACTTATTCATGGGCAGGGCAGGACCTAAAACCAGTAACACTACAGTGTCAACGCACAACAGACTTGATGCTGATGTCTGTTTATCTTTTATTTTTCGCATAATTTCACAGGCACATTTACAATTCAACAACAATCTGTTTGTTTGCACAACATTTCTTATATTTCTCATGTTTGCAGTATTATTTTGTGACAGAGGCACGTTTGTGATTAGGCTACAAAGGCAAAGTGCTGCAACTCTGCTTCTATCTGAGGTTAAAACAAATAGATACACAACTGTTTACAGGTCTGAGAAAAACACAGCAGTCAGTTCAGGGTTAAACCTCCAGTCTTGTCAGAGGTGAGACTCTGTTGCCAAGTGACCAAACAGTGAATTTTTTATTATGTTAAACCACACTGCTAAACCACAGCTGAATATTTTGCTTAAAGAAATGCAGTGACTTTGCAGTCACTTATTACAGAGACTCATGTTAATTGTTTATTCCCATCAGTTTATTAACATGAACAAATAAATAGATTCACTGAAATGATTTGGACTTCGCTGCACATGAGAAGAGAGAGAATCGTACAGTGTTTGATCACTGCAGCTTGTTCAGTTGAAGTGAATATTTTAAATGCAGTGGTTTGGTCATGCTGCACTTCTGCTCATTGTAAAAATAGCTGCGCTGGATAAGCCACACTTATATGAAAATAGCTGAACTAATGTCATGCTATAGAAAAATTTAATTAAGGTAGCTGCTTCATTCAGTTCTACCCCAGCACATAGACATTATTGTATTTAATATTGTATATTTTTTTTACTGTTGCTGGTTGGTTGTTGTTGAAGGTTTCCTTTTAATAGCCTCTGATGAACTGCATCAGACCTATCTGAAGATTTGTCACATCCAAAAAAGGAAGTCAAACTCGCATTCAGTTTTTTTTCTCTGTATTAGAGACAAATGGTATAAACGACCATCAACCAAAGAATGTTTTAAGACCCATCTACTGGTCAGTCCAGCCAGTAACAAATAACTTCAATATGGATAATATATATTTTATAGATGTCAAATTATGTCAGATTGATGGTCCTATATATAGGCTATTCACAGGAGAAATGTGTTTTTCTACTTTCAGTTATAACAATGTTTGTCAAAACTTTCTAATGCTTATTTCCTAAATCCAAAAGCACACACAGACCATCACTCGCTCAACACATAAATACATTATGCAGCTCATGCAAACTTATACAACTTATACAAACATGAGTGCAGCACTTCACACAAGTTTGTTAAAAGTTTAACCAAACCACACAGCATCAATGACACATCTAAACACTGTATTTATGTAAGTTACTGATATTATAAATTTGTAGTCATGTCTAATTATACATTTATTGCAAACAAAGGGGAAAGTAAAAAAAGAAGCAGGACTTCCAATTCATAATATGGTTCTTAAAATTATGTATGTGTTATCTGAGGTTTATTGACATGTGAGGCTGCTAATGGATTGTAAAGGACTCTACAATACTCCACCACTGATAACTTTCTTTGCAGATATCTGAGTATAGATTAACGTTATCCTATGATCTACATCTCATCATATATGCCAACTACATTCTGGTTGGTGATTGCATGTTCTTCTACAGTTGCAAGAACAACATGAAACAATGAAGTAAAATGGATGTTTATCCAGACATTGTTACTTGTTGTTTCACTTCTTGGACTATCGGAATTATTTAATAGAATAAAAAATCTTAACAAACAATGTTAAATAAAGCATCAATAAAACTACACACAGTGAGATATATTAGGTCATGCTCTCAATGGTCACAGTTTTGGCAGGTTAAGAGCAAGCAGACGTGCTTTCGGCTTTGCTGGGTCGAGACTTTTTATGCAGTTTTGAAAAGTTCACTTCTGCATACTGAAAGAGCAAAAATCAATGTATGTATTATTATTGTAGTTTCAGTTGTTTGCAAGGACTCCAAAAACAGTTAAACAATTTAGTAAGAAAGTGCTTGACATTTACCTGTAATTGATCTCTGAAGTCACTTGTTGTAGGTCAGTCTTATTAAGTTGTTGTAAACGTTCTTCAGATGTTTTATATCCAACAGTAAAAACTTTCAAAACACAGAAACATCAGATTCAACCGAACTGAAGATTATACATGTGTTTTTACAAAATAAGCATATTGGGGAAGACAAATAGCCAATTTAATGGCAAATTTTAAAAAGTCACATTCTCACATTACAACATCTACAATAATTACAACAACTTTACTGACCTACAAATGCTCTAGCAATAGCACAATATTAATATTTATTTGCTTAAAGCCAGAAATGAAGAAAACTAACTCACCTATAACCACAATGAACAAGACACCATTTAGCAGACCTAGTATGGCGGTGAGAGTCTGCCATGTCTGATTCTGTTCAATGTTTTTCACTACTGTATCATTCTGCTGTGTACATGTGACTTCTTGATTCGGGCTCTCTGTTGACTCTGCAAAGAAAAAGAAATCTATTACTTTATAATAATTGTGTTTGCAGTCTCCATTATTATATTTCTGTGTCTAAAAAGACTGAATATGACAGCAAATTGATCACTGCAGGATCACTTACCAGTAACATGTAGTCTGGTGCCATTGCTGAATATTGGAGGTGTACCTGTCTTCATACAGTAATAAACCCCTAATTCATCAATAGTGACATTATTAATAAACAGATTTTTGGACTGCACTGAATATTTGTGTGCAAATGTTTTGTTGAAGAGTATAAATGTTGTTGATAAAGTGCGTAATATCATCACAGGCGGATCTGGTGCTTTCAGTAATAACCAGTAAATCTCTCCTTCATTCAGATCACAGTTTATAGTCACATTCTGTCCTAAATCTGTCTGTTGACATAAAGTCTCTGCAGCTTCACACCATATGAGAAGATCTATGAGATGGAAAAAACAAAGACATTATAATTATAAAAGCAAACAAGAGAAAAACTTAAATTGTTCAGAAAGCAAATGTAAATATACTACTTTAATATAAATAAACTCACAAATTTGAAGCAGCATGATTCTCATGTTGTTGTCTTGATAAAACACACATGAGCTCTACTGCTGTTTTTTTATGAGCAGAGGAAAATCTTACCCACATCAAGCAGAGGAAGTGAAGTTTTGTCTGACCACATTCTACACACTCTTTTAAACTCACCATGACTATCAACATTTTAATAAGTAAAAATATTCATTTTGTACTATTCCCAATTCATTTTGTAAATGAATTATGTAAATGAATTATGTACATTCGTTTGTAAAAGAACATGATAAACACTTTGAGCTTATTTACTGTTCAATACGGCGTGTTAATGTAAACATATCTGTATGAAAGACTACACCGAACACAGCAGCACACCTCTTTGTAACAAATATTTGGTTAATGTCTTGAATACAATGCATTGCTTACAATAACGTTATTTATTTGTTTTCTAAAAACTACTGGTACTGTATGGACCAAGCTTTACAGTAACTGTTAGTTAAGTTACACTTAAGTAGTTATGTGCGCCTACCCATGAGATGGAGAAGCGAAACTTGGACTGCCATTACACAAATGTATGTGTTTAAGGACACAGAGAACTGTGGTTCTACTCCAAGGACCTTAAAAAGGACATTTGCCAACTTGGTTAAGGTCACTGGAAGCCATCTGGGTTGAGGTTACAAGTGCATCACCTATCTGTGTTAAGTTTACTGACAGTTCAAGGACATGAAAAGGTATAAAAAACTGCGGAGTTGACCACCATTTCGGATATTGATACTATCGGTACCCTCAGAAGACCATGGCATGGCTGCATAAAAACCCTTATGTTAAGAAAACTCTTAATTATAAGGTTATGGGTACCCTTGGTAAAACATGGGTTGCAAAAGAAATCCTAAGGGTCCACTTAGGGATCTTTAAGGCTGTCATTAAATATTTCCCCCGAACTGCTTAAGTATTTTTTAAAATAGTTTTACTTTTAAAAAATTAAGAAACCAACACAGCTCCCCTAAGCCTCAAATGCGATGGCTAATTTCATGTTAACTGAAGAGCAATACATAGACACACTTTCATAGATCGAAAAAAAAAATGCTTGTTAAATTGTATCAAATTATGCTCGCTACTTTTGTGTTACAGTATATCCAGCTAGTTTCTCTAGCTTCTTATTGACTATAACCATGTGCATGGAATTAGCCAAGAGATTTGGGTATAGGCCATGACTAGCATAATGAATGGTACACAGTGTTGTTGTTGTGTCAATTTATCTTGTATAGTATTAACATCAGGATCAGAATGAGTTTTATGCACACACATGCGTAAGGAGTTGTTGTGGTTTCAAGAGGTCAGCGTACTTACAGTATATACAAAAACACAGGAAACAGAACAAAATAAATATAAAGATAAGAAAATACAAAATATATGATAAACATAATATTTCAGTTGGGGAGTTATGCATAGTAAGTGCTATGCTATATGCATAGTAAGTCCTGTATATTAAAACCTTATATATCTATATTTTACAAATATAAATATGTATTTACATGATTATGCAGAAACTCCCGTGTAGGATATTGCCCTATAAAATATTGCACTTTAAAACAGGCAGGCTGTAGTAAATGTGCTAACTGTTCAAGGTGAAGACGTCCCGTCAAAAAGAAAAACTGTCCTGCCACAGTCATATTAAGAATTGTAAGGGAAGGGAGTGATGGGGGTTCCTCATAAAGTTTAGTTAGTTCCTCATAAAGGTTCCTCCAAGTTTAGAATTATGAAATTGTTTATATATACACACGCAACCATTTACAAGAGCATGATTAATAGAAAAGCTAAACGGTCCCTAAGTTAACCGTGAATAAGAAGCCTACAATACGGAAGCGTTGCGTCTTTTAAGGTGGAACGGATAGCGTCAATAAGAAACCACTAATAAGAAACTAGATTCAGCCTCTTCAGGCAGTCACATAAATCAGTTTAGTTACACATCCCTGATTCTGTTACCCTTATGAACGTTAGTTTAGTGTTTTTGCCCTGTGTCTTCCTGTGCTTGTTTGCCCTTGTTTAGTTCTTTGCTTCATGTCATCAGTTAATTCCACTCACCTGTTTTCCCCTCGTGAATTAACACACCAAAGTAAAGCTGGGCAAGCGATACAAGTTGTTCTTCTAAAAGTTTTTTATTTTTAAGACGATTGCAATGCCAACGTATTTTGGTTGCTAGTTATCCTGTTAGCTTCAGCTTATTACTAAAAGAGACGTTTATCTACTACTATTTTGTAGTAGAAACGTTGACGTAGCCTAAATAAACTCTAAAACAGTATGTCCATTTACAAAATTTGAGCAAGTTAAACGGATGTCTGCGGTAAGCTGTTTCAGTTTGCGCAGTCTATGAAGAAATAAAATCGTTCAGAGTCAAGTCTAACTTCTCAAACTTTAAACAGGATACGTTTAAAGTTAGTAGCTGTCAATAGGTTGTGATAATTTCCCTCCTTCCTTTGCATGCGTTGTCGGATTTAGTGAACAGAGAGGTTTTAGTACAGGCAAGCTGATGCCGATCAATGCTAAAGAACGAGGATCCCCATAAACTACAGGTTGCTAAATGTTTGGAAAATTTGGGCCAAAGTAACGTTCATTAAAGGTATTTTTTAACTATCTTGTGTTCAGTATTAGGCCACAAATTTATTGCGGTTTTTCAGAAGTTTTACAGTTTAGTTTTGGACAATTTAAACATAAAATTTAAAAGAAAGCCCTTCATCCCGCCATATTATTCTCACCCATGCTCTCAGTTCCTTTAGTGTATGGAAAACGTCTCCGGTTACTGCCGTAACCTCGGTTCCCTGAGAGAAGGTAACGAGACATTGCGTCAGTAGCTGACTCTGGGAATCCCTTTCTTATTTCCTGAAATCTTATTGAATAACGCCAGTAAAAAAAACTGGCCAATGTCGTCTGCATATGCAAGTCACATGCAAATACCCCGCACAGTATATAACGACATTACCTCAGAAACTTGACTGATCAGAATGTGACTGAACACAATCTGATCCTCCGAGCTTACTCTGAGGGAACCGAGGTTACGAGATGTTCCCTTTCGAGAGAGGTTCACTCGACATTTCGTCAGTAGCTGAAGCTATGGGGAATTGTGTACAATCACACCGTGAGCACGTACAGATCAGTCCACCGTAGCATCCACCGTAGCACACAAACAGCTTGTCCACGGCCGGAATGAAGCAGCGCGATGAACGTAAATGCGCACGGCTCTAACAGGACACAATGCCCGGCGGGAGTTTGCTTCATCTGCTGCGAACTGCTTTGCAGATAAAGCCGGAATACTAATGACCTGATCCCGAAACGGTGTAGACAGTAATTTAGGCACATAACCCGCTTTTGATCTCAGCGTAATGCTACAGTCATTAGGTGCAAACTGCATACAGTTAGCACTGACTAAGAGCGCTTGCAAATCGCCCATACTCTTTGCTGTAGCCAGGGCGAGAAGCAGAGCTGTTTTTAGAGACAGCTCTCGTAAGGGTGCCGAATCTAGCGGCTCAAATGGTGGTGTCACAATTGCTCTTAGCACCAAGGCCAAGTTCCACGGCGGCACGGAGGGAGGGCACGGCGGATGCAGATGACTCGCACCTCTCAAAAATCTGTCAGTTTCAGAGGCAGAGCCTCAGAGTGGGCGAGCGGCCAAGCCTGAACAGGCGCAGAGCGGACTGAATGCGATTCTCCAACAGGTGAGCTTGTATTGGAACCGAATCTAGGCGTACCTCTAGATGCGTTATAGATAGGTTCAGGACCAACACGCTCTTCTGCGTGTTCACTCTTAGCCCCAGGGTACGAAGATGTCGACGAATCAAATCCTAGCGCCAACCCGAAGGGGAGGACTGAAAACTGATAACCGTGCCCTCAAAGGCAAACCTCAGAAAGCGCCTGTGATGAGGGGCTATCTGAATGTGAAAATAAGCATCTGTCAGATCGATTGAAGCAAACCAGTCTCCGGGGCGGATTTGCCCTAGAATATGCTTCAGTGTCATCATTTTGAAAGGACGCTTATGAAGCACCCGGTTGCTCGGCCTCAAATCCAAAATCAGACAAAGTCCGCCGTCCTTCTTTGGCACAACAAAATAGCAGGTGTAAAAACCTGCTCTCTCTCTTGTTCAGGGGAACAATTTCTATTGCCCGTCTTATGAGGAGGTTGTGAATTTCTTGTCTCAGAACCGAAGCGTTCCGAACTGAGACGGAAACTGAAGGGAATATCCTTTCTCTGTAGTGTTCACTAGCCAGTATGAAATACCTGGAATCACTTTCCAAGAGCTCTGGGATTCGCACAGCAGCCACAGAGCCTGCACCGAACCATCATGTGAGGCGGGCATGTTGTGATGCTCGCTGGACACGGGTGAAGGGCTGCGAGCGGCTGGCCCCCTCAAGCGTATAGGAACTATGGCAGGAACTGAGGAACAATGCGGTGACTGCGACACTGCATTGTCTGATGACAGGGTGGTGCGCACAGCAGAAACATGAGAAACAATGCACGACAATGCGCTGTCTGTCGACAGGGCAAAGCTCGCCGCAGACAGAGGGGGAAACTGCTCTTTTAGTGAAGATGTTCTTCAATTTTTATTTCTGCAGACATGACACCAACAACATTCAAAAACACTTTCTCTTTGTCTCCCGCAACCGCCAAGGGGACGAGAGAAAAACAATGTCGCTTGATGGGAGGACCCCCGTCGAGTGCTCTCCTCCTCCCGATGAACCCATCAGGAGCTCTGCTTCAGAGCTGACGCTCCCTCACCTGGGCAAAAACTCTTGCCAGGTCCACGATGCTTCTTTGGCTGATCCTTCCAGCCTTTAGTGCGAGCTGCCGACTGGGCTTTAGCTGCCGCAACAAGAATGAACGTGCTGCTTATCCTGGTTTTTGGGACGGGCACTGAGCAGAAGAAGAGTGGGCCACTCTGCAGAATGAGAGAGTGGGCCACTCCTCATTGAAGCTCTCTACGACCGACTCCCCGGCGTCACCAAAGAGGCCGGAGAGAGAGATCGAAGCATTTAGAAGAGCCTTTTTGTCCGCCTCTCTCATGTCCGTCAACGTGAGCCATAGGTGGCGGTGCAAAACCACCAGAAACACCAAGCTGCAGCCGATGGCTTGGGCCGTCTTCTTCGTGGCCATGAGAGCGAAGTCGGTAGCTGCCCTCACGTCACAGAGCACCTCAGGGCTTGGGTCTCCATCAGCCAGTGTTTTTAAAAGTTGTGCCTGGAACACCTGAAGGATGACCATGGTGTGCAAGGCTGAAGCCGCATCACCTGCAGAACAATATGCCTTATGAGAAAGATGAGCCGCCGTTCTGCCATCTTAGACGGCAATGAAAGACGCCACCAGAGAAGAAGCAGAGGGACAGAGATGCGCCACGACGACCTGAGAGAAGATAGGAGAGCCTGTGGCATGGATTCACACTGACCGGGTTGCAGACCACAGAGCGGCTGAACGGTGGCCCGCTTGGAAATACCACAAGTCCAACCTACTCCTACTCCTGGCCGGCTCCTTTGGAGGGCTCCACTCCAACTTGAGATCTTCCACGGCTTTGGAGAGGATCCTAACAAGTTCATTTTGAAGCGCCACCGACGGGTCGGTACGCTCACTCTCTGACTGGATCTCCAACCAGTCTTTCTTAGAGGCAGCCAGAGACATAGAATCCTCGTCGTCCTCCACTCAAAAGGAAATAGCCCCTGTTTGCCGACTTAGGGGGGCGAAGGCCCTTTTCCATAAAGAGGACTAGAGAGCGGGGAGACAGCAGAGAACAAAATCCGGGTTGTCACTGCCCAGGGGAAGCTAACCCACCAGCGGCGCGCTGGTGGCAGTGGGTCGCTGCTCCAACTCGCCACGAGCCACGTTTCTCCGGATATGCAATACCGTATGCAACACATTATATTCTGCGCAGGACACTGTCAGTATTTGCATGCAACTTGCATATGCAGACAACATTGCCAGTTTTTTTACTGGCGTTATTCAATAAGATTTTAGGAAATTCGGAGGAAGGGATTCCCATAGCGTCAGCTACTGACGAAATGTCAAGTGAACCACTCTCGAAAGGGAACTAAGAGTAAGGGTGTCGTTGTTTAGAAGTAGAGCAGCCCGGTACGTTGCAATAATACCAGTGAGAGGATTCAGCCATTAGTTTTGACTGCGTTGCGATCTTACCAGAAGTGAAGCAGTGCTTCTGCTTAGGAAATGCTTAGCAAAAACACTTTTGGGTTTGATTCCCAGAGAGCACATGTAATAATAAATTGTATATCTTGAATACACTGTAAGTTGCTTTGGATAAAAGTGCCTGCCAATATGCATACAGTAAATGTAAAATGTGTATTTATTCAGTAGGCATAACTTGGGTTCAGTATAACTTGCTAGTATGGCCTCAAATCCACCCATTATTGAAGAAGTGCACTTGGCTAGTTAGAAAAATATGGAGCCGGATCACTACCATTAATCATAGGTTTACAAAATATAATTCATAAATTCACAGCACGATTCACGTGTACAAAATCAGATTTGTAAAAACCAATCCAAAAAAACCAAAATCATAACACTCCTTCATGAACTGACTGATTTTGATATATATATATATAAATGTATATGTATATGTATATATATATATATATATATATATATATATATATATATATATGACAAAAATGACCAAATTTTAAATCTCATGCCTCTTTTCCTCAACCGAACGCTGCATAAATAACGCATAAACGTGAGATCTAAATCTAACACTGTAATGTTGCAACTGAGATTTCAGACATACTCAATAATAATGGAATTCCATTTCTTGTGTTGAGTGTATAAAGGTGTAAAAATGTGTCATGTAAACCCTAATCAAGTAACAAGATATCTGCTGTAAATAATAAATTAACTATACTATTTTTTTATTAAACATATAACATTCACAGGAGATACAATTAAAGCAATAAGATACATACACAACCAGAATACGAAACAGAAAATAATTAAATAATAATACTAACAAAGAGGAAATATAAAGAGAAAAACAAATAATTAAAAGGTTAAAAACATATTCAAAAAGAAATCATAATTAAAATAAAATAAATTATAACTAAAAATATTACACATACAGTGTAAACTTAAAAGAATACTCAGGAGGTAACCCTTACAACAAAGTCATTATTTTTTCCATCAATGCTGTTATTTTAGCAGCTTTTCCTTGATATTCGGTCCGGAAAAGTGAGTTGAGGTAGAAGGGAGAGGTTCTGGTTAATGTCCTAAAGGCAAGCATAAGAGATTTAAATCTGATGAGGGCGGGTACAGGTAGCCAGTGGAGTAAGGTCAGGAGGGGTGTGACACAGGCAGTTTTTGGTTGATTGAAGACCAGACATGCTGCAGCATTCTGGATCATTTGCAGGGGTTTGGTGGCATTGGCTGGAAGGCCAACCAGAAGGGCATTGCAGTAGTCCAGCCTTGATATTACAAGTGCTTGGACTAGGAGCTGCGTTGCGTGCTTGGACAGGAAGGGTTTGATTTTCTTGATGTTGTAAAGCACATACCTGCATGACCGAGAGATTGTTGCAACATGTGGAGTGAATTTCAGTTGGTCAAACACCATTCCAAGGTTTCTAACGAACCAGGTGGGTGTAAGAGTGGATGATCCAAGTTCAACTGTGAAGTTGTGTTTAATGATGGGTTGGCCGGTATCATCAGAAAGTCTGTCTTTTTTAAGGTTGAGCTGGAGGTGCCATTTTTTCATCCAGGCTGAGATGTCTAGGAGGCAGGCGGAGATCCGGGCAGCAATGGTGGGGTCGTCGTGCTGAAATGAATAATGAAACTGTGTATCATCGGCATAGCAGTGGTATGAGATTATTATATATTGTAGTGGTGTTATATATTGTTATTACATTACATTACAATATTATATTGTAGCAGTGGTGTTATTATTATATATTATTAATGGCTTATTATTAATGGCTTATTATTATTTTTTATTTTACAATAATAACTTTCCATAGTTTTAAGCGTGAACTTTACATTTGAAAAGTGGAGACTACGTTTTCCTATCCACGTGATTGGGGCGATACATCCGTGGCGGAAGTCCTTGGTTTGTTTGCGACTTGTGTCAACTTTAATTCCGTCTGTTTTTGTTTATATTTTATATTTGCAAAATTAGTGCATCATGATTATCAGGTATGCTTTATTGAGATTATCAGGTATGCTTTATTGAGATTATCAGGTATGAATTTTGAGTAAAGTTCTGCCGACCGATAAAGACGAGCCCGTCTTATCAGCTAGCGGGACCTGGAATCTGATCACGGGTGTTACTAGAAAACGAGAAGTTAGGGCACAATTTAATCCTATAAATGATATGCTTAAGTAATACGTTTTTGCTTGTAAAATTGGATGTGAATCGACATTGTGTTCTACTCATATTTAGTTATACGGAAATACCTTTAAATCCAAGTTCGGCGCCTTTAGCTTTCTAAAACGGGCACTGTGCTGTATCAGAGATGTTGTTAGCAGAACAACAACTAAATTCTTCTTTTGGAGACCTATTTAACAGCATTCAAAGCCAGTCTGTTGGACAAAATGCAATTTTGTATACATATATATATATATATATATTATATTATATATAATAATATGTTTTGGTCTTTTTAGGTGCAGCCTTATCCTCCTCTTTCTACAGATGATGAACAGGGGTGAGTAACTAACACAATTTTAAAGACAAATTAATGCCTTTTCAGAAGCCAGTGTATTTTGACATTTTGAAATTTTTTTGTTTCTGTTAGTGTCTCTGGAGGCCACCGTTACAAAGTGTGTTGGAGAATCTGCCATCTTGAACTGTTCATACACTGAAGATGAAAAACAAGTAAAAACAGTGTTTTGGAGACACAATGACAGTACAGATGTGTATGAGTTTAGTCCAGGCAATAATTCACCAAGGGCAGAAAGCAACAGCAGAGCTGAATCTTTTCCTGAGGAATATGATAAAGGAAATTACTCCATCAAAATCAGACAACTTGAAACAACTGATGCAGGCATTTACACCTGCTTCATCACACCAGCACATCATTATGAGAACATACGTCTCATCATTGAATCCAAAGGTTTGTACAAACTGATTACAGCAAAGTGCTGTAATAATTTCATAATTTATAAAAGTTAATAAATACTATATTGATTACGATTGTAGATTAAGCAGTGCAGAAGTTTAGAGCATTTAAGTACAATTGTTCCATCTGCCTCAGCAGAACAATTCAGACTTAAACATTTTTTAAATGAAACCAAATGAAAACTGAATCTTTTTCAATGATTCCCGGGTCTATATCTAAAATTCTGATACATCAAATGTTGATCAGTTAAATGCTTGTTATTATATGCAATGTATAATATTATGCTGCGTTCGTAACCACAGACAAGTTTTATTAATTTTAAATTTTATTTGTTATTGTTTTGTTTAACAGGGAAACCATTGATCAATGAACAAGAAGAAAATCAACATAAAGAAAGAAGACCAGAGATTACTGCAATTATAATTTGTTCTGTTGTAATTTCATACTGTTGTTTTGTGTTTGTGCTCGTTGTGCGTCAAAAACAAATGTGGATATTCAGGACAGGTTAAACCATTTACAAATGTTTTTGCATTAGATGCCAAATTATCAAACCAAACGTCATCTGCAAGCAAATCAGGCTGGCGCTTCTGTCAGAACTAACTTAACATTTCTAAGCTGTATGACTTTTAACCTACTGCTTTGGATGCATGAAATGCATGAAATTCACACAGGTGTGCTAGTTTTCAGCTGTAGTTGAACACATCACATTAACTATAGACATTTAAGAGGTAAAGTACAATAACAGAGCTAAATCTGAATTGAGGAAACTACTCTATCAAAATCAAGCAACTTGAAACAACTGATGCAGGTGTGTACACATCCTACTATTGTAATGGTCTTACAGCTATAATATTGCCACAGGTCAAAACTAAAATAGAAATTATATGATAGATTGTTGTTCTATATAAAAATTACTTTTGTATATATCAGCATACGTTTCTTTCTATTATTTTTTTTTTACTATGGTGCAGGTATTAGCTTTATGTCAAAACATATATATATATTTAATAATATTTCAGCATGGTGTTAAAATAAAAGTCATAATTAAAGGCTGTTGTTTACAGTGTGCTTATTATATTGTAATATCTTTTCAGACAGTTCATAAATCTAATAAGCACTTAAACAAATAATTGTTTGTATAAATTTGCGTTGCATTTAACACCATATTTATGTTGACATTTTTATATGAAATCATTTTAATATTCCTCAAATGATTTAATTTATTTATTTATTTAGATCACCCAAAAATAAATTTGTTCACCCTCATGCTGTTCCAAACCCGTATTGTATTTCTGAATCTGAAGTGCTTTATGAAGTGTTAAAGCAGGTTGACAGATTGCCATTTTATGGAATTCACTCAAATGAATATTTATTAAATAACTTCTTTTCATACAGGACGGGAAAGACACGAGGGTGAGTAACTGGTGACAGATTTTTTTTTTTTTGGGGTGAGCTGGTCCTTTAAACTTATCCGGGGCAAGTTTGACTTTTCGAGAAGTCCTATTTTATAACATATTTTACATGTTATAGATGTTACAATTGTAAACAAAAATAAAAATAAATAAATAATCCTGCATTTACTGTGTTGGCTCAGATGTCTGTTTGTTACGGAGGTCTCTGCTCCACCTCCGCGCCACCAGAGGGAACTGTCGCCTGAATACTAGTCTCGGTGTGAACTACATTTCCCATCATGCCTCATACCTGGGACTGATTACTTCCTGTTTGGACACCTGAGCTTCATTTACTGTTGTATGTAAACTCTATTCTTCGTTGTACTCATTGCATAGTCTTGTTTTGCTCTGGTAACAATTCTGAGCTTTTATATTACTGTTTATTATACTGTTTATTATACTGTTTATTATACTGTTAGATTGCCCGTTTTGATTCTGGACTGCTAAGTGGATTATACGATTGTTTGCCGCCTGCCCTGATCCCGGACTGTGTTTGGGTATATGATTCTAGCTGCCTGTCCCTCGACTATGTCTCTGCCTGGCCTCTGAAATACCAGTTACTGTTGTTGATCTTGCCTGTCTGTTTATTCTGTTAAAACCACTGCAAATGGATCCTCATGTCTCTGACTCGTTGTTACACTGTTAGTTTTGAGGCAAATTAGCAACAGGTTTTTAGATGAAGCAGTAGTGTGGGTGCTGTTTTAGGGTGTTTCTTTAACAATGTTGTTGGCTTGGTTTGGTTGTAGCAAGTTCTGAACATTGCACAAATGCTTTTTGATTGTATCAAACCCTAGAGAGATCCATCTGGAGGTAGACACATCTGTACGGTTTAATTGGTCTCTATAGTTAGTCCAATGCATTTAGACATGTAGACATGATCAAGAGGATCTGCTGAAGTTCATACCATCAGAACGGCTTAAAATGGTGATGTAAGTGATTTTGAAGTAGGTGCAGTTAATGACCACAGTGTTCTCATCTTCTCATGGCGCTACGTCACAAAGCTCAGATCATCTCAAACTGGTTTCTTGAACAAGACAATGAATGTTCACACTCATCAGATCTCAGTCCAGTAGAGCACTTTTGGGATGTGGTCAAACGGGAGAATGTGTCCAGCACCTGATAAAAGAATAGCTTGGCCCGAAGGACGTTAACCGTATAGCGCATGTGCTATGGTGAAGAACTCAGATATAAACATAGCCAGCTTACTGGTAGATTTAAGAGAATTCAGAGTTTGCTCAAAGTATGTTTAAACTTGGTTATCTGGCCAGTTAATCTTGCTTTGTGGTATAGGCCACTACGGGCAGGTCATGTTTTTTAATGTAAATACTGGTCCAGCTATAAGCAAAGTCACTCTTCATGTATCTCTGACTGTGTCACTGTGCTTTAGTTCAGGTGGGTACACTGCACTTTTTGGTTGCAGATTGGCTGTTTTGTCCCGAAGGAATTCTTGTTCATGCAGGCTTGTGACAGTTCATTCAACCTAAACTCAGGCTCATATCAATGCAACATTTGATTTAACCATACCTTGCACCCACAGCAGCATACCCCTCTCACAATTTCAAGGGCTGTTTCTTGTGGGAATGTGCACACACCTTAACACATCTAGATATCAAGGTGGTTTCAAAATCTGTATTGTGTTCTCTATTGTCTATTGTGCAGCGCATCGCTTTTATTCCGTTACATGGAAATTTGCACTCCAAATAGGACACTTACTGCCAAATATTATTAGCATAGATTATTGACACTGTTACAATGACAAGAAATAAACCACCATAAAAAGGAATCGGGGGTAAACCGGTGTTACGTTTAAACTGATTTATGTGACTGCCTAGATATATTGGAACAAAAGTGAAAATGCGCTTGGTATTCCTCTTCAGTTAACAGGAAATCAGTCATCGTGTTTTAGGCTTAACAGAGCTTGTTGATCCCTTAATTTTTTAAAGGTGAAACTGTTATTAAGGATTTTGTAGCAATGCATAACAGAATTTAAGGAAACACTTAAGCAGTTAAAGGTAAATATTTAGTGACAGCCTTAAGGCTCCTTAAGTTGCCCCTTAGATTTTCTCTTGCAACCCATGTTTCACTGAGGGTACCCTTAAACTTTAGAGCCGAGCCCATGAGTCCAGCCTAATATCTGAGAGTGGTGGCACTAAATTCTATAGATGGTTGCTCAGGTACCTGTGGCCCTGTAGCGTTAAGTGAATTGAACAAACTTAAAGTTGCAAAGTAAGTTTTAAGTTGTCATAGGACTTAAGAGTCAAAAGTTATGCACATAAACATGAGTGAAACTTTAAACTGTTGGTGGCGCTAGTGGGATCCTCCCAATTTGGTATGGTTACATTTTAGATTGTCAAAATTCATAATTTACAATACTGTTCTATGGGCTGCCATAGACACAATACTTTAAGAAGAAGAACACTAACAGATAGAACAGAGGTCCATAATATGTCCATAATATTTCTTTAATGTGGTAACATTTCATAGCAGCAGTAATGTCGGCTGTGATATTGCCAGTATCTGAAGAGGGTTGCAGTCAATCTGACATAGCACAGCACTTGTACTTAATTATTTATTAAACATTTTCTGTCAAAGTTCCTTCTTTTCTGAACTGTGCTTGATTCATTAGTTACCTGTTTTTAAATTTACTTTAGGTACTCACACATTATACTTTCTATTCTCGACTTACTAGTCTTGTTAATCAAAGTAATTCTTTGTCATGTATGGTTATCTGCTGGTTTGTAGGAATATTGTATTTTGGTTGCTCTTTTAAATAAAGTTGCTTCATATGTAACGTCATATTGATAATGTTACTAAAAAAAATTTTAAAAGGGGGGCTTTTAACATGTAGAGTAAAAAAGTGTTTTTAGTAATTATCTTTAACTACATGCTATACCTTTTGCATATGATAGACTTCACTAAAAAAAAATTTACTTTTGTTTTGCATACTATTACATTTATTACTTTTTTCTGTATCATGGAAGAAAGTCGTAGAGCATGGGGAAGATGTGAGGGTGAGTAACGGATGACAAAATGTTTTGGGTGATCTGGTACTTTAACCTTATACGGGCAACTTTTTGAGAAGTCCTATTTTATAGGCTGTTATAGATGTTTTATTTCAGTCAATAGACATCCCTTTTTATTTTTACTATGGTTTATTTTGTATGTGTCTTGTCATTGTGTTTAGTTAAAATATTAGAATTTATACTTTATAACAATGTTTCTCAGAAAAATAAAACGGTAGTGTGTGCTATATTTTAGGACGTTCCTTTCACAGTGTTGCTGGACTGATTGTGGTGGTTTTGTAGGAGATTCTGAGCATATTCTGCTAAAATGCTTGATGATGAGAGTAAAACAATGATTGCATCAAACCCTAAAGAGATCCATCTGGAGGTAAACACACACCTCCATGGTTTAATTGGTCCCTACAGTTAGTCCAATTCATTTAAAAATGTAGACATGATCAAGAGGATCTGCTGAAGTTCAAACCATCAGAATGGCTTAGAAAGGTGATGTAAGTGATTTTGAACGTGGCTTGGAAGTTTGCACAAGAGGAATAACCACTTTTTACAGCCGAGTTATGCTCTAAAGCACAACACATTGAACCATGAAGCAGATGGGCTGCAGCGGCAGAAGAACGCAATGGGTGCCACTGTTGTCAGCAAGAACAAGAAAGTGAGGCAAATTTAAACAAATGATTTCACTGTTCATAGTGCAAAAGATGAAACAGATGTACAGTATATGACAATTTGATGGACAGAAATGTCCAGAAGGAACGTCAAAAACTCTGGTCATCAAAGCAGAAAACTCACCTGTTTATACAGGCCTCACATGCAAGGAGGTCAAATTATATTTATTTGAACCACTCTTTAAGCTTTATTGTGAAATGTATAAGAAAAATAACACTTATTATTATAATTGCACATTTTTTCTTAGACTTAGATTCATACATGCCTAAATGGATGGATGAATGGATGGAAAGAGAGACATAGATGTGTCATCCAATCCCACATTACTCATTTTGCTTAAATTGATTGTTCTAAATGAACCAACAAAATGGGCCTAGGTACAGCATTTTTGTTTTGAAGGATAGTATATATCATTTAGCATTACTATAAGGAGATTTTGTGCATGGTTGGAAGATTTCACCCAGAATTTTTTAAACAGTAATTTGTCAACATAACCTAAGAGTATTAGCATTTAATGGCATGAATTAACCTATATATCAATTTAAATGTCAGTCTTTTGTGAAAAGGACTGTATGGATGATATGAATAGGATCGCTGTAAAAGTAATTACACTTATATGTTTGATAAAACATATCTGAACGTGTAACTTTTATAACAGGTAAACCCAAGCATCCGCAAATGAACATGTTAAAAACCACAACCATGTGACCAAACAAAACATAACAAAAGTGTCTTATTTATATGATATTATGCTGAAATAATAATAATAATCAATATAATGGGGTCAGTTGTGGCCTACTGGTTAGTAAGCCTGGCTTGTAATCAGAAGTTTGCTTGTTCGATTCCAGTGCTGGCACTGCCCACCGTTCTGTATGTGTTCACTCCTCACCAGTGATGGGTTAAATGCAGAGGTCACATTTCGGGTATGGGTTACCATATCTGACAAATGTCACATTCACAATTTTAATAATATTAATAATAAATAAAAATATCAACAACGAATCGCAATACATTATATACAGCACATAAGAAGTTTGACATGTTTTAAAAGGTCTTTTTCTATTATTTTAGGGAGCTACAGGGACAGTCAGTACGTGATTTTTCAGAGACTTGTTTGCTATGTTTGCTTCACTAAGTAAAGTGGCCTGCATATATTTATATATAAATATATCTTCTGTATATGGCACAGAGACATAAAATGTTGGTACAATCATTGCATTCAGTCCATTGCGTGACTTTGGAGAGCACTGGAGAAACCTCTCTGATCACAACTGACGGGTTGACGATCACTTTATTTCATCATCATTTATATTTATTTCCACTCGTTCTCAATACTTACATTTGTTTCGCTGCTGAGCAGACAGCACACGGTGTTTAGACAGGCCAACAAGTTAAAACTACAAATTAACTTTTGTTACTCATGACAACAAACGTCATATCAAGCATGATGGTATAACGATATATTAAAAATATTAACAGAAAAAGCGCATGATAGAGATGCTTCCTAATAGTGACACCTGGTGGCCAAGATGGTTCATTTGATCTAGAAGTAATTCAGACACAATGTTTTCACCATGTTTTTTTAATTCATATTGAATATTGTAATTGTGATTGTTGATCTGGCTGTAATGGGTGTTTAAACACACACAGTAAACTCTTGGCTCTTCTTCATTTCACTGTATTTGCTACATGTTGTCTTTCTGTGAGAGCTCTGCAGTTTAAACACTGTGTGGAGGTTTCATTATATTGAAGTCTTCAGATCAGCATGATGATTATTCAGATTCAGTTCTGTAAGTGTGTTGCATGTTATACTTATGCATTGTTAAATCTGTTACATACTTTTTAAAACTTTATTTACATTTATGCATTTGACATACGTTTTAATCCTAAGTGATTTACAGTGCTGATATTAAGACGATCTAATCATCATCTGGTCATATATAACGTCACTCTTAATGATTTAAGAGTCATTAAATCATGCTAGTTCATTCAAGTAGGATTTCTTCATGCTTGTATTTCTTCAGCCGAACACAATCAGAGTTATGCTCAACAATGCCCCAGCTTTATAACAGATCAGAGTTCAGAGTTTTGAAGCTCCAAAAAGCGCATCCATCCATCATAAAAGTAACCCATATGAGTCCACTGGGCTAATGCATGTCTTCTACAGTGAACGATATATCTGAGAGAGACATGCGACTGCCTGTAGATAATGAGATTCAATGTTATTGAGGTGGAGCCGTCGTGCCGCCATGTTGGATGTACACACACACACACACACACACACACACATATAATGTGTATATATATATGTAAGGGACTGTAAACTTACTTTTCATTCACGCACAACCCATCGAAAAAAAGCGATATATAAACCGGCTATAAACAATTAAACCGCTAAACTTTAGCGTCCGTCTCTGCGTCCCGCTGCACTGAATTAAAGTCTCTGCTGTATGTTGATCGTAACATTTCCATTAGAGTAACAAAACGTTAAATGTAATTTTATAAGTTTCAGAAATGAGTGAATGAAACCACGGTCCTGGGTTGCAAATCCTATTCTCTAAACATTAGGCCACGACTGCCCCCAAATATATAAGAAATCTCAAAGTACTGTAGCCTATACTTTCTATGCAAAGACAGACCTTATATTAACTCCTTATATTAAAACCTTATATTAACTCATTTTGTGTTATTGCAAACTCAATACAACAACCCCAAATAATAATTTTCTACAAGGCATGTTTAAAGTTGGAGGACTTTTCTTTTGAAAGGGGGCACTACATTTCGTGTCATTACTGAGCCGCTGTTCTACCAGGAAGTCACAGACTAATTTCTCTGGCGGAAGACACTTTATACTTTGTATAAATTATTTTGATGCACCATGATTGTCAGGTATGCTTTAATAAACTTAAATGCTGATAAAGATGTCCATTTTATTAGCTCGCCGTGGGCTCGGCTTTGTTTTGCTGTTATAATGTTTATTGTGATTCGCAATAATCGTAAATGGTTTTCAACTTTGACACTCTTCGACCTCAAAAACCTTTAATCGTGGTGATGTGATGTAAAAAGAACAACAAATGGCAACACCCCAACAGATAAACATAGTCTACATATGTTAATGTTTAAAAAATAATTATTAGCCTATAGACTATTTTTGACTATTTGCTTCTAAACTTTGAGTAATTCTAAATGCTGTTTTTTATTTAGTTAGTAAACAAGAACCATTTGGCGAATCACTTTTCATTTTAGCAAATTATTTTTCATCATATACAGAGTATGGTTTAGTTAGTCCTGCTTTTGCAGAAGGTTTTTGCTCGAAAAGAGCAAAAGAAATCCAGTTAGTTATATAATTACAGAAGCTACTTAATGTAGACAAATGTCTGGTTCTGATAAGGTAATGATCTAATCTGCCTCATTGGTTCATGGTGGTCGCATGTTAATGCGAAGTGCAAAGCCTTTGAGTTTTAGACTTTAGACTGGCCATTTACTGACACTGGACAGAGGAGAGAGTATGCAGCTCTATGATGCCCAAATGATGTGAAAAGTTAAAAAAAAATGTACTAGAAGAAGAGCTGAGCTCTTAAAACAAAAATCTGATGTAGAATCTATTGCAGTCCAAATGCTGAAGAACTATTGCTGAGAATCTGTTCATTTAGATGTGATCCGTTGCTTATTAGTACAATATGACCACCTTTTCTACCTATTATTTTTTGTACAACATAATCATTTTGTCTTTTTTTGCAGTTACTGCCTTATTTACATGTTTGCAGTGTTCTTTAACAAAGGTAAGCAACTAACAAAGTAACTAAATTTGCTATTTGCAAAAGACCCTGCCAAAGAAATGCCTTTTTAACTTCTCTTTGTTTTCAGTATCTCTGGAGGTCACAGTTGAACACTTTGTTGGAGACTCTGCTGTCTTACCGTGTTTATACACAGAAGATAAATCTCAAGTGGAAACCGTAACTTGGGTATACAATGATGACGAGAATGTGTATCAGTTTAGTCCAGGCCATAATTCACATGAGGTAAAATACAACAACAGAGCTGAATCTTTTCATGAGGAGTATGATAAAGGAAATTACTCCATCAAAATCAAGAAACTTGAGGAAACTGATGCAGGCATTTACACCTGCATCATCACACCAGCAGATCATTTTGAAAACATACATCTCATCATTGAATCCAAAGGTTTGTACAAGCTGAATGCTTGAAAATGGTTGGTTTGAAAAAAGCTACAGCACTTTAGAGCACTGTTTCATGTGCTTTAACACAACATTCAAAAAATATTTACGAAACCAATTGTCATTAAAGATATGGTAGGCAATTCCGGAGAGTCTAGCAATAGCAACCTAGCTTTGAAAGCCCTGCCTTTAAAACTTCATATATTATGCGTAAAATATGATTTTAAAATATGATTAATCAAAATAGGAAATGATTAAATTCAGCTCCATATATAAGATTGTGCTGGTTTCTTTAGCACAGAGCAGTCTGATTAATTTTAATTTTCTGTTATTGTTTTGTTTTACAGGGAAAAAATCATTGACACTCATTGAGTGAAGAAAAACAAAGTACACAAATAAGACCAGAGATTATTGCATTAAACATTACTGGCATTGTAATTTTATTTGGTGGTATTATGTTTCTGTTCAAAAAGAGAAAGTGCTTTTTCAAGTCAAGAAATATATAAATTGACAGATTACACAAGAGGGATTCAGATGCTGTGGAGATTTTCTCTTTGTAGCACAGAGCTGCAATGGGTAGTGTTATCCAGTATCCATATATATATATATATATATATATATATATATATATATATATAAGGCAGTTACTGAGCCACAGCTGAAACTGAGCTCGTCAAACGGTAATACATAAAACGGCCAGAAGAGGTCAGTAAATTCATTTGACATGAATGTTGCCGCATTGCATGTCAAATGGTGAAACCAATTTTTCATACAAATGATTCTGGACATTATCTTATAAATCATTTTTCTAAGCTGTAATGACTTTGACATCTGCTCTGGATGCATAAAATCAGTGTCTGTCAGATTCACACAGATGTGCTAACACAGTTTCTGCAGTTGTAGTTCATCATATTACCTATATACATGTTCTGCTAACATTTCAGTACCCATTTAAACATCCTGTTTTATTACATTACCACAGTCAATATGGAAAAATAATTTATCTAAATATCTAAATTTGTACTACTGTCTATTACTGTGTTGCAGATATTAAGAGCTTTGTCAAAACAAACATTAAGGTCTAAAATATTTGTCAAATGAAGCAAACAGAAAAATGCCAACACTGGTTTTGTTAGGAAAAGATGACAAGAAAGGGGCCACTTTGATGGTTGGACAGTGTTATACTACATTTCTAATTTAGTCTGTTACATCCGGTGATGTAATTTATGTATATTTGTTACTGTTATTCTGCCCTGTTGTGTTCTTTCTGTTTCTGTCTCTCTTCACACAACTGGACCAGCTTTAATTACTCTCCACCTGTGATAGTCAGAAGATGAGGCACATAAGGAGACTGCAGACACTGTAGTCTGAAGGGGGAGCTCTGTTTCATATCTGGCCTCCTGTTTCTCTAGAAGTGATGTGATTAAATCTTTTCAGCTTGTGGCTGTTGGTTGCTAATTGTAATTTTGGTCTGTTTACATATTGTATTAAAATGCATAAAGTTTGTTGTTCACTGTGAACATTTATTGTCACAGCTTGATTCTAGAGAGATCGTAACAATGTCTAATAAACTTATGGCTTGTATTTTTTGTATAAATGCTATTTTTATGTTGGAGTTGTTTGTTTGAAATCATTTTAATATTCCCTGATAATTTAATTATCCCTTGATATAACAGACAATTACTGACATGTTTGTTTGGGCTTCGCTGCTGCTAACAATACACAGTGTTAGTATTTTACATCTGGGTCTGCTTATCATTACAATATGATCTTTCAACCAACCAAGCTATGAAGTTTTGCATGACAATAATAAAACTTTTGAATGTGAGTACAGCTGTCGTTTTCATCTTGTTTTCACAGTCTGATCTGCGTGCTAAATTATGTGCTTGTACAGTATCAACACACAACAGACTTATTGCTGATGTCTGTTTATCTTTTATTTTCAGCGTAATTTCACAGGCATTTGCAATTCACACTTCAAGTTTGTTAAAACAGTTTATTTAAACAAACCACAAACAACACACATCTGTATTTATGTAAGTTACTTATATAATCAATCTGATAGTCATGTCTAATTATACATTTATTGTAAACAAACGGATAAGTGAAAAAGAATATCTTGGAATATCAAAATTATTTGATAAAATACATTTTTTTTAACAAACAATGTTAAATGAAGCGTCAATAAAACTGCACATAGTGATTTATATTAGGTCATACTCTCAATGGTTTTCTCAAACTCTCTTACAGTTTCGGCAGATTCAAAGCAGCATACATGCTTTCGGCTTTGCTGGGTCAAGACTTTTTATGCAGTTTTGAAAAGGTCACTTCTGCATACTGAAAGAGCAAAAATCAATGTATGTTTTATTATTGTAGGTTCAGTTGTTTGCAAGGACTCCAAAAACATTTAAACAATTTAGTAAGAAATTGCTTGACATTTACCTGTGATTGATCTGTAAATCACTTGTTGTAGGTCAGTCTTATTAAGTTGTTGTAAACGTTCTTCTGATGTTTTATTTCCAACAGTAAAAACTTTCAAAAGCCCTTAAGAATGACACAAAGACATCAGATTCAACCGAACTGAAGACATACATGTGTTATTACAAAATAAGCATATTGGGGAAGACAAATAGCCAATTTAATGGCAAATTTAAGTCACATTCTCACATTGCAAGGTCTACAATAATTACAACAACTTTACTGGCCTACAAATGCTCTAGCAATAGCACAATATTAATATTTATTTGCTTAAAGCCAGAAATGAAGAAAACTAACTCACCTATAACCACAATGAACAAGACACCATTTAGCAGACCTAGTATGACGGTGAGAGTCTGCCATGTCTGATTCTGTTCAATGTTTTTCACTACTGTATCTTTCTGCGGTGTACATGTGACTTCTTGATTTGGGATCTCTGTTGGCTCTGCAAAAAAAAAAAAAAATCTATTACTTTATAATTACTTATCTGTAGTGTCCATTATGATATTTTTATGTCTAACACTACAGGAGCACTTACCAATAACATGTAGTCTGGTGCCATTGCTGAATTTTGGAGGTGTATCTTTCTTCATACAGTAATAAACTCCTAATTCATCAATAGTGACGTTATTTATAAACAGATGATTTTTGGACTGCACTGAATATTTCTGTCTGAATGTTTTGTTGAAGAATAACAATGTTGTTGGCAAAGTATGTAATATCATCACAGGAGGATCTGGTGCTTTCAGTAATAACCAATAAATGTTTCCATCATCCAGATCACAGTTTATAGTCACATTCTGTCCTAAATCTGTCTGTTGATCTAAAGTCTCTGCAGCATGACACCATATGAGTAGATCTATTAGATAGAATAATATAAATCACAATAAAACATATGATTTTTTACACAAAATAATTGAATACTTTACAGTTTACCAAACAGTTATTAGTTTCTTCACTTACAGATTACAAGCTGGATGATGCTGTTTCGCTCTTGATTAAAATGCTTTAACATGATAGAATCTGGATCCTTCACTAAAGCACTGAGATGCAGCTGTATCTAAAACACAGAGCAGGACATTTCACACAAACCACTGAGAGGAAGTCCAACTCACAGTCAGACTGACAGACCACATTCTACATTCTGAACACAAGCTGCACATCCGCATGTTCTGCTATCTTTATTCTTTTCATCAATTTAAGATACAGTCCAACTGCTGCAGTCACAGATTTCCAGTAGCGTTTAGTTTTGTCTGCCAACAATAAACCTGCAAAGGTTTGATCTCAAACCTCGTTGATCTCAAAAATCGTTGAAACGGTCTGAAAATAAGATGCATTAGACAAAAGCAATTCATATATATTGTTGTTGTTGTCTATCACATCACACAGTATGATAACCACTCTTTATTTGTATAGTGATTTCAGAGCAAATAGTTGCAAAGCAGCTTTACAAAGAATAGATGAAAAGATCGTGGTGCTTTAGAGACCCCCTCTGGCTGTAATGGTAATATGTGTCAAAAATATATAGAAAGTTGCAAAGCCTCTTTATATGAAAATTAACATGTTTGTGAATAATACAGTGCAAAAGAAACATTGTACTGTAGCTAGTATACAATATTAAAGCTGCATTTGTGCTATATATTATATGTTTAATATTATAATATGAATAAATCATAATCAAATTTACCCCAACCTATTATCCCATCTATTTTTTCACAACTGTCAGTAAACAGCCTCTTTTTGAGTTTTGTATTGTTCATTGGTCGCCCTCTACTGGGCTAAAACATGAACCGAGTTGTTGACGTGAAAAATTAACTCTAATTATATAATCCATAATTAACCCAGATGAAATTCAACAGTTCCACTGTAGACAGAATTTACCTACCAAGAGCTTAAAATATTGTGTTACTTTCCATTTCTTTATGATTCAGCTTTAATGTTTAACTAGCATTAGTGCTAGTGGTCACATCAGACTCTTTGTCTCTGAGATGATCTTCCTCTCGTCTTCTCTCCATTTTTCTGACTGTTTGTCTGGATCTTTCTTGTGGACTCCATACTTGTGCCCTCAAACATCCATGCAGGGTTTATACAGCAGCTGATGAAGGAGCCAGTGGAGTCGAGGCACCGCAATGTCCTAAAGGCTGCAGTGTCCTTTGTTATTGATTGTTAATTGACAACAGGAACATAAAGACTGACAATTGTGGGTACTTTAATAAGTCTAAATAAAGATCACATGTGGACATTCAACAGGAAGCTACTGCAACAGAAATAGATAAAATGTGGCTAAATTGTTTATCTGAATTAACATAATTTGAGTGTTATTTTGGGTTAAACCTTTTGATTATATCTGCTGTTCTGTTAAGAGCTTTGTAAAAACTCAGCATTTTCCCATAATCATAAAATTAATTAAATACTACACATTTAATACAAGCAATTTAAAATTGGCAAGTATTATTTAAATAACAGCACTGGAAAGTTTCACTCTTTCTATAAGATTATGTGTTGAGTGGTGGGGAGCAAAGTTTTGTCATTTTCCTTGAGGAAAATCTATTTTTAAATCTATTTGACTGGAGTGTTTATAGATTATTTTGAGTGGAAATAATCTGTTTCAGTCTGTGTGTTGCCTGGACACATGCAAAGCTTGATTCTTTAGCTTTTTCTATTTTTATTCACCATCACTGTTTGTAAATGTATTTATTTCTTTAGTTTAAGCCTGAGAGTGACCTGATATTAATGTCAAACTGATTCAAGAATGTGAAGGTCTTTTCATTCCTTACAAAACTGTGACATTAAATGTGCTGTTATAGATATACAAACAATAAACATCCTCTTTAAACAAAAACATTAAAGTGATTACAAAATGCTTTGAGTGGTGAATTGCTCTTGCTTCACTACATAATCTGTTTCAGCCTGTGTTGCTAGGTAACATGCAAAACTTCTTTAGCTCCTTGAAGCAAAGTTTAAACCCCAGCAGACACACTGCAATGCTGCTGTTTCCATTTGAGGTTAAGAAAGATGCAGAAATGTTTAATGGTTTGAGAGAAACACTGCATTGGGTTCAAGGTTAAACCGCTGGTCTAGTTAAAGTTGAGACTGTTAGTCGTTGGTTTCAGACTGACCAAACCAGTGGAACATACTTCTGTTTGGTTGAGCACATCAGTTTAATGTAACCACACTGTGTGTCCTTTTTCTAAACATAAAATAGTTGCTAACATGATTATCTGATGTTATAAGTGAAAGCACAAAAAACAATAAACAAAATATTTGACACTTAGAACAACATTTATTTGGTTTGTCAGAATTACCTTTAATTAACCTTTAATTCAAATAAACATTGATTTAAACATCTTGTACTATAATGGGTACATGCTTTATTGTAGGAAGGAGAAATAATAAGCATAAACTGATTAAGTCATTTCTAAACTCTTTTATTGCAAACAATAAAGTTCTAAAAAGAGAGAAACATATATATATATATATATACAATGTGTGGCTAATTCTGGAGTTACATCAACATCAAGAAACACTGAAAATACATTTTACAATTGTAAACGGGCTTATTAATGATACTTGATACCGTCCAATAAAAGATGAATATGAGGTCAGTCGTATTTTTGTGTTTATGACTCTGACAGTTTTAGAGCAACATATGTGCTGTTGTCTTGGCTGAATATTTTTACACAGCTTGGAAAACCACCATCACGTACTGAAAAAACAACAGGGAATCAAACATGGTATTAGCATTTAAACCACTGTTGTCCCTGTACTAAAAATGTTTTATAAACCAGTCAATAGTCTACTGTCTAGCCTTGCTGTAGTAATAGACTATCAAGAATTCTTAATCATTTCCCTAATGAATTTCAGTAAATGACATTGATGGTTTTACCTGTAGTTGGTTTGGGTCTTGAGGATCTTCTGTAACTTGTGTCTGCTGTAGATCAGTTTTATGATGTTTTCTTGAGCTGTTTTCAGATCAGATTTCAACAGCAAAAACATTTAATAGCCCTAATGACACAGTAAATTTATATTTAATATTTGTGTAGATACACAAAACATTTTTTTTTCATTTACATTAAGATTTTAGGTTCAAATTTATATGAATCAAAATTTACATGAATTTATATGCAATATACTAAATCAATGACATTGTACACAATTGCAACCTCATCTGCCTCGAATAAAACAACTTTAAGATTAGCATATTATCAAAATTGCACAACATTACTGTATAGTTTAAAGGATCTCACCTGTAATGATCAGAACACCATTCAACAGACCAGATATGATAATGAAAGTTGTCCATTGGGTTGAATTTTGTTCTATTGCATTTGTGTGATTCTTGCACTCATTTGTATTGAACTCATTTAGTACAGTTGGTTCTGAAAAGAAAGTTTACACTCTATTTTCACTGTCAATCTACTCAGTTTGAGCACAGTAAGTGACTGCTGACTGATATTTCTAGAACTGAGGTAATGGGATCGTTCATCCAAAAATGAAAACCTTTCCATCATTTACTCACCCTCATATCATTCCAAACCTTATGACTTTCTTCTTCTGTGAAAGACAAAAGAAGATAGTTTGAGAAACGTCTCTGTGGTTTTGTGTCCATACAATGGAAGTCAATGGGTGCCACTGCTGTTTAGTTACCAACATACTTTAAAACATCTTCTTTTGTGTTCCTCTGAAAAAAGTCATACAGGTTTGCAATGATATGAAGGTGAGTAATGACTGAAGAATTTTCAATTTGGGGTGAACTGTCCCTTTAAACACATTCATGGCTGAATCAAGCAGAGGCTCAGTGATGTTTTCATTAGTTAAAAATGAATCTATAATAATCACTCTAGCAATTCATATATTTTAATCACTGATGGAGCAAATGTACTTACTGATGATGTGCAGTCTTGTGCTGTTACTGAATTTTAGAGGTGTGCAATTATTCATACAATAATAAACTCCTAATTCATGAAGAGCGACATTATATATAACCAGACGATGTTTAGATTGAACTGAATATTTGTTTATGAATGTATTCATTTCATAAGAAGCTGATGGTGGATTTGAGAATGAGCGCAGAATCACTGTAGGAGAATCTGATTGTTTCAGAAAAATCCAATTAACCTCAAGTTCATTAAAATCACAGTTTATAGTCACATTTTCTCCCAAATTTGTTAGTTGATCTAAAGTCACTGCAGCTTGACACCATATTAATACATCTAGAAGATACAAACAAAGAAAACTTCACACATTCATATTACACATGACACATTGATAAAAATGTATAAATGCACTTTGGATAAAAAGTGCATTTATTTAGCATTTGGCATCTCCAAAATGCATAACTGTAAATATAGATTAGCCCCCAGACAAAACAAAACAGTTACTATCAAATGAATTTAACAATGCCCAAGAAAATATAACATGTAATGAACTCACAAAAGTGAATCTGAATAATCCTCATGTTGTTATTTTGATAAAAGCACTTTGTGTGTTTAAACGAAGCAAAGACAAGACAACACAAATACAGGAAGGCAAATGAAGAAGAGCTGAAGTGTTTTCTTGTGTGCGTGTGAACAACTACCACAAGTGTGACAAATGGTTGCTAGATCAACAAAAAAATACTGAGTGCAAAGATTCATTTATTTTAGCAAACAAGTTTATATGATGGTTCATAATATTTAGCAATTTAAAAACGTGATTCGGCAATGTAAGCAGCATTTAATAGATTTTTTCCTGCATGTGATATTACATTGTGTTTTATTCTTGGTTTGTGGCATAATAAGTGGAATTGCAAAAAATTGTTTTGGTAGGCCAAAAAGATAGTCCCGCCCAAAGGCTTATGCCATTGTTTGAGCTAGTGTGGCTGTGATTGGCTGGTCTAGTGTCACAGAGCCACAGTGTGTCTCTATTATAAATCAAACTGCAAATGGCTTAAAAGTATAATTAAATGATAATATGCTGCTATAATAATAACTTGTGCTGTAGCTAACTACAGTACCAATATGATAGTTTGTCTGAATCAATCCCTTTCATTAAAAGATCATTTATAGAATAAATAGACATAAAGGAAATATAAAAATGAAACATTTCCACACTTCGTACATTTTAATGCAATATAGAGAACATGAGAATAAAAGGGGACATAAGACGAAACAGTCTGAATAATCTGAATAATGTCTGAATAATACAGATTTGATCAGGAATGTAAATACATCTTTTCACATTATGCTTTGTTTCTGAAATTTTGTTTGTGAGGGCGACCTCTAGTTGCAAGATTATGGAAGTCATTTAAAGCTTCAGTTATCTAACATAACTAAATAAAAGTTATCGTACTAAAAAAATACATAGAATTTATTTTCATATCCTGACAAATGTGGAATAGTCTTATAGCAATATTTCTGAGATGCTGGAAAAAGTGTAACAGTTCATTTTAATTAATAACACCATCAGTATCAATTTTTTTGCAATTAAGCACAAGTTAGCATGAACTAAAGTGATGAGGGATTATAGTATGTCTGATAAAAGACAGAATATCAAACACTATGAGACATTAAACTAAATGAGGTCAGTCAGTCAGTTGAAAAGCAGAGGCTCTGTTTGTCTTCTGTTGGTCTTGAATATGCCCAGACTCTTCACAATGAGGAAAAGGAGTGTACTGAAAGAGTAACAGAGAAACCAGTTTAAGTGTTACAGTGTCACATTACATATAATATTCTAAACATTGTTATGTAAAGTCTGTACAAGTAATAAACCTAAAAATTAATCACTGTTTTATTTACTGTATTGCATTACCAGTGTACATGTCTCCAGCTCTTCATGTTGATCTAGAGTCTGTTGTAATCTTAAATGTTTTGGTTTTTCTCCACAGTAATAACATACACTAGCTACCAGAGAAGAGCACTATGTTAAAATATTTACAAATGGATCCACATTATAAAATATAAAATAAAATGTTATCCAAGTTAAAGTAAATAACTCACCAATCACCACAGTAACCAGAACACCATTTAATAGACCAGATATGAGACTAACAATCTTCCACTGGGTCTGATTCTGTTCAATGTACTTCACTACTGTATGATTCTGATGAATATGATGCACTTCTGTCTGACTGTGAGATAAATCTTCTGTAAATAAAACAATTAGGGTACAATCTAAATGACTGTTGTGCTTATCTGTACATAATCTGTACATCTATACATATACATACAATTTAAAACATTTAAAAAGTACATATTATAAATGTAATATTATATAATCTTATAATAAGATTTTAAGATTATATTTATCAACCATTCTAATAAGATTTTAAGACACTTACTAATGACATGTAGTCTGGTGCCATTGCTGAATATTGGAGGTGTACCTGTCTTCATACAGTAATAAACTCCTAATTCATCAATAGTGACATTATTAATAAATAGATTTTTGGACTGCACTGAATATTTGTGTGCAAATGTTTTGTTGAAGAGTATAAATGTTGTTGATAAAGTGCGTAATATCATCACAGGAGGATCTGGTGCTTTCAGTAATAACCAATAAATCTCTCCTTCATCCAGATCACAGTTTATAGTCACATTCTGTCCTAAATCTGTCTGTTGACATAAAGTCTCTGCAGCTTGACACCATATGAGTAGATCTATTAGATAGAATAATATAAATCACAATAAAACATATGATTTTTTACACAAAATAATTGAATACTTTACAGTTTACCAAACAGTTATTAGTTTCTTCACTTACAGATTACAAGCTGGATGATGCTGTTTCGCTCTTGATTAAAATGCTTTAACATGATAGAATCTGGATCCTTACTAAAGCACTGAGATGCAGCTTATCTAAAACACAGAGCAGGACATTTCACACAAACCACTGAGAGGAAGTCCAACTCACAGTCAGACTGACAGACCACATTCTACATTCTGAACACAAGCTGCACATCCGCATGTTCTGCTATCTTTATTCTTTTCATTCATTTAAGATACAGTCCAACTGCTGCAGTCACATATTTCCAGTAGCGTTTAGTTTTGTTTGTTAACAAAAAACCTGCAATGGTTTGATCTCAAACCATTGACTCAAGTCATGCAGCGATATTTAGGACATTTCTCACTAATTTTTTAAATTGATCTTAAATAGTCTTGAAAATAAGATGCATTAGACAAAAGCAATTCATATATATTGTTGTTGTTGTCTATCACATCACACAGTATGATAACCACTCTTTATTTGTATAGTGATTTCAGAGCAAATAGTTGCAAAGCAGCTTTACAAAGAATAGATGAAAAGATTGTGGTGCTTTAGAGACCCCCTCTGGCTGTAATGGTAATATGTGTCAAAAATATATAGAAAGTTGCAAAGCCTCAATGAAAATGAACATGTCTGTTTAATACAATGCAGAAGAGGCAACATTGTACTGTACCTATTATATAATACCAAAGCTGCATTTGTGCTATATATTATATATTTAATATTATAATATGAATATATCATAATTAAATTACCCCAACTTACTGCATGCCTTTTTCCATAACTTACAATAAAAACAGTAACATTTCAACTTGCCCAGATCTCTTTTTTTCACAACTGTCAGTAAACAGCCTCATTTTGAGTTTTGTATTGTTCATTGGTCGCCCTCTACTGGGAAAAAACATGAACAGAGTTGTTGACGTGAAAAATGAACTCTAATGATATAATCCATAATTAACCCAGATGAAATTCAACAGTTCCACTGTAGACAGAATTTACCTACCAAGAGCTTAAAATATTGTGTTACTTTCCATTTCTTTATGGTTCAGCTTTAATGTTTAACCAGCATTAGTGCTAGTGGTCACATCAGACTCTTTGTTTCCCCTGTAAACTGTTTTTTTAGTTTCTTACAGTTTTGTAGGGGAATCATTCAGCACACAGAGCAGCAGTCATCTGTGCAGATAAACATCCTATATAAAGCGAATAAAGACAATTTATTAAGTTATTATTTATAAAGTTAATAATAAATATCAGCTAATTATATTAGTGTCTTTTAAAGGTCGGGTAGGCAATTTTGGAGAGGTTAGCAATGCCAACTTAGCTTTGAAAGCCTATCCCACCGTGACACTGTGCAATTTACCAGCGTGCCCCTTCAGGCATTGCAGAGAGATTCATTCTCGTCTTGAGAGACCTTTTTTTTTTCTTGTGGCCACAAGTTCTTGTGTTGAAAGAATGACTGTGGGCAGGAAAATGGTTGTCTCTACTGTAATAAATGGTATTTATTTAATTAGTGATCACGACTTGCACCTCCCACCACACTGGACATATACACTCTATTTCCTGAACTTGATCACGATCATGGTGTGGTCAACCATTTGATCAGCCAACTAGAGTCTCTCCAGTGCATCTCAGCAATTTGCATCACTGTATATGTTAAGTACACTGTGGTGGGTGTATTTTTGACTTCCTCCATTTGATGTGTATTAGCTTGTCTTTGTGTCAGAGCTGTGCAGTTCATTTAAATGCTGTGTTGTGTGAAGCTGGTTTATGCTGAAGCGTTCAGATCAACATGAGGATAATTCAGATTCAGCTCTGTAAGTTTATTACGTTTGTAGCTTGTTAATGTTATTCATCATTTATACGTTTGTTAGAATTTAGTTATTCTTGTTTTACATACATGTATTTGGCTTTTATCGAAAGTGACTTACAGTTCATTTAAACATTTTATCAGCCCATGTGTTGTCATGAATGTGTGACGTTTTCTTTATTTTTATCTTCTAGATGTGTTAATATGGTGTCATGCTGCAGATACTTCAGATCAACTAACAGATTTGGGACAAAATGTGACTATAAACTGTGATCTGGATGAAGAGGACGTTTATTGGTTTTTGCTGAAACAATCAGAATCTCCTACAGTGATTCTGCGCTCATTTTCAAACCCACCATTAGCTTTTTACATCAATGAATCATTTGAAAACAAATATTCAGTTCAATCTAAACATCGTCTGGTCATATATAATGTCACTCTTGATGATTTAGGAGTTTATTACTGTATGAGCACAGATGCACCTCCAAAACTCAGTAACAGCACAAGACTGCACATCACTGGTAAGTGTTGCTTCAGTTGTCACTTCATACTGATATTCAGTGCTGTGATTATTTATCAACCACTTTTAAATGTTTAAATGTTTTGTCCTATATGGTTATTCTGTAAAATGTACGAAATGATGGTGTTAAAAGAAATGATTATTGTTATGTTATGACTGTAAAAAATTACATTTGTCCTGCAGAACAAACTCAACTAACTGAGTTAACAGAGTCTCATAATCACACAGTCGTGAACTGTTTTCAGCAAAGTGAGACACAATGGCAGATTTACATCATTATATCTGCTCTGCTGAATGGCGTTCTGATCATTCTGGTTATTGGTGAGTTATTTAATTTAAACTCAGATAAATGTAAACACGGTTATGTTGCTCCATCTGATAAATATTGTTAATAATACTCTGTTTTTCCTGTAGCTGGTAGTTGTTACTCAAGAGAACACTTAAAACTTCATGATGTAGATCTACAGCAGATTAAATATATGTATGTACAACAAACGGAGGAGATGAGCAATGCACAGGTGAATTATGTAAAACTGTTAATAATAATTAATATTTTTGAATATTTGATCTGTAAGAGTCCTGTAAACTATACCACTGTTTAAATTGTAGTTGATTGTAGTTGTGCTGTAATGTGCACCTGTAAACACTTATACTGGTTCTTCTATTACTCTTTCAGTACACAGCGGTGAGCTTTTCCATACTGTGAAGAGTCTGGACAGAGTCAAGTCAACTAAACCTCTGCTTTCCTGCTGCCTTCATTTCTTAAGCTGTTTAATACAGTATAATTCTTGTCATTTTATATCTGGGCTTATAAAAAGATTTATTATGAATAATCTGTTTTTTTGGGCATTAAATTACAGTTGTCTGACATATAATTAACAGTCAGTTACAAATATATTCCTAACAAAAGCTTTATGTTACACCTCAAGGGATATTTATATAGCTACTAATGGTAATAATAACAATAGTATTAATATTACTTAATAATAATTAGTCCTCAAATTTATTCTCTCAAATGGCTTGGGTAGAACATTCACAGCTTTTATGGACCGCACATCCCTGCTGCACGTTTATTTATTATTCAATAAGTAAAATAAGAAGATTGTTATACAACAACTTAATTAACAGCAAATAGGTGTTTTCATCATTGTCTTATTATAAAACTGTAAGGTGCTTGTACAGTAGCAACACCCCACACAAAATCTATTAGCGTCTTTTAATTGTAACAATTTACAGGCATTTATAATCTAGCAATAATCTGTCGTAACATTTTTCAAATATTTATTAATTACTATATTTAATAATAAATTAATATATTATAAAATAAAAAAATAAATTAATGAATTTATTTTATAGTATTGTTTTGTGACAGAGATATGTTGGTGACTAGGCCACAACTTAAAACGTACAAGACATTAACTTTGCTTTAACTTTTAAGTGTCTGCAATGTTTGTTCAGTTCTGAGTGTGTAGGGTGCAATTCATACATTTTACATACGTTATTATGTACATTATTACATTAAAGTTTATATTCAGCCTTGTGCTTATGGTAACTGCTGAGAAACATAATTTTAGTATGACTAGGCCATTTTGAAGTTTAGATTAACTATGTAAGCTAGTATCCAGTCAACACACTTTCAAAGTACTTCATGTTCCCTTAATTTTATTCAATTTATATTCCAACATTCTTTGAGCCTTTGAACAACCTAAAAATAAGGCAATAAAAAAGGAACTGAAGAGGAAGATATTGTCAACATGCAGATAACATCATGCAGTTGAAACTGCTTGTTTTTACTGACAGCCATTGTGTGCTGACTACATCCTTTAAGCAGAAAGACCCTACAAGTATTTTCAAATAAGATGCAGTGAAAATAAAGTATGCAACATTAGGGGTACATATTGAGATTACAGGATTAACAAACGATATCTCCAATAATCAAATCAATATTCTGCTCTAATACAATTACAATTCACCGAAATAAAAGACTCTATAACAAACTATCTTTAATGTCCAGCAGGGGGCAGCAGTGAGCGCTCTGCTACTACTAGAAATAAATGCAACAGTTTTAGATTAATATTTAAATGTAATGGTAAATTGGTTATAATTAAACATATATTCACAGGTTAACATACATTACACCTGTTGGCTATTATTTATGAATGACATATTCCTTTAATATTCCTTTAAGAATATAAGACCTGAACATTTTATTTCTGATCTTTTAAGTTTATTTGTGTGTTTGAGGTTTTCTTCTCCAGCTCTGTGGTGTTTTTACCCAGAAGAAGAAATGTTTTCTGGGTCACAGCACAAGGTGTGAATGAACCTGGACTAAATGTAGCTCATGCAGTTTCATTTCTGACACTATTAAAAAAAACTTGATTGTGTTTTGGTCTTCAATTAGGTTCTCCGTTTTTACTTATTATTTCTGCTCAAGTTACAGAAACTTTAAATGAACACATACATTCTACTATTATTAAAAGTTATATTCAGAAATAACATTTTTGCTTTGTAGTTTGTAACATCTGATTCTTGACACCATGTTTTTTAAATCTAGACAAAGAGACACAAGAGCACAAACACAGACCATCATTGCAAAGAGCAGCGACTGCAACCCTCGTCTGTTTCCATCTGAGGTTTAGACACTGAGGTAAACAAATGTTTACAGCTATGAGAAAAACACAGCAGTCGGTTCAAAGTTAAACCAAAGTGAAAGACGAGTCCCTATTGAAGTTATTGGTTGCCAAGTGACCAAACCAACAGAAATCATTTCTGGTTTTCATCTGAACCAAAATCAACATAACTGTGAACACCTATAAAACTGAAACATCAAACTCTCAACACACCAAAACATTGTACAGCATAGCAGCTAAACAGTAATGCAGCACGTCACGCTTTATGTTTATGGTTTTATTTACCGTAAGCAAACAAGCCAAAAGAAATAAACTAGTATGGACTGAGTATGTGTCTGAAGAATCAAAATATTGTTTGTAAAGTGTGCAATACCATGACCATGATCCGGAAGTTTTCTTTTAATCTCTGCAGTCTGACACAATTTGTCATAATAGTCAAAAAGTCATAATAATTAATATTTTTATCTCACTGTGAAACAATAACAGTTAACAATTACCGAATTACTGACACAGTTAAAAAATCTGAAATAATATGCATAATAAACAGTTTTAAACTTACAAGAGTTGAGTTTTTTGCAGAACATAAAGTTTACCCACATCAAGCAGAGGAAGAGAAACTTATTGTGACCACACAGTATAGACTTTTATCAATTGTACTTTATGACCCCTCAGCAAGCTGAGTATGTGCATTCCCTGAAATGTGACTTTCGATCCTGCTGAAAGGGGACTGAGCTTCTCCATCTATGAGTTACCACAAAGCCTCGGACCTGTGTATCTTTTGTTCAGAGACTTAATAGTTTTGCCTTCCAGCTCTGTGTGCGTTCAGAAGTCTACACACGACAGACTGCCTTTGTTATTTACTAAGGTCAATAAAAGTGAATTTGTCTAACCTCATTTTGTCACACCCAGTGCATTCACCACACACTATATCTATACAAAATGTGAACTATTAAAGCTGCTGTCATTATTTGTAGAAGTTATTTGTGGAATTTATTTTAAGTCATGTGTGCAATGATGTATGGGATGACTAATAGACCACTTCTATAAAAATAAGGACAACAACAATAACCTAAAACAACTCTGAGCCCAATATCACCCTGCAGATCCACAGAGCCTGATAGCACAGCAGTGCCAGGCCAACAGTCCCAGGACAGAGGTTTAGGGAGGAGGAAAGTACAGACCACATGTAAAGCTTGATTATTTGACTTATTAGGGCACTGCTGACATTGTATTATCTGAATTTGTTCACCATTCGTGGTTAAATTTATAATTATGTAATTGTGATTAATCACGACTTATGGTCCCATTATGCGTTTTCACGTTTTTAACTACAGTTAGTGTGTAATGTTGCTGTTTGAGCATAATAAAGATCTGCAAAAATAAAACCCTTAAAGTTCACTTTAAAGGAGATTTTTTCTTATGCAAAAATGGGGTGAGGCCTGTGTGCACTGCTGTAGTACTAGTGCATTATCACCATGTTGAAGAGATGCTGCTCTCCACCCTGATACTAAACCCACCTTGGTTCAGCTTTCCTAAGACATGCTCACTTTCACTATTTGTAAGCTACTGTTTACTATTTTTTTTTTTTTACTATTTTTTTACTATTTACTCTGTTTCCTGAAAAGGGGCGGGGCATTTCTGGAACATGCTCTAAGCAGGCGACCAATCACAACAGACTGAGTCAGATTGACCCAATCAAAACATTTTGGATGGAGGGGCTTAATAGAAACCAGTAAGGCTAGTTTGAAGAGCTACCTTTCATTTATAAAAATAAATGTCCAAGCTCAGATCCCAATATTTGTATTGTTTTTTGTCCTCTGTGAGGTTATACTAAATTAAACAGTTTGGCAACATGGCCATTTTTAACTGCACATAGAATAATGAAGCGTGCGGTATAGACTGCAAACAGAGGTGCAATATTGTAAAATATATGTAAAAAAATAATGTAATGCAATGGGAGTTTATTAAGATGAGTGGACACCAATACGTTTCAAATAAAAGTACTTATCAAGTTCAGTGTACCTAGAAATCTCACTCAAGCACTTTTGAGAAGTCTGTACAAACGCCTGCTCCAAAAACAGGACACAATTCAAAACTAAGCAGTTAGACTAGTGATCTCAACAACAACAGCAATTTTATATTGAATCATTGGACACAATCCTAATTATGTTGAGCAGAATTTCTACTTATCTGCTCTGGCAAACCAATTGTTACCATAAATTTGCTTCATTTTTCATTTAATCAAAAACTGTTGAGTGTAATTTGTTTTTGTCTAAAGTTTTGAAATGGAACTTTCTATTTAAGAGACTTTTCTCCATAATTCACCATAGTTTGACTTCTTATATCGGTCACAATCCTCTTTACTTGAGGGCTAGAGTGATGCACATCACATGCAGACATATTGCAATGCTACTGTCTCAATCTGAGAAAACTGAGAGCGCTGTGATACAGAAATGTTTAATGGTTTGAGAAAAACACTGCATTGGGTTTGCGGTCTAGTCAAAGACGACACTCTTAGTCATTGGTTACAGACTCACTAAACCAATGGAACATATTTTGGTTTAACACTTTAGCTGCAGTTTATGTGCATCATCAGCCATACCTTAAAAAAACAGACAAAAAACACGTTTAATATATGCTAGTCAAGACAAAAGTCCAACAATGGCAATCTTTAATATTTAGCAACTTCTTCCAGGTCCAGCAACTGGGATTATCAAGCATCTCAGAAATAATGAATAATTCTGTTCTATTAACTTTCCTCTGTGTCAGGACACAATTTGTAAAGTACTGGCAGAGAAATAAAGATAAACTCACATCAACAGGTGCTCACAGTTTAAAATAGTCATTTACATTGAAAATCGGTGGACTGCTAAAAGAGAAATCCTAGACAACTGAAACACTAGAAATAATGTTCTTAAAGTAGTATTGCTATGTTGTATGATTAAGATTATAATGATGATGGTGATTATTAACATCTAAAAACTGTTAAAAAGTTATTTGGTTAATGTCTTGTGAGCAGAATCTGTCAGAAGTTTACAATGGTGTAACTGTTTTGAAAAGCAGTGGAGATAAAGTCACAATTGACTTTGGCATGATGTCCCACCATCATCCCTGCAAATGACACCTATGACAGTTTATGGTTAATTGAACATGATTCCAGAATTGCACTGACATCAATAAACAGTAAAAATTAAATATGCAGGAAGACTTTTATTAACTTTATGACTGATAAGATACTTCATACAACATTTTCTGTTTTAGAACATTTCCAACAATTTAGCTGGTGGACGTTGTTTTAAAAAAGTCAACAACCAAAGAGATAAAATGCTTATTTGACAGTTTGGAATATTTCACATGAACTTTAAATGTAAATAAATCTAAAAGAGATATCTAAAGTGAAGTTATACAGTTCTGTACAGTTATTAATCCAACAAGACAATTTTGAGTCATGTTCTTATGTTTATGATGTTGGCAGTTTTAGAGTAGCATAGACGCTGTTGTCTTGGCTGTGGTGAATATTTTTACGCAGCTTGGAAAAATCCACCGCTGCGTACTAAAAGAGCAACAGGGAAACAGTATTAGTGTTAAACTGACAATTCTTACTCTACCAAAATGTTTCTCACTGTAATCCATCCAGTAGTCTACTGTAATTTGTTGTAGTACTAGATTATCAAGAATTCTCTAACATTTACTGTAATGAATTTCAGTAAATGTCATTGATAGTTTTACCTGTAGTTGGTTTGGGTCTTGAGGATCTTCTGTAACTTGTGTCTGCTGTAGATCAGTTTTATGATGTTGTCTTGAACTGTTTCCAGATCTTTTCCAACATCCATTTGGAACTTTTAATAATCCTAATGGCACAGTGAAATTCAATTTAAATGTATGTGGAACATCAATTGCCATCAAGTACTTATGTTAACATTTATATGAGGAAAAGTGTATTTATTTATGTATTTGTTTATGGTGATGTAACTGCTTACTATAGGAAGTATAAAACTTCCATGTAAGCAATTATTGATTATGAGGTAATTATCAATGCATGCATAATAATTATCAGTTAATTATAAAAATGTAATATCTGTTTAATATCTTTTTAAATACATAATATCATGTCACACAGCAGGACATATCAACTATCGCTTAATATCATATCATGAAATGTTATGAATTAAACATTTTTTAATAATAAATATTAATATAAATAAATGTAATTATATATATATATATATAACGTTACATTTTAAAGAGCCACACAATTACACAATTAACATCATGATAACAGCTTTACAAATAGCTTCACACTCCTGTATATGTAGTTTTCTAAGAACTCACCTATGACTGTAATGATCAGAGCACCATTCAGCAGACCAAACATGAGGGTGAAAGTCTTCCATCGTGTCCAGTTTTCTTCTTTCAGTGTGAAGTCTGTGTGATTCTTGCACTCACTTAACTCAGGTAGTTGAGTTGGTTCTGTAAAGGAAGTTGTCCATTATACAATAATGAGTTACTGTCTGTCTACCCAATCTGAACATGATAATGGGGCTTTGTTTAAATTTCTCAGTGGACCCATAGCTACAGGAATAGAGAGCAGCTGGTATAGTTTTATTTACCTGACTTGCTATTCTGAGTGTAAACCATAAAACGTGACACATTGATGAGGCGATTGATGGCTATGCAGAAAGTCATGCAAAGTAAAATCTAAAGAACCTGCAGCCATTCTATGAAGATCCGCCATCTGTGTAAATAGTACGTCTATTTTTCATTTATATATTATTTAGTTGTATTTTCTATCTGTTGCTAGTTTTATATTTCAGGTGATGTTAATACAAACCAATAATTTGTTTTGATCAAAGAAGTAGCATGAATGTACTTACCAGTGATGTGCAGTCTTGTGCTGTTACTGAGTTTTGGAGGTGCATCTGTGCTCATACAGTAATAAACTCCTAAATCATCAAGAGTGACATTATATATGACCAGACGATGTTTAGATTGAACTGAATATTTGTTTTTGAGTGTTTTATAGTTAAAAGCTAATGTTGGGTTGGAGAATGAGTGCAGAATCAATGTAGGGGAATCTGATTTCAGTAAAAACCAATAAACGTCCTCTTCATCCAGATCACAGTTTATAGTCACATTTTGCCCCAAATCTATTAGTTGATCTAAAGACTCTGTGGCTTGACACCATATTAATACATCTAGAAGAAAATAGGAAAAACATTGTAAGATGACCCATTAAAACTGCAGTGAAGCTATAGCATACACAAAAGTTAGAAAACATATTGTCAAAATATTAATAACGTAATACACTCACAAAGCTGAAGCTGAACAATCCTCATGTTGTTGTCTTTGTTTAAACAGCTGAATATAATGAACCTGCCTCAGTCAACACAACATTAAATGAACTGCAGAGCTCTGAAGCAAAGACAAGAATAAATGTTCCTTCTAAGACAGAGGAAGTCTGTGTCTGTCAAGTTCACTCTGACCACATTGTACTCTCTCTTTTCAGCACAGAATAATATACAATGTGTATATATATATATATATATATATATATATATATATATATATATATATATATATATATATTAGCATCCTTTTACGAATACAGTAGTAATCATGTTAAGCAAGCATTATTATTTTACCACTATTTTTTATGTACTCATGTTTTTCATTATCTAGCTCCCTACAAATTTGCTTGGGATTTGGGTGAGATATATCACAAACAATAGCATTTGCCTATTCTGTCTATGCCATGGGCTGACCCTGCAAGCTCTCTTCGATGCACCACCCATTCATTTTTCAAACCCAGTTGTCCTCTGCAGGATCACAGGGGGCAGGACCTATCCCAGCATCTTAGGCCGCAGGAGGGAAACATCCTGGCTAGATGACCAATACATTGCAGGCCTCTCCCTGAAATGCATTCACTCTCCTAAGGGCAATAATTTACTAACTCCAATTCACCAAACCTGCATTTCTTTGGATTGTGAAGGAAACCAGAGTATCCAGAGGAAACCCACACTGAGACAGGGAGAACATGCAGACTCCACACAGAAAGGCTGCTTGACTCAGAAACCTTACTGTGGAGCAACTGTGAGTTCACTTAGCCTCTGTTTGGGATTTCTTACTGGCAAATACTGCATTTTTCATTATTTGTTTAAATAATTAGATGTACAAATTTTGGTTCTCATGACAACAGAATATGAACTTGTTTTCTCATTTTGTCAGTGAAATTTATGCATGTTTTGATTAATTTTTTTCTGGTAATAATTAGGAATAAGACACAGCAGTATTAAAGAGATCGTCATGTCTAAAAAAGCAGCTCCGCTTGTCCTTTGATATCCTGTTGTCTAACCTTAAGACAACCTCCTGTTGTTATTAAACCTGACGGCACGCTGAAGACATCTGCTGGTCGAAAACGTTCAATGCAATGGAAAAACTCGAGATAAAACCAACACAAAGTTGAAAAATATTGTTGAAAACTACTTTCATAAGTATTATTACATTAATTTTGTGAGAACAAAGCCACGTTTTCTGCGAGGTTTCTATTAAAAACTGCATACTTGTAATAAAATGGCTTAATTATTTTGCAACCCCAAATCAGAAAAAGTTGGGACACTATGGAAAACACAAATAAAAATAAAAAAGTGATTTCTAAATTTACTTTGACTTGCATTTCATTGCAGACAATACAACAGCACATTCATGTGTTCCTCATGATTTTTTATTGTTTTTTTCTGTTTTTTCTCTTTTTTCATTTTGGTTCTTGCAACACATTTCAAAAAAAGTTGAAACAGTAAAGCATTTACCACTTTGTAATGTTGCCATTCCTTTTCACAACACTTAAAAGACGTTTAGGGACTGAAGACACCAAATGAAGAAGTGTTTCAGGTGTAATTTTGTCCCATTCTTGCTGCAAACAAGTCTTAAGGTGGGCAACAGTACGGGGTCTTCGTTGTCGTATTTTGCGCTTCAAAACGCGCCACACATTCTCTATTGGAGACAGGTCGGGACTGCAGGCAGGCCAGTCAAGTACCTGTATCCTCTTCCTCCGCAGCCAGGACTTTGTAATGTGTGAAGAATATGGTTTTGCATTATCTTGAAATATGCATGGACGTCCCTGGAAAAGATGTCTTCTTGAAGGCAGCATATTGTGCTCCAAAATCTCCATGTACGTTTCAGCATTAATGGTGCCATCACAGAAGTGCAAGTTATCTTTACCAAGAGCACTGACACAACCCCATACCATGACAGACCCTGGCTTTTGGACTTGTTGCTGGTAACAGTCTGGATGATCCTTTTCTTCTTTGGTCTGGAGCACACGGCGTCCATTTCTCCCAAAAAATACCTGAAATACTGATTCATCTGACCAGAGTACACGTTTCCACTGTGTGATGGTCCATCCCAGATGCCTCCGAGCCCAGAGAAGTCGATGGCGCTTCTGGACACTGTTAACATAGGGCTTTCTTTTGGCACAGTACAGTTTTAACTAGCATTTGTGGATGTAACTACGTATTGTGGTACTTGACAAAGGTTTGCCAAAGTAGTCCTGAGCCCATGTGGTGATATTGCTTATAGATGAATGACGATTTTGATGCAGTGCCACCTGAGGGATCGGAGAGCACGGTTGTTCAGCTTAGGCTTGCGCCCTTGTCCTTTACGCACTGAAGTCCTCCACATTCCTTGAATCTTTTAATTATGTTATGCACTGTTGAAGGTGAAATAAGCAAATGTCTTCCTGTCTTTCTTTGAGGAACATTGTTTTTAAACATTTCAATAACTTTCTCACGTATTTGTTGGCAAACTGGCGACCCTCCTTAAGTACTAGACCTTTCTTGGATGCTGCTTTTGTACCAAATTATAATTACAATCACCTGTTGACATCACCTGTTTCAAATCACATCATTATTTAACAAATTTACCTAATTCTAGCCCTAAATTGCTCCTGTTCCAACTTTTTTTGAAATGTGTTGCAAGAACCAAAATAGGAATTTTGTTTTTTGAAGAAAAAACAATAAAAATCATAAGGAACACATTAAATAATGTGCTGTTGTATTGTCTGCAATGAAATACAAGTCAAAATAAATTTAGAAATTACTACTTTCTTTTTATTTGTGTTTTCCATAGTGTCCCAACTTTTTCTGATTTGGGGTTGTAGTATATACGACCACTATATGTCAGGAACGGGAGGGAGAACCCAAATGCAAGCCAGCTTAACTCAAAAAACAAACTTTATTAACAGAATCTCCCTCGAGGGGAAAAACGTAAACAAACCATGAAACAGAACATAAACAAGAACTCCTTCAAGGAAGAGAAATAAAAACCCAGCGCTGTGGACAAGAGTCAAATAACCAAACAGGCAAACAAAGAAACAGGTAACAAAATGGACCAGCACAAAACAGCAAACACAAGGGCATTACATAGACAAAACCAAGGCATGTAACAAGGACAGACAGGTGGGAGGAATTAATTCAACATGCCCTGACACAAAACACACAGGGATGTCAGGATTCTGGCAAGAGAATCTAGGAGATACTAAAGACATGAAGCCAGAACCCTGACACTATATGTATATAACCTTACAAATAAAGTTAAGGGGGGTCCAATATTTCTCCTGAAAGGACCTGCAGAGTTTAGATTTGGAATGATTTGGAATGTAATTTCTATAGGACAGAAACTCCACCAGGATCAGACACCCCTGAACAAAAGAGTCTATCACCCTTTTTCTTTTTGTATACTATGTAGGCAGAAATACATAACAAAGAACACAAAGTACAGGAATCAATATTTTCATCAACATCAGCTTTGTTTCTTCTGCTTGGTTTCTTTCTTCTGCCGGCTGCTTTTCTTTTGCTTCTGTTGATTCTGAAAAAGAGAATTAAGATGAAGGCAACAGTATCCTGCTGTAATTGATATACAGCAACATCTAGACTGAAATTATTTGACTGAACTTCAGAGATGCTATACTGACAATCTTGTGCTGCATTTAAATTTATAGAAAGTATTCTTAACAATGAAAATGTCATGTAACACAAACCAGTTTTTACATACCATTAAGAAACAGTGGCACAATCACAAGTTCAGATGAATGGGTGATGTAGCACTGGTACTTCCCTGCATCAGTGTGTGTTAGATTTCTGAGTTTGACTGAGAAGTTTCCTTTTACAAACTCCCCCGGAAAACTTTCAGCTCTGTTCCTGTACTTTGGATCCTGATGCTCTACTGAAACACTTCCTTTAATAACAGAATACACATTCATTCTGCCATTGTGTTTCCAAAGCACATTAATGTCTTGAAGGTTGTGCTCATTTTTACTTGAAGAACATGGCAAGACAGCAGAACCTCCAATAACACCCTTAACTTGCGGACACACAGAAATAAGAGAAAATTTGAAGCGCAAACAATCTGGCATTTTTGCATGTAAGAATAAATATAGTTTTAATCTTAGTAGTTGCTCACCTTCATCAGCAGTGCAGATGTTTATCAGCAGTTCAAATGCAAAGAGGAAGCAACTACAAAAAAAGAAAAACAAGTTAATGTAAGTTCCTGTAGTTTCACAAGCATAGCATGGTGCTCGCAACACCAATGTTATGGTTTGATTCCCTCAGTAACTGCACATGCATCCAGACATGAGCGCTAAAACCCTCAGGTAAGGAACGTATGCTTTATTTTCTGGAACCAAAATGTATGAGAAAAACAAAAGAAAAATAGAGCAACAATTTGTGTTCTAAATACATTAAAATAATTCTTGTGGTTATAAATCATGTAAATATAAAAATGAAGTGAAAATGATGTATTTGTCAATGTATGGAGTATGGGTTTCAGGTATGGGTTACCATATCTGACAAAATATGTCACTTTCACTAACCTATAAGCCACAACTACCTAAATTCTTGGCAGCCAGAATTTGATCCCAAATGTTGGACAAAAGACCCCTGGAGAGACCATACTCATAAAATTCAGATGTAATGTAGAGGCATTATTTATATTGCAGAATGTGTCACAATATGCACATACATAAACAAAACAATATTAAAACAAACAGTTTTCTATGTAATCACATTTGCCACTTTATAACCTTATAACTCTTGTATCATTCTGTTCAGTACATGATCAATAATGAATATATCTTTGAATGTGTTCTCCTGTAGCTCAGTGGTACAGCATACAACGCAAACGATAAAAATGTAAATGTAATTTAATGTAAAATGAAGGTTAATACATATACTTAATAATGCAGAAAATGAATCTCTATTGTAATTACAGCAGTCAACACAGGCTGCCTTTGAACATCTTTTGCAACAAATCTACTGTTCTGTAATTTGTGAGAAACTGAAACTGAAAGTAAGTCTTCCCGAAGATAAAGCTATTTTAGATAAACCTAGATATTTTATCTATTATCTAACAGGATCAACCGAGTAAACAACACAACAACTTAATCTTAACTTCTTGCAATTCCTCATTTACTTCCCAATCCTTAACAACATTAGCCCTAGAATGCTAGCTAACAACGACGCCATGTGCGACCGTTTATAACATATCACTCACAACATACCTGAGGATCATTGTTTCATCGCTTAAAATATATATTCTAATATCGATATATAATATCAAATATCTAAAACTGTGATACTACTAAAATAAAATAAAATACTACTGTTTCGAAGAGTAGATGTCAAGCCGCTGTCTGCGAGTCACGTAACTTACGCATTTCCTGGCGGTGTTTCCTCTTAGTTTATGCATGTATACATCGCGCTCTCAATTCAATTTTACAATTTAAAATACTGTGCATAAAAAGTATTACAGTATTAAAATATGTTAGCATAATACTAAAATGTGCTAGCATCACATTTAAATGTGTTAACATCATGCTAAAATATGCTAGCGTCACATTAAAATGTATTAACGTCATGTTAAAATGTGTTAGCATCATGCTAATAAATGATAAATCATGCTAGCAACATTCATACTAACAATTGCATAGCAACAGGCACCTTGCTGCAACACACAGCAACACCCTACCAACTACCCCAGGTACATTAGCAACTGCATAACAACAACGTAACAACCACCCTGAGTACCCTAGGAACTATCCCTAGTAGCAGCTGCATTGCAAAACACTTATAGCAATGTTATGCAACTGCAAAGCAACTACCTCTGGTACCTTAGCAACTGTGTAGCAACACCCTTGCAAGCACCACAGGTACCTTAGCAACAGCCTAGCAATCACCCCAAGAACCTTAGCAACCACATAGCAACACACTAGCAACCGCATAGCAACACACTAGCAACCACCAAAAAAACACATAACAACACCCTACCTACCACCCAGGGAACCATAGCAACTGCATTGCAACTGCATTTCAAAACCATAGCAACTATGCCTGTTAACTAAGCAACCGCATAGCAACATCCTAACAACCAACCTAGCTACCTTAGCCACTGCATAACAACACCCTAACATCTGGAAGCTGCATAGCAACACCATAGCAACCACCCCAAAAACCTTAGCAACAGCATAGAATCACACTAGCAACCACTAAAAAAACACATAGCAACACCCTAGTTAACACCCAGGGAACCATAGCAACTGCATTGCAACTGCACTGCAAAACCATATCAACTACCCCTGTTAACTTAGCAACCGCATAGCAACACCCTAACAACCAACCTAGGTCCCAAAGCCACTGCATAGTAACACCCTAACAACCTTCTATAAACTGCATAGAAACACCATAGCAACCACCTAGGCAACTTAGCAACCGCATCGCAAAACCCTACTAACCACCCCAGAAACCTTAGCAACAGTCTAACAACCACCCTAAGCACCTTAGCAACCACTTAACACCCTAGCAACCACCTAAAAACTGCATAGCAACACCCTATCCACCACCCCAAGTAACAACACCCTAGCATACCATAGCAACTGCACTGCAAATCCCTAGTAACTACCCCTGGTATCTTAGCAACCACATAGCAACACCCTAACAACCAACCTAGGTACCTTAGCAAGAGCCTAGAAATCACATTAACTACCTTAGCCACTGCATAGCAACACCCTAACAACCATCTAGCAACCACATAGCAAAACCCTACCAAACAACTCAGGGAACCTTAGCAACAGTCTAACAACCACCCCAAGTACCTCAGCAGCCACATAGCTACACCGTAGCAACCACCACAAATACCCTAGCCGCACTCTAGCAACCACATAATAACAAGTATCATTAACAATGCAACATAGTTTGTCTTCAAACTGCATAGCAACACTCTACCAACCATTTAACAACCATGTAACCTAGGAACCCTAGGAACCACCCAGGGTACCCTAGCAACTGCACTGCAAAACACTTACATAGCATTGTTATGCAACTGCATAGCAACTACCCCTGGTACCTTAGAAACCACCTAGCAGCAATGTAGCAACCGCCCAGAGAACCGTAGCAACTGCATAGCAACACCCTAATAACCACCCCAGGTAACTTAGCACCAGCCTAGCAATCACATTAAGTACCTTTGTCAGTGCATAGCAACACTCTAGCAACCACACAGCAAAACCATAGCAACCACCGTAGGCACCTTAGCAACCGAATAAAAAACCCTAGCAACCTCCCCAAGTACCCTAGCCACCACTTAGCAACGCTGTAGCCACTATCCCAAATACTGTAGCAACTGCATAAAACAACCTACCAACCACCCAGGGTACCCTAGCAACTGCACTGCAAAACACCTACATAACATTGTTATGCAACTGCATAGAAACTACCCCTTGTACCTTAGCAACCACCTAGCAACAATGTAGCAACCGCCCAGAGTACTGTAGCAACTACACAGCAACACCCTAATAACCACCCCAGGTACCTTAGCAACAGCCTAGCAATTACATCGAATACCTTTGTCAGTGCATAGCAACACACTAACAACTACCTAGCAACCACATAGCAAAACCATAGCAACCACCGTAGCCACCTTAGCAACCGAATAAAAAACCCTAGCAACCTCCCCAAGTACCCTAGCCACCACTTAGCAACACAGTAGCCACCATCCCAAATATTGTAGCAGCTGCATACAACAACCTGCCAACCACCCAGGGTACCCTAGCAACTGCATTGCAAAACCCTAACAACCATCTAGCAACTGCACAGCAACAACACAGCAACCACCCTAGGCACCTTAGAAACCTCATTGCAAAATCCTACCAACCACCTGGGGAACCTTAGCAACAGCCTAAAAACCACCCCAAGCACCTTATCAACTGCTTAACACCCTAGAAACCACCTAACAACTGCTGAAAACTGGACATGGAAATATATAATTGAAGCATTCTGTTTACACTACAGTTTGACAGAGAAGACCTTTTTGTTTAAGAGCATGTAGAAGGGAAGAGTATGGATTGGCCATCCAAACGTTTTCAAAGAATGTTTTAATAATGATTATGAAAGTTTGCCTGCATTTAATCAGTCTATTTAATGCAATATTTTATATGATTAAAGGGCGGATTGTGGGGACATAAGTAGTATACATAAGTAGTTATAAATTTGCATTCTTTTCTTTTCATTCTGTGTAACAATCAAAGCTTTTTGCAAGGCTGAACTACCTCCTATGTTTCTGTTAAGAAAAGATAAGATATGGTGCACCCGGGAACTGGGAAGTATGCAGAGAGATATATGTAGATGTGATTTCTGTGTACTTGGTCTCTTTGTAAGCTGACACTTGAACAGTAAGTGTCTTTAATAAAAACCTCCTCATCTCCACCCTGGACTCCTCGTCTCTTCACTCATGATCTAACGATAGCAACACCCTAGAAACCACCCCAAGTTCCCTAGCCACCACCCCAAGTACCTTAGCAACCACATAAAACAACCTACCAATTACCTGGGTTTCCTAGCAACTCCACTGCAAAACCCTAGCAACTACCCCTGGTACCTTAGCAACCGCATAGCAACCACCCTAGGCACCTTAACATACCAAAACCCTACCAACCAACCAACCACCCCAAATGACAACAAACCCAGACTGCTATGGTCCATTTCTCAAGTTCTGATTTCTAAGTGGACACGGGCACTTGGTGAATGTAATCAGTAAATAAATACATTTTGAACAGCAATGTATTCCAATGTCAATGTCAATAAAATGCCAACAAAAATGCCAGCCACATTATTTGACCCATAACCAAAATTAGACATGAAGATAATTAAACAAAAAACAGAGCAAAGAGCAAAACAAGAGCAAAAAACAAACTAACATTACGTTGTCTTATTATTATTATTATTATTATTATTATATATGAATCAATTTTTATTGTGAAACGTTGATTATCTCTGTTGTAATTTATTTAAATAGCATTAATTTACTCTTTATTAAAAAGTAACTACTTTGAACTGACATTTAATCAATTTCCTGATGGACAATATGACACAGAATTAGTATTTGATGCATAAAATAAATACATAATTATTAGTATTATCCTCTAAGTTCCCTGGCTAAGCAAATGTTTTTGTTAAGTAATAAACTCAAAACCCAATCACACCCACCAATTTAAAACACCTGTGTAAGTTAGATTTTACTTAGGTTAGGTCTATGAATTATTATTAAATCTTAATATGACGTACACTCAACAGCAGCAATTTAACATACCTGTAACAGGTGTTTCACGCTGCTGGTGGCAAATATCAGAGATCTATGACACCCTCAAATGTCATAAATACTGTCTTTGTATCTTGCTACCAGAAAGGGACTCTTAACTTTGAACTCTGAATCCAATACTTCTCTTAAGTTCAGCCTGCAGACCAGGTGTATTTATATATATTGTCCACCTCTGATTGGTTGCTTGGAAAAGTGCTCAGCATTGACTGGCTAAATGGCCAGTGTGGTTGATGTTCCTTCCTTGTGTCCTCCTGCATTTCTGGTTAAAGGACACAATGTGTGTGTGTGTGTGTGTGTGTGTGTGTGTGTGTGTGTGTGTGTGTGTGTGTGTGTGTGTGTGTGGAACTGTACAAAGATGTGTGACAATAGCAAATCATGTGAATCACTGTGGTTTATATTCCCAAACACAAAGTAACATACATCATAACATAAATACAAGCCACCAGTAATTATGATAAATATTTTTAATGACTGGATAGCAGCATAAATACAAGGCAAGTCTTGTAGCTGATCTGCTTTCACCTGCTCTCAAATACAAATAGACAATAAAGTAGCCCATCTTTCATTATAAAAAACTTCCATTAAATGTCCATAAAAAGTTAACTCAGTCCATTAGAAATGCTTTCTTTATTTCAATTCCTTTGAAAATTCGATTTGCAGACTTTGGAAGGTGGAATTTCAGAAAGATTTTGTTGAAATGGTAACCAAGGCTGGAAAAATCATAGAGACTGGAAACTATAAGCAAATACCAATAGAAGTGAAGATGGTGTTAAAGTTTGGCCAAGAGGTTTGGCCAAAAAAAAGTGAACTGCAAAGTGAAAGCCAGCAGAAAAACACGTTCCCTAAATGATAACAATGCAAAAAAGTTTCCTTTCTTACTCTTGTGTATTTAAACCCCTGTTTGCGTGTGGTTGATGTTCCTTCCTTGTGTCCTCCTGCATTTCTGGTTAAAGGACACAATGTGTGTGTGGGAACTGTACAAAGATGTGTGACAATAAAAAAATCATGTGAATCACTGTGGTTTATATTGCCAAACACAACATAAAATAACATAATTAACATACATAACGTAAATACAAGCCAGCAGTAATTATGATTCATATTTGTAATGACTGGATAGCAGCATAAAAACAAGGCAGGTCTTTTGTACCTGATCTGCTTCCACCTTTCAAATAATACAAATACATGATATTTGATCACTGTTTAATTCTGTTTAATTATTAAGTGCATGCAAGGAAGAGAAATACAAACCAAGCGTCCAACAGAATGTGCTGTTATTTAGCTGTTTAGGACAGAAGCACTTTTGCTGCTTGTCACTAGTTCATGCTGTAAGCTTATGTTAGCATGACATGACAAAACTTGTTGACAATAAAAAAAGCAAAACTAATTGTTAATCTAGTATGTATAACATTAAATCATTCCTAACAGACCATATATCAACACTCCTGCTATTAGAATAACAGCCTTCCATTGTGTCTGATTCTGTTCAATATACATCACCACTGTCTGATTCTGTTCAATATACTTCACCACTGTCTGATTTTGTTCAATATACTTCACCACTGTCTGATTTTGTTCAATATACTGAACTACTGTGGGATTCTGGCACTCAGTGATTACAGTTAGTTGGTTCTGTAAAGAAAGAATTAAAAATCATATTACTTGATGGCAACTCTAAAGAGCCACTACAGAGTCAAATATTTGTCTAATAAAAAAACTCGATATCAATATTGTTACAAAAGGACAAAGGCAGGCAAGGAAAACAGGTGGAGATGAGGGTCCAAACAACAACAGGAATTACTGACCACACCTAAGTGAAACACAAGGGCTAGAAATACACGGGAAGACAAGAGAACAGGTTAACAAGAGGGCGAGGCTAAAAATTAGAACATGAGGGTAACCAAAACAATAAAAGGGAACAGCAGGGAGACAAGAGGTGAAATACAAAGGACTGGAAAACACAGACAGGAACATAACAAATATATTGAACATTGATATGATGTTCACAGAATGCACAGACCACATCAATGACATGTAGCCTGGTGCCATTGACAAGTTTTGAAACAATGCTGTGTTCATCCCATCTTTCATTATAAAAAACTTCCATTAAATGTCCATAAAAAGTTAACTCAGTCCATCAGAAATGCTTTCTTTATTTCAATTCCTTTGAAAATTCGATTTGCAGACTTTGGAAGGTGAAATTTCAGAAAGATTTTGTTGAAATGGTAACCAAGGCTGAACATGCTAGAAAACAATACTTGTGCTGCTGAGTGTGTATATCTCAGTGTAAATCATACTGTGTGCATTGGAATACCCTCATCTCTCACACTGTAGACATACTTCTGTTGCCAAATACTTTTGTAGCTACTGCAGATAAGCAGTTCCTGATAACACCCACATGTCACCCAGACACCCAGATCAAAGTGATGTAGCCATGTCCAGTGACACAACAAAGGTCTGAAAATACAACTTTGTAAAGTAAAATCATAGAGACTGGAAACTATAAGCAAATGCCAATACAAGTGAAGATGGTGTTAAAGGTTACCAGATCTTTCCTGTCAGCTACTTGAGTCGAGTATCTTACTGCAAATATGTTTACTTGGATCATGACTATTATTGTAATTTGCAATTTTCTGTCAAAGGTTTCCATATATGGAAAAGTTAATCATTTTCCTTTTTATATATCTCTGACCTGTACTGGGATGATTAAAAATTAAAATCATTAAATTACCAGAAAAACATGTCTGAGATTGTATGTTATATGAGATTTAAGTATGTGTGCGTGCAGACAGACTTACTGATTGTAAGTCTGTAGGTTACAATCTGGAATGTTCATTCTTAGTGATATAATCATATTGTTTGTTGTACTGTCTCATCCTGTTCCGTTTTGTTTATTCTTAGACTCCAGTCTTGATTTGTTTCTTGCTGCTTAACTTTGGTGGTCTTATTTTATTTTTTAACTAACTTACTGCAATCAGGTTCTCAACTTTAAAAAATCCTAAGCCATCCAAGTCAAAGCTGTAAGCCACAGGTCTTGTGAGTTTTCTGAAGACAAGGAATTTAGTCTAGATGTTGGAACATGGCTGAAGAGATTTACTTACAGGGTAGGCACACAAGCAACAATGAAATAAGACACTGATGTTGGGTGATGGGGGTTTAAATAATTTGTGAGAATCACAAACAATTTATCATCAATACATTATGTATCAGGGGCCTGAATGTCCACCTCTTGCTCTGGTTTATACTATATTAAGATCAACATTTTTGTGTATGCATGGAGGTGTGAAGTATAAGACATTAATTGCACAGAAGTGAAATTTATCTGTTTAATTTGAAACAATAGAGGATTCTCCTCTGCATTGACATTATCAGCTCTAAATACATCTTTCACACTGTTAATAGTCACTTGTGAAACACATTGATTGTTTAAATGAATTTTCACTTCTCTGTTTATGGCTCAGCTGATCTTCAGCTGATTATTATTAGTTCCTGTTCTAATCTGTGAGAAAAGGCAGTTCCTGTTCTGATGTTAATCTAAATTTTCAAAGTCACAATAAGACAATTTTTTAAAAAACAAGTTCTTAAAAGGCAGTTCCTGTCTGAAGCACCTGTCATAGAGAAGAAAGCAGGAAAAACATTAGAAAGTTTCCTTTCTAATACTCCTCAGGAAAATACTCAGCTCTGTTCTTGTACTTTGGGTCCTGATGTTCTGCTAAACATTTTCCCTCAATTAAGTCACATACTTCAAGCCTGATGTTGTATCTCCAATGCACACGCTCATCTCTCAGATTTTGCTCATTTTTACTTGAAGCACAACACAGTTGTAATTTGTTGCAAGACTGATTTTTATCGCAAACTTAATTTCTGCTTCCAGTCATTTTAAATGCATAAATTATACTCATAATATTGATGCATCTAAGTTAAGCATATTTTACATACTAATATTTTAAAGGTTATTTTATTAGGCCTATAAACAGTTTTTTGACTATTTGATTCAAAACTTTGACTAATTCCAAATGCTGTCTTTTATTTTGTTAGAAAAAACAGACAACCATTTTGTGAATCAGATTTTATTTAAGCTATTTATTTTTCATTACATGATATACAGAATATGGTTTAGGTTAGTTTATTTCTCTCTCTTTTTGCAAGTACCTTCATGTTGTGAAAACAGACAAACCTATTTTTTCACATTATACTTAATCTTTAACTTAATATTTTTATATTCATTCAAAAAAAATACACTGAAAATACCCAGTTGTGCCATAAGTTGAGGACAGACAGAGAAACAGATGTTATGCTTCATGTTGTTTTATGTAAAAGCAATACCTGGGTAGTCAGCTAAAGGTGAAATGCACAAGATTTGAGTAAAAGTGATTATTTCATTGTTACATGTTACGTTAACTGTAAACAACTGCTTTAGATTTACCAGTAAATATTCACAAAAGTTACTTTTACAATTAACTGTAATACTTCATTTTTCTATGAATTGTGGAGGCATGATAAATAATTGCTTATTTTACAGCAGTATGGTGTCTTGCACAATTTTACAATAATTTACAATACTCTTGTTTCTTTACAGTCCTACTGGCAACTGAAATTGCCAGCAAGATATTGTAAATTTTACAATACATTTTTAGAGTGTAAAGCATTTTAGTACATTGTTCCATCTGCCTTAGCAAAACAATTCAGACATTCAGACAATTCAGACACAAGATTTGTAACCAAATGAAAACTGCACATTTTTAAATGATTTCCAGACCTATATCTAAAATTTGAATACATCAAATGTTGATCATATAAGTTAGATGCATGTTATTATATGAAATGTATAATGTTGTGCTGGGTTCTAAATCACAGACAAATTTATTAATTTAAACTTTTAGTTGCTGTTGTTTTATTTTACAGGGAAGCAACCATTGATCAAGAAAAAATATTACATCCTTGTAAGTAACAAACAACAACAGTCTAAGCAGCTCTGAAAAATCCCCAGGTTTCACCAAATCAGGTGTAGAACTTATTGGGACCAGTTTCACTGCTCTCATATGATAAACCTAAAGTGTACTTCAATTTTTATGCATACTAAAACATATAACTGCACTCATGCATATACGTGTAAAAAAAACAAAGTATTTTTTCACCTTTACTCTGGAACCTTGATCATGATTGTTTGGTAACATGTCACCCCCTCATTTTTCTAACCATAATACAGAGTAAAATACATTTATATAACGGCACAATAAAATAAAAGGATTTATAAAGCACAGAAATGAATGTTTTGAACCAGTCAGTCTTGGTTTCTTCTGCTTGGTTTCCTTCCTTTGCTGGTGGTTGCTTTTCTTTGACTTCTGTTCTGTTTGCTTCTGCAAAACAATAAAAATAAACATTATTGGCGTGTGATAACAACAGCACACTGTTGTCTTTATTTATATACAGCAGCATGTAGACTGAAACTACTTTAATGAAAACTACATTAAAAATCTTTAAATAAAAACATTTGCATGCGATAATCACTTTCACATACCTTTGATGACCAACTTTATGAGCACACAAGTATTTAAATAAGTGATGTAGCACTGGTACTTTCCTTCATCAGCATGTGTCAGATTCTTGAGTCTGATGGAGAAGTTTCCTTTCTCATACTCCTCAGGAAAACTTTCAGCTCTGTTCTTGTACTTTGGGTCCTGATGTTCTGCTAAACATTTGCCGTCAATTATGTCACCCACATGAAAACCATTGTGTCTCCAAAGCACATGCTCAGCTTGAAGATTGTGCTCATTTTTACTTGAAGCACATGGCAACACAGCAGAACCTCCAATAACACCCTCAACTCTGACCTGTTGACACTCTGAAATGAGAGAAAACTCAGTTTCACAATCTGGTGTTTTGCATGTGGCAATAGTTTACCTTTTAAATTTAGTTTGTATCTGAGTAGTTGCTTACCTGTATCAGTGGTGCAGATGTTAGTCAGCTGTGTAAATGCCAAGATGAAGCAGCAACTGCAGAAAGAGAAAAACAAGTTAAAGTAAATTCCTGTGAATCAACTAAAATAGCATAACTCACAACATGCACCTGGACACAATAAAATGAGGAATAAAATCTTCCTTAAAAAATGTGTTTTTTTTCTTGAACTAAAAATTTAATCACAACCACAAAAAAGAATTGGGGCTGAGAGAGCAATACAATTTAAGTTACAAATATTATCTTTAGCTAAGTTTTAAGTTTTATACCCAATCTTCACTCTGCTTTTAGTACATTAACTGTAAACCTCACATCTTTGTTATTATATGCATATTTCATAAGGTGCAGACAAATCTGTCAATGAATTCATAATTAATAAATTTAAAAAAGTAATGCTTGTTAAAATAGAATAAAGCTGTTTAAAATGACCAAACACACGCCACACATCATATATAAGCAACATACTATCAACATCTAAACAATGGTTATTATAGAAACTCATCCGGCCTGCTAACCAGCTTACGTCAATCAAGAATTATTTTTAAAAAATCAACTGCGTAAACAGCAGAGAGACTGGCCTTAACCTCAACTTCTTGTAATTCATGTTAATCTACTTCCAATTATTTACAATTTCATCAAATAAAAAAACTCTTTCATAAATTAGCCCTTCAATGCTAGCTAACCACTGACACGTGTCTTTGATAATCTATAACGTTTCACAATAATCCCTTAAACATACCTGATGATCATGGTGTACAAATTACGTATATTGTTATTTAAATAATAAATGACAATATACAATAATAAGTATCTTTCTGAAATGAAGATGTTACTGTTTTAAACAACAGAGAAGATCGTTCAGACTTCTGTAACGGGTGAAAGCGTTTCACGTCACATTGGACGTCAGTACGCCGTACGTAAGGTTGGTCATGTGATTATCAATGTATTTGGTGCATAAAAGGTGTTGTAATTCGTTCAAACCAAAATGTATCGGAGACTGTGAACTTCAACCACTTGTAAACTGATATACAAATCTAAAACCAAGAAGAAAATGTTTTCGCCCCAAACATTATCGAGGGCACTGTATCTTTAAACAAATTATTCAATGTAATTGTATTTTCAATGTAAATAAACAAACGTATGTAAGTTCTATGTGATGTTTGTTCATTTTTCCTAAGCATATCATTAAAACATTATAAATTATTTTAAATGGCAGCTCTCATTTTCTCATATAGTGAGCCCTTTAGAGGCAACATTAATTTAAAGAATAGCACATTCATTTCACTGTAAAACGCATGACGCATCTCAGCTCCTGATAAACAATGGTTACACAGGCTACACTGTCTTTACACTGAATGTTCCTAGAAATGGCTTCAAAAAGCATGACAAAGAACAGTCACAAAACAATGAGAATGACAGCAGCATTATTTACCCATTGTAGATATTACACACAATAATATCACAAACTATAATAGATATAGCAAAAAAAAGAAAAAGAAATGAGAGTTCAACATATTATATTATTAAACTGAATCACATTTTATGGGTAAACATTGATTATCTCTGTTGTAACAACTCACAACCGATCACACCAACTAATTCAAAAACGAATTCATCTGTAATAAGTTTCTGTTAGTCAAAGTCATGATTGTTGATGAAGTCATAATATAATGTACACTCAACCCTGTCAAACTAACTAATTCAACATACCTGTAACAGGTGTTTCACACTGCTGGTGGCAAATATCATGGATGAAGCAGCAGAACATTTCTTTACCATCAGATATTTCATAAATACTCACTGCCATTATCTTCAGTTTAAGTCACTAGTTATCAGAAAGAACCTCTTACCAGTTCTAACCCAATACTTCTCTTGAGTACAGACCAGGTACAGTATATACTCTATATTGTCCTCCTCTGATTGAATAGTTATGAATAGAGTGCTTGGCAGTGATTGTCTGAATAGAGAAAAGAATTTTGGCCAATGTAACCAGGTGATCTACCTAGTTAAAGTAAACAAGAGAAACTGATACACCCTAAACGGCAAGGAAGACAGGAAAAAGAGGTTTTTCTTGCTACCATGTTGTTTTCCTTTCAAATATCTTTCGTTCATCTATAAAATGTACAAACAAACAGGTGAATCAGAAACTGTAAACATATATTAAAAACAATCAATATCACTAGCATTGTCAGGGGGACCTACATTTGACACGTCACGTGTTCTCTGGGAACTGAACCCATGACTTTGGTGTTGCTGGCACCAGCTGGGTTACAGATCTGCCTGAAGATACTCCTTACACTTTCCTTTCATCCTTTTATAAATAAACTCTTCGAAGAATATAAATCAATCAAGAATAATCAATATGAATATAGCCGTTTATGTTAACCAGTTATTCTACTATTATAGTCATGAACACTCCTTAGAACACGAGACTGGAAATGATAAACAAAGTAAAAAAACTATTAACATGTTTGGAATGTATTAACCGCCGTTGGAGCAGATTGTATATATATATATATATATATATATGAATACAAAACCAGATTCCACAGTTTCTCTGCAGATCAACTATATAGATCTATATCTTTATATATCTTATATCAATGCTTTATATCTGTAATAATAAAGTCTATATGTTGGCATTCAGACCCAGGAGACTTTGTGATTCTTCTAAGAGGTCATAGAAGCCACAACATGTTCAAATGAGTTGCTCTTTACCTGACTTACCTTGATTTAACTTTTGAATAACAAATAACCCTCCTTCATTCCCTGCAAGGAAATAAAATGTGCATGCAAATTTATTTGCTGCACTCATGTTATACTAGCAGTTTGTTTCTTGTTCCGGGACTGATAACAGTGAAATCATTTAAACAAATGATTTCACTGTTCATAGTGCACAAAATGAAACAGATGTACAGTACATGACAATTTGATGGACAGAAATGTCCAGAAGGAACGTCAAAAACTCAAAGCAGGTCATCAAAGCAGAAAACTTATCTGTTTATACATTTTTGAAAACACAGGCCCCTAGCTTACCTGGCCTCACATGCAAGGCTCTTGGACTATGAACATACAGTTACTATCAGGGCCCAACCCTGTTAAAGGTCTTTTGTGCCATCAAATTATGTTTATTTGAACCACTCTTTGAGCTTCTTTAGTGTGAATTGTTTCAGAAAAGTAACATTTATTAATATAATTGCACATTTTTCCTTAGACCTAGATTCATACATGCCTAAATGGACGGATGGATGGATGGAAAGAGAGACAGAGATGTGTCCGCTAATCATGTCCCATATTACATCTTTTGCTTAAATTGATTGTTCTAAATAAACCAACAAAATGGGCCTGGATATAACAGGTCACTTTTTCTGTTTTGGAAGGCAGAATAGTATATTATTTTTATTATTATTTTTATAATTTTTATTATTATATATATTTATATGTATGTATTGACCTTTGTATTTGAATGTCAGCCTTTTGGGAAAAGACTGTATGGATGAATAGGATCATAAAATATATCTAAGAATCTGAACATATAACTTTATATATAACAGCTAAAACCAAACTTCCTCAATCTGACATGTTAAACATAATAAAAATCCAAACAATGTGACCAAACAACACAACAAAGGGTCTTATTTACATGATATTGTGCTGAAATAATAATAATAAATAATATCAAAATATCAACAATGAATCAGTATAAACAGTTTGCCGTGTTTATAAGAGGTGTTTTCCTATTATTTTAGGGAGCTACAGGGACAGTCGGTTGGCGATTTTTTTGTTATCAAAACCTTTTTGTTATGCTTGTGGATATCTCTTCACATCCTTATAGAGTGTCAGGATCCTGGCAAGATAATCAAGAAATACTCAGAACAGGGAGCCAGGACCCTGACATAGAGATCAGTGGCCTGCATATATTTTTATATAAACATATCTTCTTTGGAAGGCACAGAGCCAAAGAATGTTTGTCCAATCATTGCATTTAGTCCGAGGCGTGACTTTGGAGAACACTCTGAAGAAACGGTGGATCTTACGCTTTCAAACCTAGCTTGCTATTGCTAACCTCTCAGATCGCGATTAATGAGTTGGTAACCACTGTATCAGAACATAATTTACAACAAGATTAAAAATTATCAGATGTACCACCAAAACATCAAAAGAACATCAATAAACATTAATAATAATTTCCCCTTATTTCCATTCATTCTCAGTACTTCCCTTCGTTTTGACACGGAGCAAACGCAAGTGTTTAGATAGACCACCAAGTTAAAACTAAAAATGAAGTTTTGTTACACATGACAACAAATGCCATATTAAGCATAATTATATTTTATTTAAGGATATATTAACAGATAAAGTGTAAGATATCATGATTCCTGATATCTGGTGGCCAGGGTTGGTACCGCATGCTAACTGTTAGCTAGCATGCAAAAAACTTCAGGTTGCCTCTTGGGGGAAAAACAAATTTGAAAAGAAAAAAGTTTGAAAAAAACATTCATAGGACTATAAATTTAGACACAATTTCTTTTTCAACATGTTTTCATTTTTAACGTTGAAGTTCAGGGCTTCCATTGTTACTCTTGTTGATCTGGCAAACATGTAACTTACATCTTGCATTAATGGACGTTCACACAGACAATAAACTCTTCATCTGACTTCCTGTATTTGCTACATGTTGTTTTTGTGTGAGAGCTCTGCAGTAGAGTTCATTTTAAACACTGTGTGGAGGGAAGCAAGTTTTATTATACTGAAGTCTTCAGATCAACATGAGGATTACTCAGATTCAGGTCTGTAGCTTTATTACAGGTTATGTTTTCTTGTGCATTACAGATTTTTCAAAATCTTTATTTACATTTATGCATTTGGCATATGCTTTAATCCAAAGTGATTTACAGTGCATTTATATTTCTATCAGCCATGTCTTATGATGAAAGTATGTTTTATGTTTTTTCTTCTAAATCAACTATCAGATTTGGGATGAAGAGAAGGTTTACTTGGTTTCACTGAAACAATCAGATTCTCCTATGGTGATTCTGCGCTCATTCTCAAATCCAACATCTGCTTTTTACATGAATAAAACACTCAAAAACAAATATTCAGTTCAATCTAAACCAAATCACTTGATTGTTTAGGAGTTTATTACTGTATGAGCACAGATGCATCTCCAAAACTCAGTAACAGCACAAGACTGCACATCACTGGTAAATGTTGCTTCAGTCCTCACTTCATACTGATATAATTAATATAATCAAGTTATTTAGACACCTAAAACAACTTTTACCTGTATGGTTATTCTAGGCACAAAATAAAGAGGTTAACATTAGCAGTTATTATTGTTTATTTTTTATTGTTTTCCACAGAACCAACTCAACAAACTGAGGAAACAGAGTGTCAGAGTCACATTGTAGTGAATTGTAATGAGACACGATGGCAGATTTTCGTCATTATATCTGCTCTGCTGAATGGAGTTCTGATCATTCTGGTTATTGGTGAGTTATTTAATTTAAACTCAGTTAAACATGCAGTTGTGTGGCCCTATGTATAAAAATATTAAAATAAAACTCTTTATTTTCTCTACCTGGTGGTTGTTACTCAAGAGAACACTTAAAACTTCATGATGTAGATCTACAGCAGATTAAATATATGTATGTACAACAAACGGAAGAGCTGAGTGAAGCACAGGTGAATTATGTAAAACTGTTAATAATAATTCATATTTATGATTATTTGAATTCCCACTGTTTGTATCCTAATTGTAATGTAATGTGCACTTGTAAACACTTACACTGGTTCTTCTGCTGTTCTTTCAGTACACTGTGATGAGAGTTTCCTTGTTGTGAAGAGTCTGAAAACTGTGATGTAACTGAATCTTTGCTTTTCAACCTTTTTTATTTTTCAAACTGTTTAAAACAGCATCATTTTAGGCATTACTGAATAAAGATGTGCCTAAAATTATCATGAAGTCTTTGTAACGTCTACTTTGATTTCTTGTATCAACGACTAGAGGTCGCAGTTTTCTTTGTTTTTGATTGTTGCTTGACAACAGGAACATGAAGGCTAACGTTAAGACTGACAAACACTGTGAGTATTTATACACAGTCTGAAGATGTGGACATTCAACAGGAAACTACTGCAACGCAAACAGATAACATGTGGCTAAATTCTTTACTTGAATGATCATTATTTGGGTGTTGTGTTAAACCTTTTGACTAAATATCTGTTTCTGACTGTTCTGTTAAAAGCTGGGTAAAGCTATTTAAAATTGGGAAGTATTATTAGTATAACAGCACTGGGAAGTTTCACTGTTTCTATTAAGAGTATGTGTGAGTGGTGGGGAGCAAAGTTTTTTAATTTTCCCTGAAGAAATTATTTTTAAAATCCATATTGGAGTGTTTATAGATTATTTTGTGTGGAGATAATCTGTTTCAGTCTGTGTGTTGCTAGGTAACATGCAAAGCTTGATTCTTTGGCTTTTTGTACTTTTAGTCACCATCACTGTTTGTAAAAATATTTATTTCTTTAGTTTAAGCCTGAGAGTGACCAATGTGAAGGTCTTTCCATATCTTTCAAAAGTGTGACATTAAATATGTAAATATATGTACAAACAACGGACGTCTTCTCGTGACAAAACTGCAGTGATTACAAAAGCTATGAGTAGTGGATTGCTCTTGCTTCACTACATAATCTGTTTCAGTCTGAGTGTTGCTATGTAACATGCAAAACTTCTTTAGCTCCTTATGTGTGTTTTTAGTGGTGGATGAACTATTTTCATTCTGTCACTTCTACTAGCACTTTTATTTCAACTAGTAAATTTTATTTTTATATATTTTATTTTTATATATTTTATATATAAGTATTTATTTCTTTTTGTTTAAGCCTGAGAGTGACCTGAGATTAATGTCAAACTGTTTTAACATTTGCAGTTAGACAGCAATATAAACTTAAGTATCAAATCTTTCCATTTGTAATGAATGTGTTTAAACAATGAACATCTCCCCATGAAGTATAAAGTAAATTTTAAACACCCAGCAGACATGCTGCAATGCTGCTGTTTCCATTTGAGGTTAAGAAAGATGCAGAAATGTTTAATGGTTTGAGAGAAACGCTGCATTGGGTTCAAGGTTAAACCGCCCGTCTAGTTAAAGTTGAGACTGTTAGTCGTTGGTTTCAGACTGACCAAACCAGTGGAACATACTTCTGTTTGGTTGAGCACATCAGTTTAATGTAACCACACTGTGTGTCCTTTTTCTAAACATAAAATAGTTGCTAACATGATTATCTGATGTTATAAGTGAAAGCACAAAAAACAATAAACAAAATATTGGGTACTTAGATCAACATTTATTGATTCGGTTTGGCAAAATTACTTTCTTTTATTCAGATAAACATTGATTTTAACATCTTGTACTATAATGGGTACATTCTCTGTTGTAAAAACTTTCTCTTGAGCCAAAGGTTTGTAGAAGTGATGAAAGAGAAATAACCATCAACTTAAATTTAATCATAAACCATAAGCTTGCTTACTGAATCAGCTTGCAACAAATCATTTTAAAACTTTTTTACTGTAAAAAATTACATTTTAAAAGAGAGAAACAATATATATGAATGAAATTTAGACTATACCAAAAAGTTGAACATGAGGATGAATATGAGGTCCAGTCATATGAATTAATATGATGAATATGAGATCAGTCTTTTTTATGACTTTGACAGTTTTAGAGCAACATATGTGCTGTTGTCTTGGCTGAATATTTTTACATAGCTTGGTAAACCACCGTCACGTACTGAAAAAACAACAGGGAATCAAACATGGTATTAGCATTTAAACCGCTGTTGTCCCTGTACTAAAAATGTTTCATAAACCAGCCAATAGTCTATTAAGTCTTGTTGTAGTAATAGACTATCAAGAACTCTCAATCATTTCCCTAATGAATTTCAGTAAATGATATTGATGGTTTTACCTGTAGTTGGTTTGGGTCTTGAGGATCTTTTGTAACTTGTGTCTGCTGTAGATCAGTTTTATGATGTTGTCTTGAACTGTTTCCAGAACATCCATTTTCAACAGCAAAAATATTTAATAGTCCTAATCGTGCAGTGAGTTTAGATTTAATTTTTATATAGATGTGTGAACCCATTTTTAAATTTACATTATGATTTTAGGTTAAACTATTGTATGAATTTATATGGAAAATACACAACGGCAAAAGCCTAAATTAAGGACATTTTACACAATTACAACCTCATGTGCCTACAGGAAACAACATAAAAGTTTAGCATATTATTAAAATGGTAACATTGCTGTATAGTTAAAAGGATCTCACCTGTAATGATCAGAACACCATTCAACATAGCAGATATGAGAATGAAAGTTGTCCATTGTGTTGAATTTGAATTCTCTATTACATTTGTGTGATTCTTGCACTCATTTGTATTGAACTCATTTAGTACAGCTGGTTCTGTAAAGAAAGTTTACAGTCTGTCAATCCATTTGATTTGATCACAATAACTGACTGCTAACCAGTTTTTGCAGAACTGAGTCAAACATGTTTTTCGGTGGAACAACCAAGTAGATGCTCAGTAATGTTTTCATATTTTCTAAATCTGATGTTATTACTCACACTAGCAATTAATATATTTTGATCACTGACTGAGAAAATGTACTTACCACTGATGTGCAATCTTGTGCTGTTACTGAGTTTTAGAGGTGTACCTGTCTTCATACAATAATAAACTCCTAAATCATTAAGAGTGACATTATTTATGACCAGATGATTGTTAAATTGTACTGAATATTTGTTTTTTAATATTTTATTTGAGTAGGAAGCAGATGGTGGGTTTGAGAATGAGCGCAGAATCACTGTAGGAGAATCTGATTGTTTCAGTAAAAACCAATAAACCTCCTCTTCATCCAGATCACACTTTATAGTCACATTTTGTCCCAAATCTGTTAGTTGATCTAAAGTCTCTGCAGCATGACACCATATGAGTAGATCTATTAGATTAAATAATAATAAAAATCACAATAAAACAAATGAGTTTTTACACAAAATAATTGATTACTTTCCAAATATTAGTAGTTTCTTCACTTACAGATTACAAGCTGGATGATCCTGTTTCGCTCTTGATTAAAATGCTTTAACATGATAGAATCTGGATCCTTCACTAAAGCACTGAGATGCAGCTGTATCTAAAACACAGAGCAGGACATTTCACACAAACCACTGAGAGGAAGTCCAACTCACAGTCAGACTGACAGACCACATTCTACATTCTGAACACAAGCTGCACATCCGCATGTTCTGCTGTCTTTATTCTTTTCATCAATTTAAGATACAGTCCAACTGCTGCAGTCACAGATTTCCTATATGTCTGTTTGTCACTCTCTCTCTCTCTCTCTCTTTCTACATAGTTGTTGTTTTCTATCCCATCACACAGTATGATAACAACTTTTTATTTGTATGTTTTCAAAGCAATTCTTTTTTCAAAAATGGATGAACGGATTATGGTGGCGGAGACTCCCTCTGGTTGTAATGATAATATGTCAAAAATATATATAAAGTTGCAAAGCTCCAATAAATATAAAAATGTTTATGCATAATGCATTGCAAAAGAGATAATAATCAAATTACAACAATTACTGCTTGCATTTTGCCATAACTTACAATGAAAACAGTACAATTTCAACTTACCCTGATTTCCTCTTTTCACAACTACTGTCAGTAAATAGCCTTTTTGTACTGTTCATTGATCTGTTGTGTGGCGCCCTCTACTCAGCAAAGACATGAACTGAGTTTTTGACGTGAAAGATTAACTAAAGTCATGTCTTTATTTTTCAGTAGATAATTATATAACACATAATTGGATGAAACCTTGGATGAATGTTCAACAGTACCACTGTAAACAGAATTGTGTGTTACTTTCCATTTCTTTATGGTTCAGCTTTAATGTTTAACTAGCATTAGTGCTAGTGGTCACATCAGACTCTGTCTTTGAGATGATCTTCCTCTCTTCTTCTCTCCATTTTTCGGACTATTTTTCTGGATTTCTTGTGGAGTTCAGCACTGTGCCCTCAAACAGCCATGCCATGAAGGCCAAGCCCTCGTCGTGTATGAAAGACTTCCCAGCAAAGGTGTAGAGAACAGGGTTTATACAGCAGCTGATGAAGGTGCCAGTGGAGACGATGGGCAGCAATGTCCAGATCTCCATTTACACACTATTTACATATGAACTCCCTAACAACAGCCTAACAACCACTCAGAGCAACACTGCAAGAACTTAGCAATGCCCAGCAACTGCCTTGCAACCTTTAAGAGGAACTCTGAATTAACCTAGAAACCATTTATTAACTGCCCAGCATTGCTGGGTCATCCACATTGTGTCATAATGTTTTATTTCATATATTCCTTATATTTCTATTTATTGTGTAAATGATCTTTTTGTGGTACGGATTGATTCGGACATACTATCCTGTATTGTTAACTACATGTTATTAATAAATAGCAGCCTTTCCAACCTTTAAAAGACCAATTATATTGGTCTTTTAAAGGTTGGAAAGGTTCAATTTCGGAGAGGCTAGCAATACCAGCCTAGCTTAGAAAGCATAAGATCCCACCCTCCCTCTCTCCAAAGCCACACCTCCTCCAGCACATGAGCACATACATTGTTTGACAGGCAAGTAGTACATTCAGACCGAATGCAATGATTAGACAAACATTTCATGGTCCTGCACCTTCCATAGAAGATATATTTACATATATTTAGACTACTTTACTTAGTGGTTGCTATCAGAATATGACGCAACTTTTAACCAGCATGTTTTTGAAAAAAATTGCCTACCCTGTCTTAATAATAAATAAGGCAACAGGTCCACAAAAAAAAAAAAAAAAAAAAAAAAAGATGTGGAAAAAAAAAAAAAAAAAAAAAAAGGAAGAAAAAAAGAAAAAAGAAAAAAAAAAAAAAAAAAAAAAAAAAAAAAAAAAAAAAAAAAAAAAGAGAAAAAAAAAAAAAAAGGAAAGGGAAAGGGGGAAGAAAGGCGGAAAAAAAAAAAAAAAAAAAAAAAAAAAAAAAAAAAAGGGGAAGGAAAAAAAAAAACAAAAAAGAAAAAAAAATCCAAACCAAAAACAAGTAAACAGGTGTATGGGAAACATTCAGTAATGATCACTGTGGCAAATCAAGACTTCGCAATCATTTAGAGTTCCAGTGAGGTTTATATAGTGAAGAGGTAATCAGTCCCAGGAATGTGCCCATATTGGAAATGGAGTCCAGAGGTGAACTGACTAATATTCGGACGAGGGTTCCCTCTGATGTGTATTAGCTAAAATAAAAGAAGCCAAAAAAAAAAAAACAACAAAAATTTTTTTTTTAAGAAAAAAGTAAAAAAAGGGGTGGGGGAGGAGGGGTTTTTTTTTTTTTTGGGAAAAAAAATAAAGGAAATGTGGGTTGATTCAAACATCTGCAGAATCACTGCAGATTCTTCTACAGTGATTCTGTGCTCATTCTCCTACCCTACACTAGCTTTTTACTATAAAACACTCAAAAACAAATATTCAGTTCAATCTGAACATCGTCTGGTCATATATAATGTCACTCTTGATGATTTAGGAGTTTATTACTGTATGAGCACAGATGCACCTCCAAAACTCAGTAACAGCACAAGACTGCACATCACTGGTAAATGTTGCTTCAGTCCTCACTTCATACTGATATTCAGTGCTGTGATTATTTATCAACCACTTTTAAATATTTAAATGTTTTGTCCTATATGGTTGTTCTGTAAAATGTACAAAATTATGGTGTTAAAAGAAACAGTTATGATTGTAAAAAATTACATTTGTCCTGCAGAACAAACTCAACTAACTGAGTTAACAGAGTGTCACAATCACACAGTCGTGAACTGTTTTCAGAACAGTGAGACACAATTTGTAGATTTTCATCATTATATCTGCTCTGCTGAATGGAGTTCTGATCATTCTGGTTATTGGTGAGTTATTTAATTTAAACTCAGATAAATGTAAACACGGTTATGTTGCTCCATCTGATAAATATTGTTAATAATTCTCTGTATTTCCTGTAGCTGGTAGTTGTTACTCAAGAGAACACTTAAAACTTCATGATGTAGATCTACAGCAGATTAAATATATGTATGTACAACAAACGGAGGAGATGAGCAATGCACAGGTGAATTATCTAAAACTGTTAATTAATAATATTATAATATTATATTATAATATTATATTAATAATATTATAATATAATATTATTAATATTATATTATAATATAAAATAATATTATAAAATAATATTATAATAATAATTAATATTTTTGAATATTTGATCTGTAAGAGTCCTGTAAACTATACCACTGTTTAAATTGTAGTTGATTGTAGTTGTGCTGTAATGTGCACCTGTAAACACTTATACTGGTTCTTCTATTACTCTTTCAGTACACGGCAGTGAGCTTTTCAATACTGTGAAGAGTCTGGACAGAGTCAAGTCAACTAAACCTCTGCTTTCCTGCTGCCTTCATTTCTCAAGCTGTTTAATACAGTATAATTCTTGTCATTTTATATCTGGGCTTATAAAAAGATTTATTATGAATAATCTGTTTTTTGGCATTAAATTACAGTTGTTTGACAAATAATTAATAGTCAGTTACAAACAAATTCCTAACAAAAGCTTTATGTTACAGCTCAAGGGAATTTATATAGCTACTAATAGTAATAATAATAGTATTAATGTTATATAATATAAGTCCTCAAACTTATTCTCTCAAATGACTTGGGTAGAACATTCACAGCTTTTATGGACCGCACATCCCTGCTGCAAGTTTATTTATTATTTAATAAGTAAAATAAGAAGATTGTTATACAACATTGAGTGTTTTGCATCATTGTCTTATTATAAAACTGTAAGGTGCTTGTACAGTATCAACACCCCACACAAAATCTATTAGCGTCTTTTAATTGTAACATTTCACAGGCATTTATAATCTAGCAATAATCTGTCGTAACATTTTTCAAATATTTATTAATTACTATATTTAATAATAAATTAATATATTATAAAATAAATAAATAAATTATTAATGAATTTATTTTATAGTATTGTTTTGTGACAGAGACATGTTGGTGACTAGGCTACAACTTAAAACGTACAAGACATTAACTTTGCTTTAACTTTTAAGTGTCTGCGACGTTTGTTAAGAGGAAACGCAGTAATGTTGCTGACTGTGTTATTGATGACATTATGCTGCAAATGTTACAGACTATTTACTGTTTCCTATGAGACAGAAATTTGTCTTCTCCAGAGTGTGTAGGGTGCAATTCATACATTTTACATACGTTATTATGTACATTATTACATTAAAGTTTATATTCGGCCTTGTGCTTATGGTAACTGCTGAGAAACATAATTTTAGTATGACTAGGCCATTTTGAAGTTTAGATTAACTATGTAAGCTAGTATCCAGTCAACACACTTTCAAAGTACTTCATGTTCCATTAATTTTATTCAATTTATATTCCAACATTCTTTGAGCCTTTGAACAACCTAAAAATAAGGCAATTAAAAAGGAACTGAAGAGGAAGATATTGTCAACATGCAGATAACATCATGCAGTTGTTTTTACTGACAGCCATTGTGTGCTGACTACATCCTTTAAGCAGAAAGACCCTACAAGTATTATAAAGTATGCAACATCAGGGGTAAATATTGAGATTACAGGATTAACAAACGATATCTCCAATAATCAAATCAATATTCTGCTCTAATACAATTACAGCACCGAAATAAAAGATGACTCTATAACAAACTATCTTTAATGTCCAGCAGGGGGCAGCAGTGAGCGCTCTGCTACTACTAGAAATAAATGCAACAGTTTTAGATTTATATTTAAATGTAATGGTAAATTGGTTATAATTAAACATATATTCACAGGTTAACATACATTACACCTGTTGGCTATTATTTATGAATGACATATTCCTTTAATATTCCTTTAAGAATATAAGACCTGAACATTTTATTTCTGATCTTTTAAGTTTATTTGTGTGTTTGAGGTTTTCTTCTCCAGCTCTGTGGTGTTTTTACCCAGAAGAAGAAATGTTTTCTGGGTCACAGCACAAGGTGTGAATGAACCTGGACTAAATGTAGCTCATGCAGTTTCATTTCTGACACTATTAAAAAAAACTTGATTGTGTTTCGGTCTTCAATTAGGTTCTCCTTTTTTACTTATTATTTCTGCTCAAGTTACAGAAACTTTGAACACATACATTCTACTACTATTAAAAGTTATATTCAGAAATAACAAATTTTGGCTTTGTAGTTTGTAACATCTGATTCTTGATACCATGTTGTTTAAATCTAGACAAAGGGGCACAAGAGCACAAACACAGACCATCATTGCAAAGAGCAGCAACTGCAACCCTCGTCTGTTTCCATCTGAGGTTTAGACACTGAGGTAAACAAATGTTTACAGTTATGAGAAAAACACAGCAGTCGGTTCAAAGTTAAACCAAAGTGAAAGACGAGTCCCTATTGAAGTTATTGGTTGCCAAGTGACCAAACCAACAGAAATCATTTCTGGTTTTCATCTGAACCAAAATCAACATAAATGTGAAGACCTGAAAACATCAAACTCTCAACACACCAAAACATTTTACAGCATAGCAGCTAAACAGTAAAGCAGCACGTCACACTTTACGTTTATGGTTTCATTTACCGTAAGCAAACAAGCAAAAAGATGATTTTCAAAATGAAATGAACTAGTATGAACTGTGTATGTGTCTGAAGAATCAAAATATTGTTCGTAAAGTGCGCAATACCATGACCATGATCTGGAAGTTTTCTTTTAATCTCTGCAGAAACAATATGAGCAGAAAGTCATAATAATTAATATTTCATCTTTAATTCACTGTGAAGCAATAACAGTTAACAATTACCGAATTACTGACACAGTTAAAAAATCAGAAATTTTATATATATGTTAATATGCATAATAAAAGTTTAAAATTTTAAACTTACAAGAGTTGAGTTTTTTGCAGAACATAAAGTTTACCCACATCAAGCAGAGGAAGAGAAACTTATTCTGACCACACAGTAAAGACTTTTATCAATTGTACTTTATGACCCCTCAGCAAGCTGAGTATGTGCATTCCCTGAAATGTGACTTTCGAGCCTACTGAAAGGGGACTGAGCTTCTCCATCTATGAGTTACCACAAAGCCTCGGACCTGTGTATCTTTTGTTCAGAGACTTAATAGTTTTGCTTTCCAGCTCTGTGTGCGTTCAGAAGTCTACACACAGCAGACTGCCTTTGTTATTTACTAAGGTCAATAAAAGTGAATTTGTCTAACCTTGTTTGGGTCCTGCTTCTCTCGTGACACTCATAAGAGCTGCGTTACAGAAACACCATTTAGAGTTACTATCTGTCCCACACCCAGTGCATTCACCACACACTATATCCATACAAAATGTGAACTATTAAAGCTGCTGTCAGAAGTTATTTGTGGAATTTATTTTAAGTTGTGCGCAATGATGTATGGGATGACTAATAGACCACTTCTATAAAAATAAGGACAGGCCACATGCAAAGCTTGATTATTTGACTTATTAGGGCACTGTTGACATTGTATTATCTGAATTTGTTCACCATTCGTGGTTAAATTTATAATTATGTAATTGTGATTAATTACGACTTATGGTCCCATTATGCGTTTTCATGTTTTCAACTACAGTTAGTGTGTAATGTTGCTGTTTGAGCATAATAAAGATCTGCAAAAATAAAACCCTTAAAGTTCACTTTAAAGGGAGATTTTTTTCTTATGCAAAAAATGGGGTGAGGCCTGTGTGCACTGCTGTAGTACTAGTGCATTATCACCATGTTGAAGAGATGCTGCTCTCCACCCTGATACTAAACCCACCTTGGTTCAGCTTTCCTAAGACATGCTCACTTTCACTATTTGTAAGCTACTGTTTACTATTTTTTTTTTTTACTATTTTTTAACTGTTTACTCTGTTTCCTGAAAGGGGCGGGGCATTTCTGGAACATGCTCTAAGCAGGCGACCAATCACAACAGACTGAGTCAGACTGACCCAATCAAAACATTTTGGATGGAGGGGCTTAATAGAAACCAGTAAGGCTAGATTGAAGAGCTACCTTTCATTTATAAAAATAAATGTCCAAGCTCAGATCCCAATATTTGCATTGTTTTTTGTCCTCTGTGAGGTTATACTAAATTAAACAGTTTGGCAGCATGGCCATTTTTAACTGCACATATAATAATGATGTGTGCGGTATGGACTGCAAACAGAGGTGCAATATTGTAAAATATACGTAAAAAAATAATGTAATGCAATGGGAGTTTATTAAGATGAGTGGACACAAATACGTTTCAAATAAAAGTACTTCAAGTGATCAAGTTCAGTGTACCTAGAAATCTCACTCAAGCAGTTTTGAGAAGTCTGTACAAACGCCTGCTCCAAAAACAGGACATAATTCATAACTAAGCAGTTAGGCCAGTTAGACTAGTGACTTCTCAACAGCAACAGCAATTTTATATTGAATCATTGGACACAATCCTAATTATGTTGAGCAGAATTTCTACTTATCTGCTCTGGCAGACCAAGTGTTACCATAAATTTGCTCCATTTTTCATTTAATCAAAAACTGTTGAGCGTCATTTGTTTTTGTCTAAAGTTTTGAAATGGAACTTTCTATTTAAGAGGCTTTTCTCCATAATTCACCATAGTTTGACTTCTTATATCGGTCACAATCCTCTTTACTTGAGGGCTAGAGTGATGCACATCACATGCAGATATACTGCAATGCTACTGTCTCAATCTGAGAAAACTGAGAGCGCTGTGATAAAGAAATGTTTAATGGTTTGAGAAAAACACTGCATTGGGTTTGCGGTCTAGTCAAAGACGACACTCTTAGTCATTGGTTACAGACTCACTAAACCAATGGAACATATTTTGGTTTAACACTTTAGCTGCAGTTTATGTGCATCATCAGCCATACCTTAAAAAAACAGACAAAAAACACGTTTAATATATGCTAGTCAAGACAAAAGTCCAACAATGGCAATCTTTAATATTTAGCGACTTCTTCCAGGTCCAGCAACAGGGATTATCAAGCATCTCAGAAATAATGAATAATGGGGACATTTTCTGTAACTTTCCTCTGTGTCAGGACACAATTTGTAAAGTACTGGCAGAGAAATAAAGATAAACTCACATCAACAGGTGCTCACAGTTTAAACTAGTCATTTACATTGAAAATTGGTGGACTACTAAAAGAGAAATCCTAGACAACTGAAACACTAGAAATAATGTTCTTAAAGTAGTATTGTTATTATGATTAAGATTATGATGATGATGGTGATTATTAACATCTAAAAACTGTTAAAAAGTTATTTGGTTAATGTCTTGTGAGCAGAATCTGTCAGAAGTTTACAATGGTGTAACTGTTTTAAAAAGCAGTGGGGACAAAGTCACAATTGACTTTGGCATGATGTCCAACCATCATCCCTGCAAATGACACCTATGGCAGTTTATGGTTAATTGAACATGATTCCAGAATTGCACTGACATCAATAAACAGTAAAAATTAAATATGCAGGAAGACTTTTATTAACTTTATGACTGATAAGATACTTCATACAACATTTTCTGTTTTAGAACATTTCCAACAATTTAGCTGGTGGACGTTGTTTTAAAAAAATCAACAACCAAAGAGATAAAATGCTTATTTGACAGTTTGGAATATTTCACATGAACTTTAAATGTAAAGGAATATAAAAGAGATATCTAAAGTGAAGTTATACAGTTCTGTACAGTTATTAATCCAACAAGACAATTTTGAGTCATGTTCTTGTGTTTATGATGTTGGCAGTTTTAGAGTAGCATAGATGCTGTTGTCTTGGCTGTGGTGAATATTTTTACGCAGCTTGGAAAAATCCACCGCTGCGTACTAAAAGAGCAACAGGTAAACAGTATTAGTGTTAAACTGGCAATTCTTACTCTACCAAAATGTTTCTCACTGTAATCCATCCAGTAGTCTACTGTAATTTGTTGTAGTACTAGATTATCAAGAATTCTCTAACATTTACTGTAATGAATTTCAGTAAATGACATTGATGGTTTTACCTGTACTTGGTTTGGGTCTTGAGGATCTTCTGTAACTTGTGTCTGCTGTAGATCAGTTTTATGATGTTGTCTTGAACTGTTTCCAGATCTTTTCCAACATCCATTTGGAACTTTTAATAATTCTAATGGCACAGTGAAATTCAATTTAAATGTATGTGGACCATCAATTGCCATCAAGTACTTATGTTAACATTTATATAAGGAAAAGTGTATTTATTTATGGTGCTGTAACTGCTCACTATAGGAAGTATTAAACTTCCATGCAGGCGATTATTGATTATGAGGTAATTATCAATGTATGCATAATAATTATCAATTAATTTTAAAAAGGCTGTTTAATATCTTTTTAAATACATAATATCATGTCACTAAATGTTTTGAATTAGGCATTTTTGAATAATATTTACATATTAAATATATTAATATTTAATAAATATTTATATAAATAGATGTAATTATATATGTATATATTTAGATGTAATTATATATATATATATATATATATATATATATATATATAATATATAACGTTACATTTTAAGGAGCCACACAGTTACACAATTAACATCATGATAACAGCTTTACAAATAGCTTCACACTCCTGTATATGTAGTTTTCTAAGAACTCACTTATGACTGTAATGATCAGAGCACCATTCAGCAGACCAAACATGAGGGTGCAAGTCTTCCATCGTGTCCAGTTTTCTTCTTTCAATGTGAAGTCTGTGTGATTCTTGTGCTCCGTTAACACAGTCAGTTGAGTTGGTTCTGTAAAGGAAGTTGTCCGTTATACAATAATGAGTGTTACTGTTAGTCTACTCAATCTGAACACAATAATTGACTATATTTTTGTTGAACTGAGTTAAATTTACTCGTGGAAATCAATATGTCTGTCATTAGTGTATAAAAAGTAGTCAGGGTCAGCTCATCCTATATGAATCATCCTTGTCAGTGAGGCTGCGTGACATGACAGTATTAACAATACACTAATCTCAAGAGCACGCTCAAACAAAAAAATAACTATACTCACATGGACTTCATAATTTTACATAATGCATGTACAATAACACTGATTGCATGCTTTAATTTTTTACATGCGTGCTGCCTGCTTTATTTGTGTATAGGGGCTTTGTTTAAATTTCTCAGTGGACCCACAGCTACAGAGACAGACAGCGGCTGGTAGATTATAATTTTATTTGCTTGACTCGCTATTCTGTGTGTAAACCATGAAACGTGAGATAATAAAATATGATGAGGTGATTAATAACTATGCAGCAAAGTAAAAATCTAAAGAACCTGAAGCAGTCTGTTTTTTATTCATATTTATTTAGTGTTATTTTTCAGGCCCCCAATCACTCTTCATTTAAACCTGTTTAACTCTTTGTGTATATGGTTCTGCTGCAGTTGTTGCAATGTTAAATATAGCCATTGTTATTTTTGATGTCATTTTATTTGTTTATTTTTGTTCTTTATGTTCACTTATGACAGTGATATTACATTTTTACACCAGTAGGACCATTTTTATGCTCACCTGGGGCTCCACAACCCCACGAGCTGGCCCTTTAAGAATCTTAGGATCTGAATTTCCTAAAAGCAACCTGTGTATATGTGTATTATCTGAAAGATGACTAAAATTCAGACTCAAGAGTACAGACATACACCTGTTGTATTTCATTTTTTATTTTCTTATCCTTATAATTCTTTCATATATTCATGTAATTCTACCTTTTGTTCTATTCTACATTAATTACCGCTGTTAATCTTATGTTAGGTCTGTATTGTCTTGACAGATAAGGGAATGGTCTCCATCTCAATGTTTTCAATAGCTTTACAGGTCAATATTGTGAAGCAGTAACTTTTCACTGTCTCTGGTGTAATAACACTGATTGAAATTATGATGGTTAGATGAAGTCTGAAGACTGAGCATTGAGAACACAACTACTCTTTTAATTCCATCATCCCCTCCATCTCTGAATCTGCCTCATGGTTGAGTTAAAGTGTTAACTCTCAACAGATGACGAGTAACTAGTGACTAGAGTCTAGTGAGACCTAGTTAACTGGATGTGAACCATGTTTATATCTATCACCCTGACTGCAGTAGTAGTAACTGATGTTAATACTAACTAAATAATTTGTTTTGATTAAAGAAGGAGCATAAATGTACTTACCAGTGATGTGCAGTCTTGTCCTGTTACTGAATTTTGGAGGTTTATCTGTATCTGTGTTCATACAATAATAAACTCCTAAATCATCAAGAGTGACATTATATATGACCAGACGATGTTTAGATTGAACTGAATATTTTGTTTTGAGTGTTTTATAGTAAAAAGGTAATGTTGGGTAGGAGAATGACTTCAGTATCACTGTAGGAGATTCTGATTGTTTCAGTGAAACCCAATAAACCTCATGTGCATTCAGATCACAGTTTATAGTCACATTTTGCCCCAAATCTGTTAGCTGATCTAAAGTCTCTGCAGCCTGACACCATATTAACACATCTAGAAGAAAATAGGAAAAAACATTGTAAGATGATCCCTTAAAACCACAGTGAAGCTGGAACATATACAAAAGTTAACAAATCTATTGTAAAAATATTCATAACAAGTAATACACTTACAAAGCTGAAGCTGAACAATCCTCATGTTGTTGTCTTTGTTTAAACAGCTGAATATAATGAACCTGCCTCAGTCAACACAACATTAAATGAACTGCAGAGCTCTAAAGCAAAGACAAGAAAAAATGTTCCTTCTAAAGCAGAGGAAGTCTGTCAAGTTCACTCTGACCACATTGTACTCTTTCTTTGCAACACAGAATAATATACAATTTATATATATTAGTATCACTTTTAAGAATATTACAATTATTATTTTAAGAAAGCATTATTTTTTAACCACTATTTTTCATTCTAACATGTTTTTCATGATAAAGTCATTGTAACAGCTAGTGTAACAGCTGTGTAATCAGTGTGACAGCTAGAACAGTGGTTTTCACACTGGTACACACATCCCCCTTAAACACATTTTATTTTAATAGTTGATAATAGTTGATTATTAAAAGATTTTTTCCAGATGTTTGTGAATGTAAGTTGAAAAATAACAAGTAATTTGTTTGATTGCTGTGGCAGTGCCAGTCCTACTCTGTTTGGCTCCCTCAATAAGACCCCCTTAGAGACCAATAATAAAAGATATAATAATAAAATGCTGTGGAATGACGTGAGGATTATGAGGGAAATCAGAGTATCCAAAGAAAACCTGTGCTGACACAGGAAGAACATGCAGACTCCAGACAGAAAGGCTAGACACGAGACTCTGCTGGGACTCAAACCAGGAACCTTACAGTGAAGCAACAGTGCTACCCACTCAGCCTCTGACGGACCAATGGTAAAATAAGAACATTTTCAGCCACAGATATTTTTTACCAGATACGATACTGTATTTTTCATTATTTGTCTGACAAACAGTGCAGATTGGTGCGTTTCTCACGAAACTGTCACACAAACAAGACACAATTTGGCATTTTTTCACTTGTGCTTTCATTTTGGTAATAATTAAGTAATAAGACACAGCAGTATTAAAAGGACTGTTGTTTGACAGAGCAGTTATGTGATTTTCTGTTGTCAAATGGCTGTTGATAAACCTGATGGGAACATGGCACGCTGATGACATCTGCTGGTCCAATACGTATGATGCAATGGAAAAACAGATAAAACCAACACAAAAAAATTATCCTTTAAAATTACTATCCCATATTTTAAGTTTTTTAAACGATTAAGTTATTTTGTAAAATAACTAGTTTTATTTATTTTTATATATTTACCTTTATTTTATATATAAAACTCACAAACTTGGAACCTCTGGATATGGACTCTGGATGTGGACCCCTGGACCAGTTGCATAAACATAGCCACTAAGTTAAGACTGACTAAAGAACTACAGCCTCAGGGGGAGCAGTGATGTTCTTGGCTGTCTTAGGGGGAAACACAGCGCTCTTGGCTGCCTCAGCCTGGATGATGTTGGCAGCTGCCTTGGAAGGAGCAGGCATGTTGACAAAAGAGCATAAATTTATTTACAAATTATGTGCAGTCTTGTGCTGTTTTTTGAGGTGTGCCCATGTTCATTCAGTAATAAACCCCTAAATCATCAAGAGCGACTATTTATGACCACATAATGTTTAGATTGAACTGAATATTTGTTTATGAAGATGATGCTGGGTTTAAAAATAAGCACAGAATCACTGTATGAGATTGTTTCAGGAAACATAAACGTATCAAAACCACAGTTTACTGTCATGTTTTGCCACCATGCCAAAAAGCATAAATAATGCAGTCACATAAAAAATAAAAATGTACAATATTTACAAAAATAAATTCCACAACATGTAGGAATTTACAGAGTTAAATAATCCTCATATTGTTAATGATGAACAATTCAATAAAATGGTCAAGTAATGTTTAAATGACCTGCAGAGCTCTGCAGCACAGACAATATAACACAGCAGAGGGAGTCAAGTTCAGCCATTTTTTGTACATTTTCACTGGTGTGCCAAACACTAGAGGGTTAAAGTCTATTTAGACTGTCAAACTGAAATGGGTTTCTTTGAAAACGTTTTTGTGTGTATCACATCTTACAGGCCTATAATGGCCAACAATGACCACATCAAATCAGATCAGTGATTTACATTATAAAGTGGTTCCATGCAACTGGTAAGTTGTCTCTACAATGAACAATTCTGTTCATTGTAGAGACAACTTATGTACAATGAACAATTCTGTTCATTGTACATAAGTGATTCAAGTACAGTTGACCAAATATCTTTAATTTGAAGTTAATTTGACTTTGAAGTTAATATATATACTCACTAGTTATTTTATTAAGCACATCTGTTCAATTCAATAACGTGAACAGTGAAAGTTGTTTTTATGAGTATAGTAAATGACATGAAATGAACATACAGTTAACACTAAGGGGGTCCAATACTTCTCCTGAAGGGTCATTGTCCTGCAGTTTAGATCCAACCCAATCAAACATCTCTGCCTGTAGTTTTTAAGCACATAAGTAGATCAGATATCTTTTAAATAACAAATGGTCAGAAAATTGGTCAAACCTTTCTGATTTTGCCACACAGTTCTTATGTGTGTGGAAACTCAAATACTAAACACATCAAATCAGATGAAACGGCACTATTTGAATCTGCAGTCTGAGTGAGTATTGGCTGATCTACAGATTTCAAGCATGCAGCCCAGCATATTAACAGCAGCAAAGCAATGGGAAGTGTGACATGACATGCTCAAACCATTTGAATTAGGCACCCAAGTGTTGCAAAACCCTTTAAAACAATCTATAATAAATCTATAAAGTAGTTTGGTGCCAAAAACCAAGTTATACTTATACAATCCTAACACAAATAACGGATAAAAAACTTGACTTGTTGAAATGAAATACACTAGAACTAAGGAGTTGGGGTAGAGGGGGATGTTGTAAGAGTTGTCAATGGATAAGACCACATGGTACCAGAGTCACTGTGGTCGTTTTTTCTAGTAAACCATAAAAAAACAAAATACACTTTATATAAGCTTTTATAATAAGCCTAAAAAAATCCTACAGATCTTGATTAACTGGTTCAGGTATGTTTGGGATGTAATCACTACAAGACAGATACCCCATTAGTATCAGAAACCCCTGAACTAGAGGTTTTATCACACCCTTTCATTTTACATACAATAAAGGCAGCAATACATAACAGCACAAGAACAGCACAAGAACAAGGAATCAATATCTTCTTCAACATCAGCTTTGTTTCTTCTGCTTGGTTTCCTTTGTCTGCCGGTTGCTTTTCTTTTGCTCCTGTTGATTCTGAAAAAAGAGCGTTAAGATAAAAGCAAGAGTATCCTGCTGTAATTTATATACAGAAACATGTAGACTGGAACTATTTTAATGAACAATCTTGTACTGCATTCAAATTTTAAAGAAAACATTCTTACTGACAATGTCACATAACATAAACTAGTTTTTACATACCATCAAGAAACAGTGACACAATCGCAAGTTCAGATGAATGGGTGATGTAGCACTTGTACTTCCCTGCATCAGTGTGTGTTAAATTTTTGAGCTTGACTGAAAAGTCTCCCTTCACAAACTCCCCAGGGAAACTTTCGGCTCTGTTCCTGTACTTTGGATCCTGATGCTCTACTGAAACACTTCCATCAAGTACAGCATACACATTTATACTGTCATTGTGTTTCCAAAGCACATTAATGTCTTGAAGATTGTGCTCATTTTTACTTGAAGAACATGGCAAGACAGCAGAACCTCCAATAACACCCTTAACTGTGACTTGCAGATACACTGAAATAAGAGAAAATTTGAAGTGCAAACAATCTGGGATTTTTGCATGTGAGAACAAATGTAGTTTTTATCTGAGTATTTGCTCACCTTCATCAGCAGTGCAGACGTTTATCAGCAGTTCAAATGCAAAGAGGAAGCAACTACAAAAAAAGAAAAACAAGTTCATGGAAGTTTCTGTAGTTTCACAAGCATAGCATGGTGCTTGCAACACCAATGTTATGGTTTGATTCCCTTAGTAACTGCACATGCACCCAGACATGAGTGCTAAAACCCTCAGGTAAGGAAAGTGTGCTTTATTTTTTGGAACCAAAATGTATGAGAAAAACAAAAGAAAAATTGAGCAACAATTTGTGTTCTAAATACATTAAAATAATTGTTGTGGTTATAAATCACGTAAATATAAAATAAAGTGAAAGTGATGTATTTGTCAATGTATGGCAACCCATATTTGAAATGTGACCTCATTTAACCCTGCAATTAATCCATAAAATGAGTAGTGAACACACCACACTACAGTGGGTAGCTGTCACTGCAGCACCTGGGGAGCAACTGGGGGAAAGGTGCCTTTCTCAAGGGCACCTCAGTCATTTCCTGCCAGGTGTGGGAATTGAACCTGCATTCCTGTGTTGTGGCCTTCTGGTTAGTGAGTCAGGCTTGTAATCAGAAGGTTGCTGGTTTGAATCCAGTGCTGGCAGGTAGCAACCAACATGACTCTGAGCAACACCCAACGCCCAATCGCTCCCCGCTCTGGGTGTGTGTTTACAACCTGCAGTGTGTGTTTAGTCCTCACCAGTGATGGGTTAAATGCAGGTCACATTTCGGGTATAGGTTACCATATCTGACAAATATATGTCACTTTCACTAACTTATAAGCCACAACTTCCTAAATTCTCTGATCCCAAATGTTGGACAAAAGACCCCTGGAGAGAAACCATACTAATAAAATGCAGATGTAAGGGCATTAGTTATATGGCAGAATTTGTCACAATATGCAAATACATAAACATAATATTAAAATAAACACTTTGTGCACCGTTTTCTATGTAATCACATTTGTCACTTTATAATCTTATAACTCTTGTATCATTCTGTTTAGTACATGAACAGTAATGAATATATCTTTTAATGTTAATCCATATACTTAATAATGCAGACAAATGAATCTCTATTGTAATTACAGCAGTCAACACAGGCTGCCTTTGAACATCTTTTGCAACAAATCTACTGTTCTGTAATTTGTGAGAAACTGAAAGTGAAAGTAAGTTTTCCCGAAGATAAAGCTATTTTAGATAAACCTAGATGTTTTATCTATTATCTAACAGGATCAACCGAGTAAACAACACAACAACTTAATCTTAACTTCTTGCAATTCCTCATTTACTTCCCAATCCTTAAGAACATTAGCCCTAGAATGCTAGCTAACAACGACGCCATGTGCGACCGTTTATAACATATCACTCACAACATACCTGAGGATCATTGTTTCATCGCTTAAAATATATATTCTAATATCGATATATAATATCAAATATCTAAAACTGTGATACTACTAAAATAAAATAAAATACTACTGTTTCGAAGAGTAGATGTCAAGCCGCTGTCTGCGAGTCACGTGATGCTCTTCTACGCATTTACTGGCGGTGTTCTGTCGAAGTCTGTTCCCCATGAGTTTCACATCATGTTTATTATATATTTAGGTTTTGATAACAGGTTAGATTGAAGGTCTGCAGTGATTGTCGACTGTGCTGTATATGTACGAAGTAATTCTACCTTTAATAAGCAGATGCTTTGGTTTTATACCGCCTGTATGCATGCATACATCGCTCTCTCTCAATTCAAGTTTTCAATTTAAAATATATGTTAGCATCATGCTACAATGTGCTAGCATCACATTAAAATGTGTTAACATCATGTTAAAATGTGTTAGCATCATGTTAAAATGTGTTAACATCATGTTAAAATGTGTTAACATCATGTTAATTATTAATATGTTAGCATCATACTAAAATGTGCTAGCATCACATTAAAATGTGTTAACATCATGTTAAAATTTGTTAACATCATGTTAATTATTAAAATGTTAGCATCATACTAAAATGTGCTAGCATCACATTAAAATGTGTTAACATCATGTTAAAATGTGTTAACATCATGTTAATTATTAATATGTTAGCATCATACTAAAATGTGCTAGCATCACATTAAAATGTGTTAACATCATGTTAAAATTTGTTAACATCATGTTAATTATTAATATGTTAGCATCATACTAAAATGTGTTAGCATCACATTAAAATGTTAGCATCATGCTAAAATGTGCTAGCATCACATTAAAATGTGTTAATGTCACGTTAAAATGTGTTAACATCACGTTAAAATGTGTTAACATCACGTTAATTATTAATATTTTAACATCATACTAAAACATGCTAGCATGACAATAAAATGTGTTAACATCATGTTAAAATGTGTTAACATCACGTTAATTATTAATATGTTAGCATCATGCTAAAATGTGCTAGCATCACAATAAAATGTGTTAACATCATGTTAAAATGTGTTAACATCACGTTAATTATTAATATGTTAGCATCATACTAAAATGTGTTAGCATCACATTAAAATGTTAGCATCATGCTAAAATGTGCTAGCATCACATTAAAATGTTAGCATCATGTTAAAATGTGCTAGCATCACATTAAAATGTGTTAACATCATGTTAAAATGTGTTAACATCACGTTAATTATTAATATTTTAACATCATACTAAAACATGCTAGCATCAAATTAAAATGTGTTAACATCATGTTAAAATGTGTTAACATCACGTTAATTATTAATATGTTAGCATCATACTAAAATGTGTTAACATCGTTAAAATGTGTTAGCATCATGCTACAATGTGTTAGCAACATGCTAAAATGTGCTAGCATCACATTAAAATGTGTTAACATCATGTTAAAATGTGTTAGCATCATGTTAAAATGTGTTAGCATCATGTTAAAATGTGTTAACATCACGTTAATTATTAATATGTTAGCATCATACTAAAATATGCTAGCATCACATTAAAATGTGTTAACATCACATTAAAATGTTAACATCACGTTAATTATTAATATGTTAGCATCATACTAAAATATGCTTGCATCACATTAAAATGTGTTAACATCATGTTAAAATGTGCTAGCATCACATTAATATGTGTTAGCATCATGCTAAAATGTGCTAGCATCACATTAAAATGTTATCATCATGCTAAAATGTGTTAACATCATGTTAAAATGTGTTAGCATCATGCTACAATGTGCTAGCATCACATTAAAATGTGTTAACATCATGTATAAATGTGCTAGCATCATGTTAATTATTAATACAATATGTTAGCATCATACTAAAATGTGCTAGCATCACATTAAATTGTTAGCATCATCCTAAAATGTGTTAGCATAACATTAAAATGTGTTAACGTCATGTTAAATGTGTTAGCATCATGTTAATTATTATACAATATGTTAGCATCATACTAAAATGTGCTAGCATCACATTAAAATGTGTTAGCATCATGCTAATAAATGATATATCATGTTAACAACGTTTTTTCCATGATAAATCATGCTAGCAACATTCATACTAACAATTCATAGCAACAGTCTAGCAATCACCCTGAGTACATTAGCAACCACATATGAACACCCTAACAAGCACCCCAGGCACCTTGCTGCAACACACAGCAACACCCTACCAACTACCCCGGGTACATTAGCAACTGCATAACAACAACGTAACAACCACCCTGAGTACCCTAGGAACTATCCATAGTAGCAGCTGCATTGCAAAACACTTACTTATAGCAATGTTATGCAACTGCAAAGCAACTACCTCTGGTACCTTAGCAACTGTGTAGCAACACCCTTGCAAGCACCACAGGTACCTTAGCAACAGCCTAGCAACCACCCCAAGGACCTTAGCAACCGCATAGCAACACACTAGCAACCGCATAGCAACACACTAGCAACCACCAAAAAAAACACATAGCAACACCCTACCTACCACCCAGGGAACCATAGCAACTGCATTGCAACTACATTTCAAAACCATAGCAACTATGCCTGTTAACTAAGCAACCGCATAGCGACACCCTAACAACCAACCTAGGTCCCAAAGCCACTGCATTGCAACACCCTAACAACCTTCTATAAACTGCATAGAAACACCATAGTAACCACCTAGGCACCTTAGCAACCACATCGCAAAACCCTACTAACCACCCCAGAAACCTTAGCAACAGTCTAACAACCACCCTAAGCACCTTAGCAACCACTTAACACCCTAGAAACCACCTAACAACTGCATAACAACACCCTATCCACCACCCCAAGTACCTTAGCAACCGGATAACAACACCCTAGCAACCTCCCCAAGTACCCTAGCCACCACTTAACAGCCATATAAAACAACCTACCAATTACCCAGGGTACCCTAGCAACTGCACTGCAAATCCCTAGTAACTACCCCTGGTATCTTAGCAACCACATAGAAACACCCTAACAACCAACCTAGGTACCTTAGCAAGAGCCTAGCAATCACATCAACTACCTTAGCCACTGCATAGCAACACCCTAACAACCATCTAGCAACCACATAGCCAGGGAACAACCCAGGGAACCTTAGCAACAGTCTAACAACCACCCCAAGTACCTCAGCAGCCACATAGCTACACCGTAGCAACCACCACAAATACCCTAGCCGCACTCTAGCAACCACATAATAACAAGTATCATTAACAATGCAACATAGTTTGTCTTCAAACTGCATAGCAACACTCTACCAACCATTTAACAACCATGTAACCTAGGAACCCTAGGAACCACCCAAGGTACCCTAGCAACTGCATTGCAAAACACTTACAAAGCATTGTTATGCAACTGCATAGCAACTACCCCTGGTACCTTAGAAATCACCTAGCAACAATGTAGCAACCGCCCAGAGAACCTTAGGAACTACATAGCAACACCCTAATAACCACCCCAGATACCTTAGCACCAGCCTAGCAATCACCTCAAGTACCTTTGTCAGTGCATAGCAACACCCTAGCAACCATCTAGCAACCACACAGCAAAACCATAGCAACCACCGTAGGCACCTTAGCAACCAAATAAAAAACCCTAGCCACCACTTAGCAACGCCGTAGCCACCATCCCAAATACTGTAGCAACTGCATAAAACAACCTACCAACCACCCCGGGTACCCTAGCAACTGCATTGCAAAACCCTACCAACTATCCGTGGTAACTTAGCAACCACATAGCAACACCATAAGAACCAACCTTGGTACCTTAATAACAGCCTAGCAATCACATCAAGTACCTTAGCCACTGCATAGCAACACCCTAACAACCACCTAGCAACTGCACAGCAACAACACAGCAACCACCCTAGGCACCTTAGAAACCTCATTGCAAAATCCTACCAACCACCTGGGGAACCTTAGCAACAGCCTTAAAACCACCCCAAGCACCTTATCAACTGCTTAACACCCTAGAAACCACCTAACAACTGCTGAAAACTGGACATGGAAATATATAATTGAAGCATTCTGTTTACACTACAGTTTGACAGAGAAGATCTTTTTGTTTAAGAGCATGTAGAAGGGAAGAGTATGGATTGGCCATCCAAACGTTTTCAAAGAATGTTTTAATAATGATTATGAAAGTTTGCCAGCATTTAATCAGTCTATTTAATGCAATATTTTATATGATTAAAGGGTGGAATGTGGGGACACAAGTAGTATTATAAATTTGCATTCTTTTCTTTTCATTCTGTGTAACAATCAAAGCTTTTTGCAAGGCTGAACTACCTCCTATGTTTCTGTTAAGAAAAGATAAGATATGGTGCACCCGGGAACTGGGAAGTATGCAGAGAGATATATGTAGATGTGATTTCTGTGTACTTGGTCTCTTTCTAAGCTGACCTCATCAAAACCTCCTCATCTCCACCCTGGACTCCTCGTCTCTTCGCTCATGATCTAACGATAGCAACACCCTAGAAACCACCCCAAGTTCCCTAGCCACCACCCCAAGTACCTTAGCAACCACATAAAACAACCTACCAATTACCTGGGTTTCCTAGCAACTCCACTGCAAAACCCTAGCAACTACCCCTGGTACCTTAGCAACCGCATAGCAACCACCCTAGGCACCTTAACATACCAAAACCCTACCAACCAACCAACCACCTCAAATGACAACAAACCCAGACTCCTCTGGTCCAGGTAAGTGGACACGGGCACTTGGTGAATGTAATCAGTAAATAAATACATTTTGAACAGCAATGTATTCCAATGTCAATGTCAATAAAATGCCAACAAAAATGCCAGCCACATTATTTGACCCATAACCAAAATTAGACATGAAGATAATTAAACAAAAAACAGAGCAAAGAGCAAAACAAGAGCAAAAAACAAACTAACATTACGTTGTATTATTATTATTATTATTATTATTATTATTATATATGAATCACTTTTTATTGTGAAACGTTGATTATCTCTGTTGTAATTTATTTAAATAGCATTAATTTACTCTTTATTAAAAAGTAACTACTTTGAACTGACATTTAATCAATTTTCTGATGGACAATATGAAACAGAATTAGTATTTGATGCATAAAATAAATACATAATTATTAATATTATCCTCTAAGTTCCCTGGCTAAGCAAATGTTTTTGTTAAGTAATAAACTCAAAACCCAATCACACCCACCAATTTAAAACACCTGTGTAAGTTAGATTTTACTTAGGTTAGGTCTATGAATTATTATTAAATCTTAATATAACGTACACTCAACAGCAGCAATTTATCATACCTGTAACAGGTGTTTCACGCTGCTGGTGGCAAATATCAGAGATCTATGACACCCTCAAATGTCATAAATACTGTCTTTGTATCTTGCTACCAGAAAGGGACTCTTAACTTATTTGAATCCAATACTTCTCTTAAGTTCAGCCTGCAGACCAGGTGTATTTATATATATTGTCCACCTCTGATTGGTTGCTTGGAAAAGTGCTCAGCATTGACTGGCTAAATGGCCAGTGTGGTTGATGTTCCTTCCTTGTGTCCTCCTGCATTTCTGGTTAAAGGACACAATGTGTGTGTGTGTGTGTGTGTGTGTGTGTGTGTGTGTGTGTGTGTGTGTGTGAACTGTACAAAGATGTGTGACAATAGCAAATCATGTGAATCACTGTGGTTTATATTCCCAAACACAAAGTAACATACATCATAACATAAATACAAGCCACCAGTAATTATGATAAATATTTTTAATGACTGGATAGCAGCATAAATACAAGGCAAGTCTTGTAGCTGATCTGCTTTCACCTGCTCTCAAATACAAAGAGACAATAAAGTAGCCCATCTTTCATTATAAAAAACTTCCATTAAATGTCCATAAAAAGTTAACTCAGTCCATTAGAAATGCTTTCTTTATTTCAATTCCTTTGAAAATTCGATTTGCAGACTTTGGAAGGTGGAATTTCAGAAAGATTTTGTTGAAATGGTAACCAAGGCTGAACATGCTAGAAAACAATACTTGTGCTGCTGAGTGTGTATATCTCAGTGTATATCATACTGTGTGCATTGGAATACCCTCATCTCTCACACTGTAGACATACTTCTGTTGCCAAATACTTTTGTAGCTACTGCAGATAAGCAGTTCCTGATAACACCCACATGTCACCCAGGCACCCAGATCAAAGTGATGTAGCCATGTCCAGTGACACAACAAAGGTCTGAAAATACAACTTTGTAAAGTAAAATCATAGAGACTGGAAACTATAAGCAAATACCAATAGAAGTGAAGATGGTGTTAAAGTTTGGCCAAGAGGTTTGGCCAAAAAAAAGTGAACTGCAAAGTGAAAGCCAGCAGAAAAACACGTTCCCTAAATGATAACAATGCAAAAAAAGTTTCCTTGCTTACTCTTGTGTATTTAAACCCCTGTTTGCGTGTGGTTGATGTTCCTTCCTTGTGTCCTCCTGCATTTCTGGTTAAAGGACACAATGTGTGTGTGGGAACTGTACAAAGATGTGTGACAATAAAAAAATCATGTGAATCACTGTGGTTTATATTGCCAAACACAACATAAAATAACATAATTAACATACATAATGTAAATACAAGCCAGCAGTAATTATGATTCATATTTGTAATGACTGGATAGCAGCATAAAAACAAGGCAGGTCTTTTGTACCTGATCTGCTTCCACCTTTCAAATAATACAAATACATGATATTTGATCACTGTTTAATTCTGTTTAATTATTAAGTGCATGCAAGGAAGAGAAATACAAACCAAGCGTCCAACAGAATGTGCTGTTATTTAGCTGTTTAGGACAGAAGCACTTTTGCTGCTTGTCACTAGTTCATGCTGTAAGCTTATGTTAGCATGACATGACAAAACCTGTTGACATAAAAAAAGCAAAACTAATTGTTAATCTAGTATGTATAACATTAAATCATTCCTAACAGACCATATATCAACACTCCTGCTATTAGAATAACAGTCTTCCATTGTGTCTGATTCTGTTCAATATACTTCACCACTGTCTGATTCTGTTCATTATACTTCACCACTGTCTGATTCTGTTCAATATACTTCACCACTGTCTGATTCTGTTCAATATACTTCACCACTGTCTGATTTTGTTCAATATACTGAACTACTGTGGGATTCTGGCACTAAGTGATTACAGTTAGTTGGTTCTGTAAAGAAAGAATTAAAAATCATATTACTTAATGGCAACTCTAAAGAGCCACTACAGAGTCAAATATTTGTCTAATAAAATAAACTCGATATCAATACTGTTACAAAAGGACAAAGGCAGGCAAGGAAAACAGGTGGAGATGAGGGTCCAAACAACAACAGGAATTACTGACCACATCTAAGTGAAATACAAGGGTTAGAAATACACGGGAAGACAAGAGAACAGGTTAACAAGAGGGCGAGGCTAAAAATTAGAACATGAGGGTAACCAAAACAATAAAAGGGAACAGCAGGGAGACAAGAGGTGAAATACAAAGGACTGGAAAACACAGACAGGAACATAACAAATATATTGAACATTGATATGATGTTCACAGAATGCACAGACCACATCAATGACATGTAGCCTGGTGCCATTGACAAGTTTTGAAACAATGCTGTGTTCATACAGAAATCATACACTAATAAACTCCTAACTCATCAATAGTGACATTGTTTATAAATAGATGTTTAGACTGCACTGAATATTTGTCTTTGTATCTCATATTGTAGTGTTTCAGAGTGCTTGTTTTTCCATGAGCAACAGCACATGCACACTTTGGAGTTGAAGAAGTGTGAATAAAATAAAAACCTGTAGAATTCAATTACAATTGTAGTACTCCACATATATTACTGCAGTTTTATAATAAGGAGCATAATTGCATTAACAATCACAGTAGTCTACAGTTTAAAACTTAAGACTTGACAAATATCATTGAAATTGGTTTCCTAGAATTTACATCTGTTTCTGTGACAGAATTTGACTGTGTAAACAACAATACAAAGAGACAATAAAGTAGCCCATCTTTCATTATAAAAAACTTCCATTAAATGTCCATAAAAAGTTAACTCAGTCCATTAGAAATGCTTTCTTTATTTCAATTCCTTTGAATATTCGATTTGCAGACTTTGGAAGGTGGAATTTCAGAAAGATTTTGTAGAAATGGTAACCAAGGCTGAACATGCTAGAAAACAATACTTGTGCTGCTGAGTGTGTATATCTCAGTGTATATCATACTGTGTGCATTGGAATACCCTCATCTCTCACACTGTAGACATACTTCTGTTGCCAAATACTTTTGTAGCTACTGCAGATAAGCAGTCCCTGATAAAATCCACGTCACCCAGGCACCCAGATCAAAGTGATGTAGCCATGTCCAGTGACACAACAAAGGTCTGAAAATACAACTTGGTAAAGTAAAATCATAGAGACTGGAAACTATAAGCAAATACCAGTAGAAGTGAAGATGTTGTTAAAGGTTACCAGATCTTTCCTGTCAGCTACTTGAGTCGAGTATCTTACTGCAAATATGTTTACTTGGATCATGACTATTATTGTATTACCATAATCGCAATTTTCTGTCAAAGGTTTCCATATATGGAAAAGTTAATAATTTTCCTTTTTATATATCTCTGACCTGTACTGGGATGATTAAAAATTAAAATCATTAAATTACCAGAAAAACATGTCTGAGATTGTATGTTATGTACATGAAATTTAAGTATGTGTGCGTGCAGACAGACTTACTGATTGTAAGTCTGTAGGTTACAATCTGGAATGTTCATTCTTAGTGATATAATCATATTGTTTGTTGTACTGTCTCATCCTGTTCCGTTTTGTTTATTCTTAGACTCCAGTCTTGATTTGTTTCTTGCTTCTTAACTTTGGTGGTCTTATTTTATTTTTTAACTAACTTACTGCAATCAGGTTCTCAACTTTAAAAAATCCTAAGCCATCCAAGTCAAAGCTGTAAGCCACAGGTCTTGTGAGTTTTCTGAAGACAAGGAATTTAGTCTAGATGTTGGAACATGGCTGAAGAGATTTACTTACAGGGTAGGCACACAAGCAACAATGAAATAAGACACTGATGTTGGGTGATGGGGGTTTAAATAATTTGTGAGAATCACAAACAATTCATCATCAATACATTATGTATCAGGGGCCTGAATGTCCACCTCTTGCCCTGGTTTATACTATATTAAGATCAACATTTTTGTGTATGCATGGAGGTGTGAAGTATAAGACATTAATTGCACAGAAGTGAAATTTATCTGTTTAATTTGAAACAATAGAGGATTCTCCTCTGCATGCACATTATCAGCTCTAAATACATCTTTCACACTGTTAATAGTCACTTGTGAAACACATTGATTGTTTAAATGAATTTTCACTTCTCTGTTTATGGCTCAGCTGATCTTCAGCTGATTATTATTAGTTCCTGTTCTAATCTGTGAGAAAAGGCAGTTCCTGTTCTGATGTTAATCTAAATTTTCAAAGTCACAATAAGACAATTTTTTAAAAAACAAGTTCTTAAAAGGCAGTTCCTGTCTGAAGCACCTGTCATAGAGAAGAAAGCAGAAAAAACAGCAATTTTTCATTTTATTAAAATAAATGAAAGATTTAGGTATACCTAAATGTTCAAACAAAGATCATTTAAGATGTTTAACTGATATCAGGAGTATTGGGATCGCTAAACAAGGGCTTAATGAACTCAATTTTGTGAAAACCTCAAATTAGATCAAAATTGATATTTTGCCAGCACAGGTCACATATGTTGTTGCAATTTTCCCTTATGACAGCATTTAATATATATTATTATAAAATGTATAATAATAAACAAATATATAATGTTGATTTATATATATTAATATAATAATAGTATATATTTAAATATATTATTATATCATAGTATTGTTACATAACAGTGCTTGGGTTTTTTCTCTTTCTCTGAGGAAAGTCGTTTGTATAGAACATTATTCTGCTCTCTGGCGATCTCTGCAGGACGAAGACATGAACGAGTCTTTGACGTGGCTCAACATGCTTTCATTTTGTTTCAAAGGAGATCATTTTAAAATCCACAATGACAAAAATGAAAGTTCCTGCCAACAGTTCATGTTATCTCCCATTTCTCTGTGGTTCAACTTTAATGTAGCATTAGTGCTAGTGGCGACATCAGACTCGGACTGAGATGGTCAGCCTCTTCTCTCTTCTTCTCTCTATTTTCTGAGTGTTTTTCTGGATCTTTCTTGTGGACTTTAGCCCTGTCCCCCTTCAAACAGCCTGCACTCAGTTACTATTGTTAATCTAGCAAACAGATGTAACACTTTCTTGTGTTAGTGGGTGTTCACACACACACACACACACATACACACACACACACACACACACACACACACACACACACACACACACAGTAAACTCTTCAGCTCTTCTTCATTTAACTTCCTGTATTTGATGTGTATTAGCTTGTCTTCACTTCAGAGCTCTGCAGTAGAGTTCATTTAAACTGCGTGGAGGGAAGTTCTGTAAGTTTATTACATGTTATATTATCTTGTGCATTCAATTTATTTGTGTTTTTTGTTTGGGAGGGGATCTTTATTTACACTTGTGCATTTGGCAAATGCTTTTATCCAGTAACTACATTATTTATATATTTTTATCAATGTAGAATTAGTGCTAGTGGTGACATCAGCCTGGTTAACAATCAGCTAATTTTAGGATGTTGATGTCACATCACATCATCACATGGGTTACCCCACACTGTTAGACTCTAAAAGCTGAGGATGTTCTGTCTAATCTTAAATTAGTCCGGTATTGGCACAGGGTACCCGCCCTAACTTTTGTCTCTCTTCAATTGTGTTGATAAGCTAACATGGATGGCCTGTTCACATATACAACCCCAATTCAAAAAAAGTTGGGACGCTGTGTAAAATGTAAATAAAAACTGAATGCAATGACTTGCAATACAGAGAGAAACATATAACACAAAGTGCAGTAATTAATATCTTCAGTGGCATTATTTTTGTTTCAGCTGCTTGGTTTTCATTTTTTTTTGGTTTTTATCTTCTGCTGCTGGTTGCTTTTTTTTTGCTTCTGTTGATTCTGCAACAAGAAAAAAACATGGTTAAAAACCCTCAGTGGCATGTGATAAAGGCAACACTGTCCTGCTCTAATTCATATATAACTGAAACTGATTCAACAAACCCCCAAAACATCCGGACAATCATTTACTGCATTTAGATTTTAATGAAAGCTTTCTTTAATAAAAACAAAATGTCATCAATCAGTTTTACACACCGTTGATAAGCAACTGTACGATCACAAGTTCAGATAAATATGGGATAAAGCACTGATACTTTCCTTCATCAGCGTGTGTAAGATTCTTGAGTTTAATGGAGAAGTTTCCTTTCTAATACTCCTCAGGAAAATACTCAGCTCTGTTCTTGTACTTTGGGTCCTGATGTTCTGTTAAACATTTTCCCTCAATTAAGTCACATACTTCAAGCCTGATGGTGTATCTCCAATGCACACGCTCTCAGATTTTGCTCATTTTTACTTGAAGCACAACACAGTTGTAAATTGTTGCAAGACTGATTTTTATCGCAGACTTAATTTCTGCTTCCAGTCATTTTAAATGCATAAATTATACTCATAATATTGATGCATCTAAGTTAAGCATATTTTACATACTAATATTTTAAAGGTTATTTTATTAGGCCTATAAACAGTTTTTTGACTATTTGATTCAAAACTTTGACTAATTCCAAATGCTGTCTTTTATTTTGTTAGAAAAAACAGACAACCATTTTGTGAATCAGATTTTATTTAAGCTTTTTATTTTTCATTACATGATATACAGAATATGGTTTAGGTTAGTTTATTTCTCTCTCTTTTTGCAAGTACCTTCATGTTGTGAAAACAGAGAGACCTATTTTTTCACATTATACTTAATCTTTAACTTAATATTTTTATATTCATTCAAAAAAAATACACTGAAAATACCCAGTTGTGCCATAAGTTGAGGACAGACAGAGAAACAGATGTTATGCTTCATGTTGTTTTATGTAAAAGCAATACCTGGGTAGTCAGCTAAAGGTGAAATGCACAAGATTTGAGTAAAAGTGATTATTTCATTGTTACATGTTACGTTAACTGTAAACAACTGCTTTAGATTTACCAGTAAATATTCACAAAAGTTACTTTTACAATTAACTGTAATACTTCATTTTTCTATGAATTGTGGAGGCATGATAAATAATTGCTTATTTTACAGCAGTATGGTGTCTCACAATTTTTCAATAATTTACAATACTCTTGTTTCTTTACAGTCCTACTGGCAACTGAAATTGCCAGCAAGATATTGTAATTTTTACAATACATTTTTAGAGTGTAAAGCATTTTAGTACATTGTTCCATCTGCCTTAGCAAAACAATTCAGACATTCAGACAATTCAGACACAAGATTTGTAACCAAAAGAAAACTGCACATTTTTAAATGATTCCCAGGCCTATATCTAAATTTGAATACATCATATAAGTTAGATGCATGTTATTATATGAAATGTATAATGTTGTGCTGGGTTCTAAATCACAGACAAATTTATTAATTTAAACTTTTAGTTGCTGTTGTTTTATTTTACAGGGAAGAAACCATTGATCAAGAAAAAATATTACATCCTTGTAAGTAACAAACAACAACAGTCTAAGCAGCTCTGAAAAATCCCCAGGTTTCACTGCTCTCATATGATAAACCTAAAGTGTACTTCAATTTTTATGCATACTAAAGCATATAACTGCACTCATGCATATACGTGTAAAAAACAAAGTAATTTTTCACCTTTACTCTAGAACCTTGATCATGATTATTTGGTAACATGTCACCCCCTCATTTTTCTAACCATAATACAGAGTAAAATATATGTATATAACGGCACAATAAAATAAAATGATTTATAAAGCACATAAATGAATGTTTTGAACCAGTCAGTCTTGGTTTCTTCTGCTTGGTTTCCTTCCTTTGCTGGTGGTTGCTTTTCTTTGACTTCTGTTCTGTTTGCTTCTGTAAAACAATAAAAATAAACATTATTGGCGTGTGATAAAGACAACAGTGTGCTGTTGTTATTTATATACAGCAGCATGTAGACTGAAACTACTTCAATGAAAACTACATTAAAAATCTTTAAATAAAAACATTTGCATGCGATAATCACTTTCACATACCTTTGATGACCAACTTTATGAGCACACAAGTATTTAAATCAGTGATGAAGCACTGGTACTCTTCAGCATCAGCGTGTGTCAGATTCTTGAGTCTGATGGAGAAGTTTCCTTTCTCATACTCCTCAGGAAAACTTTCAGCTCTGTTCTTGTACTTTGGGTCCTGATGTTCTGCTGAACATTTGCCATTAATTATGTCACACACATAAAGACCATTGTGTCTCCAATGCACACGCTCAGCTTGTGAATTTTTACTTGAATTACATGGCAACACAGCAGAACCTCCAATAACACCCTCAACTCTGACCTGTTGACACACTGAAATGAGAGAAAACTCAGTTTCACAATCTGGTGTTTTGCATGTGGCAATAGTTTACCTTTTAAATTTAGTTTGTATCTGAGTAGTTGCTTACCTGTATCAGCGGTGCAGATGTTAGTCAGCTGTGTAAATGCCAAGATGAAGCAGCAACTGCGGAAAGAGAAAAAACAAGTTAAAATAAATTCCTGTGGATCAACTAAAATAGCATAACTCACAACATGTACCTGGACACAATAAAATGAGGGCTAAAATCTGCCTTAAAAAATGTGATTTTTTTTCTTGAACTAACAATTTAATCACAATTACAAAAAAGAATTGGGGATGACAGAGCAATACAATTTAAGTTACAAATATGATCTTTGGCTAGGTTTTAAGTTTTATACCCAATCTTCGCCCAACATGGAAAATGGAAAATTCATCCTCTTGGTCTTAAATTATAAAACTGTTTGAGTCATAAAATAGTATAATAAATTACTAAATACGATTTGCTTCACATTTAGTGATAACATTTACAACAGTCATCACGTCCACCTTTACATGTGTCAAATTTCTCAGTTTGACTGGGTCAGTTGACTCTTTACCAAGCTTTTGGAAATTCCAAACTAATTCCCCATGGAAAGCGTTTTACAAAAATGTTTTTACAGTAAAAAAACACACATTTACTTTTAATCCGAAAGAGGTTTTATAGTTACTCTTCTTACAAGAGCGAGCCTTGTTGGATAATTTGTCAGATGGCAACAGTTGCTAAGGTAGGATTGGTCAATAGCATTTGAAGGTCAAATTCAAGCTTAAAAGCTTAAATATGGAACAAAGTCCATATTCAGCACTTTTACTCGCTTAAAAGTCTCAAGGCCATAAATGTCGTCACTGTTATTGAGATTTAGCTTTTTCTTCTCTTTTCATCTTCTGTGAACTAGCTGCTTTTATCGTGTATGGTGAATGAGTGCTTTATTCACAGATACACTTCTGTTGGACAGAGGTTATATTGCTCTGGATATCTAGATGATTGGAGTGAAATGGAACACATATGTCTCCTAAAGCTGTTATCATAAGTCCTCTGATGACACGAAACTGTGATTTTTATTACTCTGCTGTCCAGAAGAAGAATATGCATTAATAAATAATAGACTGGAGTGTTCATGAAAAGTTAGGAGCTTGTCGTCCATTAAGATTTTCTGTGCTTTAAAATTTGAGTTTTGTTCACTTCTTTTTAGTTTAGAGGTAAATGCAAAAAAATTGCCATTTGGGGTGGGGCCATAAGTGTGTCTGGCCAATAAAAGGTAAAGGAGCGGTGTTCAGGAAACATGCAATTTTTTGCATTTCAGATTGGTAACAATAGTGCTGTGAAAACTACACCACTTATGGTTTAACCACTGTTGTGGGTCAGGCTGGTTGCGATTTTTAAACAAATATTCATGCCACTAGCATCACTAAGCAATGTATGATAGAACAGATAATGCTTTCAGACTAATTTCCCTCGGCCATTGGTGAGTCAAAAAGGAAATCCCACCCCATTGGTTTCCCCAGTGTTGCCATGTTGGGTTGATTGGGATCCTCACACAAACAAGAATAAATGTTGTCATGTTCACAGTGTTCACACAGTGTACAGTTTTCAAGTGTCAAGTAAATGTAAAAAAAATGTTTGTTTTTGTTATTGTTTTTTAGATGACTTGGCCACAAAGGCCAACATCATTATAGACCCAGCAGAGATCCAAGCTGCCTCCATGGATGACCTGGATGAAGATGAGGAGACCGGAGCTGCACAGGTATATTAATGCTGCAGAAATTTTAATGTGGTAAAATAAACTGCAATTAACTTTTGGCTTGTGTACTGTAAAACCATAGAATAAGCTATTCTCATGTTCCTTAAATTCTAAACTCATGTCAGAAATATTTAGGCTTGACTTTATATTTCCTCTTTAAAAACAAGATTTGAGATCGGCCATGTATCTTTAGTGTTTCCCAGCATCATCTTGGTTTGGGGTTCTTCTTAACTGACTACGACTTGATGTCATTTACTGTAGGGTTGTTTCTAGATGTTGAGGAACAATGACATTGCATGTATTTGTGTCTGGGATCTACAGAGACCATCTGGTGCTGTTGCTGTGGGTGGTGCTTTGGCCCGGCCCAGCTGGTTGAGCTCCCCGACTCTGGGCAGAGCCAACCGCTTCCTCAGCACAGCTGCCGTCAGCCTCATGACCCCTCGACGACCTCTTGCCCTGCCTGAGAAAGTCAAAGTCCGGACACTTGCGGTTGAGCAGAGGACAGAAGAGGATAGTAAGTCCAACATGCTCAATTTTTCATAAGTTGTCCTCTGGGCTACGAGAAATTAGATGGATGTCTACTGTCAACTGAAATTAGAAGAGCTACAGAAATAAGATTTCAGGAAAAATAGGTTCTAGTGCCACAACTTGCCCCAAATTAGGGGTAAGCTGTGTCATATTAAGGGGTAAATGGAGACTTTTTGTGATTTATGTTTCATATAATGTAATAATGCATGAAAATGCATAAATAAATTCAATAAATATGGACATAAATAAGAGAAAAATGATTTATGCACTATTCTATTCGTATAATGTGCAGCAAAATCATATTTTTATAATCTAGCTACTGTAGGAAAAGGTATTACTCAGAATATTATTTTATTATTCAAAATATTTAAATCCAGTAAAGCAATTTTTAAAGTTGAAAAGCACAGTTCCACAGTGCCTGAGGCACCTGACAGCTAACAACTATTGTTATGGGAAAAATTTTTAATTTTTAAATAATTCATTACTAGTCTTTAGCCAAATACATACATGAAACTGGCAACAACTTTCCAGAACTGGCTAACTCTTAATTTGATTGGCTTTATTTTACTGTCAGGAGTAACTTTTTTTTTTTTTTTTTCATTTTTTTCCACATACAGAGCTTTACATTCTACTTTGTTTTTGAGTTGTCTTTGTAAAATAATCAGTACTTATTTGAACAGACAGACATTATTACTTATATTAAACTTAATACTCTTAATATTAAGAATTATTGATCTATACAAATTTTCTACCAAGAATTTCAGTACCAATATGGTATTCATGTGTAGAACATATTTTTGATAAACAGGCCCTATAAGACACTTAACAAAACAAATTTTACATTTTTGTTCATCACACTGTCTCAAAGTGGGCAGTCCTAGGTTAGAATAAACTGCAATGTGCACCAGACTTTGTGACATAATGCAGTTCAAAGGTCAAGTTACTGTGTGTAAGTCTAGCTGACGCCCATCTCAATCACACAGCTACACAGAGAATCATCTGGAAACCAATTAGCTTGGCTATGAATTTCTAAAAAATCTATTACCTGCCTCAGGAGGAATATAATGTTTTAGATTCAATCTTTCTGTCTTTTCTGTCTTTTCCCCTCCATTATCTCTCACCCCCATCACCCCTGCTCCATCTCCAGTTGAGGGAAGCCATGGAAACGACGGGCTGTTGCTGGGGCGACCGTTAGAAGAGCCTGACCAGCCAATCACAGAGAAGTCCCTTCTGGAGATCCTGGATGGGGTTGTGATGATGTATAGTCTAAGCGTTCATCAACAGCTCGGCAAGGTAATGGATCAAAATACAGTCGTCCTGGATGCGTCCGTGTGGGTCACACAAAAAGGAGTTGAAAGTGCTTTAAGAAGTAGAACTTCACTTGTCCAATACAGTTACACAGAAACAGCTGTGATTATACTCAGAGTTTACACTTATTTACACAGCCTTCTTCTGCTGTGGATGATTATATAAATGCACACATTAATTAATGAAATAAACAACATATTATTATATAGCATTTGATGAGGATCGGTCACGTGTAGGCACTTTCTTTTGTCCATAAGACCAAACAGTCATATAACACACATTTTTCAAAACATTTTTCAATATTTTCCCCTCAAGTTCTTTTCCACAAATGTTGATGGAATAAGTCTTTGATTTATCCGCACTCTGTCGTGCCAGCTCATCTTGACTGACCCACACAGCATCTAAGAAAGAACATACAGAACATACGCTGTTGGTGGACGTGTCTCTGCTTTCAAGAGTGAGTCACTTCTGGGTAATACATGGTCCTGCCAACAGCTGTTTTTATGTTACCATCTTTCAGCAGCGAGGAGAAAGAGCTGAACATAAAAACCGCGCAGCACTCATGGCTGTAAATGTATATAATTCATGCTGTCTGTAAAGTGCTTTGCTTGGCTGTGGATGACCTCTGTCTCCACACTTGTTCTTAAGCTGAAGGTGGAGGCGTTTCAATCACAGAGGGATGGGGTTTCTGTTCTTTTACTTCCTTTTTTCTATCTACTTCTCACTGCTAAGTTCCTGTACATTTGTTGTAGTTTTTGCGGCTTACATTTTCTCCTGATATTGTAATTTTTTAAGGAATAGTTAATCCAGAAATTAAAATTCTGTCATTATTTACTCTAGCGTATGATAAAATTACCCAGCTAATTTGTTGATGTTTGATTAATATTAGCTACATAACGGACAGTTTTTACATTTGCATAATGCACAGATTTTATGTTTTGACACAGGATATGAACATGTTTTGCAATAGACAGTCTGTACAAATGTTTACATATATATAAAAGACAAAGGTTGAAATTTATGCAGGTAGTTTGGTGGTTGTAACACATTTAATTGGTGTATCTTGTTTGGACACTTGGCTTTTGTCTGTGAATATTGTTGAACTTGGTCTGTTTTTTAATTTTTATAAAAATATTTTTTTAATCTTTGATTTGTGTTCTTGTAGTTTGGGAAATACACTCATGTTGTTCCAAACGTGAGTTTTTCTTTTAATGAAACACAGAAGGAAGGTGTGGCGCTATCTTTATATGATGTGTGACAGACATTCCCATTTATAAGAATGTGTTATTTATCTCCCATTTTCACCTTGGCATTGAAATATACATACATATATGAAATACATATATATGTATTTCTAAAATACGTAATTTATACATGTATGTAACTTAGGTTTAATAACTTAAAGTCCAAGCAAACCAGGCAAAATATGGCTTTAGGGACTTTGAATGTAACATGCACTTTTATAAACTTAAAGCTTATTTGAACAGCGTTCATTTTGCCTGTCATCCCTCTGTGTGTACTACAGAAGAAAGTTATAGAGTTTTGGACAGACACAAGGTTGACTAAATGATGACAATGTTCATCTTTCATTAACTTCTTAAAAACCTCATCCTCTGGAGGTCATTCTTTTATTGACAGTCTCTTTTGATTTTCATTTATTCTACAGATCACTTTGATTTAAGATGTGGTTGTAAAGAGTCAATCAAATGCATTATTGAAATGGCCGAGAACTGGCTGTTCTGATCGTGAGCTGTGAGTAATTTATCACAAGCTGTCATTCATCAAAAGAATGAGTTGGGTACCTGGAAATGGTGAATGGTCCGGGATCTGGAATACAACATCCAGTATTATAAAACTTTATTACGTGTCAGAAAAGAGCACAATAGTGTAATTAAAGCAGCACAGTGAATAGTACATTTTGTATGCAAATATATTTGCAGTTATACAAAGCCAGTTTTTCTCTTGCCATTTCAGTTGTTTTTGTTAACTAGTCATTTAGTGGATGCTATTAATTCTTACACTTTGGCAGTACAGGGTCATTCCCCCAGGAGTCACATGAGGTTAATTGTCAAGACTCAAGATTACAATGGGGATATATCAACACTTGTGGTATTTGAACCAAAAACCTTTTGGTCAAGAGCTCTTAACCTTTCTGGAGCTTTACTCGAGTAATTGGTAAATCCCATGCTCCTTTCAAGGATTTTTTCAATATTGTGTCAATATGAATCACAGCCCCACAGTTTTACTCACTGGGGTTTGTGAGGCATTAGTTTAAACCTCAGACATCATGCTCATTTACCGTTGGCTGAACAAAATTGGAAACACTTCAGGAGTTGGTTAATCTGGTTAAATTCTACAGGATTTCAAAGAGGCGTGTGTCATGTTCTTTAAGCTGAACAGAACGAACTGTGATTGGTTGCATGTCAATCAGATGGCCACTTGGGTGGTCCTTGGCCAACAAAAGTTCTTGTCATGTTGTCATGGTCTCTTGACGACAAAAAAGCTTCTTCAGTGATGCCCCATTGACACCCATGAGTTACTGTGGCTTTGGAAATTAATTAAAAGTGTCTCACACTGAGATTTCTTGGGAGCTCTGTTGGATGTTGATGAGGTTTTTGCTGTAGCCTGTCACGCAAAACTGTCTGATTTTACTAACACAGTCTTCATAAAGACTTTTTTTATTGGCTTGGCACTGTGCAGTTAGAAGACTTGCCTTTGTTATTGATATATACGGTAGAATTCAGCCACAGTGTGAAGAAATATCACCATCACGCTGCGTAATTTCATCAAACTCTAATGTATTTTTTATTCTGCTGAGCTGAGAGGGCCGTCCGACCATAGTCTCAATAAATAATCTAGACAAGGCCTCACATTTTGGGAATAGCCTAAAGCAGCTGCTCAAATGGAAATGAGCTGTGCAATGATGAAATTTGTGGAAAAGCTGATGGAAAGCCATCACCTTTTCCACAGAAATTTACACTCGCTTGGGAAATGTTAGGTCTGAAACATACAACCAAGTAGGTGAACTCAAAGCTTGGCAAGCTTGATTTTACACATCATTGCGTTTTGAAATGTGCACTAGTATGCGTTAACATTCTTAGTATTGCCATAAAATAACGTTCATAGCATTGAATCTTTAGAAAATATTTGGAAATTCTTTTGATGGTAGCAGGTAAACAAGATGTTTAGCTAAATGATTTCAGATTACTCACCTCTAACTGTGTAGTTAAATAAACTAGTAGTTGTTTTACAGTCTGTCTTTTTGTGGGCTGGTCTTCACCAGAATAATATTGGAGAAAAAATAAAACAAAATAAAAATTTTGTAGACAAAATGCTGTCTACAAAACGTGTTTTGTAGAAAAAATTCTCTTCTGGGGCAACAGACAAAAAATCTCATCTTGCACTACACAGATTTTTGTCTCTAATGCTCTTTAACATGAGAATGTCCCTCCACATAATTCAACCAGCCACATATTCACCCAAACTTGTTTTCATAAGAAATCATCACGGTAACATCATCACAGGAAAGAAAATTGCACTCGACAAGTGATTTCATTGCATTTCAGTCTTTAGGTACATATTACCAAGTATGTGGAACTTACATTTGCAGTGTGTTGGTAAAACATTCACCTTTGCAAACTTGTGTAGCATATGTATCAGCCTTTAGTGTGCAGGTATGGTAAAGAAAACCGTTCTGATTCCAGTTGTATCTGGAAGGTTTGTGCTGAGTTCAGTATAACCTATTTAAACCGTACACACAGAACAAGGTCACAGGGATGATAATTTTCCCTTTACCCCTAAAACTGGTGTCTATTTTGGACTCCAGCAGAATGGCTAGTGATTATATTACTACCTCAGAACAAGGGCAATTTTGTGTAGCTACATGCTCGGTTTGACTTTGGAGAGTCTGATGGTGTTTGTATGTTTTTCTGCAGATGGTAGTTGTGTCCGATGACGTGCATGAATATGCAGTTGCATTAAAGGACACAGAGGAGAAAATTGCCCGGTGCCCAAGCAAAGTAAGACCACCATATCAACATAAGTTGTGTATATATATATATATGTATATGTATATGTGTGTGTAAAAAAGTTACAAAACAGTCTAATTTGTGATAACAGTGATTATTGTTCATAAATTATTAGTGGCGATTCTTTATACAATCATCACTATCAACATTGTTTATACTTATTATTAGTGTTTAACAAATCCTTAAATATTAAACTGGTGCATAATTTACCACTTACTTGAACTATTGTAAACATAAATCATATCTCACATTATGCAGCTTTTTATTTTTAACCAATCAGATTACAGTTTTTATCGGTAGACAATAAAACAGGTTTAAAGAATCTCTGAAAAGAGATTTAAGATATATCTAGAGCCATATTTTAACCAGTAAAAAATGACAGAAAAATGCCATAGCAGCCATCCTAAAAACCACCCTAGCAACCACATAGCACCCAGCACACCCATAACTGGGAATGTCTTAGAAACTACATAGCAATGCCCTAGCAACCGTCCATAACACTCTAGCAAGTTTTGAAAGGCTAAGCATGCCTCATGTTTTCCTCAGAAACTATACAAATTTATTAAATTTATTTTACAAATTTGATTATTTATGATGATCTTGTTTCATATGGCAGAGAATGGATATTCTAGAAGAGTTACAAAAGAGTCAAAAGGTGTTCGCTGAAAAGCTAAACCACTTGAGTCGCAGGCTGGCCTGGATCAACGCCACCATCTATTCCAAGGTACCTGTGACAGCATCTATTGACAAAAAACCTGCTGAACCAACCTCTAATTTAAAACCGTGTCATTTTACTGTGACAGTATGGGGAAATTAGCATTGATGTGATTTCTTTTTTCAAAGAAATATCAAGGTATTCTTTCAAGTTACAGAAAGCACTTACAATTTAAATTGTAATATGCCCTATAATGGTCCTTTTCAAAATGGCATTTTAGGAAAAAAAGATTTTAAATGCCATTGTATTTATCACAGAAGTTTCTCCATGCATAATAGAATTATAGGGGATATATCAATGAAAATAGGTTTTTCCTCATACTTTTTTGTACCAGTACCAGGAAACAGGAACAGTTTGTAGTAGGTTTACAAACTCGCATTCACACAAGGTAGACAAGGTAAAGCAACGCTTCTACTCCAGTCTTCCCAGTCTGGACTGTTTATTAAAACAAAGCTGCAAAGAAAAGCTTATTCAGAAATCTTCATAATTATGTCAGCATAATCATAAGCTTATTAACATATGAATATGTACAAATGTTAGTCAATTGGTCATTTACATGGTTTTACATGGGTCATATAGTAATAGTCTGTTTAGAGAGAGGGGATAGAAATTGACAGTTTTAGTAATCATGACTAATGTTACAAGGGGATTAAGGAATGCTACAGGACAGCACATTGTAATGTAATGCTGATCATCTGCATGCCTGCAGTTTCTAGATTCCCTGCAAAAGTTCTTTGAATAGTTCTAAGTCTGGTAACAACGTATTGTGCATTATTTGAATGAAACGTGTGTGAATGCAGGAGAAGATGTTGGACGTGTACTGGCTCCTGCGGGTGTGCATCCGCACCATCGAGCATGCGGACAGCACAGGCTCCTTGTTTGCATTCATGCCAGAATTCTACCTCAATGTGGCCATGAACAGCTACAGCGCCCTCAAGAACTACTTCAGCCCCTCCAGCTGTATGGAAGAACTTCCAGGTCATTATCAGTTAATTCTCTTCTCATTTGCTTCTATAACTAATTAGCTTTACTAAATGCTGCTGGAGGTTGGCCATGTAATTAGTGTACTGTAGTTGACTTAAAATAGCAGCAAAATGAACGCTGAAATGATTTTTTTAAATGCAAATTTGTGGGGTGAAATGTTTCATTATTAAATGAAACACTGTTTTGGGGGTCAGTGGCCTGATCAGTAATTTTTAAATGCATTACTTTTTCATAAACTTACCCTGCATTATATTAATTTTTAAAGCTGTGTTATTATTATTATTATTATTATTATTATTTTAAAATCTATCAAAGTCATCATCAAAATCTACTGCCACTTTGCATTAAATTACCCTAAAATATAAACAATGATTCTCAACAATTTACCTCTAAACTGCTACCTTTTCAGGCTTGTTTCTGTGGAGTTTCTTGTCTTGTCACTCATTCTTGTATTTTATATTGTTGACACTTGTATTTCACCCTCAGGTTATGATGACACACTCACGCAGCTCGCAGCCATTCTCGCCAAACACTTTGCAGATCCACGTATAGTTGGAACAGGTGAGAGACACCTTCAGACACTCACACACAGTGTGATGTCTTGATATTTCTTATTAGTACAATGTAATTTGATTATTACATTATCTGGGAACAAAATGGAAGTTTACCAATGTCGGGGTTTTGTGAGTGGTTGCTAGGATGCGCTGAATGGTTGCTAGGGAGTTTTGGATAGTTGCTAGAGGATTGCTTTATAGTGCTTTAGTTCACCTCCATCACTGATTGATAAGCCCAGCCCACCCCACACTGCAAGCAACCTTGTCTTTGTATGTCACTAGTCACTGTACTGGACAGTCGCTAGTAGGAGTTTCTAGTTCTGATTGCCCGAGCAACATTTATGAATGTCACTACTGCTAAAATCATTCCATGTTTACACTAAAACATGCCACTGAAAATGAACCTCAAGTCTGAGCAAGTGATGTTTACCTACAGTGTGTGTTTCTGATTTCGAAGATGTTCTAATGTTAAATCATATGTCTGATGTTGTCCTGCCTATTCAACAAAGGGTCTTCCTTTAGGATCTTCTGTAGATGCACACCTACTGTTAATGTGGTGGTTCCTAACCATAGTAGTAGCTGGATGTAATCACATTATCTTGTTCCAGACAGAGAAAAGCCCGAGTCATTATGATTTATGACATAAATATTATATTAGGCCTGGTCTGAATTCTTAAACTGCAAGACATTTCCTGTGTTAATGCAGGAAGTCTCTCTCTCTAACTCTCCCCCTCTCTTTCTCTCACACACTCTCTTTTTCAGCTGTCTGTCTGTCACCATGATCACCAGTTCTGTCCCTCACTCTCTTTTTTTTCTGTCTGTCTGTCAGTTTCTCTGAGTTACTTATGACCATCAGCTCTTCAAAACCGATCCGTTTCTGTCTCGCTCTTGTTCGTTCTCTCTGTTCCCTGTTAATATTCTGTTCCCATTACCTGCAGGAAGATCTCAAAAAGGGTGAACAGTTGAAAATATGTGAATCATCCATGTGTCGGCTGTTTTAATGGAAATTCTTTAACTTAATATAGCCAGTGGTTGGCATTGTTCATCACCGCAGTTCATTTCTCATGTTAAGGTGTAATTAAAAGCTACCTCTTCAACTCTCAGGTAACATGAAGGTGTTTGCATAATGATATTTTTATTTTTGTTCTGTTTAGGTTTGTGAAATAAACACTAAGTTCATGATTCACAAGAACCAAAGTACTATGCAAATGAACAGATGTTATTAGACACAACCCATTTATTTGAATTGCATTTCGTAAGCTGTTTTCTTTATTAATGTTCACACTCTATTATGCCTCTGTTATGTGTTTTTTTTCATATTTATCTTGTTTTCTGTGGGGTCGGTTAATGAATGCTTAATTTTATAACATGGCTGTCTGACTGCAAGCAAACAAAGCATCTGTTTTGAATACGTCTGCAGATTGTGCTACAGTAGGTTTATAACTAATAGGCTCATTTTTTTGTTTCGTCTTTTGTTACATTTGAGTTTTTGATTCATGTATCGTTTCCCATTGTCTTCACCAAAACCTCTAATTTTGTTTGTGACAAAAGTGAGTAGAGGCGGTAAATCATAAATGCATTCAAGTGCCAACAAGATCCCTTTTAAAAATACTCCATAAAATCAAAATGAGTTTTTTTTTTCTATCTAGTTCTAGTTCGTATCTACTAGCTTTTAGCTAGTGTGCTAGTGTACTAATAAACATTGACTAAGTTCAGTTTTAGCAGATATATGCTTTTAATTTTTAGTCTATTTAGGGTAAGTAGATTAAATATATTCTCATTCCAATACGATATATCTCTAACTATTAATAGTGTTTAGTTTGTCACAGCCATGAACATAATTTTAACTATTTGTACTTTATATTTAATAAAAGGTACAACAATACATCTCGTCCTAACTTTGTTTCAATCGGAAATGCATCAACACAAAAACTGTGCTCATTAAGTCTGTTAAAAACACACACTTTTACACAAATATTCTTTTTTTTTTGTATTTCTTTTGCTCAACAGATATCAAAGATTCTCTGATGCAGGCTTTGGCCAGTTATGTGTGTTACCCACAATCTCTGCGAGCTGTCGAGAGGATCCCAGAGGACCAGTAAGTGCTTTTGTTACTATGGCAAGTAAAAAACCCTTAAATGTTGATGCTATTAAACCAAATGTGTTATCATTCCAGTCACTAAGTTCAACAGAGTGCAATTTTTAGTTGAGTTGTGTTATGAATTCTCTGGAATGAAGTGAAACATAAAATCGTGCTTGTGTTGACTCGTCAGAGGTTTGGCTGAGAGATTAGCTTGATGCTGACAACAGTCAAAGCCGTAAACTTCAGAAATGTGTCTAATTTAGTGATTAGCTTGGAAACACTCATTATAGCAACTTAGTAACTTGTAAACATACCTGACAATGAAAAAGACAAAGAGTGTTACCTGAATCTAAAAAAATTGAGTAAAGCCAGCCAATCAGGGGAGAGTTCCCCAAAAGTATTGTTTGCCAACTATGTTCGCAATTTGCCGGCATAGCGCAACGATTCAGCGTTTAGATGTAGATGTGTGACAGATTTACTAGGTTTTCAGAAAACAGTTGTGACTAGCTAGTTTCTACAAAGATGCACCGTACTATGATGGTTAAGTAGCGAGTTATGTTGTTGTATGTGTTTATCTTTAGTTTCTACTGTCTTTCTTGTTTGTTATTGTGTTAATGTTGTTTTGCATGTAATAAAGTTATATATGCTGTGATATCTCTCAGGCGAATTGCTATGATGAGGAACTTACTGGCTCCATATGAACAGAGACCATGGGCTCAAACCAACTGGATTCTTGTTCGTCTTTGGAGGGTATGCTGCATTTTATTTTCCTTTCCTCTCCAGCTCCCTTTATCTCTACCCCCCACTCACTTCTTTCTTTTCATCTTCTCCCTCCATTATGTCATTAGATTCCAGTGCAGAATAAGTGCTTTATATCAAAGCCATTATGCTGAATATCTCTGCTGCTGTTTCCATTTAACATTATGAAATGGCTCTGACAAACCAGCAACTCCCATTTCTTTGTTTTAACATTTATTCTGTTCTTGCAAAAGAGGGTGCATTGTTCTGTATCGCTCAGAGAAAGGCTTATTTAGTCTTATTTGTCTGAAAATAAAGTTAATGAAGTCTTCATTGCTTATTTTTCTACTTCTTCTAGATAAATGAGCTTCTTTTTATGAAATGCAACTCCAGGCTGTTTTTCAAGTGTCTTTTTGCGCAGAACTGATAAATGTTAATATTTAACAGATCATTGGTTACAGGGACAGTTTCACTTCATTTCTTTGCTGTTTAAGCTCTCTGTCCTCTTTTAGGCATATTTAGCTGCAGTGCGAACATGATTCTTTTAATGGATTAAAACACATTCACTTTTTCAGTGTCATTCTAAACCCTGGGTTAATCTAATCTTGGATTACTTGTTGCATTGTATGCTTCACACAGTTCACACTTTTTCCTGGGTTAGTAATAACCCTAGGTGGTCGGGTTTCAAGACACCATGTTAGCATATTTTCAAGGTTAATAAAACTGAATAGACAAACACAGAACGTGGTGAGCATGTCTAGAAACTGCTTTTCTGTCTGTGGAAATGTATGTTTATATGCTCTAAAAAATCTTCCAATATGTACTCAAACGAAGACATAATTAAACATTAATGCAATAGAATGTTTCCTTTGAACACCCAAACTTTTCTTTGAGCATTAATAGGTAGAGCATGGTGTTACCAACACCAAGATCATGGGTTTGATTCCCAGGTAGTGCTTGTATGAAGTTCTTTTATAAGAAGTGACTTATACCGCATTCAGGCTATATTTGCTCTATATATTTATATTATGCTTGTTTGCTCTCTGGGAACTGAACCCATGACTCTAGTATAGCAGTTGAGCTACACGGTCCTGTATACTGTATGTACACTAAATATTAATAATGCAACGTGTAAGTGACATTAGATTGCCTTGGTCTTGTCTTCAGGGTTGTGGCTTTGGCTACAGGTACACCCGTCTGCCTCACCTGCTAAAAACCAAACCTGAGGATGCCAACCTGCCCAGCCTGCAGAGTGAGTTGCTGACAATTATTTTCAAACCATCTTAAGACTTTGTAAAAGCTTCAAACTAAAAATGTTACTTTTCTCTCCTGTTTTCTTTCTATTTAGCCATTCTCTAGGTTTCTCACTTTCTGTTCATGCAAATTTTTGTTTACCTGTTTTGTCCTTAAATTACTTAAAAAAAACATTGCCATAATATCAACAGAGAGGTTTATTTTAAACTTGTGCAGATACGTATGTACTTTTGTAATTTTTGTTTAAATTACGTCTTTCCTCCCCTCATAAATCTTTGTTTTTATATACATGTGTGTGGTCACATAAACAGGATTTAATAAATGTCCCACATTTGCCAAAGCAAAACACTAAATCTTTATCCACCCACAGCACACTACATTCAGAGACTCATTTATTATATTTTCAGTATGAAAGTAAACAAACACTCATTTATAATCCTAACCAGCTCCTGTACAGTCATTTCCAAAATATCATTTACCAAAAATGTTGTTCTTTACCAAAAAGTTGTACTTTTCCTACAAAGTGCTTAAACAATGCATCTTGAGAATTGGTCGGGTTGTTAAATCTTGTATGTACTGCTTATAAAAATGGTGGTTTCTACCTATATACTATAGTTACTGAAGTTTATTATTACTGTGATTAAGTCTATAGTAAATTAATCTTTAAACAATGTAAAACTTTGTCATTTAAAAATGTAAATGGCAATTTCACTATGGTAAAATCACTGAAACTGGTATTTTGGCAGAAACTGTTAGGAACTTAAACTGGCATATACACAAGAACATCTAAAAATACAGTTTACATTCATGCCAATGTAAAACTCATATAACAATGTTAGGGAGTTGCTATGTGGTCACTAGTGTTTGGTGGTTTCTAGGTAGTATGGCACTGCATACTTTGTTTAGATCAGTTGGAGCACTCAGTTTTAAAGGCAAAATCCAATACTTTAAGTATTTAACTCTAACCATACTGTAAGTATGAGCAACGATAATAAAGATGATTACCTTGGTAACTTTTGCAAATCAAATTATTAATGGCTATAATGAAATATTGATCAAGTGACCCTAAAAACTGTTCAGCAATTTGTGATATTCAATAACGCTAACTGCCTGTCATAATATCCGTTTGACGTCAAACGGTGCCAGGCAATTTTGTTTAATGTTTCTGACACTGGAGTCCACATCCTCCACCAACATTACTAGAAAGTCCAGATCAATAATGTTGAACACTGACTACAGATGCAGGGGTTACTGGGGCAGTTCTGACATCACTCGGTTGTATATTGACAATATTCCCCCCTAGCAATTTACTTTGAAGCTGTATACTCTGAATTTATTTAATCACTCAGTTTACTGTCACTGCTGTTTTTGAGACGTCACAATCTGATAATGTATGAAATGCCCCACCTTGCATTGGCGTCTTCCTCTGTAAGATGTCATTGCGGTCCTCTAAAGGGTGAAATCTTTGAATTTTAAGTTTGTTTGTCCACCTGAAGCACCATTTGCAACCCATTTTACTTCATTAGTAATAAATTATGAATTACTTACTTTGGGAAAATTTTCAATAAGTATCTGAATGGAGTTTGTTATATCTACAAAGGCATATTAGAATTATACCTAAATAGCTATTTAGTTAATGGGTACCACTAACCTTTGACTGCAGCTAAAGGTCTGGACAAACCACCCACTTAGACAGGAAGAGCGGCCTGATTGACATGTAAACCGATCAGTCATGAATCATTTGGTTTATATGGCTGAGTAACCAGTATTTAGTAATCAGAATTTGGTAGCCTAGTTCCAGAACTTATTTATTTTCTCAGAATTAATTTATTTTTAGTTTATTTTCTCTTTTTGTAACTCTGTGAAGGGACTCTTGACACTTTACACCATGCATGAATTCCTTCCCCGGTCTGATGAGTCTTGTGTCAATTCTAATTTCATCTTTGTTCACTCTCATTTGCATGATATCCAGGGGATTTGTCAGTTGCTAGTTTTCAAAGTAAGTTTCGCTTCCATTTGTTTCTCTCTTCCCCTTCCGTTGACCCTGATTATCAAAGAAACACTATCCTAAGTGCCGTTTTCTCTGATGTTGCTGTAAGGACTGATATGAGAGTACAGCTGCCTCACAGCAGACTCAAACTTTGGATTGTGTCCATTTAGCCAGTCTTAACTAGTTTTAGTGCTGTCTTGTACCTTTGTGAAGATTTAGTTGTTCAATTTTGTTCAATTTGTTCCCTTTCTTCTTTGCTGTTGTATTTTATCCTTGCCTGTAGTTTTTACCCTTTTCTCCATAATTGCCCCTAATAATAGTGTCATTAATGTTTGACCTGTGTGTCCTATTGTAAACTATTGGTCAATTATACAGCTCAAAACTCTGGCTGTGCTCCAACTCAAAATGTTAAACAGAATTAATGTTTATTCAAGCCCTAAATTAACTTACTAGTTATACTTTATAATAATTTCCATTACCCTTACATTCCCTGTGATAACCGTTGTTTCTGTTCAGATTTCTGTTCAGATTTATAAAATTTTACCAATACTCAGCATAATATTCTTTGAATATGAGTAAAATTTAATGCTAAATTGTCAAATTATTAAGAAAAGAAACCCGCTTAAATTGGAAAGTGATATTTTGGTTTTTTGTAGACAAACTGTGGTGTCTTGTTTAAATATTCAAAGGTTACACATACATGTTATGTAAATTTCAGCATGAATATGTAGATATGATTAGCATAAACAACCACAGTGCACTTTTCTGTTTCTTCAGATAACTGTAGGCAGAACTAATGAGGAACTCTGGGAAATCCTTTATCTTGATTCCTAGTAAACAGTCTTTGTATTTGTATTTTACATTTTATTGTAATGTGTATAATCAATCAGAGCTGTGGGTAAGCAGTAGCAGCAGCCCGGGGTTTGTATTCAGCCTTCAACTTTCCCCTATTCACTCATCCCAAAAACTCACTTTTTCTCAGTGTCTGTCTTAAAGAGCCCCATAAAATTGTATTAACAAGGTGAATTTTTATAAAAGAATATAAACAATAGACTCAATAGGCTAACTTTACTATTTCCTGTGTGGGCATGAATGGTTCACCCAAAAATCACATATAATATTAATGATCATATGACTTTCTTTATCTCTTATGTGAAAATTATTTGTCGGCCTATATTTATAATTAAGATGTAAACCATATTCTATGTAACATGGAATGCATGTATTTGCATGTATTTACTGAGCTTGTCCTTGTGCATTGTGGGATTGCCTTCTCAGTGAATGATACATTTGATGCCACATTAGAATATAACACGTGTTACAGAAAGCAGCATAATATTACTGCCTACCTTTTACAAAAGCCTTCATATCAGGTAGCATTACAATGAGCACCACTGGATGTGATTAGTGTCCTGCTGTATCTTTCTCCTGGGGTTCTGAAATGTGCCTGCCATGTCGTAAATGACATCTCTCTTTCTGTCTTTATATGTATATGTGTATATATTTATATACATTTCTGTCCTTGCACATAAGCCCTTATTTCCTAATCCGCCACTTACTGTAGCAATAAGCAAAGACAGACATTTAATTAAACATAAAGGTTGTGTCTCAATAAGAGACCTGCACCTCGGCATGTAACGATTAGCTTTATTTAGAGCTTCATTGCCATTGCTTGCTTCTGCTTTTAACACTGCGCTCCAAGGCTCTTAGCATGTTTGCAATTGCTGTGCTTTCCCAGATAAGCCATTAAATTACCCAGTGTTCTCTGTGTGTGTGTAATGAGAGAGTGTCCTTTCTGTGTTCTCCAGATAGCAGTAATAAAAGGGACGGGGGTGATGGTTTCCCATCAGCCCTCTGTTTTGCTGTTGTGTTATTTTGTTATTCGATGTCGTCATTTCATCTGAATGTGATGCACGGAAACGATTGTTATTTTCTCGCAGGTTAATGATGGGCTGGTATTTGCCATTTTTATCTTATTTTTATGTATTTACAGTTGTGGGTTGAATAAAAACTAATAGGAAAGAAAATTACTTTTTCTTTGCAGTTTTCATGGAAACTGTTTTCGTGCATTTCAAGGTTTCTTGTGTCATTTGCAAATGTTACACATGACTAAAAGGCCAGGCCTTTTTATATTGATTAGATCTGGGTGGTGTGACAGTACTGTATATACCATGTAATGTAGAATGTTTCTATGGTAGGAAAAGTGCTAGTGTTTACACCATAATGGATGTATTAGCATGGCTGTCAGTGGACAGAGCAGCTTTACATTACAAGTAAGAGCAACATAGAATAATGAGATCAATCAAGATGAGAAACTTGTTATTAAAGGCTGTTGTTGGCCTACATTCACCCAGGCAGAAAAAAAATTCTCATTTCCGTAGTCCAAACAGGGAAAAAATACACATAATGCAATTTGTCCTTTACAAGCCTGATCGAAGCCACCTTCAGACATGGTTTAAAATCCAATGTAAAATAAGATTTTTGTTAATGCACCTGAATGGTCAGATCCGATTTGATGTGGTTTTAGCCATTATTCCTTGGGGCGTCAGGTACTACGTCAAGAAAACTCAATTGTTCTTTTTGAATCTCCTGAAGACATCACTTTTGCACCAGTCATCGCTCTTTTCATGGGTCCATAACCCTCGTCTAACTTTGGTACCCATGATGACAAAAGAAACAAACATTGTTTATGAAATTTGCATTGTTACAATAGCAATGTGCCTGTCTTAACAAAACCAACTGCAGTCTTGACAGAAGAAAATCAATGTGAAAAAAAGTAAAACAAGTCATAGTATTGATGAACTGATATACATAATATTCTTGTTAATTAAACTGACATATTGGATGTGCTCTTATCTGATTGGCTACAGAGCCCTGCCCATCACTTCTGCTGCAGAAACACATGGCCGAGCTCCTCAGTCAGAACAAGGACATGGCTGCCAGTTTCCTCAACAGTGTTCTGAACCAGCTCAACTGGGCCTTCTCTGAATTCATCGGCATGATACAGGAGGTAAGAAGCCCATGTCCCCCTGCTGAACTTTTAATTAGCTTAAAATCTTTAGAAAAATATCCCTACAGTGAAACAGCTGTTGTGCAATCTGCCATTGGTTGGATCAACAGGTTGTCCCGCCCTGAACTTATGCCATTGGTTAAGACATAAATTGACCTGCTTACACAGAGCAATGTTTAGAACGTTATCTGAACTTTTAAAGCTAAAACTTTTAGGCTTTCAATGATGTGTTTGCTGTGTGTCACACCAGTTGTTTAAGAATACAGGGAAACGTTTTCTCCCGAGCTGATTATCTCTCAATCAGAGCCTTTAAAGTATTCTTAATGTCAGTGTAATCATGACTGACATTTAATGTTTGAATTACCATCATCTTGCATTCTCAGTGCAAAAGTATCTTTGCATACAAGACTTGAGAATATTCTTCAGTTGTTGATTGATGTGCTGAGAACTACATGATAATGATAACTAGATAGAGTAGTGTTTGACAAGCAGTTAGTAGGTGTGTTGCTGTGTGGTTACTAGGGTGTTTTGGGTGGTTTTTAGGTTGTTGTCAAGCAGTTGCTAAGGTGTTCAAAGTGGTTAACATATTTTTTTACTATGGTGACAATTGTTTATGTGTGCAGCCCACCACCAAGTGTTTTGCAAATTCTTTCCCCTTCTTTCTTCTCGGCTCAGTGTGTGTCAATGGTATACTTTTTGCCCATTTTATTGTTTATAGCACAAATGGTATGGGACCAGAGGTTTGCTTCACAGTTTAATACTTCAAGTTAGTGATTAGAACAAATCCACAAGTATGTCTAGTAGTATTACTGGTGGTTTGTAATGCTGTCAGCAACAAAGCAGCAGTGTATCTGAGTAAACTTAAAGATTACATCTAAATGTATCTGTTCATTTGTATTGCATGTATGTGTTCACAAGCCTCACAAACAGAATTATCCACCTCAGTAATAATGCAAGCCTGTAACAGTTTTGAAATTGCAGCGATCCCCACTTGCACACACAGTTTCATTAGTTACAGTTCCTGCAAGACATTGATATTCCCGAAACATTCTGGCCACAGTTTGTATTGATATATTGTGTAAGCATTCTGGCTACAGTTTGTTCTAACCATCTTTCACTAGGTTATAAACTTCTGCATTTCATCTTGCTTATTGTACAATTTACCTTAAAACTTTGTTTTATAAATAATATCAGTCTTAGATGTGGTGTCAGCTTTCACTTCTTATAAACTCTATACTTTTTTTAACTTCATCTTGAATCTCAAGATAAAGTTTTGAACGTTTTCCATTGACACTGGAAAACTTTGACACTGTTTAGCACTCCATATGTAACATGAAGTGTAGACGTCATCATAATAGTTGCTTTCTCTCCTGCATACATCTGCATGCTGAATTCTGATTGGCCTGTGTCCTGCATCAGTTCAATAGCCACCTAAAGACAGTATTGCATCATGTTTAACATTTAAATGTGCACAACCTACAGGAAAGAAGATGCAGGCTTGAGTCACAACAATAATAATGTAAAGTTCAAACATTTATGTGGAACCAAAGCCTAAATTTTAAGATGACCTTTTAACTTCTATTCTTTTGCTGCCTTAAAATCGCTGGTATTTCCTTCAGGAAATGCAAATCAGTTTTACTGCACACTCTGTTCACCTCCTTCAAAACTTCTCCCAGCTGTGTGCTAATTTGATGAGTTTGGACACCATGGCAACAACCTTTTGGGGAAGAGTAGCGAAGAGTAGTGTTACTAAACGCAGGCTATGGAGCGTCAGGGGAGACCTCAGAAGTCAAAGCACTTTTCCACCAAGTTCTCTTCTCTACTTGGAAATCAATGCCTTTCAAGAGAGTCAAGGCACTGAAATACTGCTAGCGGCAGATTGGACTTTGATTCGTATGCTCTTTCGCCTGCGGTTGGCCGCATTTTAGAAGCAGCTTTCATCTGTGATGATCCTTGAATTAGGAGGCAGCGATCCCCAGGGAAGTTTGTGATGTGCTTGAACGCTCACTTTCTGGAATTGCTAAATAAGAATGAGGGGTAGAATAGAATCTGATCTGAATTTCTAAACATCAAGACACTTCTAAACATCAGATCTGTTTTGGTGCACCTTGTAAATGTTTTACACCTAAAGATATGAACAGGGCTTTTAACAAATACTGTGAGCGGTGCTTGTATAAAACTCATTGCCATGATGCTGGGGTGGTTGCCAAGGCATTGCTGTGTGACTGCTGGGATGTTCTCAGTAAAAGTGCCCAGCGGCAAGCCCTCTACATTATTCTGGTCCCTATGGCTTTGAAATGGATGAGCTGGAATGGATAGTAAAGGAAACCACGGCCTGGCATACAGGGGAAGTCCTTCAGTACTGTTCAAAAGCAGCCCAGGGTGCGCCTCATGAATTTCATTGAGAGATTTCCCAGAGTGTGCAGAGCTGTAATCTAGGCCAAAGGTGACTGCTATAAAAGAAGCTAAACTATATGATAGCATAGGGAATCTTTTCTATAGTTTTTATGTCCCGTAGTTGAAGATTATAAGTTTGATTGCGCAAATGATATGGGATGGGTTACATGCTGAAGCTTGTTACGTATGAGTGTGTTCACATTACTAATGCTAAATATGAGCATTAGTAATACTGATGATTTCCTGAACACCACAAATGGTCTGGGATTGTACCTAGTAATTCTAGACCCCGGTAATGCTTATTAGTACCTAGATCTAGTGTGACCTTCCACCCCATTAGCTACAGTCCTGCTATTGATATACACAAGAATAAAACACTCCAGTCATTTCAATAGCCTAAAACACAATGTTTTGAAACGTGCCAGTGAATAAGCTATTTCTATAATGACATTGGTAACATTTTCTTTTGTGTGTTGCTGTATCCACACTCAATGTGTTAAAGTCCAAGCCCACTTTTATACTGGTCATCAAAACATAAACAAAACATTAGTGCACCTAAGTAGCGTTCTTTGAATTGAACTGTTAAGTAGAACCATTATACGTTAGGTGTTCCATCAGACCTCTGTTTGTCTCTTTATGTCTAAATTGTATCTCTCTTGGGGTCTCATTGTATTTCTCATTTTGTCTCAGATCCAGCAAGCAGCGGAGAGACCAGAGAGAAATTTCGTGGACACACGACAGCTGAAAGTGTGTGCGACCTGCTTTGACCTTTCCGTCAGTCTGCTACGGGTTCTGGAAATGACTATCACTTTAGTACCGGAAATATTTCTGGACTGGTCCCGCCCCTCTGCTGAGCTGCTGCTTCGCCGATTGGCTCAGGTTAGTGATTGACAGCAGAGGTCAAGTTTTCTGGGTGGTTGTCAGGGTGTTGCTATATGCTTGCTAGGGTATTTTGGGTGGTTTCTATGTGGTTACTAGTATATTCTGGATGTTTATGAGGGCATTACCAAGTATCCCCAAATCAAATGAGAAACTGTAGGGTCCCTACATGTGTACCTCCCTCAGTGTGGTAGTTATGGGGTTTTATCTTCTGCAAAGTAATAGCTCAGCTTATGTCATTAAGTTACATGATTTGAGGTATGATTAATCATGTCTGTAGCACAAATGAGTTACACACAGAACTTTAATGCAATAGTAGCGATTTAATTTAGAAATTTTGTAAAACTTTGAAAGTGTTCATGCATTGTGTTTGCTGTATCTGTAGGTTGTGTACTATTGCCAAAGAAAGTCGGCACTTTACTATAGTATTCAATAGACTGAGGACAGACCTTTAATTATCAGTTGCAACATTTGTAATCAATTATCTTATTTTTTTGTGGTCTGTATCAATCAAGTTACAAATTAAAGTGAAAATAATCAACAATCAAGTTTTTGTTTTGGTTGTAAAACTGTGTTTGTCAAAATCGGATTGTATATTCAGCACAATGAAACTGTACTGTAACATTTAATTCAATTAATGCAATATAAAATGATTGTAAAATTGTTCATATTATAACATTGTGGTCAGACTGCACAGCCCTGTTTTGGCTGATTGTCACAGCATGACTTTAGTTAGTTTTAATTAAATAAACTCAAGTTAACAGTCATTTCTGTTTAAAGTTTTAAGCCTAACAATAGCAATGAAGGACTGGAAGTCAATTTAAAAATGTTAAATGCTTTTAAATTAAGAGTCATTAAAATTGTTTTCATGTTTTGTGTGTTTTTGGATGCATGCAAAAAAGATTTGGACAATGTATGTAAATATGCAAATGAGGAGTGCGTGTCTCTTTCTCTGGGCTTTGGCATGTTTAATGGTTTTGAATACTGAATTTAAAATGAAGGCTCTTAAAATGAAATTTCTTGCAGTGTTTGGTCCCAGTGGAGCATCTATTCACCTGTGGTTTATAATCAGGGTTTAACTGATACACACCTGTGAGCACAGCAGGCGTCCTCATGTCCTTGAGAGGAACACATTCCCCACACTTCTGCCTCACCGACACGTCCCCCACCCATCACACACATTTGCCTCATTTACATTTTTTCATTTTTTGTATAATATGACAGTGAGTCTTTAGAGATGGGCAGTATGAGTTACATTGTTTGTGTTTGTTTCTTATGGAAATTGATGGAGGGAACTCTCGGGATTATTCTGAATCATGAATAAAGCCTGGTGTAAAATAAACTTTATGTAACATTTAACTAAAAAATCAAAGCTCAAACAGCTATCTTGGCACCTGTAAACAACCTTTACATTGCGTCTACTGTGGAGTGTGTGATATGTTATGTTGGACCAGGCAAACCAGCCATTACTTTTCCAGGCTTTTTCCAGTAACATTTTGGTTTAACATCATTTTATATAATATGTTTTCCTGCAGCTCCTGAACCAGGTGCTAAATCGAGTTACAGCAGAACGAAACTTGTTTGACCGAGTGGTCAACCTGCGCCTCCCAGGTAATGCTTTCCAATGTCCTATTGTTTTGTAAAAATAACCTAGAAAATTCCCAAATGTATGCAGATTGTTCAAAGCAAAAACAAGCATGCACACTTCAGTGTGCACTTGAATGCAATTATATTCCTCGAGTGCATAGTGTGCCAATCCTCTCAGGTACTTCAGGTTTCTTTGATCATTTCCCCTGTGGTCGAAACCTTGGTTTTTTGTAACCTAACAGTCGACTTTGCATTTGTCATTCTTTATCAACATCTTGTTTTATATCCCAGAACTAAAAAAAATAAAAAACACAATCTAATATACATTTTTATCACCTCTGAAGCACCTTTCAGAAGTCTGAAAAGTCAGCCCTTTCAGTCAGGGAGGGATATTGGGGAATAAGTTGAGAGACTGGGTGGCGAGGTAGTGGGAAACCATAATCCAATTCTGCAGAAGGATATTGAGACGGTTCTCTGTGCAGGAGGGCCAATTTTTCCCCTGTGACATTGTATACTATTAAATTTATAATGCATGAGGTTGGGTTGTGCTGTTAGCCTGAACCTCACCCCGAGAGGTGCGTACAGAGGAGACTTGTTTGTAGTGCAGTTGTTATAAGACCCATTATTGGCGCATTATGACCCAGGTCACTGTGGCCTCAGATTTGTTCTCCTGGTAGACAGCATAAAATACTGTTTGGGCATTAGTGGATTTTGATTTTATCACCACATGATGTATTTCTCATCATTTTTACAATATGTTTCTTTTTATACATTTTCCTCTAGTCCCATCAAAAAAAAAACTCATTTAGAGACAAATGATACTTTTAGGGCATCCTTGAAAAAGTTTCACAAAATTATATTAGTCGGACTTGGTCTGTTTAGAAGCAAGAATGTGGCATTGACTCAGTTGACCTGAAAATCACTTTACAGTGTACTTAACTTGAAGGTTATTCGCGTTGATTGTGAATTAAAGGCCAATATTTATTATTTAATATTTAATGTATGAGTTTTGTGTGAGCAAAAAGGTATGACAGTGCTACATTATGAATATACAGTAAAGGACAGTCGTAAGCAGTGTGGTGCTGCTTCATATTCAAAATATAGCTAATGCTTATATAAAATGGATAGTTCAGGTCTTGGATTTTTTTATTGATCAATACAGCATTCCAGTCACATTAAAGTACATTACACCCCTTCAGAATACCGCGTATGTCACTCTGGGGAATTCATACTAACCTTAAGGCGCCAATACACACTACAGTCTGGGCTACATCAGAGAGTGCTGCCAACTCTTGCTTTAAGTGGGGATGGGAAAAAGGTTTGCAAAAAAGTTTCAAAACATTTAATAGCTCCCTGTAGTATATATTCATAATATATATCTTCTCATACCTTCATATTGCTTCAATAAATTGGTTCTGTGAGATAATGAGGAATGAATTCTAATTCTAATTTGATGACATATGATGACATAACCAAAAATGTAATTATCAGATCTACTAAATTGTGTTTTATGTTCTGTCCAGGTCTGGAGAGTGTTGATCATTATCCCATCCTTGTGGCCGTTACAGGGATTTTAGTATGCATTCTGGCAGACTCTGGGAAACAAGGGTACATTTATGGCTTTATCTTCATTTCAGCCTGTATTTTATGATGTTCCCACATGCTCTGACAATTTACTGATGTAGTGAAAACTGTGAATTAAAACAGTCCTCATCATAAATTCCAGTCATTGCTTAATTTTCTTCTTGGTTACCTTTGCAACCAATCAGATGAAGTCCCAGTTGTATCAGACTCTTTATTTGGCGTGGCGCTGCCTGAAGTGGGTATTTGGGGTAATGCTTTTTAAGACTGATTTATATAATCATTGCAGATCTCTGCATTGGAATTACCATCGGCAGATGCTGTAGGGAGAGACTATGGATTTATGTGCCCTAATTATAAAGCACTATAAATTATATAGCAGAATCTCTTCTATAGTATTTGACACATTTGTGATGTCTCACAGTATATACCCACATACAAACTGGTGTTTGTATGTGGGTTCTGTTTTTTATTAGGTTTGTGTGGATTTGATCAATGGGGTTCACACCAAGTCTCTGACTTTGTCTGGTTCAAAAGCCATTTTTGTCTTTTTTAGGAGCCCATTTGTCCTGAGGAAATGGGTACACGTGTTGGTATGAGAGCTGGGTGACTTTGGGCTGATCTCCAGAAGTAATCGGAAGTTAATTGCCTGCTGTGTTGCCTGGGGAAGTCTGACACCTACTGCACCCCTGTTGTGTGCATGTGGGCTGAGAAGAGGGTCAGAGCACCAGGATTTCAGGGCAGAAGATGTCCTGTGGGGAGGGGAAAGATAATAATGAGCTTGTGTTGAAAGAAATTCGACTTCTGAGAGACCCAATAAAGGACAAACAGGGTCTCTGATTTTAAAATTATTTCTAAAGCTGGATTTGTGGTTGGCATTTGAAAAGTTGTTTTCCACTGTGGGCCAAAGCTTTGCAGAAATGTTATTCTTTCTGAGATCAGTTTGTGGCTATATTTGTTAGCTAAGGGTAACAGTATTAGACACTCATGTTTGGCCCATTTACTTGTTTTCTTTCATTGGCATTGGACTGTAATTGAAATTCAGTTGGAATTTATTTTCTTGGCCTGTTCTGGGTATAATGCTAATGCTACTGTACTGCTTGCAAACTTGTATGGTATTGCTCGGAATACTTTCATTGAATTTTGAAGTATACCAAGGATAACAAGAATCCAGACTAGTCTTCAAAAGGATACTTTTGAGATATTTCTGTATAACGCTTGTAAAATGCACTTCATCTTTTGTAGTTTGGCTGGATTGAGAGCATTACGAATTAGACTGGTTGTCTTTTGACTTTTTCCGACAGCACTTTTGAACTTTCCAAACCTGTGATCAGTGGTTTCCTTCAGAACTGCGCAGAACATTGCTTTGAACTTCCAAGATGCATGGATAGGTTTGGAAATGGCCTGTCTCTGGAATGATAATTAATTATTTTGAGATCTTGTTCCTGGAAATCCCTGATAGCTGGCTCTCTGCCATCCAATGCTTCCTAATTAGACGTCTTTCACTCTAGTGCGCTCGAGTGTGTGTACAACTGAGCAGCTGTTTAACAGTTTGGCTGAAGACTGAACTACTCTCTTTATCTGCACATCTAGATTGCTTTAGTGCTTTAGTGATAACGAGAAATGCAGAGGTGATGGATGAAAAATAGAAATCAGCAGATATCTTTCAGATGGTTTGGGAATTACATCCAATAAAAGTCTGTCTGTTGACTATCGTAATTAACAGCAAAATCAGCTTTCTTGTTTTCATACTTTGATCTCCGAAAGTCTGTGTACATTGTTTTTTACTTCAGTAATTTGGAAGTATAATATGAGGTTTAATGACAAGATGTGAGATTGCACTTGAGGGATTTATTATATATTGAATTTCTCACAACATTAAACATAATGTGCAATTTGCAATGTAGTTCAATATAAAATGCACTTAATGGCATATCTGTGTGTGTATACATACAATATATAATATATAATGATATTATTGATATTATTACAGTGATAATATTCTTATCTTGTAAATTTGTCTTAGGACCAGAACAGAATTGTTTACAATCAGTATCTCACGCACAGTATCGCACTGATCTGCTGTATGTACATGCGCTGTGATTAATCACAGCTGTATAACATCTGTGCTGATATACATCCACTCCTGCTAGTGTTATTGCTTTAGTATGAACCTTGATGAAGTATCTTCATAATTTTGGCCTGCTTCACAGTGGACGTCTTTTTACTGTTGACAGATAGCCTGCATCAGCTGTACCAGAACAGTTTCCCAGAATGCTCCTCTCAGCTGAACTGTGGTGTTCTCATATCTTTTCAGGATGACCTAGCATCTCTTTCCAGTGCGCTCAGATAAAACATCTTTTTTAATGTCATCAGATTTCTTTTGCTTGTGGTTCTGTTTTTATAAGGTCTTATAAGGTCTTTTATAAGGTCAATCTAACCCTGTAAACACACTGTAAATACACATCGAGGTGGCCAGGTCAGTTCTGTTTACATGTGAACACAAAAGTTTCTTTTCTGAGAAGGTGACCTTTACATACTTGATAGAACTGCTACTGTCACCCTAATACCTCAGGTAAAAGCCTTTTTTATTGGGATTTTAGAGGCGTACAGCATGAACATTTTAAGTTGATATTTTTATCAGATAGGTAATGGTTTGTTTTGGCGTAGAAGTCAGAAAGCATCTCCGTAACCCAGTTTGTTCATGGTTATTCTATTATGATCTGACAATATCTAAATAAAACCTGCAGCTGTGGTTTTATGTTGATGTGCTACAGCTGCAAATCGACCAACAAATGCCCCAGAACTGTATGATTATCTTGTTATTTATCACCTTAAGAAAAGACTTTGCCAAGAAAAATTGCCAAAAAAACTCCCTTGTTGTCTTCTGATGGAATTATATGGCTGGCTGCTAAATTTGGTGTATAATATCCGGCACAAAATTGTTAATGAGGAAATAATTGATGTGACACCTGCCACCTTCCTGTTTCCTGGATTCCTGCAGAAATCTGCACTTGCTTGAGGTGTGGGGCTGTTGTCATTGTGTTTCTCTTCTCCTTTCTATTCTATTAGCATATTCCAAGCTCAGTAAAATGTAGACCACGCTAATTTTCTTCATCTGTAGGCATGTCTTGCATGTTTTGATGTGCAAGTCTGCTATTTGAATGTTTTGGTTCACAAATTTGATTTGAAGCATAGAAAATCAAGCTTGAAATTAAAATGAACCTTTCTGGAAAAGGAATGACTTGAAGTTATTGGTCCATGATGAAGACGTTTTAGTTACAGTAGCGTAAAGTTTCCAAGCGAGCATCCTGTACAACTTAATGCATGTCTTGTGCGGTCCATTAAGTTGCATTTGCTGAATTCACAAAGTAACTTTACACTTTGTGTTGACTTAAAGATCTTGGCTTGTTTAATGAGTTATTTTGCGGGTAGTTCAGAACGTTTTACATTTTTTAAAGTGTGTGTGTCTGTGTAGTGGGACTCTTATGGAGGAATTTAAACAGACCTAATATCTAATACCTAAGAGAGAAACCTTCTCAGATGTCACAAGTCATAAAAGCTTCTACTGCTTGCTCTGATTGTGATTTGTCTGCCAGACAATTAAATTCATGTCAGATCTTGTCAGAAGGATCATGCCAACCCTTTTAGTAACCTTCATTATGTGAGGTTACCTCGGCACTGGGATCCTCAAATTGTGTCCAATTGTCTCTGCAGGTCTCCTGTTATCTCCTCACAGACTGCCTGTAATTTTCCACGGGAACCAAAAAGCTTTGTGGGACCTCTGCCAAGTTCTGTGGATCTGATTGGTTGAGCCCACATAGATCCATATCAGGGAAAAAATGTTGCTCAGACGGTGTAATCATCTGTGTTTAGTCATTAGACAGCACATTCTGCATGTTTATTCAAAATTAGTTGGGATATTGTAGTCCGTAATTGTCCATAAGAAAAAACAGCAATATCAACTTGAAGACATGTTAAAAAAACCTAAGTTGTTCTGATTGGTTGCTAGGGTATTGCTAAGGTGTTCTGAGTGGTTGTTAATTAAGCTGCTTATTGGCCCAAAATCAAAAGTGCCAACCCGAGTCTCTGCTATACTTGCTCTGTAGAAATGGCTCATCTCCCTCCTTCAGGATTAGACATTGGGAATTTTTTATCCATTTTATGGTTCCTCAGGTGAAAATAAGGTGATCGCTTAGAAAAGTAATAGCTCACCTCTTCTCACCAAGCCACACAATTTGAGATTTTCATTTCTGAGTCATAAACTGTCAGACCAGAAAGGCCAGGCCAAAATCTGTCAGGCCAAAATCTGTCAGGCCAAAATCTGTCAGGCCAAAATCTCTTACCCAAAGTATGAGCTATAGTCAAGTTGAACCATGCATTTACACACACACTGACTATAAGTGTATATGTATATGTTTATTGTTTATTGGGGGTTATAAGTTATTTCCCAGTTCTGCTTAGCCTCTTGGCATTGATGGCTGATGATATTTTGGTAAATATGATCATTTTTTGTTAGAGGAATTTTCTTTAGTTCTCCACATAACGTCCTGTCCTTCACAGATGTGCTTGTGAGGTCATAAAACATCCCCAAGCACTTTATTTAAAGACTAAGGGGTGTTACCCTGGTTTCAACCTTGGGCTTAGGGCTAAATTTCCCCCAATGGTCCTTTTTAAATGTCTCTTAACAATCTCTTCACATTAATGAATTGCTTTACGCCCTCAAATAGCTGGATGGTGATGGACTGACATAGTTATTTCCAAATGTGGAGGTCAGTGGAAGATCATGCAAGTTCTTATAATGTACTCTAGGCTACAGTTTGGGTTTCTGTTGCTACCAATACAAAAAAGGTCTGTTGCTGTACCCGGGTACTCTGATGGTATATTATAAGAATTCCATGGTAGTTTGATATATACCATGGCACTGAATGATTTCCATATTCATATATTATGGTATTTACATGAAAGCCCAAGTTATATAAGTTGCACCTGTACTTTGTAATCAAGGTATACAGTTTATCATTTCCTTGGACTCAAACTGAAAATTCAGAATTGATCTTGCCGTTGCTAGCATTTTGCTGTACTCCATGAGATGTAGAAATTTAAAAAAAATTAAGTTGTCTTTAAGTTGCCCACACTTTGTCCAAAGGAGTGTATAGTCCTGCAATAGCTTGTGTGTTAGCTATAATATTACTATTTAATGAAAAGCCTACTGTAACTATAGCTAATTTATATAGTCATATAAATGAAGTATCTGAAGTTATAGCAAGAGATAAAGAAGCATTAGCATTATTTCATCTTTGCGTGATGACTGCATTTGTTTTGACAGCCTCGCATGGAGTGTGCATTCGTTAGTGACTCATTCATATGCAGGGCTCAATGAAGCAGAGCCAAAAGTGTGTCATTTTGCCACATTTTAATTAGCTCATTTCTCCTTTACCCCACTGTCAAAAGCCAAGAGAGGACAAAGCATAGCAGCATTAACACTGGCATCACCCTCCATTACTCCAAGTGTCAGACGTGCAGCTTTGCAGCTGATGCCACAACAAAATATAAAAGGAAAAGAGCTGATGAAAACAATTTGATCAGTCTTTGAATCTGGTGCCATTTACGAATGCCAATTTAAACATGTCTTTTTCATAGTAAACTCCAAATATAGCTCAATCTATAATTAACATGTCATGCAAAAATGTTAACGTTTATCAGACACAAGATGTTTCCACACAAAAGCAGTTTGTGAAGCAACTCCTCCTCCTCCATGAACTTCCATCAGTTAGAACAGACTCATGTCTCTCTGTCAGGATCTCCCGACAGTGTTTTGCATTTTTAGTTGACTTTATCAACGTCATCAAACCTTGAATGTGCAGATAAGACTTTCTGACTGGCTGAAAACTGCAGGCCATTTCTGGGCCCTGAGTCTAGGGCTGTCACAGAGACAGGTGTGCTTTCTTACAACACCTGTTTCAGTGATATCGCTCAGGCAATAACAACATTTTATGCATATTACTTTGAAACTAATTGCTTACTGTGCCTTTAAGTTGAATTATAAAGGCTTTTTCTGAGAATTGTGATTTTGAACTGACATAAAATGTAATTCCTCTCAAATACCACGGCAGTCCGGAGACGTGATTTGTTAATTATGATAACGCCTTCCCAATCTCTTCTGCAAGAAAAAAATAAATTTAGATAATTTCCTTCCATTATTGTTAGCTAAAAGGCATCAGATACAGCTGGCGGTGCTGTATTAATTAGATTGTGACATAGTGTAATTGGCTTTAGCGGCTTCAGGAGAAGCAATGGACTGAGTGAAGGGGTGGTACACATCACTCTCCTGGCCTTTTCAACACCCCTGAGCAGGACTTGCTGATAACCGCTCGACTGAGGATTCATTCCTTGGCTGTTGTTCTCTCTGTCTAATCAATCACTCTTACAACAAAGGGGTAAAATGTACTGTTATTGTACTGTAAAAAATGTACTGCTATTGTATTGTTACAATAATAGAATTCTGCCTTGTTTTTGGACATGGTACCAAGTACCTTGAGTTATTATGTTAAAACTATGATGTGATTCCATTATTATACCACAGTACAGCCACTGTAAATATTTGTAAGGGCATGTTCAGCTTGTTAAAGAGCTGGAAATATGCATATTTTATATGCGTTTTAGCTTGTAATTAGCATGACTCTGAAATTCAAAAAGTACTATTAGAAAGTATACTATTACTACAGTGACACCATATTGATACACAATATTCATTTCAAAAACGTACAGTAACTGTATTTAGAAACATGAGTCACAAAACAAAGAAGGTCTTGATATTAGATGCTTTCAGAAGATCCCTAAGAGTGATTTCTCAAAAGCCAGCACAGATTTCAAAGCTGCTTTCTCCTGAGATAATACAGTCAGTCGGAGGATGAATCATTTGGAAAGCTTTTAATGTTGATGGTTTCAGTACTTCAATACTTCAGCTCTGATTATATTCCGAATGGACTTCGCATATTAGGCTTAATTTCAGTCAAGAACTGTGAAATTCTGACAGTGTTCATTCTGAACGGCTAAGCAACCTGTAATGAACAACACCATTTTTTTACATGTTTAATAAAAATGGGAAATTTTTCTTTAATATAGGTCATGTTTTGGTTAGATTTAGATACTATTTCAATTAGGATAACTGGTAACATTTTCTGTGAATATTGCACTACAATCCTTTGTCCACCGTTTACGTTATAACCAGAATTAGATTAGATCCAGCCTATGGATGGTATATCTTAAAGAGTTTAATGCATTAAAGTGCAAAATAAAAATGTCTAAAAAAAACATTTTTTTTTAAAGGTAGATTAGCTATGGTTTACAGAAACATACAAATGATTTTGTAATTCATTATGAATAGATTGCAAAGCATTAAGAGCAGGTTTGTGTAAGCTTTCATAGAAAGTGTTGCATAGTTTTTATGTTCTGTACCCACAACACGTATGTCAACAAAGGATAGCAAAACCTACAAGATAATTTGACAGCTTGTTTCATAGATTGTAATTTGTTTTTGCATGAGCCTGAAATATTGACCACGGCAGAATTAACACCAGGCATCTGTGAAGACACCCGTAAACAGATTCATGTGGAGAAACCCCTTCAAAGGGTTTCTCAAACCGAAGCGAAATCAATCACACGCTCTGTTATTCCACTCTGCATACTAATGTCGTATACTACCATTGAATACCTCAGACTTTCAGAATGCATCAATTCAAAGTTTATCGACTTCAGTGGCTCAAGTGTATAATCATCTTTATCATATATATCGAATACTCAAGGCTGTTACATCCCTCAGCCTTTATTTTTAGCTAGCAAGTCATAACAGGCCCTGTGATCTGGGGTTTTGGTCAGAAATTTTGATTTTTTTTTTGCCATGGTTCTTGACTGCTGCAGTTCTTAACGCTTACCAGGTTGGATGGCACTTTTCAAATTGATCTGTATTGCAGTGACAATTCATCACCATCGATTCTTCTCACTGTCGCAAACATTTTTCTTAAGAGCTGGTGATTGTGTGAATTGACACATCTGCAGCCTCATCACCCCTTCCTGTGTGACACCCACTCCAGATTCAATTTCCTTCGCTGCTTGAACACCTAATATATAGCCGCAGTAAAGCTACAGTATAGTGTTTGTTCAGATTTTCTGTGTTATGCATTTGCACTAAACAAATTTGGATGCAAGTTTTCACAACTAGTTAAACTCTATAAAACTCTATAAAAAATAAAATTACAGAAAGGGGACTAAAAAATGAACTGGGTGAAAAAACTGTTTGCATTCACACTGGCCCTGATGTGCTCCACTTAGTGTAAAAAAAAAAATTTTTTTTTTTTTTGGTTCTTATATAAAATTGTATTATAATTGAATTTAATATAATCAGGAATTTTAATTTACAATACCATAGATATGAGTATGTGTATTTTTTTATGTGGCCTAGTATACTGTAATTATAATGTCCAAACATCACCAAACATCACTCAAATTTTGACATGCCAGATTTCACGTTGTGAGAATCTCAATTTCATTTTGCAGTTTCAATCTGCTTGGATCCCCAAGATTGTGGCTTGCATTTATTTTAGAACATTTAAATATAATCTACTTACTTAAACTATGTTTTGAGTAGTCGTAGCCTAGCTTTTAAATTCTTACCAAGTTCTTGGTCGCTGTTCTGTTTTGTAAAGGTTGTAATGCCTCTCTATAAATATTAGGAAAGTGAAACTTTCAGTGTGTTTGCATAAATAAGGTGTACACACACACACACACACACACACAGCTGCAGTGCAGCATGGAGTAAGTTGATTTTTTTTATTGGCTACATAATTTTTCACCTCCAAGTTACTGCCATACTGTCCTGTCATTCCTGCAATGTAGCATTACAGATTTATCTCACATTCCCATTCAGAATACAAGTTCACACTTCAAGCAGATGGAGGGATTCATATTGTTATCTACTCTACGTTGTTTCATTCATTATTGCTTTAGACAGGAAATAAATAAAGAATGCTAGATGTGGCATTCACAAATATAATTATTTGCAATCAGAACATCAATGTTATTTCATAGAAATGTCGGCATCTTTGTTTTCTCCCTGCCGATACACAGTGCGTGGGCAGCGTGTTCATGAACAGTCGTGAATTTGTGTTTTGTAAGGACAGAGATTTGAGGACTGGGAATGAAAATCTCTGGAGTTCTGCAGCTTCTTGCTGGAGATTTTTTTACAGGTACTGCACCAGAGGTCATGACCCAAGATGTATTTGTAGTTTTATGTGCAGAGATTATTGTGGCGATGCTTCAGTGGTCCATATGTCAGGAGCTAGAAGCTGCTGAAGAACTGCTGGTTTGGACTGACACGTCTTCTGAGGAAAAAGGAAATTAGAGAGAAAGAAAGAGGGAGAGAAAGTGAGAACTGAGCAAGAGCAATCTATTTAGAGTTTTCTCAATATTGTGCTTCTGGCATTTGATACATCCAACAGAAGTCCAGTTTTGGTTTGTCTGTGTACTTTTTAAAGAAAGGTGCTGAAAATGTAATTCTGTCATCATTTACTCACCCTAATGTTGTTCCAAACCTGTATTTTTTTTCTGTAGAACACAAAGGGATACATTTTGAAGAATGTTCATGCTGCTCTTTTTCATACAATGAATCTAAATCGGATGAGTGCAACAAAGCTGAAAAAGAACCATAAAAGTAAAAATTTGATTCCAATTTTTTTGAAGCCATATGATTACTTTGTTTAAGGAAATGTTAAGTCATGATTCACTAAAAACACTTTTCCGTAGCTTTCAATTTGTATTCATATTCGCATTAAAAATTTCTGGTAAGGAATAATTGCAATTATTGGTTCACAAGAACCAGTGCCAATTCATCAGAGATTTGAGAGTTCTGGCTGGGGGTATTTAAATGTAAAGATTTATATTTAGGTTATTTTATATTTACAACTTTCCTCGCACAGAGCTGTTTTATGTAGTTTCTGTGATGTATTTTTTTTTCAGCTTGACAGCATTGTGTGGAAATAAGCAGCGTTACTTTACTTTGGAACAAACCTTGCTAAACCTTGCCTTGCTCCTTGCTTCTTTAACTTTGCTAAAATTTCCCACAATCCCTAGGTGGCACATTTGAGCTCCATTACGTTAGTGTCTGTCTTCCCAAGAACATTTCAACACAATGCATCACAACCCTGTTGATCTGTTATGCATTTGCATGTGCCCATCTGACTCACTCTGGCAGGAAAGCCAAATGACAGTCTTTCTCGCTCATCTGGAACGATGACAAGATGTCCTTTGAAGCATGATTCCAAGTGTGCGATTCCGAAAGCCGAAATCGAAGAACATATCTGAGCCAATGGAACAGTTTTATTCATTATATTTCAGATAGACCAGATACGATCAGTGCCTATCCCAAATCAGTCATGAAATCAAATCAGCTTTTACTCGTTCGTTTCGAAGTAGCTTGCCACATTCACAGTTTACAGCCTCATCAAAACTGCAAAAACGTGTGTCACCTTCTGACAAGCTCTGCAGTGACGCATGGACGCATGCAGGGATGGAAGTGCTAAAAATTAACTTTCATTTTGCCTTGTAGTGCTTAAAAATCTTAACACTGCTGGGTGTTTTGGGGCTGTCAGTATAGTTATGGTGATAAGAAACTGGTGTTTTTGTCATAGATGGAGGTGCCAGCATTCCGTGATTATTCCCAGCTCTGTGAGACTCCACGCCGCAGGTGGCCGACATTCTCGATCTGTAAGTACCGGTTTAGTGCAGCCAAATGGAGCCCTTGAAGTGCAGAATTGCTCCCCAGTCAGAGCGTTTACTTGTGAATAAAAGGCTTTTTTATGTTACTCACTGAAGTGGAAGTGAGAACCAGCAGTTTTGCACTATACAGCAAAATACACCCCAAAAGGTGTTTGACAACTTGAGGAACGCTTACAAATTTATGAATGTCATTGCATTAGATTTAAAAATTCCACATGGTTTGTAAAAAAATCCCAATAAAAAAAGCCCATTCACATCTCCTAAGCCAAGTGTAAATAAAAAGACATCTAGATTTAAAATCCCTAACAAAATAGACGTTTTGTAGTAATGTAGTAAAAGGCTATATGATTTTGTAGTAATTTTTGATGAGCCAGTCATGCCCTAGCTCTTTCAAACCTAAACCATTGGGCTGTGAAGTTAAAACATGATGTTGTGTCAACATGATTAGATGCTTGCTTTGCTCAATGTTAGACATCACTCAATGGGGCTGAATAAGGTGTGTCCACCATCTGTTATGATTTAGTGCGCAGGTGGATCCATGTACCTGGGTTTACCTTGTTTCATCATTAATCATCCATAGCAAACACTGCTGAGGAAAGAGAGGGTAGCTTATACATACATATATAATTAGTTGTGTGCTATTGTTGACCAGGCTTTGATTGAGCTGTCCTAACATAAATCTGCCCTATCATATGTTTCATTCATCGTTCTATCATTATTGAATAATCAGGAACATTTTTGCTGCTTGTCTAATGCTAATGTACTTATTGTTATTTTTTAATGTTTTGAAATAATATTATCTATGCTTCTTGTTCCTTATGACCCTGTACAAGTTGTGAACCACCTTGCATTCTTCAAATTGTTCCTTATTTCTCACCCCTTTCCTTGCAAAATTGCTGGTTTTGAATTGTGACACACATTGTCCTTAAGTTTTTCAGTTGACACCATCTGTGCAGTACCTCAGTCTGCAGAGCATCAAAGCGACTTTTCCGAATCTGTTTCTTGTACCCATTTTCAAAATATCTTTTAGCATCATAGGTCTGTACGTGTCAGGAGTTTGAACCTGCAAACATCTAAACGATTAGTCTCTTGCTGGGATTTATCTTCAATCTTCGTGATAGCATTACTAATATGGTAATGGCCTTTGACCGTTACTTCACATTTAATTGCTTGCCTGCTCCGTACATCACTAATAGCCGTAAGTCATTGTACTCTCGCCCTGAACAGTTTCATCAAATACCAGCGGAGCGGCTAACAGTCAGCGCTGAGATCTCATTAACAATGCCTGCTAATTAACTTAAGAGGACTCCAGGCTCAGGGTTCATGTCTAAACATCCTGTGAGGATAAAGGATATGCTTACAAACGGATGACTATTACTAATAGGGGAAGTACTTTGGATAATGATATACTGTGTGTAAAAGTGAAGGGCTTGTTACCGCAGTACAGCACTGTAGCACAATTGTTAAAGTCTAAAAGTAAAATTGCATTTATTTTGTCTTTGGAGAAGCTAGGTTTTAAAGACAATGTATGTCTGTGTAGATTCAACATTTAAAAGAAGTCTTTAATATGGGTTATGTTCAGCAAACTTCTGTATTCTGTAAAATGGGTCTCTTTGCACTTGGTTACGATCTTTTGTGGGTGATTCATTACATATATAGCTGTTTTACTCAAGGTGCCTTCAAATGAGTGACAAAAGATAAGCATGAGCATGTCTGTTGCATATGCAGATTAATATCTAAAAATTGTTTTTATTAATCTTCTCACTGACTTTTCGATATTCAAGTAGAGTAAAATGCCAAAAGGGTAGCTAGGTTAGCTGATTATTTTAAGTGGATAAGATGCAACCTATAAGACTAATGCTAAATTCCTGGTGAAGCACTACACTGCCCATAATCCTGAGATCTCCCAATCAAAGAAGCTGCTGTTAACATGAAAATGTGAATCATGCCAATTGCATTTAGCACTTGCCACAAAACTTGGCAAATGATCCAACTCAAGTCAGTCCCCTACACGCTTAACCTGCTTATTTAAAAATTTAAAAACTGTTTTGCAATAAACGTGATATTTTGTATTTTATGCGTATACTCAATGACGTATTGTATGTATATTGTATCAATGTTTGATTCAATTAAGTCATTCACAATACATCATTGTATGAGCAGATCATTCTAGATAAAAAGGGGGTTGGTTTAGTTCATGGCCTAGATTGTTTTGACCTACGTGTCTATGGAGAAAATAAATTGGAAAAATGCTTCCAGAAGGCGCTCTACTGTGGTTTTATAGCAGCACCTAAATTCTTCTGCAGTTTTCCTCTGTTGTAAAGTTGTTTTATTGGCCTTGATAATGTTTCTCACTGTGTATGAATGTGTGTGTTTCAATAGTAACAAGTATGTGAGAAGCTTGACCACTGAGGATCTCTGTTTCTTTGACCTAGTCACTTTCCACTTTCTTTTTTTTAATACCCTAATTCTATATTGATATCCAAATAATTTTATGTAACAAATTTTACATAAGTGTGACAGTGGTGTATAGGTTTTGAATTGTTGGGCTTTCTTAAGTGCTAAAGTGAGAAAGTTCATGAATTGTTAATGAGGGCTGCCCGACATTTACTGTAAAACTATACTTCAGAGAGTCTGTCCTTTCTAAGTATGCTAGCTTTCTCTCTATGATATTAGAGCATTCAAAAATTGGACAGTGTTTAGACAACAATACTTACTATATTTACAGCTGCCTGTTCTTTTCACACTTCAGTAAACATATCCAGAAATAATTTGTATAAATCAACAGTTGATTTATATTTAAATATAATGTGCTTAATTGACAAACTGACTTTGATTGTACTTATGATTAAAGATATTTTAGTGATGTGTAATATTATGCTAATGAAATAGAACTAACAACAACAGATCAAACTGCAGCAAAATGTTTTTGAGGCTAAATTCATCACCACCACCAACATTCAACCTCAATAGATTTATCTTACACTTACGGATAAATCTTTACAGACATTATGCGGATAGGGACTTGACAAATTTATCAAGAATTCATCAGGAATGACTGTAAATAGTCCTGATTGATTTGGACCATTTCATGGTAATCAAAAAACTATTGTTGTGCTATTTTGAATACCTTTGAATACCTTTGAATTGGCCAAAATAGCAGAAAATGTTGTGTAAAAGATTTATCTCAGGGACATCAACAGATTTCCCTCATCGTAATTTTCTTGTACTGCTTGAGTCTAAATCCATCTTTTGGATTTAAATGTATTTTAGTATATTTCGTGTACAATATGCTAATATAAATAAGTATAAAGAACATTTTTTCATGGCTGTATTTATGCATTTTTCTAAACTAGAATGGTCTGGTTGCAGTTTGGTATTCATCCTAAAGTTTACACCTCAGAAGGTGAGTAAGCAGTTTATTCTTCTGACATGGTATTTAGTGCAAGTTTTATTCATTTATTTTCTAAATGTGCCCAGGTCCTGTAAAAGTGTTCGAGAATAGAGTCAAGCTAATGAATTACACATTCCTTATTTGCATCTTTAAAGCCTGTTGGCTAAAACGGTTGGGTTTCTCCTGCTGAGCTCTAATGATAGAAATCTCACAGAAAATGAAAGCCGAGCTGATGTGATCGTGATGTTCATGCTAGCACTGATAAGGGCCTTTCTACATTGCATTGTACATTGTCTGCCATTATATTTATTTGCCTCAATGACATGCAACAGATCTGAATAAATTTATGAATAAATATTTAGATAGGAATTGATCATCACAATACAGCATTTCAAATCTGTAGCCTTGGGGCCAGTGCATACTGCACCAACGTTATGAATGACGAGTTTAATTCCTGACTCGAGGTCTCCCAGTCCTGTTCCCCTCTTTACATCCCATCACCTCTGTCTGTACTTCACTGTCTTGTCTCATAAAGAAACAAACAAAAAATACAAAAAAAACACAAAAATGTCATGCTTGTTTTTTATGCCAAACATTTGGATTTGGTATGACTAGGCCTTAGGGGTAAGTTTTGATTTGCTACAACATATAGTCTGCTATTTCAAACATGTGGCCAACCGCCATTACATTTGTGAATTTTTCTGGGTTTTTGAAAAGTTGGAGTTCCATACCAAAATGAAGTCTGTTGGATTTGTTTGTTGAATGAATGACTAAATATTTGACTGTATCCAAACTTTATCCAGAAGCCCTCATGGCCTAAGTGACGCCAGCGGAAAAGTTATCACATTTATGTTAAAGATTACAAGGGTCAGTCTTGATTTCATGTTGACATTAAGCGCCATCTGTTTTATAGCAATGATTAAAAGGCAATATCTTTGAAGCTTGTGGCTTAAACAAAAGCCATATTGTGAGATATACCTCTGCCATAATATATTAGTCATACTGTGATATAAGATTTTGTCCGAACCACCCACTCCTGACCCTCTAATAGCTGGTTAATTAAATTATGGAGTGTTTAAACGCACACACACACACACACACACACACACAGAAAGATAACTCATTATTGCCTATCAAAAAGGCCATCTGACACACAAATCTTGGGATTTTTAATTAGCCCAAAGGTTATATGGGGTTTCCTGTGCTTTCTGCTATCATGATTTTGACGTATTGGTGCTTGACTGAACTGATCCTGAGTGATAAATAATACGCTAATGATGTGGACCACACACAGCTCAGAGGCAGCAACTGCACCCCACTCTATTGATTCTTCTTTACACAGCATGGAAAGACACCTGGCAAAACATGCATTCAGAGGAATGAAAATGATTGAATGGGCTGTATTTGCCATAGAGTAAGACTAAATGGAAGCTGTCTAGACAATTTTTGGGAATGTTAAAAGATTTATTTTTTCATTTATTTTTTTATTTTCAAATCGACAATGTTTGATTGCTTAATGGTACAAGCTGACAGAGAACATTCTGAGAGGACAGGAAATTATACAGCATTTCCATTACTTTCAATGACTGAATTTGTGTCTATGCAGATACAGCCTGAATCACAGCAGTGTGAAGACAGTGTGATGATGATGGTGGTGATGATAATGATAATGGTGATGGTGGTGCTTTTAGTGACATCAGTGCAGCTTTAATTCATAAAGCAGATGGAGCACAATAATTAGTATGTAGTTATTCTGGAGGAGATGGGCTTCGGCTCAAGGGTAATGTACTCTTGTAAAATTCTCACTGCGACTGCATGTTTTAATTTGTGGGTCACAGCATATCATCAAATCATCCATCTGTTTAATATGAATCACTTCATTCACTGGATCTGAGATTCCAATGATATAGAGATTAGCATTTGTACCATGTCAGTGGTTTTTCTTTAGCAAAGAACAGCAAATAAGTTGTTTTTTTAGTTTAAACTGGTCTACCAACCTAGCCTGCAGGTATTTAGTTGGTCGTCAAGCTGGTTCAAGATAAATATTGCCAATAAAAAATATTGCAAAAAACAGTTTACAGATTATTCTGGACAGTGCTGGAAGCCCAGGTCAAGAAAACAAACCGGCTTAGGCTTTTCTCCAGCAGGGTAGTGCTGTTACTTCATTCTTTTTGTATGCCATTGTGAAAAGAAGCCATGATATTTATGTCATGACTACGCGCATGCCTCAGAAACAAAACAAGAGTTTTGTTCTGTTACGCTCTGGCTACAAGCAGCTTTTGACATTGATAACCTTGTTAGTCTCAGTTGTATTTATATGTACATTTGCACACAGTGTTATGTGTATAAAAAACCAGGAACATTGGCACACACATAGTCTGGCCATTCACTTGGCCAATTTAATAATAATAATAATAACTTAACAATAAGAAGGCAGACATTTACCTCTGGGGTCGAAGCAGAAGGATTTATTAAGAATAAATTAAGGATAAAAAAGGAATTTGTGAAAGGGGAGGGGGTGGGTGGACAAAAGGAAACATGGAATGCTTTGGGAGGGGAAAAGTACTCCAGCATGTAAACAAAACTTTCAAAGATTCTATTCTATTCCATTTATAATCTCATGAAGGATGAGATTTGAATTCTATGTGATATCCACATCTGTTCAGAGCACCACCTTGCACGACTAAATGTCAGTTGTTTTTAAAATAACTTTCACTAGCTCAACAATTACGAACTGGATCCAGTTTTCTGGGAATTTGCAAAACAAGTATGGTCCCAAAATTGTTTACAACTACCAGATGGTAATGAGTAACACAGGGATACAGAGAACATACACAGTATCTAAAAAAAAATTAAACATATCTGTAAAAAACTAGAAATTCAGTATGTACTCGTCATTCTCCTTCATATCCATCATGCTGTTTTTAGATTAATAACAAGGGTTTATGCAGTATTCAGCAGAATATAGGCTCTAGACAAGGCATTCATAGCTAAGAATCTATCAAGACTCAAGCAGTGATAAAGGGGAAGCTTTTTACCCTTTTCAGCATGCCAAACCAATTCCTTCCTCTTGTACCTTTGTGACTCTGTTGAGCCTTAAAGCTGATTCACAGGAATGCTCAGCTCCATCTTTTTGCCTTTTTGTTATCACATCTTTCTGATTGTATGTGTTTCTCTTTTCTACTCTGTTTGGATCCCTGTCATGGGCTTGCGAAACCTCTCCCTGAACTGTCCTGAGTAGCTGCACAGTTGCATACTGCCACGTTGTAAGCCCATACTCTTTGAGCAGATCAATGGGATAACAGTAAGCAGCCACTATGGCACAATTGTGGTGTCTGAGAAGACGGAGGTGACTGAGTCAGCATCGCTCCGGGTTACTGTCAGCTTGGGGTGCTCGAGGGCCAGTGCTGCCCGCGGCCTCCCATTCTGTGCCTCCTTGATTGGTTCCAAAAAGACCACATGCTTGTTGTTACTGACCTTGCGCCCAGGGCCCTCCGTGGTAGCAGGTGGCGTGGGTGTCAGGATAGATGACTGGGCACTGCATTCGTTTGCAGGACTTGGTGTTGCCAGTCGGGGCTTCTTTCGACACCAGCAGTGGCAAGGTGTCAAGTAAAGGTACATTAGGACCAGAACCAGGCTGACAACACACCCCAGTAGGGTTGTGAATCCTGTGTTGAAAGGCTCATCCTCCTGATGGTGTACCACCACAGTTATGTTCACTTCCCGAGTCTCGTTGCGTGACTCTTGTTGGTTTAGAGCCATGCACAAGTACACCCCGGAGTCCTCCACTTGTGCTGCAAGGATTTCCAAAGTGCCATTTGCATACATTTTCAGTGTGTTGTTATTACCAGGGGGAGCAATATATTCCTTACGTGGGGACACCCACAAGTAGTTAAGATGCCTTCCCTTTAATGATGTTTTACAATCCAAAAGCAAGGAATCCCCGGCGTCTACTCTCAGACTTTCCGTCTCCACTTGTGGTTTCAAGGTACAGTTCTCAAAGAATCTCACATGCTGGAGAAACCGCACTGAAGCACGTTGCTCGCCATACAGCAAGCAGGTGTGTTCCTCTCTAAAGTCTTTTACAGAGGTAAAGCCTCTCTGCTCCCAGTGTTTAAACATGCTATACATGGAGCACTCACATATTAGAGTGTTGTTGTGCAGAAACAAGCCTTGCTGTATTGATTCCTGAAGACCGGATATGTCCTCAACGGGAAGGTTGGGCATACGGTTTGAGCTTAGGTCCAGAGTAACAAGGTTTGAGTGTTCCTGGACTGAAAAGAAGGGAAAGTCTGTGAGTCTGTTATGGCTCAGGTAGGCCTTACGTAGGTTACTCAAACCACTCAGAGCTTTACTTTCTACCCTTACTATACGGTTGTTGTAAAGGAGCAACTCCTTGATTCCTACCAAATCCTGAAAGTAGTGCTGCTCTATAACATTCAGCTGATTGGATGAAAGGTCCAGATGTCGTATGCTACTTTTATTCCGGAAGGTCCCGGGACTGAGCCTGCTTAGCTGATTGTGAGCTAAGCGTAAAGTGTCCAGATTGGTAAGGCCAGCGAAACTGCCATCCTCCAGCCTTTCTAAGCAATTGTGGTTGAAGTCCAAGGTTGCCACCATCACAGGCAACTGTGCTGGGACACGCTCAAGGCCAAGGTTGGTGCAGCTCAGGATATCAGATGCAATCAAGCAACCAGAAGGCAGGCTGGCCCTGGCTAGCTGCAGCAGGAAAGAGCTTAGCATGAGGGGTGCTGCCACACCCTTAGCACACAGCATTGTGCCGTCAGATGCTTCGGGTGCTAAACAGAGCAGCCAGAGTTTCCCAGAGTAGAGATTCACACACTGTTTGATTCAAAGCTGCTGCCTGGATTAGGTATTCCTGTCATTAAAAATCTAACAGATAGCAGGAAAAGAGAACAGAAAGACAGTTTTTTAATACAGCACATAACTAGTTCCTAGTTTCCTTTTTCTCTTGGTACTGTTCTTTCAGACTAAAGCATGAGAGTGCATGAGAGAGGACTGTTATTTTTATTTAATCAACTTACTGTCAGTTCAACTCACCAACGGTACATTAAACAGTGAAATATAATACTTAGAAGTACATAAAAGTTGCAGACCATAAAATTGCTTTTACCTCAAATAAGTCATCCTCAAATATTTACCCTCATTTCACATTCTTGTTTGTTTAAATGCAGCTTTCGATCTTTTCAAGCTTTCGTCTCATGTATTTTGAGTGTTGCCCCAGATTTCAGTTCATTTTCAGGTAGAGAGGATTGGAGAGCTTTTATATTTCATTGAAGAAAAAGATAAACAGTTGTTTTTGCCCATCCCCAAGGCATTGATCCTAACCCTCTGTGCATCATCCCTTTAACAGTTGGTGTTGTTTTGCAGTTGTGACATTTATGAGAGGGCAAAAGAGGTTTTTAATGTCAAGAGCTAGCTTGCCGCTGCAGGCTGAAAGATGTTTTTGAGAAAGTCAGCATCCTGTCCAGTTTAGTTAGTATAATCTTGCAGCTGAACAGCAGGCGCACAGCCCATCACATAGAAGCTCTCACAAAACAAGCAATCTGTTGTTTGCTTAAACCAGAAGATAAGGATAAGACAGTTGTATTTATTAATGTTGCTCCAGACCATAAAAACAAAAATCCTAAAATTTTAGGTGTTGCCTTTGTCTGCTCATTTTGTTGGTCTTGTAGCACACAGCATGCTTGCTGGGTTAGAGGTACTTAACTTCTCTCATCCTGATGGCTTTGAAGTGTCCACGTGGCATCTGGAGAAACTGACGAAAAATAAAAGCTCAAATGAAGATTAGTATTTTAAAGATGTTTGTTTTTTCTTCCAGATCCTGGTTGTTCATCAGTTCTTTTTCTTATTCTCAGCATCTGACTCTCCTTTCCTGTGGTCTCTGTGTTGTATAGGTTTTCCTCCCTTTCCTCTGTCTCTGTCATACAGCGCCTGAGTGTGTACAACACTCCCTCTCTCTGTGTCTCTCTCCCTCTCTCGTTCTTTCTGCGCTCTATAAACAGACAGGCATGGAGTTTCAGAGGAGGGGCACTATGGGGGGGGGTTCTGCTGAGTACTGATTGGTTGAAGTCGGAGATTATGAAAGGGAAGAGTTTGCCAGAGCCTCCCCTGATGGTGCTGTTTTTTTCCCATCCCTTGTGGTCTTCCAATTATTCATTTTCCTTTACTGGCACCTCTTTGGCAGGTTGTGTTTGCTCTGTTTAGTTTTTAATATTTCATTGACCTGTGTCCTTTAATGGTGATCTGAACAAGCCCTTAATTGCTTGGATGAACATAAGTATTAATGTACAAACGAGGGTTGGATTTTATAGGTGCATTTCTGCTGAATGCATATGTCGTGAATAAAGAAGTAAAACCTTACTGTGCTTAGCTTAGCTTATTAATTTTGAGAGAAATGTTTAATTTCAGTGCCATTAGCAGCACAGTAAAAAATCTCCTTCATTTTCTCTATGGGAAATTAATTTTTAATAATAACTTATAAAACTTTAAAGGCAGAACTACCATGAGCTGAAAGGCTGTAATTGATGGTGTGTTACAGCTGAAGCCAGTATACTGTTTTAAAATTACATAATTTTAATTTACTTACTTTTTAAATAAAACCGTAATAATAAATATGTTTTTATTAAATCAAATTAAATTAAAAATTCTAGTGAAGAACTACACTACCCATGATCATGAAGAGAATGACAACCAATGACAGAACTGCAGCAAACAAAACATGCTAATTAAGAGCCACTGCCTTCCCCATGAAGTACTGGAAATGACATAATTGAATCAGTTTTTCCATGGTCTCACACTACTTAAATATTTGTATACATCTGAAAATTCTGCAATAACTTTCAAATATATTGTTTCCGTACTTGGTCAACAACACTTAAATGATTTGTTCTATTAACTTATCTTTGATTAAGCCAGAAATTGCCATGTCAGGTTGTGTTATCAAAAAATGTTTCAATATCGCCACACAGCCACCAGTGTTTACCAGTACAAATTTTACCCTCTTCAAAGAAAGTACAAATTACTTTTACTCGGAACTTATTCATTACTTACAGAAGTCTCAGCATATCAAACTAGGATGTGATGTACTTAACAAAAAATACAGACAAGATCATAGTGTTGTTATTTTTTGCTAGGAATATGTGTTTCCAAAAATAAAGTTTCTGTCATTATTTACTCGCCTTCCGATGTGTCACATCATGGATTTGAAATGACACTATTTGCCATTTGTTCTCGAGTTAGAATATTTAGTTCATTGAGCATTCATTGTTACTGTGTGCACACTATAAACCTGCCATTGCTCATACTTGTTAAAGCTTGTAGGTGTATCAGTGTCCTTGAATTTGTTTTGTGTGGCTAAGAGAACCTTCGTGTTTAATTCAATGTTTTTTATGTGGGTTGCAGCCCATTGTATGTTAGCACCCATGTAAGCTATTTCTGCCCCTTGGACATAGGTTTGGACTACTGTCATCATACATTATCCTTCAAATACACCGCTGTGGGCCACTGCCAAAGGTCTATGTGTGCTGCTACACACACAGTCACACATCTCTGGGTCCCTGTAATAAACAACTCATTATTTCTCATCATCTTCAACCATTTACATCTATAACTGATTATTGCGAGCCGGTTTCAGCAGGTTTCTTACCTGAGGCAAAATATTTCACTGGGCGTTTAGCCAAGACACAGTCAGACTTGTTCACTGCTGACAGTTCCCTAAAATGACAATGTTCTGGAAAATTGGTTTCCTGGCCCTAAGCTTGCTCATTTTTCAAAACAATACTCTGACAGTGAAGGAAACAGGCAGTAGGACAGGAAGTGAAACCCTAAGGTTAATAGCTTAGTCTCTCCTGTATATGTTTCCAGATAACCCTCAATTTAAGCAGTAAGTTGGTTTGCACCTTTTGATAATGCTGACCTAAGAACCAGTGAAGCGTCAAAAGCGCTTATTAAGATGTCCCTGCTGACGTCTTCACCGCGTTCTCTTCAGCACGACATGTCCGTCTGCATTCAGAAACACCTTCAAAAGCACTTTCAAACTGCATCAAGCTTCATAAAGTTTGAGACAGGTAACCTTTCCTAAAACCATCTTTAAGATCACCTGACCTTGTCTTTAGGTATGATGATATCATCTGTTGCCTCATGACAGTTTGCTCATGTTTGTTTTATGGATAAGAGGTGATTCATGGGAAATGGCAGGAATTCTGGCATGTTTTTTAATGGAAGTAGCTTTCAGCAGTTGATAGATGCTTTACAAGATGCTGTAAAGACCTTGGGGGCCTGTTATTGTATTCAAGACAGGTGATTCTCAATGCTTGTTTGGGGGACAAACAAAGTGATGTGTCATAAATGTGCCTTTGTTTGTATTAAAATTTTCTGTAAAAGAAGTAGCAGATCTAGTCTAATGCCTTCAAGTTCTTGTGTGTTCAGAAATCATAATTAAAATGTGATGTGCATTGGACAATTTCATATTATTTTTCTCTTTGTTTTGCACAGTGCCGTAGCCACAAATATATTGACACTCCCTTCTAATTACCAGGTCATGGCACCTTAATTACAATGAGGACAAATCTTAATTCTACGACATCCTACACAACCGCATGCTTGAGAATTGTGTGCTTCCGACTTTGTGGCAATAATTTGGAAAGGGTATTTTTCCCAGCATGAATGCCCAGTGCACAAAGCATAGTCCATAAAGAAGTGATTTACTGGAACCTGGTTAGCCAGAACCTGAACCCAACAGAAAACCTCTGGATAAACTGAAATGCTGAGAGTGTTCCAGGCCCCATCACCCAACATCAGCGTATGACCTCAATAATGCCACTGGCTTTAAAATTAAATACTCATTTGAAATCTTTGGATGAAAGCGTCTGCTAAATGAATAAATGTAAATGTAAAAGCACATTTTACTTTCTGACAGACAAGAATAATAATCTTGTATTTTTAAAAATATTAGCATACTGGCATGACTTTAATGGCAGCACGTTTAATACCAGCATGGACCAACATGGAAATCAAGCCATTCAAAAGCTTTTCATGTGGGAAACATCGATATTTTTCATCTAATATTTGCACATTGGCAGACAACTAAGATTAGTCCACTTCTGTCTTCAACAAACAGAGGGTTTGCTGATTTATCAAGGATTTAAGAAGCTTCAGAGACAAGCTTTAGAGAAGGGTATGTTGTTGTATACCTTGGAATGAGCATTGTTCTGCTAGGCTGAGGAATAACTTTAACACCATAATGTATTTGAAGCACACGGCACAGTGACATTGATGGGATACTAATGGATTCTCCAGTCTTCTGTGTTTTTCAAACAGCTGTGGAGTAATTGCAGCTTGTTCAAATATCAGGCCCTCTTTACCGAGATCCAATGAATTGAGTTGAATGATTCTGTTTTCCAGAACGAGTATGGCAGCCTGTCAGTCTTTTGATCTTGGACAATTAGATGTGATGTTGCCTCTCAGTGTGAATTCTTGTTGCTGAAAAATGTCCTGTCTCTGATCTATAATCTAGGATGTTTTTTGGAACATGCAAAACAAAAAAAACTGCAGCCAGACAATTCATAAACATGAACAAGAAAAATTGAGGCAGACTGTTTGTACCATATTGTACAAATAATTGAGGCAGACTTCATGCAGAGGAGAATAAAGAAAGGGGAAGATTTGAGATGTTGTTTCTAAATTGGCTATTTTTGTTGGTGGCGATCTCATTTCTGAGAGTAATAAAGTGCTGCTGTTATATATCCCTAGTATATCCCTGGGGTCAGCACAGAGTCTAAATCCGTATACTGTTTTATAGTTATCTTAATGCATGTTTTGTACAATGTGTCATGTATAATAAATAGCTAAAATTTGGACACCCCTAATTTACAAGTTAATTATAGTGTAGACAAATCTTATTTGTCATACCATACACTGACATTAGATAATTTTGTACTTCCACACATACTGTGGCAAAAAAACTGTGATAAACTTTTCTTCTCCAGCATGGCAATACCTCTGTGCACAAGCAAGATCTATAAACAAATAATTTAGTGTGTCTGGTGTGAAAGAAATGTCCTGCGCCAAACCTTGAACCCCACTGAAAATCTTTGGGATGAATTGAAATGCTGACAGTGTTCCAGACCTCATCACCCAACATCAGTGGCTGACCTCACTGATGCTCTTGTTTCTAAATGGGAGCAAATCCCTGATTGCTTTACATATTAGTTATACAACTGCTCCTGTTTAGACTATTTGTGACTATTTGTGACTAGTTGTATGGTGGCACCTATGTACATAGACGTATAATCTAATAATAATAAGTTTTGTGTTTTCACAAAAGCTTTTGATTTTTTGTATTTAAAGACAAATTATAAACGCATGGCAATTTGGAATGATGAACAGCTAACAATAGGTTACCTGCTGTTGGCTTTTATTATCGCTGTATGTCATTAGCAAAAACAAAATAATAAAAATGTATTGATTCTATCATTGGCAAAAAACAAAAATGAAAACAGCTATTGATTCTTGCTAGCTAATGTGCTTGAAAAAGATTAGAACCTTCAGTGAAATTCCTTGCCTTTCCTGTACTGTAATTTTCTTTCCCTGAAGGCTGTGAATAAGTATAAAAAGTAGTTCACTTGACTTCTCGGTGTGTCAGTCTTTCTTTCATCATCACCCTTCAGTGTATATACAGCTGTACCTGTTGCCAAAGGGCCTCTAGTATGCTCTGTGAGTCTGAGTGGATCTGGGCATATTTTTGAAGGATGTGAGGGAATCGTGAGGCATGTGTCACACACACATAGCTCACGATTCCCTCACATCCTTCATAAAAAATATATACTGATAAAAGCTGTTCCAATAATCCTCCCCCATGCTCAGCTGTCAGCCCCGCTGTGCTTGGAGAGGCAGTACTGAAGTAGAGGCTCAGAATGGGGCCTGTGAGTCAGTGTCTGTCTGTTGGGGGCCACAGACTCCACAAATAGCCTCTCCTGTTTACAGGCTCATTCTCACTAAGAGACACCTGCTGTCTGGGACTGGGGCGTTTTACAGCCCGTTTCTGACTGTTTGGTTTTTTGGCAGATTTGAATAATTAATAATTATTATATTTTGTGCCGGTGTTTCTTAGCTTGATTCCCTTAATTGATCCAGATTTTAAGTTGTATGCATGCAGTGACATGAGCCAGCACTGTACCAAAAATATTTATTGTACACAAAATCATGCATACACAAAATGTACTGTACTAACTTCTTATTAACTTTTCTTCACAGTCATTTGTGAACCAGCAATTATTTGAGTTATTTTAAACCGGCCTATTATTGTAGAGAAACTGCTGTGCATGTTCACTGCAAATATCAGTCACATGGTCTCTTGGACAAAATAAAGTGGCCTGACTTTATGCTGATGGTCAAGTCATTGTGCAGCACTATATTTCACAACAATGTATATATGTATGTACATAATCATTTTGCCAAAAGGAAAAGGTGTCAAGCGCACACCAGAAGAGTTCAAGGCTTCTGTGTATGTCTCTGTGGCCCTCAGAACACACCAGGAAGGTTGCCAGATGCGTCTTATGTGCGCACTGATCTTGTGTATGTGTGATTTGTTTACTAGACCCCTGTTATTTGATTGTTGTTGTCCATCCAGCCCTGTCATTGTGCATGTGTACTGTATTGCTAACTTAGCATGACAGCCAGCCATGCCTTGTAAACACCGCAGCCAGCTGGGTCTTTGTGTGCGGTGCAAACATATTTGCTCAAGTGTTTCTCTCTCGATAAGTCCTGAATCTTTTTGCTTGTGTCTGTGTTTATCTTTCACAAATTTCTTTAGAAAACATTCCTGCTGGACCAGTTGAGTTTTTCACCTTCAACATTGTCAGGGAATATTACTTTTAAAGTGATGCATTTCATAAGAAGTGCATTAGATTTTCCTGCATACTCAAGTCTTAGTTCTGTATTAAAATGCATAAATTTAAAATTGGATGTTTTTCTCTACTTTTTGGCCTGCCATCCACATTGAAAATGTTAGCTTCTTGGATGGCTTCTGTGTTTGTTCATGTGTTTGTTTAATCATGTGATCCTAAAACAAACCAGTACCTAAAACAAACAAGTACTACTTATCAACGATGTTGTATTGTCATTGTATGGTAAATATGTCAAAATACCATATATTACAGATATATGCCACTTATGTTTTGTTCATAGATTGCATAAAAAAGCAATTTCATTAACATTTTCAAAATTGTCTGGATTTATTTGGACATACAGGGTTCTATAGAAAAATACAGGCAGAACCTAGAAATCATACAATTGTACTTTTTTCAAGATTATCCACATAAGCAGCAGTGGTTGTTTATTTTTTTATTTTTAACTTCACATTGCATTATTAAAGAAAGTCTGTTTCCTTTTCTTGCATCATAAAGAAATATACACAAGTGGATGTATGTGGTCCACTCTGCCAAACACATGAAAGATTGATCAGTGAGGGTCGATGAACACAGCAGGTGCACCGGGGTGGCGGTAGTGTTGGCTCAGGTTTTAATGTGTAATGGTCACAACTGCATCTTCATGAATTACCTGCCTTTGTTTTTCCTTTTTGCGATATGGATGATACAACAATTAGGAAAGAAGCAGTACAATTGATTCAATTTCAGTATGAATCCCTAGACAGTCAGATGAAACCTGGTTAGATATATAGTTGATCAGTTAGGATATGTGTCTGAGGTTGCAAACAATGTTTATGCTTTTCTGAAGAAGAAAAGCATGTTTATTTATACTGTGGTGATGGTTCTTTTCCATGCTGTGCTGGAAGTGTGTTGACCCATCACATGATTTGTGTTTGATGAGTTGGACTCTCACAATCTGACAGCTGTGTTCTCGTTTTTTTGTTGGTTGCTTGGCTTCTCACATTAGGTAGCTCCATCAGTGAAATTGTATATGAAAACTAATTTTTTATATATATGAAAGAAAATATGAGTTGTTTTCCTGTGCAAAACATGCTGCCACAATGCTTGGGTGTTCTGGTTGGTTGCTAATGTGTTGCTAGGTGATTTAGGATTTCTTGAAAAAAGCTACAGGCCATTTAAGTTTAAGATAACATTTATGTTTACATCAATATTGTTGGTGGACGAGTTATGCATTTAGGGGAGTTTGTTAAAAAAAACCTTTATATAGTAATGCTTAGCAAACAGTAAATTGTAACTGGCTTTGGTTTTATTGCTTTATAAAAGTTTCACACTTTCAGGACAGGAAAACAATTTGACACTTTACACCTGCAGAGTACATAAAAACACTTGTCCTCAACACTAATCTTCTTCACGGTTTTTCAGGATTGCACGGGCCGCGTCGGTGCTGCTGTCGGATCCTTGCTTCCAGCTTCGGTCCATCCAGTATCTTCTCGGAGAAGGAGAGGGCGGAGCCATGGCCGCTGACCGCAAACACTTCTCACTACACACATGTAAGCATGACCAATTCAGCACTTCTAAAATATAGGCATGACCAAGTATAGAGATGTATCCTTAAGTTATTATACACCATCTCATTTTGCCACACCTGACTATAATTTTCAAGTGATTTTAAAGACTGATTATTTAGTTCAGGTTTGTTTGATTAGGTTTGGTGGTCCTCCAGAAACAGAGTTTTAGATTCCTGGTTTAGATACACAGCATTTAGAATCTAAATATACTTCCTTCTTCTTAGAATAGCCATCTGTATCCAGTGATCTGAAAGTTATTGTGAATCCTAAAATAGCTCCTTCTCAGCCAAAGCATCAGCTCTTATTTCATGCACTTGGAATAAATCCATACAGGGACTGTAAAACTGATGTCCTTTGACCTTCCATAACTGATTTATTTTCATGTAGTTAGCAGGTGAAATTGAGGTTAGATAAGAACTTTGGTCAAATTATGTTTCAAATGTTTGCAAAGGTCCTCTTTGAAGTTTCAGAACAGAAAATACAGACTGATATTTTTCTAGACTGCCTTCCCTGAAGCGTGACGGGTAGAAAATATCAAACACAACATCAAGGTCATGGGTTTGATACCTGGAGAACACACAAACTGATTACTTTGCATTGTAAGTTGCTTTGGATTAAAGCATCTGCCAAATAGTTAAATGTAATATGTGATGTAAATATAATCTCCTAATCACAGCAATAATATATTTAACCAATACTTTTTGACCAATACAATTTTAGCCAATCTCTGTAATAGAGACAAGTCATTTTGCTATTTGCAGTTCGTACATTGTTGTTAACAGACTGGGTTTGAATCCAGACTCCATCATGTCCTAATACAAATCATTTTTTTCTCCTTATTTTCAGTCGTTTACATAGTTTCCCAGTAAATACGCATAAATTTGGATGTTCATTTAATTTCCTGTTTTTTTTTAAAGCACAGCAACTTTATATAATCTGAATGAGAGTTTTTATGTAACATCAGGAAATCCTCTCCTGTCTGCACTGCAGTGCTAATCGATTCCTCCAGCTCTGAAGCTCAGGACTGCTGTCTAACTATACCGACCAACATCCACTCCAATCCACCACCACTGCTGTAAGAGTCCTTGATTAATTATTTACAAAGTGGATGCATTTCTGTCTTCAGTATGCCCACACTTCTAAACCGCTCCACTTAGACCTAGAGCCAGGCATGACAGGAGGTCTTCAAGCATGCAAGAAGCATGCATTCTCTCATTGAGAATGTGTTTGTTTGTTTACTTTCTGTTTGAAGGGAGAGACTTTCTAATACCCCAAAAGATCAAAAAAGTATACTTTTACAAGTGTTTTTAGGCTCTTAAAGACCCAGCAGTCATAGTATACTTGTATACTCGGATATCATGATGAAAAAATGGTTGTGGAACTTGTATGCCATCCTAATAACTGTATGTTAGCTGTTTGGCTTAAGTGGAGTCAGTTCAAGGTAGTGAGATCTTGTTTTGACATGGCACAATTCATACCAATGTGGCAATTAATAGGAGGGGAAAATCCAACAGATGATACATTTGGATTTTAAACTGTTCTGAATGATTCATAACATTTAGAAAAATAATTTTGAAAATGTTTAGTTAAAGTTATAAAATGTTTAGTTATAAAACACAGGCCTTTGCTGAAAATGTTTGCTGACATTTATTAAGAATAGTTTTACATCTGATCATGACACCCTGAATTGAAATTGTTTTGAATCAGGTGCATGAAGGTTTCCACCCCATAGACCATACTGGTTGAAGCTTAATATATAGAAGGTAGACATCCACACACAGGTTTGTCATTCAGGACTTCAGTTCTTTATCTCTGGCAAACCATTCATTCAAATCCAGTTTTTTCACACTGTGAAGCTCATTTCACTCAGCTTTGGGGGACGGCATGGTGTGAATCTCCAGGCTTTCGAGGAAGAAGCTGGTCTTTCTCGTAGTCATGGAGACATGGAGGGTCGCCATGGACACCATGTCCGGTCTCAGTTCCTGTCAGTCTATCCGAGGCCCCCCCACCAGCCTTTGTTTTTCCAACTAAACTGGGTCATTGGTATCAGACTTTAAGAGAAGATTGGTTGGTAATTGTCCTTGTGTCTTTTTTAACCTATTGCTAAAAGACCCAGGGGACACGTAGAGGACCCACCAACATCTAAATCCTGTTGATCAACCTGACATGGACTTGTCTTTTTAGAAGCTGCCATTACACATAATTGGGTTAAGTTCATTCCAGATTTAAAAGAAAGCCTCAATGGTTATGTTTAAAATGGTGTGCTTGTATACTACTCGTACTATTTTAACATTATGCTAATTTTCGATATGATTTAATGCTGACTACAACAAATGAGGTCACGTGACAACAATGTAGCATACTACTTAGTGTTATTTTTTCATGTTACATATTATTTCAATTATTATATTTATTTACTGTTTCACATATTGTTAAAAAAATAGTAGTGCACAGTAAATTGCATCAAATGTTTTGCATAAGTGATACATTAACCGATAATAAATAATAAACGTTCACTTATTTGTCTTAATTTTCCGTCTCTGTAATGCTAGCTCTTTCCTTAGCTCACTGCAGGACTGCCAACCAAGGGCAGGTGCTGCCTGATCAACATTAATTAGCATGTGGAAATATGTCCAACGCTTCATTATTTCTTGTCTCTGCCGATATCAGATGTTGTGTTATTAAATCAAAACCGCTACACACCCTCATTCTAGCACTGTCACATCTTAGAAGTGCCACTTTTTCTCTTTCATAGATTATTCTTGGTAATGTATTTGGCCGTGCTTCCACTGGATAGCAAGTCTAAGCCTGCAGGACATTCCAAATGTGAAAAAGATATTATTTATTTATTTGCTAACATATTGTGTGTGAAGTACAATGCAAGAATTATTGAAGCAGAAGTTGGCATGCTTGATGCTGCCATTGTTTTCCAGGCCCTGTTGCTGATATTGTTATTGTGTTATTTTCCCTGAAAAGCAATTTCTTTAAAAAAAGATCGTAAAAAAAGGATATTGTGAATTTACAGTAATGAAATTCTAAATCAAGTCTGAAGTCCATAAATTATGCTGTGATTATTTTGTTAATTTTGATTTCTCCCTTCCTTCAGCAGATATTTCGTAATGAAATGATCAGCAGAAACTGGATTTTGCTCAGTAAATATTTTTAAAGAACCCACAAAATAAAAATTGGATTGCCATTGCTCAACATCTGTCAGCTTTTATTCCACCTCTAGTGTACTTTTAAAAACTAACAAAATTAATTTGCACATACTTGCAACGTACAGACTTTTGCTTACAAAAAAACAGACCAAAACTTTTGATAAATTATCCTACACTTATGAGCACGTCCAATTTTTTACCCAATAAACAGCTGTCTAGAATTATAACGTACTTCTTCCTAAAAAGAAAACATGGTTCACAGACAAACTTTTCAAAATGCCATACCCTCTTACTGTTTTAATAGAAAATACATCATCATAGGACAGAAAACCGCACTAACCAAATATTGGATTCTTGGAAGAAACCGCTTCCATTTGGATTTAACTCCTTATCCAATGCTTCAGCATGCTTAGATTAGAGAATATGCTTACGAGTATCTCATGGACCAAAGAGGAATACACAGCTACACTAGCTATAGTTAATGAATGATTCATAGAGGCAGTTCAGATTCAGTACTGAATAGAGAAAATCTGAAGAACAGATTAATGAGAGAAGATGGACTGTAGGTGGTCCACATTAGCACTTCAAAGGGTATGTCCATCCTGAAATGTTCAGGCTAACCTGTACGGCTTTGATTGTGCCGGATCTAATAAAAGGTCAAATACACAGGCCCTCTTCGCTTCTGTCATTCAATGTAGCGACAGGCTCATCTCATTATCCTAGTGTTTCTGAAGGAAGTTTCACCTAGATGCTAAGGGATGTAATGACATTAAGCTGTGTTCCTATTGCAAAGCTACCAATTATTGATCCAGCCACCTGAGTTTTGAGAAGAATTTTGCAGGTTAAGTCGGAGGGCTAATTAATGTCTGTTCCAGATGCTGTGGAAAAGATTCCCAGCTCTTCTCTGAAGAACTTCAGTGTGTAGGAGGTGTCTGGATAAACAGCAGTGGAGCTACTTATGTGGGTCCGATCCTTAATAAAATGTTAAAGGGACAGTTCACATGAAAATGAAAATTCTGTCATCATTTATTCTTATGTTTTTTTCCATAGATAACAAAGATCTAATGCAGAATGTTTAGTGAGTAACCACTGAGTTAATTACTTTCATTCAGGTTATGCAAGTGATGCCAAAACACCAATGTTGAACTTTAAAACATGTTTCTTTTTTTAAAAAAGGCCAAAAGTTTCATTAATACTGCCTCATTTAAACGCAGCTCATAAACATTCCTTGTAAATATCACTCTGGTATTAAAATTTGCAGGTGTGATGCAACTCCACCTGGCTGGCCTCCTGCAACAGATGTGGTTTATGGATTTTTTTAAATCACTGAGTAGCTGATTGGTAACATTCAGTTTTAAAAGCCCCTTGAGACCAGGAGGTCTTCAACAAGTTGCAGGTGTTCCCTAGAGTAACATGCCAACTACCCGTCACTAGAAGGGTGACATCACATCAGTGTGGCAATGTTGGTTGGTGGATGGGCAAAGCATAAATTGCATACACAAGAGAGGCCTTGACTTTTGCCAGTTAAGAATAATCAAAGTTGAGAGAGTTGGAGAGTTTCTTTAACTTCAGCATGATTCCAAGCAGTGTTGGGGGATCTGCTGTTCTTTGAAAATATAAATTATAAGTAGCTTGTAAACTAAAAAATTCTGTGCAGTGACTTAAATGAGTCTGTGAATCTTTCTTTGAGTCACTGCATTTATACAACTGTTCAGATGAATCCATTTACTGAAATGAACTGGACTTAAATGGGACAATGGGACAAAAAACAGCAAAATAGCAGGGCTTTGTTATGCTTTTCCAATTTTTTTGTACTTGTAATCACTCTTTTACAATCAGCTGAGTTACTATACCTGAAAAATGTAGTTAGCAATGCTGGGGAATTACTCCCCAACATTGGCTGAGCTCTTAAATGCAGAACAGTTTAACATAAGATCTGTGTAAAGGCATCGCTGTCTTTCGTGTTTTCTCCTGTAATCAGGACGTTTGCTGTTCATCAGTTCAAAACATTGGCTAGAACAGCCATGATTGACAATGTCAGACCAAATTTTGCCACTTACAAACCAGACAAGCATGAAATTGCTGTGGGGAAAGTAGAAGCTGTAGGAAAAACAAACCTTGTGGACCTCTGCTGCTCAGATCCAGGGACTAAAATTATCAAGCTGATCCCAGAGTCCCAATGCATTCATAATGAATTTGTGCTAAAGGGGTTGAGTGTATGTTGAAGAGGTGCTAACCACACATTCCCCCAAAAGCAATTAGGGGGCCCAAGGCTAAAACAATGACTGATGGGAGAAGTAATGATGTAAATGCAATTATGAAAGTCTTTTCTTTGACATTGATCTTTTTTTATCATGCCAGTCAAAGCTGTTGAACAGGGATTTGAGTGACACTGCTGTGGGTTCTCCTGGCACTTGCAAGTAGATAATTTCAGTTCTATTTTATAATGATTCATTCATGTTTGTATAAAGCACTGATGGGTAGTAGATAGCACATGTAAGCAGTATTGTTTCATATTGTTGGCAAACTGAATGAATAAATATAATATGTATTTATGTATCAAAAATGACCTCAGGCTTACATTTGGCATTACATAAGGCACTTTTATCTAAAACCACTTAAACTACATTCAATTTGTGCATTTTATCAGTTGTGCTTTGCCTAGGACTCGAACCCATGACCTTTGCACTGCTAACGTCAACTCTACCAATTGATGTACAGGAACACAGATGGCCTTGCACATTCTTAGTTAATCTTGACAAACTATGCATCATTGGAAAGGTTCCCAGGGTATTTGTCTACTATATAGGCCTGGATTGCTCACAGGTGTGTTTTTGAAACAGCTCACCGTAAGCAATTCCTCAAAATTACAATCTGTCAGTACCCCAGTCTGACACTTGTTTGTGTATGTGTTTTGTTTTGCATAGACACGGACTACATCAGCGCAGAAGAAGAGCAGAAGGTAGAACAGATGCTCGCTTTCCTGACAGAGGAGTCCAAGCAAGCGGCAGCCAGCACAGCGGTGAGTACACCTACCCACACAGGTTCCTAAAACAACAACCTGTTTTCCCCACACCATTGTACCCTCATCTGCTACCACAGAAAGCAATATGGTGCCTCTCTACAATCATAGTCATTTGAATTGTGGAATAGTTGTTTAAAAGAAACAAATTTGTTAAGTTAGGGTTTAATGCTTTTAAAATTCAGCCAAAAGTAACCATCTATTAGCAGTTTTCAGCATAATATCAGTTTAAACAAAGAAAACGATGTGTGCTTCTCTAGAACTTTGTTAGTGTAGACACTTCTGTTGGGCTCCATTGGCCCCATTTATTAAAACCTGAACAGAAGTCATTTTAATGAATGATTTACATCTAAGTTTGTTTTGCTTGTGTTTCCTCAATGAGTCTGTCACTTTCAGCATGTCACTTTCTGGCTTAGCCAGTGGCGTGAGTTTGGATGGGGCTATCTGTTTGCCTGACCAATGGCACATGGAAAGCATTTGGAAATTCAAGCTTTGAAAACAAACTATTTAAAAATAAAAGCACCACTTTGGAAATTTTATCTGATGACACTTTCATTTGGTGGCACAAATATTACACACTTCACCTTTAAAATACTTCAATTTTTAGTTCAATTTTAAGTTGAAATGATTCATGAACTGTTATTCAACATAAGTATTGCATTTTAAAATGAGTCCTTTAGGCACCTTAAGCAGTGAATCACGCTGTAGCTTTTAGACAGCATTAGGGTGGGTGGCAATAAAAGCCTATTAGTGATCTTCTGGAGTGGGTATCACAACGTTCCCATAGGTTTGTGCGGTCGAGTGTTAATGTAATGGCTGCCCCATTCAGGTCTGTCCACAGCCGGTACTCTGAAATAGCCGAGTACACAGCAGCATTAGGCAGCAGAATAAGAGCTTCCCCCCCGAGAGCGTTTTCCTTCTGCAGAGAGAAACATGATCGGCCATTCATATGTCCGCTCAATGCAACACCAACCTTCAGCAGAGTCACCTCAGCAGAGAGCCAGGAATTTCACTTTAAACAGATCATTCGTCCACTTTAAATCGAAATGGTGTCGCAATAGTTTAAAAAAAACATTTATTTTCTATAATAACCGTGTAACCAATGGTAATTGGATTAAAATGGGATATATTGGTATAACCATGGATGGTTGATGCATTTTTTCCTTCTATATTTTCTTCACTTGGAGAGAAAGCAAAGCACAGATTTTATCGATAAACATAGTGATCAATATAAATTGAGTTTTTAAAACAATTTCATGTAAAACCTGGAAATTGCCCTGCGGTGTGACCTCTCTTCATGTATTGCCAAATACAGAAATGTATTCAAATGAATAATGTAACTATAAATATTATTGAATTTGCAGTTATTACATACTTGGGTTATTATCTTATTGGTCTAATTGGTATTATGATTTTAACAAACAACTGGTCATGAATTTACCAAAAAGTGTCTATATTTCCAATTATTCAATCTTGTACATTAGTTTTGAAATGGGCACTCTCTTGGGCATCCTTAAAAATCAGGACCCCAGAAGGACATGAAAAGTAACTTTTCCAAGTTAAAACTCGATTGTCCTGCAATGCGCTATATTCCATGTTTTACATAGCATTTTTTAATTATTATGCAATTTTGTGGCTTAATTTAAACACTGCATGGAATTTGTACTTTTTGGAAATTGTAAAATTAATTTGCCACAACACAAAGCCATTTAAAATGAAGTACTAAAGGACAAATGGTATTTAAAAGTGGGGAAAAACCATAAATGAGCACATAAACTTTACTTTATACAAAAAAAATCTAATTTACAATAATGTAATTTTAAGCTGAAATCTTGACATTCAATGTCCAATTTGTCACTTATCCCCATACTAATATAGCTATATTGAAAATGTGAGAGCTATACAGCATTCACATTTAATTTGCGCTAGAAGGTGCACATTTTCACATTCTTTCTTTAGAGAATTGCGTGTTGATTTCTTTGTTTGCTTCTAAAAGCATCTCCAGTTGTTTATTTTCCTGAAACAGATGTAGGACTGCCTCTCTCTGATGTGCTGTTGTCAGTCTGAGTTTCAGCATTTTATGATCTTCTAAAACACCATCTCAACCTTCTCCAGAGAGAACCAGAATTGCAGCTGTAATTATTGTCAGTTTTTCTATCATTACACTCTGGATGATATTTAAATCACAGGATTGCAGCAAATTACAGAAGCAATCACAGGGAAGTTTGAGCCCCACATACAGCAACAGTTTGTTCACACTTAGTAACCAGACCATTTAAATGTACAGTATGTATGTATAAAGTATGTATTTTTTGTGTACTTTCTTGCTTTGTACTGAAGACCTTTAAAAGGGTCTTATTTTGAGATATAGGAGAACGTGTTTTAACATTAAGTCACGCTAAAATATAAAAACACGTGATGACACTTGAAACACCTAAACATGACTCCTTTCTGTTGAGGTATTTATGTGTAAATTAAAAAAGCACAAACTCAAAGTGAACTCAAAGTCATTATTCCACTCAATCAAAGATGTCAGATTCCATTTGCTCCCAATCAGAAACGCTTATGAATTGACCTTGAAATTGTCCTGTTATTTTCAATCCTGTATGCGTCTTTGGAGTTAAACTGAAGCTGACAATGTAATTATCAAATCATTTGGTGGCAGCTGTACACTCAAACCCATTTACAAGTACAAATCACAGAACTGCGTCTGATTAACACTGAAAGATCAGAACGGCTCTCTTAAACTGATTTCATACATTTTTTGGTAGGCAATACAATTCTGTTTTCTGTTTTTTTAATCCCTGTTGCCATGCCAGAATTTTCAGCAATTTTATTTTCTTAAAAAAAAAAACACACACACTTGATGAAAAATAAAACAATAACATTTGAGAAGTGTTGCCAACATAGCCACTTTGTCACTAGGTTTAGTAACTTTTCAGACCCCTGTTGCAACTGTTTTTCTAACAGGTGAATAGCAACAAATTAAGCATTTTTTTGGACACTTCTTCCAGTAGCATATAGTTTGTTACCCAGATGGAAGCTGTGCACTGATTGAGAGAATAAATAAGGAAGATGCTTTTATCTTTTTTAGGAGTACATTTGAGCTACTTTCCATTTAAAATATTTGGCAACACCGCATATGACACAAAACATTACTGAATTGATGTGACACATTTAAAATAACAGAATTTCATTAACCATATTTTATACATCATGAATTTTTTTTTAATTGCATGATGTAAAAATAAAGTGGCCCCGGGTGAGTGAAGCTGTCCTTATTGTTGAGCTCTGTTATTTGTTTGCATGCCATAACTGCAATCATTTAGAAATATTAGTGCTGTTTTTCCTATCCGGGCCCTTAGCAATGTTACTAATAAACTTTGTTATTGCTATTTGTGTATGGTGTCATCTTTTATTTGCTATTGCTACTTATTGCTACTGTAGTCCTACTTATATATTCAACCCTTGATTATAAGGTAATAGATTACGTCTCTACAGATCAGCCCTATTTTGTTGTTCAGCTCCTGTGACTTTAAATATTTCCACATGTGACCAGACTGATTTATAGTATTATTTGGTTGTAGGAAGCAAAGATTAAACTCTTGAACTCACCTAATAAGTTTATTGTAATGGTGGAGATGAAGCAATAATTTTATGTTGCTGTTGCGCCTTTCGGTTGCCAGTACCCCTCTAACCAGCATTAAAATAAGAGTATTAATAACACTAAACAGAAAATAACCTAAGGCAGAAAATACATTACTTACATTTATACACAGGATTTGATTGGGAATAATGAATAGCGGATGTTACCACAGAATAGACTAGTGCAGGATTTTAGGGGGACGAGCTTGGTGACATCAGCAAAGATTACATTACATACTTGCACAATACAAATTGCATTTTGTAGTTATTACATTTTGATGAAAACTGACATGCACAGACAAATCATGCACGGTAAGACCTGAAAAATGTATTGATTTAAAATATGTAGGGTCAGTTTGAATTGTTCTTAAATGTTACCTTAAATGTCTGTGTCATTTAACCGGTTGTGCTGTTATTGAGTTTATTATTAAGAAATATTGTGACAGATTAACTAACTTGAACTTTCTCTTAAAACCCTTGCTCTGCCATAACAGTAGTTGACCTAAAAGTAGAAGACCGTATACTGTATGTTCATTATAGCACCCCTTGTGGCAATGCTGAGAATGCTGTGCATACTTCTTCATAATGCATATCGCATTATGAATTGCATTCTGATAGATTCTGAAATGAAACAACGCTGATTGAGTAAAATCAAGTTCCCATAGTGTTTGTGTACTACTGTGTGTTTTCAGCACTAAGCAGTTATTTGCCAGAACAGGAGCTAAACACATCATTAGCTCATTGAGTTTGTGTGTACCTGCCAGTGTGTTTGCTTCCATACTTGTAGACATTTGTTTACACTCCTCTGCCAAGTGCACCTTGCCTCTGACATCCAGTGTAACAAAGCGTGCGGCCTGCCTTTTGTTTGCATTGGTGTGATCCGATCAGTGGTGGCTATCTCTGAAGTGGTGTCTGATTACCAGTAATTTTTCCACCCATGAGCAGGTCTTGGATCTGTCCAAGAGAACAAACTTTTCATCAACACATCAGTGATTGTTAACAGCCTTTCTCCATGTTTCCTTTTGTTAAATGTCAAAAACTATAATGCTTCTCTTCAAACCTTCTATATTGGTTTATACAAAAGTTATATAAACAGAAATTTGGGTGCATTTATAAATCTGACATGGCAAGACGGGGTATTGACAAGCTCCTTTGGTGAGGATATGAATGCTCTCCAGAGTGAAACTCTTGTAATTTTGCTTTGCTTTTATGAAATTATTGGCAGTCATAATGCAAAGGGTACAATGAGGTTGTTTACCAGATACCAGGCTCATACCTGGATTTCCCAGGTTCACGACTTTACTGGCTTTAGATTTGCTTATTAGCAAGTAAACTAGATGTTCACAAACAGAATTGTGTATTCCATTTTGTTGTCAGAGTTACTGTATGTCAAAATGAACATTAGTCATTTTATGTGTTGCTAGGAATAAGCTTTATTTTGGACAAGATTTAAGCCATTATATAAACATCTGTGTACATGAGGTCATCCTTTGCGTAACCCTGGGTTAACATTTATAACCCTGGGTTAAGGCTGCTCTTACACCTGGCTTAAGCCATGGTTCACACTTCATGTTGAAATTGATTGGGGCGATTTGTAAACTTGTGTTATGAAAGTGCCGCTTTAGAGCGGGATTAACATTAAAATGATACAGTGTGACAGTTTAAGTCAAGCTGATTTTTGAGACAACCACAGCAAATCTACACAGCACCCCTTCCAGAGATGCCCATCCAACAATTTTAACATGCATGTTGCATGCTGTACTATTCAAATTAATAGTTGTAATCTCATAAATAAGAATGCTTGCCCAGGGTTTACAAATGTACTGAAACCAGACTACTTTTGATGAATTACAGTAAAAGGCACCCGATTATATTAACCCAGGGTTAAAAATCACCCGGGTAAGTAGTTTCAAATGTGTAGGCACATTCGTTACTGGTGTTCCAGTAAAGGTTTCTGAACATCATTGAAGCAAGTTACATTTACCTGAGATACAAAATTAATTACGTTTTTAAGATGTGTGTAGTTTGTCTTGTTAGATTTCAGTCGTTGTCAAGACATGGATTATAAAATATGTTTTCCTAAAAAGAAAAACTAGCAGTCAGTGTTATCAAAATATTTAATAAAATGCTGTTCATTACAGTTTAAAGTTTTAACAATAATATATTGAGGAAATATAGTGTAGTATTAAGTTAAAAGCTATTGTTCTTTTAGTTTCCAACTTAATAAAATACATGTCAGTATTTTCTAGTTTGTATTAGTTGTATTAAGTGTAAATTTAATTAAGCATTGTAGTCCTAACTGGCATTGTGTCACTTTTGCACCAGAAAAACAAGGAATGAATTTATTCATTTATTTTGCCCTCTTCAGTCGTTTTAATGTAGTTTGCTGCTTTGGGTCTGTAGCATACAGTAGCTTGACTGTAGTTTAACTACTGTACATTTTGAGTAGTTTGTAGGTTAGTTTAAAAATAGCTTCCTCCACACTGCTCACGATACACTGGTGTTTAAGAATGTTATAATTTTGGGAAAATCACTGGGAAATTCACTCTCACACACAATAGACAAATCTCCTTCAGTATGGTGTACAGTAGTTATAATCCATCCCTGTATGTACAAGGCACTTTGGTGAGTTCTGTCATTTTCACTTCAGGAAACATAGAGGCCTGATTACCCAGGATGAAGTTTCAGCATTTTTGACAGCACATGCAAATAATTTTCCTCTGGAAAGCCAAGTACAATTACCTGGCTATTTTTTAGGGCACTTACACACCCACAACAGAATTGCCTCCCCACCCCACGATCCTTCAATTGGCTTAAAGGACATTGAAATTGACATTCCTTGGCTTCTAAGTGACCCAGACGGCCAGAGAACAGTTGTTTACTTATTTTCATGAATATTGCTGCGTGCACCGAAAAATTATCTTAATCAATATTTGTCTTGCTTTCCAGTTTGAAGAGCTATTCATCCTAAAACAAAGTACATTTATTAAAGCAAACTTGCTTACGACTTGTTTTAGAGAATATATCTTAAATTCAATTTGTTTTCTCACCCCTTGGCAAATAGTTTTCTTGTTGTAAGCATAAGTATAACAAAACTTTTAAGTGATAAAGTGGGGTTAAAATGGGGATAAAAAACTTAATTCAGTATATTTACTAAAAGGAAAATTCCCTTTATTATATTAATTACAAAATCATTTGTCATTAAATATTTTATATTTTCACCAGATTTAGTCTACAACTGCTCATTTTACAGCGTTTGACCTATTTTTTTGTGCTCCTATCAAATAATCCATTAGAATATCTGTGTTTACACAACTGCCTGTTCAATCTATTTTTAAGGGTCTGTTGACTGAAACACTGTGGCATGTCAAAACCAAAAGATGTTTTGTTTTGCGGCTGTGCAATAACTAGAGCAACTCCTCGGTTTCACCTGTTTCTGTTTCTCACTGGTGTTATGAAAGCTACAAAAAACAATGTGTTTTGATATGAATAATTCAGAAGTATATGTCTGGAAATGTGTCATCATTTTAGCACTCATCTCCTGCATTACAGGTCTAAATCTTAAAGATGACATCTTACCGTAATACAATGTGATCTAGTGATATAAAGCATCTGTAAACAAACCTATAAATTACTGTGAATTGCCACTGTGTCTGTCTCAGAGTTTGAATGAATGCTTTTGTGTGGCATACATTCAGACTGCCTGAATCTTTGACCGGATCTGAGTTTTCATTGTGACTCTGCCACTTGTGAGGGAGTAACCTGGGACCCCTCTTCACAGAGCCCACCCCAGTCTCCCTGTGTCAATAAGCTGAGCCACCCAATTTAAGAGTTGTATGACCTAATCATTTCATATAAGTCCATTTGTTTTACAAAGCTGTTAAAATGACAGAATAAAATGTTTGCTCCCAGATTCACTTAAGAATATGATTTGTCATAGTATTAGGAAATTAGATCTGTATTGCAAGAGCTGTTGTGCTGAGTGCTTTCCTGACCCAAATATTAAACTATACTGCTTTCTGATTCTGACAGACATTTATGTGCAGCATTTAAAAGGAGAAAATGTTAATGTGTTTGTTTACTATTTTAATTTATGTATTAACTGGTAAATAAAATTAAAGGTTTTAAAATAATTATAAGGAACATTCACCTTTGTTAAAATCAGGAATTGCAGAATGCTGAAAAAATCAGGCATTTTAGTTTATATAATGTCAGAGTCACTAAAATTCACCAGGCCAGTTTTTTTAATTATTTTATTAATTTATTGTTCTTATTTTTGATTGGTCAGCTTTTGGTTTCTGAAAAAAAACGTATTATACACAAGACATTTAGGGGTTAACATTAATGCCCCCTTTAAGCACTACTGGCCCCAGCCACTGTCAAGCCAATTCTTAAATATCAACCAGCATACGTCAATAGGGGCCCATCACAGGAAAGGTCAGTTGTGAGCGCTCTCGAGTGATATGCAAGCCCGCAGTCTCCCCCGCAGCGGGACCCCTGCAGTCAGACCGTTAGGAGTGGCCTGGCAACGCTGCAGTAGCTGGCGCAGTAGCCGAAGCTGGAAATGTGAATATTGCAGATGCAGTGTTGTTTTCTGCATATACGAAAATTTAAATTGAAACAGCACGGCAAGGTTTGGCCATGTACTAATGCAATGGATAACAGGTTTGTTTAGAGAGCATTTCAAATGGAAAGAGGAATTGTAAGATGTAGTTAAATGAAGATGAACCAAATTAGACTTGGTTCACTGAATTGTCACGATACAATTAAGAACCATTGAACTACATTTGCATAATGGGAAACAAACTTCTGCAAATTACTAGTGGCCAGTTTTGCGGTCCATTTTAAACCTGTGCCCTGTTTTTGTTTAAACATATTCCCCTTAACCCAATTTCAGAGATTAGAATCTGATTGCTCGGGAACACAAGTTCACTTTAGCATTGTCTGTTTTCCAAGTATTTTCAAAAACAACATTTTTATCTTGTTATAGTATTTTTTTCACAGTAAAAAAAATCTTTTAAACAAGATAAATTTACTCAAAGTTTAATTGCTTAAGATAATGAGAGAATATATGTTTTCGCGGAAAATATTGTCAATGAGGTTATACAAATAAACTTAATATTCTATATATTCACAATATTCGCAATATTAAATATTTTAATTTAGAATTCTCTTATATTCTCGATTCTATGTCAAGTGAACTCATGAATGAAACAATGTTAAGTCTTTACTCTTTATATATTGTAAAACAGGACAAAAAAAAAAAGGAAGAAAAATAAAATTGGCATCCCACAAAGTAACCAGCAAGCTTTGCATGTGAAATCCTAGAGTGTTATAGCCAGTCATCCAGAGATTGAGCTGTGTGGTTCTGTACACTGTTTTGTGCCTCTTCAGCACATTTGCTGTGACTGAAGAGGAATATATGACCCGCGGCGCTGAATGGATGGAGCTCAGTCAGTCAGATCTCTGCTTCTGTGCCTCATAACTCTAAATTTCATTTAGCCGTTGAGCTCTGTGGGCAATATTCACAATGAGACACAATCTGGAAGTGACATTGTGTTTTTGACATGATGATTAGAATACGAAGTCTTAAAAATAATAGAAAATGTCTCAAACACACCCACCATCTGCAATGTTTTGTGTAAGGAAGTCTAATATACCTGGAAGTAGCTGTCTGTTAGTGTTGTCATTTATCTTGGTGACAGTTGCGGGGCTGGCATTTGGCACAGATTCAGAAGTACTCAGCCCGGATCTTTGCTTAATGGGCACTCAATTCTGAAAACTTTTTTAGCCAATCACTTGAGCAGTAAATGTCATGTGACTCGCTCTATATAAGAACTGCTTGTTGCTTACAGAAACTGGACACTAGTGAAACATACTAAAATGTAATCAAACCCTGGATTAATATGGTGCTTAAAATTGTGTTTTTATTAGAATACGCTACTATTTTTAAATACCCATCCCTGGTTAGGTCAAACGGTAACCCTGCCTCAATATCACAACATTGGTTAGTCCATTTTTATTATTTTCAACCCAGTTGTGACACAATTTAAACAAATTGCAATTTTGTTTGATACTGCTAGTGCTGCAATACACATTTACCCTAAACCAGAATACTACATTTTTGTCAACTTTATATATCTTGTCCCTATTTTCTTGTAGACGCAGATTTTCTTGTAGATGTAGACATATTGCATCTGTGTTTAGTCCACCTCTACTTCCTTTACAAGCACCATGACTAAATATTTGTCTGCTGTCTACAAGCCTTTAAAATAGCATCTTCTGATGGATGAAATGTTTATATGCACTGGCATACTGTTAACCTTCAGCATTGTAACAGGCCTGAAGTTTCGTTCATCTTTCGTTGCTGGACTGGAAAAGCACTGGTACTTCCCCATCCACTCTCCTGATATTATTACCCATATCTAAAAGATATACGTCTATAATGTACCTAACATAAAAGACATAAAATTGCATTAGTTAATCACAAATGAGTCTATATGTACTTTTCTTTATAGACCTTCCTAGTCCCTATTCATCAGTATATCGAATTCCAGAGAACAAAAACTTTAGCTCTGCAACCTTTAATCAAAATGTAATAAGTAGCTCTGCTCCTGAAATGACATCAGCAAAGTGTATTAGTATTATTTTTATTATGAAATTTAACCAATTGGTGCCATGTTGTTTCAAACGATGATTAGTCCTGTACAATCAATTTCAAACTTGCATTTGGGGTTGGTTAGGTGTGTGCAACGCCCACTTCTCACAAGCTAATTAATTCCCAGTGAATGAAATAAAGATCCGGCCATTTAAGTTGGACATTCATCACATTACAAAAGTAAAATGAGTTGTGTATGTCGTTTCATCTGACTAACCTCACTCACAGCAGCATGTAGCACCAACTAACACACAAGCAAACTTCCAGACATACTACTTACTCACACAATCACAGGCTTGACATTGACTGATTTCTCATATAGTTTGTGCTGACGGACTAGAATTCTAATTCTGCTGAATATAAATGTTCTTGTCTGGCCACTGTGAACCAAAGTCAACTGAGGGTGGTCAAGGTCAAGGTCTGCTCCTGGAAATTACCTTCAGATAGTGGATATGTTCTCCCATTACTCCAACACAACATCTGAAGATAATAGCTAAGGAAGGATGGACTTGGAAGGGAGTGAATGAGATTTTAAACAGGACTTAGATTTCTTTCATCCCAGTTTAGAGACCAAACAGAAACCCAATCATTCCCCCTGGAACAGAGGTCCACTTTGAGGATGGAAGGGCATCGGGGACGACCAGATACGAATACGAGGGGCCCCATTCACATCACACAAGCTCATAGAAAACTGAGGAAGAATCTGATAGCCCGGCTAGCTGCGTAACTGAGGTTAGATCAATGACTTGCTCTCTAAAACTCTGCCAGTCCAAAGCTCTGCTGAAGCTCTGCTTTTCACCATGGATTGTTTTTTCAAACAGTTTGGCAGGGGCGGACAGTTACGTTATTGAAGTTAAAAGGATATCAATAACTTATCTGTGCAGGTACTGCTTGCAATCATTGTAGAAGCCTCACAGAATTGTGGGATTGAGGTTTGAATAATAGGTATACGTGTAATCATTTTACATTAGTGGTAAATCAATATGGTTTCTTTGGTTGCTTCTGCCGATATCTGGAGATCAGTGACCAATAGCTGATAGAAAGAATTTTACATTTATGCACTTTGCAAACATTCAAGCCATGCATTACTTCACACTGTGTTTTCCGGAATCAAACCCATGACTTGTCATCTACCCATGCCCTATCACTTGAGCTACAAAAAATTATTAAATACATATTTAGTGACAGGAGATTTATAGTGCAATACAATGCAATATGAAATCAAATGTACAAATATTTAAATTTTATAAAAATTAAAAATACTGATATAAATAATACTGTTTTTCAATAGATTTTGCAAGCCAGCCAAGTGGACAGATATTGGCCAACACAATAATTCAACCAAATATCAGCTGATTGATATATCACTAATTTATACAATCACTATGAAAATTTATAGTGTAATAGTAAGATTGGTGAAGTAAAATTATCAGGATGTATGGCAAAGATTGCTACATAACTATGGGAATCTGGTAAACCTAATTATGGTTCAGGATTGGATTTTCCAAAACAGGTATCTAAACATTTTAAGAGGCACCACAAAATGTTAGGGGATGTATGCAACGAAGGAATCTGATTGGCAGCGATTACAGAGGTTAGAGGATAATGTTATATGCAAAATGGTTTTATGTTATGGTTTTACATTCAGTCTTTTAATATTTTATGAAAATTGATTGTTATCTGTTGTCTGTTGATTCTGTCTGTTAGTCTGTAAATTCACATGAACATTTAATGTTGTTTGTTGTATGTATGTATGAAACACACAGGCTCAAACATTTTCTCTCAATTTAGTGAGACCTCCACAATATATTCAGAGGCATACCCTTCACCCACTGTGTGTGTCCCGGTTTGAGACTTAAAAATCTGCTTGGCCTACTTTGACTCAAATTTTAATGTGCTATGATTTGGGATGCAGTAATCCTGTTTCTGGCACACTCTGTAAGACGGGTGGTATGTAAATTAGAATTCAGGCACTACGTTTGAACTGTTCCCTTTAGTGTCTGAGATCTAAAAAACACCAGACATGTTAATTCATGGTTTGCTTTTGCTTGCTCATATAGTGAGCTGGCCTTGTCACAGTGTGTAATTGAATGATACCAATTATTTTTTACCGTTGAATATGAATTTAATCACAATCTTTTTCTTCCACAGCCAACCAGCGAGGATGATCTCTGCCCGATCTGCTATGCACACTCCATATCGGCTGTCTTCAAGCCCTGCTCGCACAAATCCTGCAAGTGAGTTTAACAATAACCCCATTCTGCCATTTATCGTTCCATTTAGAAGATTAACACCATGCAGTAAAATGCTTCAATGGCCATTATGTGGCATATATAACATTATAAATACTGCCTAGTGACATCATGTTTGTATTACTGTGATGGTACCTCTGGTAGTTCTGTGGCCTCAGATCTATATGCATTATATGTAGTAGGTTGTGGGATGGTTACTAGGATCTAATGGCATATATGTAAAACAAATGTTCTTATGTGTGTTGAACATTGCAAGTTTTTCTTTTTCTGCAAATATTCACTCCTGTGATCGGACTAATCATTTTGGTGATTAGTCTTTAACTAAAACAGTGTCCCTGACAGTGTGATCTCTCTTGTTTTCTGTTCTCTCTGTCTGTTTGTCGGTTAATTCAGGGCCTGTATCAATCAGCACCTGATGAATAACAAAGACTGCTTCTTCTGCAAGGCCACTATCACTGGAGTGGATGATTACACTAAACCAGCCAGCTGTTAGCATGCCCTTCACACACACACACCCCAACACAACTTTGGGTACTCAGAATCAACATGACATTCCCCAAAGACTTCACTTGTGCACACCCAGAGAACACACATGCACAGACTAAACTCATCCTTCCATCCCGAGCTGTGCCCACCACACCCTTGGAAAGTCATTTCTGTGTTAGGTCTCTCCCCCATCTGTTCGGTTTTGGCAGTGAACACTCTGTACTAGTATATTCTGTCCTCTGGCAAATGGAACGAGGCTCTGCAAGGCGACAGTCCTTCCCAGGTGTTTTAGTGATGAATGGACCTGTTCACTGTCTGACTGGCAGATAGGCGATCTGATGCTAAATCCTGATGACTGGATGACAGGGATGGAGTGGAAGAATGGGATGCTGGGAAACAGGAAATGACAAATCCTGCATCAGATGGACAACTTGCTGTCCCCCTCACACCTCTGTCACTATCAGGCTCTTGTTGTTTTTGTTTTTCTCCTCCTGTTTTTTCTGTTTTCATCTTGTCTTATCTCGTCTCTTTTTCTTATGTCTCGTCTGTTGTCTAATCTCATCTCATCATTCTCTTATTGTGTTTCTTCTACTTTCTTCCGGTCTCCTCTCCTCCCATCTGATTTCATCTCTATTCTTCTCATGTTGTCTTGTTTCATCTCTTGTTCTCTCATCTCATGTTTTGTTCCATCTTTTCTATCCTTCTCTCTTTCTTCGAAACTCTGGTTATAATAGCATATCAATCAGGAAAACAAATATAAACTTGGTACTAGTTACACTTTTACATCATTATTTGCATTTGGTAATGTTTTTATACTCTATACTGACAGCCATATTTGACATAGGTGATAACATGTAGAATAACACTAAGGAGAACTTACAGTCAGTTTTGATTGCTGTATGTGATTGTGGGCATGAAGAGAACAATACTCAAAGAGCATTGCATACACTAGTCACAATATATATATATATATATATATATATATATATATATATATATATATATATATATATTATTTATATTGTAAAACATTTTATTAAGAATTTATAAGTATCATACAAGATTGTGTATGTACAATTTTAAAAATGGGACTGTTTACATTAATACATGCAACTTGTTTTGTGGGACAGTAACAATGGGTTATGCCTGAGAGAATTTTTTGGCTTTAATTATATGCCAACACTTGTTGTTTGTCAAAAGTGTCAAGTTTATTGTACGACTTTTGGTCTGATCAGTGTTACATTTTTGTCCAAAACGAACCTTCACGTTCAGTCTGTCTTGATAACATTGTGGACTTAATGAATGTTCTCCAGCAACCTTCAACTTCTGGATTTTGCTTTATTCTATGACATCAGGAGTGTCTAGACTGCTGTTTTCATTACTGAACATCAACTGATATCTAGATTTAAGTGCTTTGCTCTCATGTGCACTGGGTTAGCTTACCCAGACTCCTTTGCTAATGAATTATGTGGTAACTCAGTTCTCTTAAAAGGATATTTAGCCATTGACAACTGCAATTTGCTACGCCAAATGTAAGTATAGTGGTTTGATCCAGTTTTAAAACCATACATAATTGAGCCAAGATCAGAGGTGGACTTCAGTGTAGCATTGACTGTCAAACTACAAAATTTTGTATTTTGACAAGTTGTTGTTAAAACATCTTGCTTTTGCTTTTTGCACAAGATTCCTTTCAATGTTATTATACACTTCTCACTTTAATGATGACTGTTTCAGACACTGAATTTGCTAAGGTCAATAAATCACTGAAGTTCCACTGTACAACACTGTATAAAACTAATATTAACTAAATCATCAAAACCAAAAAAGGTCACTTATTCTCTCATTTGGACTGTTAAAGCATTTCTTATGATGTGGTGTAATATTGTTTAGAAACAAGGGTGTATGATATGAACCCCTCTTCATCACTCTTTACTTAGAGTGTGTGTGAAGATGTGTGAGGATTGTTCTCTTGTTGCTGTGGAGCGTATGCTGGTGAATTTAATTTTACAAAGGGTTTCCACTCTCAGGCATCCGCTTTTGTTGTCAAAGGGAATTTTACATTAGTTAAGCAATATTTAAAGGACTGTTGTTGTTTTTGCTTTGTTTTAAAAAAAGGGAGATGGCAACTTTTGATTCTTTCACATGTGTATTGATGTAATATTAGCATTAAATTATTTATCCTAAGAATCTGTCTGGTGCGGTTATTCTGTAAGCACTTCACATAAATAGTACACACATTAGTGTCTACTTTTTCTAAGGCAATAAACTAAAATCTTTTTTCAAACTTTAATGAAAAAATGAGTTTAATAAAAATGTGACACCCAGGGTTTTGACAGTATTTCTTTAGGATGGCTAGAAGTAAACACCCTTTTCACCCATTTTCGTAAAATTACATTTAATATTACACAATAATTTTATGTTAGAAAGGTTTGAAGAGTTTAAACTGTATTCAGACAGTGGCAAAACTTGCAAATGTTGAAACTGTCTAAAAGTTTCTTGTGCTGAATATCAGTGGTTGGTGTTTAGTCGAAGTGTGAAGTGAATTGTAATACTTGTTTCTATTGGCTTGTCTATTTTTTCCCTGTATGTTAATGCCATATATATATGTGATATATGTGATATTGCTTTAATATCTTCTGATCTTGGTTTAACAGTGCTAGAGCTCTATATGTGGAATTTTAGAGTTCTGCCACTAAGGCTTGTTTTAATGGCCATGCACTATAGCTGTAGGCAATGGCAAAACATTGATGCAGTTTGTTCTTATTTTGCCAGTGCAATGCTGTAAATAAGAGATGGGGTTTGGATCCTGGTGGGGACTGTGCTCTTCAGCCCACCTTTCTTTCCAAGCCATCTCCCAGAATTCCCTCTGCCTTGCATCAGGTTGGCTGAGCATTGTATAATATAGGTGAAACTCTGTGCCAAGCTGGTTTAAAATGATGACAGCATCAACAGTGGTTATTGTGGCTAATTGAGGTGTGTTTGCTAATATTTTTGCTGTAAAAGAGTCACTGGTTATAGTGTGAGCACAGTAATGAAGGACTGATTGAAAAACCAGCTGTTATTTTGCTTCATTGGGCCGAATCGCCTTTGATCCATGCAGCAGCCTTGACACTGTGCTTTACAAGCTTAACTATGTAATAAGGTTTGATAAGATAAGACCAATAAGCCAGATTACCTCCATTATGGATTTGGAAAAAGAACATTCTCTTTTTGTTTAGCATCCATCATGATTTTATTATTGTATGCATTTTTGTTTTTTAGCATGTGTGCTTCATTTTCAATGTCTGGCTGTAATATCAACAACGAACAATATCAACATATTGACAGCATCAGACATGCAAACCTCTGAGAGCTGTACAATGCATCTCTCTTGTGTAGTTGGTATCTAAAATGTAACCCATTTAAACCCAGGAATCACTTTAGAGAAGCTCAGTGTTGATATTGTACATTTCAGTGTCTATTCAAATGTTCGATACCTGTAAATTTGATTAAATTTAAATTTTTCAGAGATAAAGTGTTTCAGAAAATTGAAAAAGGGGTCTCTCAATATTCAGTCACCCCTGTATTTCCTTCTGGTGGATGGGATACGTAGCGTCTTCCCCACTCAACCCCCAGGGCAACATTACCACCTCACAGTTCTGCAGCTCTTCATTGATCTACTGCCTAGAAACTGAACCCCAGGCAGGCAGGGTGCTGCAGGTTTATAGATCGCCTTCGGAAATAGCCTCTCCAGAGAAGAGAAAGGCAGGCAACAAGAGAGTCTTTCCTCCCCGGGCAGGCCACCGATAGCACCCCGTGTGTATTTATAGATGAACAACAGCAAACCTGCACCTGGATCAATACGTTCTGGGATGTGAACTGACTCGCCCACTGTGGGCCCAGCAACCTGTAGGAGAACACGGGGCCCGGGGACACAGACCAGAGAGAAACCTAAGGGTCACTGGGAAAGAAAAGTCAAGGTGAAAGGCAGAGACAAAATGGAAAGTGTTTTTAGCAGTTGTACACAGACCAGTTCTTTGATCAGAATGTACATTTGTTCTTGTTCTTTTTTTTTTACAAATCCTTGATGCTGATTGGTCAATTCAGTTGTTCAAAAACCACCTGTTCACTTATTTTCTTTACACAGCATCTGAGTTGCCGTTTCTGCAGTTACAAGTTAACTCAAATAGCAGTTTAACTTTTCCCACACCATCACACTTAAATGCACTTTAAAATGTAAAAAAGAAATTAAGTAAACACAATTTTAAAATAAATTAATAATAATAAATTGAAGTTTATTAAAACAAATATATAAAACAACTATAAAACAAAGAATAACATGAAACAAGTACAACTAAACTTTAAATTAACATAAATTCTTATCTCTTTGTATGCTCAGACTCAGAAATATGCATTGCTGTCTCTTACAGGCCGATTTATTTGCTGATCTGTTCTATCTATTGGCATGATTAATATGAGCTTTTCTAATTCTTTTAAACTTTGTCGAACCAGTTGTTCCCTTATTAGTAGACCTTTTATAATTAGTCCAAAACAAACTGAGTTATGTGTTTTGGCTTCCAGTTTTTGGTTCTGGCACACAGCCGGGTGAGCTGACAGACATGCTCCTGGTTGTCATTACAATGACATAGTTTAGGGTGCCACTAATTCTCATTTAATTTACATTGAACCACAGCAACATCAAACATCACTTCACATTTATGTGTATAGCACTTTTCACAATACATATTGTTTCAAAGCTGCTTTACTTGATACAGAATCTCTGGGCTAGGGGTCAGAAACAGCCTATTTCAGTTCTGCCTTTATGTAGCATTGAATCTTTACACAGAATTTGGAGTAGACTGTGTAAGAATACCTTTAGTGTATATCACTATGCAGAATTCGTAAAAGACACCTTTAATGTCTGGATCTCGAATAAAACTATCATTTCTGAATTCAGACAATCTGTTTTGCTGTGTATACAATTGTACATGTAATACTTCATAACTTATCACCTTGAATATTGCTAGGCTTTCTAGCAAATATCTTTAGTATGTCTGTCCTGAATTAATATTCCAACATGCATTTCATAAAAATACATACTACTTTGGAATTCCCAGTTTATGGTTTTGGTTCTCAGTACAGATGTAATCAAAGCCCAACCTTCCGTATTACTGGATAAGGGTCTCCTCTAGAGGAGTACACAATAACTGCATTCTTCTTTCATAGTATTCTGCACAGATTAATAATCCTGCATGTACTGTAATCTGGTGGCTTTAGTGAGGCATATGACACGATGCACGTTGTTGGGGGATGCTTAATATAAAACAAAATGCATTTTATTTAATAGTGGAAAGTTAAAACTGGATATGTATCATGGTACTACAATGATATGCTTTGAAATTCCCTAAAGTGCTTGTACATTATGTACCGTGGTATCACCAACTGAGGAAAGCTGGCTCTCTGCTGCCCTCTGCTGATAAAGTCAATTTGGTGAATCTTTTAAAAAAACATACAGCGATGTTTCTGTAGTACATCCTGTAATTGAATGAACTTATCGTAACTTAAACGCAGTATAATATGATGTATAAATACTATACAATGTAAACAATACATTAACGACAATGAATTTCATTATTGCTTGTGGTCTTTTTGTGCTGTACTTCAGTTACTGTCACCACTTTAAATAAACAAAACATTTCTATTAACTAAACATTTGTACATAGATTTTACTGTTGTCTTCAATTAAAGCATTTTTTTGCATGCCATTCATACAGATTTCAATTTGCACATTTTGTTAAAAGAAGAACATATGATTATATTGGAGTAATGACCAATATCTTACAAAATATATTGTTTATTTCCAATAAATAGCAATTTTTTTCACATTTTTAAATACTATATATTTTTCTTTAAATTTTGTGGGTAAAAAACAGACATGTTCTTGATGCTTTGTGAGAAATTACCATTTTTAACACATACTTATTAACAAAACATTAAGGCAAAAGCAACAATGATGCATTATGAATAATTAATGTAAATATTGTAAATATAATGTCAATATTATATAGTATTAACACTTTATTTTTACAAAAACTATTTACATTATATTTATGCATTTGGAAAATGGTTTTATCTAAAGTGACTTACAGCACTTTCAAGTTATATATTTTATTAGTACATGTGAACAGAACCCATGACCTTTGCACTGCTAATGCAACATTGTACCAACTGAGCTGCAGAAACACCAAACCATGTCTGTAATATAATTCTGTAAGCTACCCCTGCATGTAGAATTATATGTACAAATTATTGCAAAGGCAGTCAGAACCTATGCAGAAAGAGCTGTGTGCTGTTTAGTCTGCCAGATATTTAGTCTGCTTTAAAAGCATAGGTTATGATTCTGAAGTATCAGATGGTACCAACTCAGTAGGAATTGCTTGAGCTATAAGAACTATGAAAAACAAACATCACAGCCCCCAGTAGGCAGCCACAGCACCCAGTAGGCAGGCATTACTGAAGTGTGCAACATACTGATGTAGCTACTCTGCTCGCCACTGCAGGGAAGAGCTGGACATGGTGAAAGAAAACGTAAAGGATCCAGGATCAGTATAGGAGTTCTGTATTGTAGTCTAAATTACACTATTAACAAGACCCCTGGACAGTGTAGTTATCCATATAGTTGAGATCTGTCAGATGCACTAAAGAAAAGAAATATTCATTTATAAAATATTGCAGTCATTATCAAGGAGAAATAAATATTTTAAAATTTTATTTGAATTCCATGACATGCCATTCAATTAGCACACACAGCTTAAACTCTCAAAACTAAATGAAACATTTTTAACATGAAGCATATAAGGCCATTATAGTATAAAAACATCCTGTATGTTATAAACTCAAAAATTCCCTGTTGGTCTCGATACAGCTCAAATTGTTTTCAGATTGCTCGGTATGACCCCATAGTGTGACGAACAGCAGAAGATCAAGCCACATCTACTTCATTGCCTATTTACCCCGCCCACCGATTAGAGAACGTCAGGTAATAGTGACGTGAATGTGAGAGACGCAAAGAAATTATTCTTCAAGCAACAAAAGGATGTATTTGCACTGCTGTTAAAGCGTGGATGATCTTTATTTTTAACAAAGTTCTGAATAAACGAGACACGGTTCGACTCAGAGAGAAAATAAAAGATGATGCAGTGCCGAATATTTTGCATCCGACAGCAACATAAGTGTGAGTAACAATGTTTTATCCAATTATCAGTGCGCATTTACTTTTAAACTCTTAAATGCGACATCTATCAAAACTGAGTGTTTCAAAGAGAGGGTCAAAAACAGGATAAAGAAATAGCCTATTACGTTTTAAATATGTTTGTAAATATGTATATTTTAAGTTAGCAGTTTGCGATGCCTTAAAGTTGTGTTTGTATTTTTAATTGCAATACACTACTTGTCCGCTGGAGGGCAAACCCGTTGCGTGTTTAAACAGTTTTAAAAAGTTTAAAATGGTGCGTTTGCCAGATCTGGTGCATTGTACTGCATTTTTCTTTTCATTCTCATTCATACATTTTATTTTCATTCATACACTTGGTTATGACAATAGCTTCGTTACATAATTCTAGGGCAATTGTGTCTGTGTTTCCTATTGGAAATAGTTCCACGTCCTTCCAGTCGTTGTTAGTTATGTTCTTTTTAAATTAAGCTGTATCTTACAAGACAATTGTTGATCACATTTTGTACAAGAACCATTTAAGATTAAAAAAAGTAATAATAATGTTAATAATAATACCGTCATCCTATGTTTCGCTGTCAGAGAATGTGGTTGGTACTTCTGTGAGTTTGTCAGTATCGCTTCTCGGCCTTTTGGCTAAGATCAAGTGTAGTATCTGTTCTTATCAGTTTAATATCTGATACGTCTCTATATGAGGCTCGTGTATTAAATTGATTTTTGGATCAGGGAGATGGAATAGGGGCTTGCTCCGTCCACTCCGCGCATCGACCCGGTATTGCAGCACTTCCGGGAGCGCTGCAGTTCCTCCTTAAAGTGTGAAATAATAGAGTGAAAATAATTGATTGATCCGCGTACGCTAATTGTTAACGTTAGTTTAAGGTTTTCATGTGTTTTATTTATTAGTGTTGTGATTATTTTCTCGTGATTTTAAGCACGTTTATATAGTTTAGTTAGTTTAACTATACGGACGATTTATTTGTTATATCGGACGCGATAAACGAGGTCAGTATTTAGGAAAATACTTCGTTACTCTCATTGGTGTCATCTCAGTGAACTGGACAAATTTATGAGAGATGTTAGAAGATCATAGCGTTGTGCACGCTTCCAGCATTTAAAGGCAATGGACGCAAGGACGATTCAATATTTTTTTTTTTTAATAAAGCATTGTCTTAACTGCCTTTAAGAATGTTTAATTTTGTGGTCTATGTACAGTTTAACAAATACATTGCGTGGTATTTTAAATCGACAGTGTTTAAAGAAAGCACCGTCTCTATGCTTTCACAGTGGCAAGTGAGTGGCGTTCTTAGTTTAAATTTCCCGGAAGTGATGTAGATGACGTCACGGGTGTCGTATTTCTTGTAATAAACAACGGCCAAAAAGCACGATCTTATTACATGGTCGGTAGGATAAAGTATCGTATTGTTATTTCTGTTTGAGTAATACTCAATTCATAGTTATTTAATTAAAATATATACGTATATGTATAGTTTTGCGTTTCTGTGGTTGCATTGGCTGTGGGCTGCGTGTTGCATCACGGGAAATCTCTCATTACACAAATGAAACATTTTAAAACATGTTGACTATCTAGTCACATTCTTAAAGACAAAGGCGAGAGTAGTGTGCTAAAGTTACATCACACTTAAATCATATTGCGTTAAGGCGATCACATCCTTTATAATCGTCATCTGCACTGATGTTTTCTAGACTGACCCTCTTTTACGGATGTTCAGGGTTTCATAATTACCTGACAGGAGATGCATCACGATCATGAAGGTGGTTCACTCAAGAGGGAGATTCAGTTATTGCAGTTCGGTTTTGTTGATCTCTGTGAATTTCCCAAATGTGGGAATCTCGACTGCAGGATATCTGATAGCGGGACTGTGTTCCGCTCTTCCCGCATTTCACTGCTTAGAAACAGAATATCAGTTAAATGTGTTTTTCTGTTTGTTACTGTTCAGTTTATTTACTAATTAAAATTCGTTTGCTGTGCTTTACTTGTCAAATAAAATGCACTAATATAGAACGTAATTGTATTGATAGTAGTATGTATTAGTTGTTTCATTAAAATTTTGTAAGCATTTTTGGAAAATTTAAATGTAGCAATACTAATTTTTAACAGGGTTTTAATTTGGCTTTTATCTGTTATTTGTACATTCCATATGACAATATTTAAAGAAAATTAGGAGATAAAGTATCTTTTGTATTCCCTTATAATTATTCAGAAATTGTGGATTTGAACGTAAATAATCTGACAATTCAATGAACTTAGTTGTCACTGTTACAATATAAAATACACAATAGAATAATATAAACAATACAGTAATAAAATAATATAAGCAACCTTTTAAAAAATTAATAAATCTCCTAAATATATCTAACTTCACTGTTGTCAGCAACTGTTGTGAACAAAAAGTTCACAACTTTGTTGTTCAATTCTTTTAAGGTAGACATTTTCACAGGGTTGTGTACATGTGATAGCTTGACCTCAACTTCATTGTCTGTTTTTTTATACAGTGTAGTCTTGGCCCAGGCTGAAGAGCTGTCAACACTGTGATGTGTCAGTTTGGCAGGTGGACACCGTTACTGATGTTGTGTTGATGGAAGTGGATGGAGTCCATTTTGTAGGTGATGTGATTTTAGGTAGAGGTGCAGTGATGGTGAATGTGGCCAATAGTTTTTCTCACCAGCGGTGTAGACTGTAACAGAGACTGGCCTTATACTGTTCGTTCTTCCTTTTAAAACCTTGGCCCCGTACTTTGTTTGGATATGTGGACATAGTGCTTGTGGAAGCTCTTTAGAACAGATTCTCTGAGGTACTGTGAGGTGACCCCAGTCAGAGAAGCTCTACTACTATCTCTACTAGGAGCTCTGCTCAACAAGAGTAGATGAAATTTCTGTGGTTTCTTCAGACTAAAAAGATGAGAATAACACAGTCACTATGTCATACTTTTGTGTGGCCTTCACATTTATGCTGCCCCAGCAGGAACCGGGGGATGTAACAGGCAATTGTAATGTATAAACTCTGGACTTAATATAAACTCGATGTCAAAGCAGCAAGACAACACTTTCATTTTGAAGTGACCTTCAGCCTGATTCTGACTATAGCCAATATTCTGCCCAGAAGGCCAGACCAGATGATTTTAGAGCTTCCACATCTTCTGAAAGGTATGATTTTCAAACCCTTTCTGTCCATGAACAATCAAGAGGATTTTGGCCTCCAGCACAATTAATAATGGTGGAAAACATACATACAACAATTGCAAAAATTTGCATTAAAGCTTAATGAAAGATGAAAAGATAATTGGTTACACAGTGATAAGAATATGCTTTTGTATACTTTTTTTTAAAATGATGGCTTAAGTTAAAAAAAAATACTTTAAAAAATAGAATGTGCTTACTGCTTCATGTAGCCCACATCATGTGACACAAGCCAGTGAAACGGGGCATTAAGGTATTGCACCAAATGGCAGCACCAACTTCCCCAGATACTGCTGGCGTGATGGTGCTAGGATCCCTTCTGCTTTCAGTAGCTTTTGAGCATGGGATAGGTCTGTGGTTTTTATGTAGAAACTGAGTAGGGGGTAGAGGAAAACCCAGTCTTCAATTTCTGTGGGTACAGGCCTCATTTGCCACCACCTGTATGGCCTGTTGACGACCCTCTGGACGCACCCCTAGTCCTGCACGTCTCCATATCTGACACACCTGATTAAACTTATCAGCTCATTAGTAGAGACGGCTAATTTGGGTGTGTCGCACAAGGAAGGCATACAAGAAGTGTAGGACTAGCTGTTCCAGGATAGGTTTGAAAGTGGAGAAGTTGGGTTTTGAAGGTGGATGGCTGGCTTCACCATATCAAGGTACACTGCAATAAAAACACCACCTTAAAAGTAACTGTATTGTACTGATAACACAAAATAGTAAGATTTCCATGTTCACCAGAAAATAAGCAATGTATTCTCTTTCACCCAGTTGAGTTAATTTAAGCCTCATAAATAAACCTCAGAAGCATCACCATAACTAATATTGCAAAAGTGCATAGTGCATTCGTAAGTGCAAAGCCTTTAACTACCTTTAATTTATGTGCTGTTTATTACTTAATATGCATGTTATTTAAATATTTGTGAACTACTAAAGAACTGTTTATAAAATCATGTAATGTTTGCTGTCATCAGTTTATTAGCCAGATGTGATATGATGTGGACAAATAACATGTTGACTTGCCTTTTTTCACATTTGTAATCTTTTCTTTGACAATCGCAGAAACTAAGGATTACGCTATTGCTTCAATGTGCTATAAATAGGATGTTTGCGCTTATTATTGATAGATGTCAGTCGCCTATCAAAAGAAGTGTATGTGGCACCTGTGATTGGCAGTGTACAGTCGAGAACACTGTACTCTTGTGAGTTTATTAACTTGAGTTAAATGTTTGATATAAATAAACGTTACTTATAAATAGCTGTTGAGATGGTCTCACTTCAAATGACTGGAGGCTTGGCCCTGGTGTTCTGTCGAAGTTTGTTCCCCTCATGTTTCCACTTAGTTTAGCGCTCCGCATTAGTTACTAAAGTACAACCTATTAAAGTGTTCCACTGGTGTTCATGTTTATTATATATTTTTGGTATTGATAACAGGTTAGTATGGTTAATGTGCATCTGTTTCCCCATTTTATTTTTCCTAATTTCTATACTGTTTTGTTTTCTTATGTCTGCTGTAGAAGCTGCAGTGGAACCATGGTGGAACAAACAATAAGGCAGAACACCTGAAATAATATTTATAACACCACTTAACAGCTTAAAAAGCATAATAATTGGTTAAGTTTGCATAGACTGGCTACATTTTCACATGATACTGTAATTGAAAACAGCTAAGGTTAAAATGTTATTACTAAGGGTTCTGTGGGCTGGTATAGCAGTGAAACCAATCAGCTCATTTAACGTCTTATTAGCAGCTGCCCAAGGACATCAATAGTTGAGGCAGAAGTACTTTTTAGTCTCAAAACGGCTGCCACAACAGTTGGCATGTCTTGAGAGGGTCAAAAACGGGATATAAAAACTTACATTTTTATGTAAACAAAATCTTGCTAACATTATAAGTGGACGTCAGATAACATTTCAAATAGAAATGTTTTATTGCAGTACTACTTCTGGCCACTTGGCGGCAAACCGGTTCCGTATTTAACGTAGCACATTTGCTAGATCTTTATCACACACGATTTTCTTTTCATTCTAATTTTATATATTTGGTGATGATAATAGTTTTGTTGTCCAAGGCTGGGGAGAAAACGTGGATGTGTTTTTGTTGGAGCAATAGTACCTCCTTTTGTTGGAGCAAAAGTAGGACGATAATATCCACGCGTCCTTCCAATCGTTGAAATGCTGTTGTTAAATTTAAACCGTAGTTTTCAAGCTGAAGAACATCCTCTCTTGATCATATTTTGTACTTTTTGAGAGAAAAATACAAAAGTAATGTTACCGTCATCCTATGTTTCGCTTCAGAGAATGTGGTTGGTACTTCTGTGAGTTTGTCAGTATCGCTTCTCGGCCTTTTGGCTAAGATCAAGTGTAGTATCTGTTCTTATCAGTTTAATATCTGATACGTCTCTATATGAGGCTCGTGTATTAAATTGATTTTTGGATCAGGGAGATGGAATAGGGGCTTGCTCCGTCCACTCCACGCATCGACCCGGTATTACAGCACTTCCGGGAGCGGTGCAGTTCCCCTTAAAGTGTGAAATAATAGATCGGTTATAGTTGTGAGGTTTATGTCGTTTGGGTTTGTTTTATCATGTCATTCAGGTGATTGTAATTTTACCCAAAAATTCTATAATTGACGTACTGCTCAAGCGTAAGAATAGTTAAGCAGGTTTAACGGTATCGTTTATTCCAGGAAACGCATCGTAATAAAGGAAATGTGTAGCTTCAATGCACTGCAAGTCGCTTAAAGCGTCTGCAAATGCGTTCTGTCGTGTCGGACGGACAAACAAGGTCAATATTTATGAACGTGTAATCGGTGTCACCTGTCAACATCATTTATATGGGATTATGTTGTTTCTGTGTGCTTTTAAAGCTAGTCTGTGGACGCAAGGACGATTAGTTTTAGTATTTCGCCTTTAATAGATAAACACCGTGTTTACTGTACTGTTTGATTCGCCTTCAAGCATATGTTAACTTACCGTGTTTTGTGTACAGTTTAACAAATAATATGCAATTATTTGCGGAATTGTAAATCGAAAGCGTTAAAGGGAGAACAGTCTCAATGTATTGAGAGGCGCCCTTTGTTCAAATTTCCCGGAAGTGATGTGGGTGACGTGATGTGGGTGACGTCATGTGCTTTGTTTTTTGTAATAAACAACAACGGTAAAAAGCACTTTCTTATATGGTCGAAAGGACAAACTATCGTAGTATTTTATTTTGGGTTTTAATACTCTGACCAATTAATTAAAATACATAATGATTTTGCATTTCTGTGGTTGCATTGGCTGTTGGCTGCGTGTCTGCATCACGGGAAATCTGTCATTACACAAATGAAACATTTTAAAACATGTTGACTATCTAGTCACATTCTTAAAGGCAAAGGCGAGAGTAGTGTGCCAAAGTTACATCACCCTTAAATCATATTGCGTTAAGGCGATCACATCCTTTATAATCGTCATCTGCACTGATGTTTTCTAGACTGACCCTCTTTTACGGATGTTAATATTTGGGAATTGGTTCTTTTTGTTATTAATGACTTTTGCAAATAGGTTTTAATGAAGTTATATGCTTCCATTTGTGAAGGAAGTTGAGAGTGCTGAATGTTACCATTTCATTAATGATTCGGAGATGTGGAACTTTGTCTTCATAATTCAAGTAACAAGGGCATCTTGAAATGGCCATCTCAATGTTTGTTGTTGATATTACTTGGTGTAAATTTGTTCAAATTTAATAAATGTAAGTGGTATGGGATACTAATTACTTTTGAACAAAGTACATTTTATTCAAACTAATTGTGATTGCTTGCTTTTTATGTAAGATTAAGGTTATTTATTTTCCTATGTTCTATGTGTTTTTGTTGCAGACTAATGTTTCACATCAAAAAATATCTGTGAGTGATCTGTGTACTATGTTGTTTATGATTATTTATTGTATTACCATTGTGTTAGTCATTTAGTTGCACCTTTACAATGACAATCAAGAGAGACAAAAGACACTAATGCCATCCCATATAATTATTCAAAAGTTGCCTTTTTGGGATATACAAAACAAATAATCTGTCACTTCAATTAAACTAGTTGTTACTATTTTGTTACAATATTAGAATAGGGAAATATAAACAATACCATTAAAATAAGCAATCTTTTAAAGAACTCTACAATAAATCCAACTTAACTGCTGTGTGTAGAACTGAGGTACAATGTGGTACAAATGTGTTCAATGCTTTTGAAGTGGACAGTTTTCACAGGGTTTGTACATGTGATAGCTGGGACTTAACTTTGTTTTCTCTTTTATACAGTGTAGTCCTGGCCCGGCCTGAAGAGCTGTCAACACTTGATGTCAGTTTGGCAGGTGGACACTGTTAATTGGACACTGTCTTTGATGACCAACTGACCCAAAGAACACATTGCTAAGACGGCTCGGTCATGCAGATTTGCATTACATAACATCAGGAAAATCAGGTCTTTTCTAACAAAACATGCAACAACTTCTCGTCCAGGCCCTGGTCATTTCTAGGCTTGATTACTGCAATGCTCTTCTGGCTGGACTGTCATCATGCACAATCAAGCCTCTACAAATGATTCAGAACGCTGCAGCGCGTCTCGTCTTCAACGAGCCCAAAAGAGCCCATGTAACGCGTCTCCTCATCTCTCTGCATTGGCTACCGCTCGCTGCTCGCATCAAGTTCAAGGTCTTGACGCTTGCTTGCAGATCTATCACTGGGTCAGCACCCTCCTACTTTCACTCATTCTTACGAGTCTACGCTCCTACCAGAAGCCTGCGATCACAGAAGGAACGAAGGCTTGTGGCACCATCACAGAGAGGCACAAAATCACTCTCCAGATCATTTTCGTTCACTACTCCATGCTGGTGGAATGATCTTCCTGCCTTCATCCGTAATGCAGAATCCCTGGCAATATTCAAAAGACAGCTGAAAACAAATCTCTTTCATGAACACTTAACCTCATCTTAAAAAAAAAAAATCCTATCCCTTCATTTTCTATCCCTCTTCCCTTTAAATCTCTTCCTTGTTGTAGCAAATAATACTCTGAGAAATGTCTGAAATTTGTATTATGAGCACTTATTGTGTCTAGTTGCCTTTTCAGGTTGACTCGCTTGTTGTATTCCGCACTTGTAAGTCGCTTTGGATTAAAGCATCTGCTAAATGAATAAATGTAAATGTTAAAGTAATTTTAGGTAAAGGTTTAGTGATGGTGGATGTGGAGTATTGCAAACCAAGAAGGTCTTTTAATGTCATATTAGCAAGTGAAGAGAGTGAAGTCAAAAGTTTGTCACAGTCAAAACTGTGAAGAACAATTTAAGTTTCCACTGGAAAACTTAAACTGTCTGTTACTGGCTGGGCTGGATTAGCACGTAATGGAACAGTTAAACAAAGAGATTTGGCCCGCCAGTTGAAAAGCAGCTTCTGACATTGTAGACAGTGTCATCCAGCTGTGAGGGGTCAATGATGGAAGAGCTTGAAGTCTCTGTAACAGATACAAATGTCATGCATAACTTGACTTCCTGATAAACATTTCTTAACATGAATGTGCTGAAATGGTAACCAATTGAGAAACGTTCATTTAATGTTAACTTGTAATTAAAAAGATATGTTAATGTACTGACAGTTAATTAAAATCGGGTATGTTTGGATGTCATGAAATCATGAAATTACAGTAATTTCTGATATTACAAAGTGCCATTTGTTTTTGGTAGGTGCTGCTGTTGTTTAATGCTGTATGTCAGGGTATTGTGAAGGTGTTTATTAGTGGTGTAACAATATTTGAAATCACACCGAAACATTGTGGTATGTCTATGGCACAAACATTAAGGTTGACCTCACTTTACCTTGTGTTACAAAACCAAGTTTTCTTCCCTGACATTTGATTAAACAGTATTTTTAACTACTAACAGCACATTTGTTGCATTTGTACTTCATACATATTGTCTGTTTTTAACACACTGTGTATAAAATGTACCTCAGAAGAGTAATGACTTTTAGGAACAAGGTTATCTCTCAGGACTTAATCTGTTGATATCGTCAATGCATTTTTATAACTTTAAAATGCCCATATTTAACACCTCTGGTTTCCATTGACAAAGTAAGTTTAACTTAGTTATGAATGGTATATTTAAGTACGTATATTCCAAACAATTGGTATATTGTTACACCGCTAGTATTTATCTCAAATGGGTGATGGCAAAGACATTATGGATTTGAACTCTTTTCTGTTAAGACAGAAACAAGAATCTTATCCATTTATTTTATGATTGTATTTACACAAACGATTGTATTTACACAAACTATTGTGATATACACCAAACTGGTAAAAAGAACACAGCATTAAAATGCAACAATGCAAAATGAATTTTCTTATATATGGAAAAGTATTTATCCACAAATGTAAATAAACAATTGTACTAATTTTAAAGTCATTTGCATGCAAAATAAACCAGACATAAAGCAGACATAAACTATGAACTATGAATCCTTAAGTCTTCCATTTATATGCTCTGTGATGCTGAAATGTTAATTGATTGTCAATGTTGTGTTAATGTTGACTTTTTGTTTTATTTACTGCTTGCCTTGGTATAATGATATATGATATGACTTGCCTTGAATTGTAGTTTAAAGTTCAAGAGACGACAATAAAAGTGAAAATGTCTAATGCTTGTTGTCATGTTTTTAGCTCCAGCCAACTTCAACACATCTGCCTGAACGTTTCTAGCACTGTATTTCTCAGGGGACCGGGACCCAAGGAGCCTCAAACTTCTAAGGGGGCCTTAAGATTAATTTTTTTTTTTCAAATAAGACAGTTATAGTAAGCTAAAAAACAACATTAACAACAAAAAATTTCGATTTTTCTTTTAGTGTTTGGTTTTGTTTTTATACGAAACCTTTTCTTATCGTTTTTATTCCTTGCCACCGGCGCCTTGTTGGCTTGTTTACTGGGACATTGCTGACGTTATCTTAGGGTTTTTAAATTGTTAATGCTGTTTTCTTTTAATATAATGATCTAACAACAGTCTTTAAAGACTTTATTTAACCCCTTTCCCTTTCTCTTTCTTTTCATTCGCACATTCATTATGCAATGTTAAGAAATACATTTTGCAATACCATGAAATATTGCTCCTGTTCTTTAAAATGTGTCTATGGGTCATTTCTATGTAAGCTAGAAAGGCATATGTAGTTTGATATCAGCCATCTTGTTACTTGATTAAATGTTGCTTAGTCTCAGAAAAAGTATATTCGCAGATGTTTACTTTTATCTCACTTTGGTGTTTTATTATCTTAAAAACAAAACACTCCAATCTGACTTATTATAAATTGGATGGTTGTCTTTATTATAGACATGGCATTCACCATCACCATGGGTAGTCTACAGATGAGTTCTACAATATGATTGGCTGTCTACGGTGCCTCTAGAGCCCCAGCCAATCAGAAGATTTAGCTGAATTAAACAACCCAGCGTCTATGTCCTCTGATTGGCGGTCTACAGTCGGATTCTGCCGTGACGACAGAGACTCGGCCAATTACATGGCATGTCAATGTCTACGGACACCGTAGTGGAAATCTGGACTGCATCATTGACTTTAGTGAAATGTGTCGTATATACCACAACTTTAAACAAACGAGCTTTTCAGATTAAACGGTTCATAAAACTAAAATTATGTCGTGTTGCAAAGAGGTTGTGAAGCAAAACATGGCAAAATCAACGTTCAAAGCAAACTGTCAAATAAAGCATCGCTATTATTAAAATATAAGCATGTGGGCTTGAGGATGCGCTTTCCTTTTTACAATTCCCCTTTATGATTCCTTACGATTCGTTTGTGTTGTACTTTGACAGCAACATTCCTTATAAATAAAAGTATCTAGACTGACAGCGAATTGAATTGAAAGATTTCCAAATAAAACTTAAACAAAACAGTGGTAGCGGCGGCCAAAAAGCGTACGGCCTGTCGATGATCGAATTATAAAATAAAAATACGATAAAATAATATAAAAACGAAGTTTAACTTTTAATCTTGAAAACGGCCTTAAAAAGAGCTAATAAATTAGAAACTAAAATAACTGATAAATTAATAGACAGTTCTGAAGCTTTAATTTTTTTTCAAAAAAATTCTAGACATTTATAAAATTAAAAAATAAATAAACAAGCAGATTAAAATTTGTAACTTATATTTTAATTAAAAATAATATTTTAACGGTTTTAAATACCGATTTATCATAGTTTAGGTCCTCTCTGAGGGCCCTGGCAGTTCATCCTTCTAGGTGCAGCAGAGCGCTGGCTTAATTGTTTATAAAGGGAGCATGTATGCATGTAAACAGGTAAACATATTTAACACACAAACAATTATGTACATATTTTAATATTTTTATTTTTTTTTTTTGCCCACCCTCCCACCCTATTTGTTTTTTGTTTTGTTTTGCTGCTTCTGCATATCTGGACTTATCTAATTGCCTGTACTAAGATCTTTTTCACTCCAGAGCTCTTTCCTAACCTTTATTTCTTCTTAAACCATTCATATTCCTTTCCTGACCTTTATTTCTTCTTAAACCATTCATATTCCTTTCCTGACCTTTATTTCTTCTTAAGCCATTCAAATTCTAAGAGCTGCTCTAATGTTGGTCTGGTAGCTGGAATAAAGGCCAAGCACTGGTTTATCACATGCTGGCATTCTGTATAAGTGTTGACAAGAGCACATATTAGTCATTTGTTAATGTTTCAAATTATTACACTGCTTTATTACCAAACACGTTTCAGAAGCTGTTGTTTTACTTGACAGTGTTAGTGCATTAAAATATAAAAGTTTTAAAATTAAAGAAATATCTTGTATTTGTTTCTATTTACATTCTATTTTCTATTCTAGAAATGTATTTCTAGAAAATTCCATTCTATTTTCTGTTCAAGGAAATTGTATTTGGTAAGAACTCTCACAGATTGTGGATATTAAGCTTGTGTTTAATAACAATTGTTTTTTTGTATTTATTTATTTGTTACTGCTGTTCACTCACCCCAGGTTAAACTTAAGGTGTAAAATGCTGGATCATTTCTAAAAATGTCAGCATATGTTGTGAATCGCTGATGTCCACAAACCATTTTGAACAACACAATACCCAAACTCATGACTGTATCTGCAACTGCATACAATTGCCCTGTAATGGATGAAAAAGATGAGCAAAAATTATCAGTGAGATCTTGTTTATCCTGATGTCATTTAACATATAAATGTGTAAACATCCGATCCATCAGTACATTTTAATACTGGAGGAACGATGAACTTGGGTCACGTACACTTATATCACATTAAGGATTATTGCTATGGCAACAAAAAGTCAACTTACTACTGTACATGGTGCCTCTGATGCCACAATTCTCAACAAGGTTGCCGCACCCAAAGTCTATGATTTTGAGTGTCAGCGTCTTTGTATTGACCAGAATGTTGTCCACCTTCAAGTCGCCATGGTAGACGCCCTGATCAATGCAGTGTTTGGCCCCAAGCACTGCTTGGAGCATCAGATCACGTGCCAGCGACTCACACAGAAAACCTCCATTGAGCTCAATGAATTTAATCAAGGTCACACAGGGCTGAGGGTATTCCAAAATGAGAATGTGCCGTTGTTCCTCTTCAAACCAGTCCAACATTTGTACAATGTGGGGACTTCTCTGAGGTTTTTGTACCAGCAAATTTAGAGCCACTTCAGGTATCAGTGGCATTGGATACCCAGGCTAGTAAAGAAAAATTGTTAAACAAAAGGTTAGTTGACTACAAGTAATATTTCTATTTCTCATTTGTATTGGAATATATTAAGGTATGAAAGTCTGTGACTACTAAACATGGATCATTCTAATTTAATATTTTTTAACTCAAATTATAACTAAACATTCTCAGAATGTTTGCTAACATTCCCAAAAGGTTCTCTCAAATTTATCAAAAATGTTCATACAGGAACATTAGTAGAATGCTTTTAATGTTATATATCAAGAATTTTCTTTAGTGGAGTGTTTATTCAAACCTTTTATTAATCTGTAAAGTTTTTAAGTGTTCTTTTAACTAGGCAAAATGTTAATGTCTAAAATTACTGCATAGCACTACTTCTATGAATCCTCATTATTGTACACTAAAAATTATTTTTTTAATTGTTTAGTTGTAAAATTCTCTCTTTATTTCCAGATTTAAATCAGAATATCTCAGCTTTTCTTAGCATGGTCTCAGACTTTTGGACTCTACTGATAATAAATACGTTTAGAAATAATAATAATGGTTCTTGCCAATAGTTACAAACTATTACTTACAATAGTTAACAAACGGTCTACATGCCTCCTCTTAGGAATAATTTTGATGGCAACCTACAAAGGTAAATTAATCATATGTAAGCTTTATAGTGACATTCTGCAGTCTATAAATTGGTTTACACATAACTGGATTAAAACACGGCACTTTGATTTATATATAAGGACACAATGTAAAATGTTTGTCAAATATAGCGAGAGCAGTTCTACCTGTTGGCCATCAGGTTTTCGAGTCCCCTTAAACACAGTGCCAAATCCACCCCTTCCCAGTTGCTCCCCCATTTTATAAAGTATTGAAAATGTTCCTGAAAAACAATAAATAAAAAAAAAGGCATGAGATTTTAGTTTCTTTGATTGTCCCACATGAAGGCCAATAGCAGTGCTATTGACAGAATAAATGCTACGAGTCATTCATTACAAATGCAATTCAGCAAAATGTTTGAGATAAAGAATGAATGAAACAGCACAACAATCATTTAAAACCCCTAAATATTACTTTAAATAGGGAATCAGGGAAATTGAAAAGGAAAAGCTTAAGCGTCTGATCCAAAAGAACTTATTACATATTAAGTGCTGAAGTATTAGACAAATCAGGCTGGCATATAAATACATTTACAGTGTAACTAGGCACAGGTGTGCAACAATTACAAGAGGAAAAGGTGACAGACAATAAAAAGCAGGACAGAATGAAAATAAACTGGAAGATTATGGCAGTGTACTCACCAACTGGCAGGGGATCTTCGGGAACCGATGACTTGAATCCTGATAGATCTGATTGGGGATCAGCTGGCTTTTGATGAGCAGGTGGCTCAAGGTTTGATGGACCAGGCTGGGAATCATCTAGATCTAGGAAAGCTGTTGGTTTAAGTCCAGATGGACCTGATTGAGGATCAGTTGGATCCTGGCAAGTTGTTTCTTTTAGGTTACATAGACCAGGCTGGCAATTAGCTGGTTCTTGGAAAGCTGTCGGCACAAGTCCAGATGTATCTTCTTGGTTAGCAGCTTTATCTTGAGGAGCACTTGGCTCCAGGTTGAATAGACCTGGCTGAGGATCAGCTGTTTCTTGAACAGCTGTTTGCTCCATGTTACATAAACCAGACTGGCAATTAGCTGGTTTTTGGAAATCTACTGGTTTGAGTCCAGATGGACCTTGTTGATCAGATGTATCCTGATCAGGCTGTAATGTAAGTGGAACCACTTTCTTGCCTCTGTGGCCAAAGGTTCGCTTTACAGCCCGCCATGTTCTCTGGAAGAAGGCAGAGATACCTTTCTTCTTCCGCATTTTGGTTTGATTTTCTAAACAAAAAAGAGCAATAAAACATTAATAATAAAAGTTAGCACCAGCTACCAAAAATATATAACTTAAGTCAAAAATACTTAACTTGAAATTTTAAAATTAACTACCAGGGCATTTCTGTATGGTAAAGTTTTTGCGCAGTTATCAAAGCAAAATTTCAGGCCACCAAAGCTAATTTAATGTATATTCATCTCGTTTGGCTCTTTTACTTAATACAAGCTGTGCTTACATCATGCATTTCTCATAAAAACACAGTGTGATCTTTACCACTGTAAAGATGTGATCATTTAAAGATGTAAGCGTACTAAACGTTTACAATGGGTTATTTGTGTACATTCACTTATTATTGTAACAGTGGGTGGGTTGCACCAACAAGGATTAGGTCTAAACCTAGATTAAACTCTATTTAATTTAATCCTTGTTGATGCAACCCCTATATGTTTCTTCACGTTATTATGGTTTATCATTATAATGGTGTGGCTGACCTGTTGGGCTTTTCTCCATAGTTTTAGGAGAAGCCTCTTGTTCTGTAACCCCTGTAGGGGCGGTGGTTTTCCCACCCGCGGCTAGTTTAACGCTTCTCAACATCAGCTGAACGTCCTCCGACACTCCGCTGCTGTTTAGGGTCTCCGCTGATTTGCGCGCAGGTGTTAATGTAGAGTTAACAATGATGCTTAGCTGTCAACTCTGATGTACTTGTAAACTGTCTGTATAAACTCCTAAACTCTCTCTGTAAAGACCGGCACTGCTCCAGTGATGGCCCCTGCCTCCGCACGGGTTCTCACTGAACTGAAGCGATTCTGCAAAAGCGTCGAGTGATCGTCCTCGACTCCTCTCGGATTCTCACGGAACGATTGTGCAAAAGCGTCAAGTGATTGTGCTAGTCTCTGCTCGGATTGTAACAACTAAAAAGGTTTTGCAAAAGCGTCAGGTGATCGTCCTCGACTCCTCTCGGATTCTCACGGAACGGTTCTGCAAAAGCGTCAAGTGATCGTCTTCGCCTCTGCTCAGATTCTCACTAAACTGAAGCGATTCCCCGCAAGAGCGAGCTTTATAGGTTTTCTGGACGTTACGTCATCGGCCGTATGTGACGTCATACGTTCCGTTGATGATCATTGGCTGTGATGGTGACCAATAATGTTTCCTGCTGTTGAAAAAGAGTGACGTCGCTCTAACGCAGTCACAGCGGCTCTTAGTTTCAAACCAGTCCGTGCAGTCCACCGATTTGAATAGGACAACCAGAAACGTTTGGTCAATATTGCAAAATAAACAAGGAAACCAACTGCAGTCATCAAAACAAAATATATGCAGTGAGAGGGTAGATAAGCTTTTTTCTCTTCTTTTAAATCGGCAGTCCTCATGGAAACTCATTTAACCTCCGACAGGGAAACCTCCGACATGCTTTTCTAAAGTATAGTAACTAAACCTGATTGTTAATATGATGTTCATATGATAGTAATATGATTATAAGTATAACATATTGTGGTAGCTTTGGCACCTGACAAACAGTTTGACTAATTTCAGACATTGTTATATTATAGCCCCACTAGCCATCGCTGTAGGTTTTGCCTTTTAGTGCCTCACAGGCAAAATCCGGCAGAAAATACACAGACGAGTTTTGTGAGGAAAAAGTCTGATTCGAGTACTTCAGAAGAAGCGAAACGGTTAAGTTCAGTGTCTGTGTATGTCTGCTGTAATGTGTCTGTCAGAACCAGGATAATTGTATCAATAATAATAATAATAATAATAACAGTAAATTAATTATAAATAATCAGTAAATGAGCGCACCTGTGACGTGCAATCTTCATTGCTTATTAATGTAAGGCGAAATACATCGATTAAGCATTGCGCTTGAGACCCATTTTAACAAGTTGCTAGGACTTGTATAAACACTGTGGCTCTGGGTGGCCAAATTATGATGTGATTGTTTGTGAATTTAAAGTAGTGGTATGATTTAAATCGATTACGTTATCAGTGTAACGTTAGCTAACGTTGCATACGATAATCTCTGGTTGTGCAATGTTGAGGCTGGGGTATAGCGTTTTAACTGAGCGTTTTACTCTTTCTCTTTCAGTCACCCGAACTGAGAAGGATATAAAAAATCAAGTGGGCAAACTCTCCATTGTACGTTTGTTGTGGCGATTCTGCCCTTCAATTTGGAGACTTGGATGAACAAACGCAGTTGTGAGGCGAGTTGACTAGCTAACCGGAAAGTAAGTGCTGTTTAACACACATATACACTTTCATATATCCTCTGTGAAGTTTGTCCCATCATTGGATTCGTAGCATCATTCTTGGCGTGGTGTTCATGTGTTTTGGAGGAGAAATGGCTTAATCTGAAATTTCATTCTAGTGACTGAGATTGTTGCTGGCACCGATGGACAGTTTTGCAACAGAATGGCAGCTTGACAGCCTAAACAACTTTTAAAGGTAAGTTTCTATTAATAATAATAATAATAAAATGATATTATCTTTTTGTATACCTTTTACATTATATGTTATTATATATATATATATTTTGTTTCCATGTCTCAACCATGAGTTCACAGGGACACCTGAAACATACAGACCTGTCACTGGTTCAGTCAGATGAGCAGACCCTACTCCTCTCTGTTCAGAAACATCACCACACATCAATGGATACAGTAAGCACCACTTGACACAAACAATATAAGATGGACTTCTTTAATACTTTTTGAATGATTTAAATGTCTGCTTAACACCCTGGTTGTCTGCTTTCTGTGTTGCTTGTGTGGAAAAACAAACTCATTAAAATCATATTCAAAATCACAAGGAATGTTGTTGTATTGTATTATAGAACAACAGTAATTATAATATTTCATTCTTTTGTTATTTATTTGACTTGAGTGTAAGAACAATTATAAAAGGAAAGTAATTTCAGCAATGTATGAACGGCAGTATACTTAAGATGACAGACCGGTCTGATGGGTTGTTATGTTGTATTATTTGCCTGTTAAAATAAAATAAGAATATCCCATATAACAGCTAGAACTTTGGACTTACTACATCAACGATAAGAGGAATATATTTTGCGCTGTATCCTATCCAAACAGCTTTTGTTGTAGCAGCTAAACTAAAATAAATGTGACGATCTGACACCATAGAATTAGCAAAAAAACACCTGAAAAATATGGGACGTGACATGATCAAACTGGGGTGTTGTCCTTCTAGCTCATATTTAGGTTAGTGTATATTATCCCTTGGCACACAATTTTCCACAAATAAAAGGATTATTTGTGCTTTCTATATGCTGCTGCATTGAGAAGCGTGGACGCACATAGAGTAGCAGCAGTGCAGCCAGCAGATGGGCCTGACTGCCACAGGCCCTTCACTATGGCAAAACAATTATTTCGTTGCTTTTAAAGAAATTACAAACATGATTATGCCGTCTCAAGTAAAATGTGATGCTGAATGAATGATGAACATCTGAAGGAAATATAGAATGACTAACTAAAAATCAATCAACAGCGTAAAAAATGTTAATTTGTATATTTCTAGTGTATATAGAATAAGCAATATCACACGAAGACATGAAAAGAAATACCTGCATGTAGAGTCTAAATGGTTTTTATGAGGGCTAGATTAATTCGACATTATGTCTTAGTTCTTTGAACCATAAAATGCAGGCTTCTTTTCTGAGAATTTGTAAATGTACCTATAAAGAACTTTGTCACTTAAAGAAAAAAAGAGGTAATCAAATAACGTGTAAATGTATTTGACTTTGAGACCCAATACGTTTCCACTGTATTTTTTGCAGTTGCAGCGAGTCAAGATGATGTTAACTGATGATAATGAATCAAGATGGACAGAAGCGAGTTTTCTCTGGCGTCCTTTCAAAACCAACGGAGGCCCGTGATTGGTAGTGGTTGAACATGACGTCACTTAAATACCCAGGAGAGTGACATCCCATCAGGCCAATGGGAGAGCGGATGGACCTACGGGAAGCCACAGCACGAAAGAAGAAAAAAGGAGAGAAAACAGATACACCGGCAGGACGTACCACCTTGTTTTATGCTCAGGCTTTTTTTAACAATGCAACACTGATTACTGCACTAAGCAATCATACCAGACGATAAGCAGACACCAGACTGCAGTACATATAAAAATGCCAAGGGTATTTATATTTAGGATCGTTAATGTAGTCAATTGTTATTTGGTATCCAGTTCAGCTGGTGGATATGTAAGTTATGCTTTATATTGTGAAGTCTTTGCAGCAAACGTAAATTCCCCATAGAACAATTAAGAGCTGTTATTTTTTATGTTATGATTATTTCCAGGTTACTCAAAGGCTCATCTGAAGGGAAGATAAAGTGTTCAGGACACGCAAACCTTACAGGAACTGTTACTTGTGCTGTAGGCGGCATGGGGAGGTGTAATGCGATCTTCTGTTTGGGCTACAGCATATTCTCAGCGTCTGACAGATACAGATTAAACTGATCAGATATTATAAATTATTAAAGCAATGAAGTACTATTAAAGAAATATTTAGTTGTAGCAGGTTATTTTTGATGTTTACAATACAAGTAGTTTTAACGCATCTTCACAGAAACAACATTCCCTAATGTCCTAAACTTTTAAAGCCCCGCATGTATTCATGTCTAATTGATATATAAACATGTTCAAATACAGTGGTGACATCCCTCACTAACCAGTACCGTTGGTATAACATTTTAAGTCTCGTTTTAAAAAATATCTGTCTCTCAGCTGGCCTTTTCATGTCAAAGTAGTTTATGCGTGAATCCCTCAAAAAATAAGTTACCATCCTGTCCAGACAATTATATTTTTAAAATAAATAAAATAGTTTGCAGTAATTTAAAGGCCCAAAGTTTTTATTTTATGTGACCCAGACACGTTCTTGAGATGCCTTGTGAAATTATACTAACAGTATCATTTTATGTTTAACATTTAGTATAGTATATATGGAGTTATATAGTATAAATGGATTGACACTTCCCCGTTTACATAAAATTGTGATGTAATTCCGTAGAATATTCCTCTACACAGTTATGGGAATTATGTTGTGACGAAAGGAAATAATAAATAAATTAAATGTTATATTAATATTTTTTTAATAACAAAGTAATATGTTGGCACAATTATATTTTTATCTAGAATAATAATTTTAAATATTACTGTTGCTATTAAACGTATACATACGTGGGTACATGGTCTACTTGATCTTAAGATAACCAAATTAACTAAACTTGCATTAAAGTACAGCAGCATATTTACAGCAGCATAAATACTTTCCAGGTCTTAACATTTTAGATATCTAAAGTACCAGCAAACAAATTCTATTATTCTGTCGTGCAGTTTACAGAGTCAAAAGTCAAAAACTATACTACAACGTTTGTTGAAATTTTAAAGTGAATATAATTGTAATAAAATCGAAATAAAATCGTACAAATCTCGGTTGCGGTTGAGGCTATAAGCAGAAGTTTTATTAATAATTTATTTTAGTAACACCATTTTTTTTATTAATCATTGGTATACAGTAACCGTATTTTAACCATTATATTTGTAGTAAAACTTTGGTAAAATGCTTAGCATTCTTACCATACAATCGTTTAACTATAGTAACACAATGATCTTTAGGTCACAAATGTGTGTGTGTGTACACACACACACACCTTTATATATAGACCTAAAAATAACCATTGTGTTATAACCATTGTCTGATATATACGCTGTAAAAAAAACTTAAGTTTTTTAAGTTTAATCAACTTGGCTATACAAGTAATTTCAACATACAATTTGAAATCCTGACTGGTATAATTAAAAAAAAATAGGTTAAGCAATTTTTCAACCATTTCTTTAAAGTTACAGCAACTCAAGACCAGTCAAGATTACAAAGAGTAAGTTGAAATGACCTGTGCAGCCAATTTAAAAATTTAAAGCAGTGAGGTTTTTTTACAGTGTACGGATATATCAGTTGTTCGGAACCGTGTGTAAATACATGTGAATGTAAATACATTTGAAACACTCACTGGTGTGCTGGTGAAAATCGAACTTTAGCGCAGGTACATTGTTACGTCATAATCACAGTAAGACGCTTAGAACGTTCAGAGGATATAAATATGAGTGCACACCGTCACATCACGCATTCGTACTTAATCGTTTCACGGTGTAAGTATGTTCAACCACTGTAAAAGATATCTTGATTATTTTCATGATTAGTTTATGCCAATGTACACGAGCCGGGTTTCTTACATCTATATAATGACATTTAATTGATCGGTGAATCCCGCCGTGATACTAACAGCCAGACTTTACATTTCTACAACGCTTCTCATTTAAAGTTTCTTTAAAACAATAACTGTGCTAGACAAATAGAAAATGCCTTCATTCAGTAATACGTCATAATTCATTTATAATGTTTATAATTCATTTATAATGTTTATACTTTGTTATATCAAGTTTTACACCATGTGTGATGTTTTTGAAATGCTGGCTTATATTTTCCTGTGATTATTATTTATCTGTGAAATATCATTTAAAATGTATCATTAATTTATTAATGTATTTATTATTGTAGTTAGCTATTGTGTTAAGTTCACTTAAGCGCTTTCCGAAATTTCCAGTGCTAATATCTTTCTCTTTCTCTTTCTCTTACAGTTTTTACGGATACGTTGTTTTGCACTGCTATATTGACTATCGTCCGTATATCTTTTGCAAAATCTTTACTATCTTTACTTTATTTTTAATGGCGCATATGAATAGTCTTTTTCCCATCCAGGACGTTGATCCTGCCATCATTGCCGCTGGGCCCTTAATCCAACCTGCTGTTTTACCGGCTTTTGCTAGGAGAAACAGAGTGCGGGTAAGTTTGTTATGTGTTTTCTTATGCATTTGTTGTGTAATATATATATATATAATATATATATATATATATAATATATATATAATTAATATTCTATAAGCTCTTAATATAAAAGCATGTTATTGCCTTGTGTGAAATACCTAAAGAAAGAGAAAGCTGTATGAGCATCTTATTTAGGAGAAACTGGGGCTAGTTATCATAGTTATCACACTTACATGAATATGTCTAAGAGAAGATTTACTTTTAAAAAACAATTTCTAAATACATATATAGAAAAGTTTATTGAAGGTTGTGACTTTTGAATTGTGCTTTGACTATACCTTTTATGACACTAGCCCTGGTCTCCCTATATTGTATATATTAAAAAACTATCCTATGATGTGTTGAGATTATATGTATACATCATGCTGTTTCTGCTTATTCTCCCTTTTAGATTAACATCAAGGACCCCCGGCAAGGTGGAGTTGATGTTACTGATTTGATTTTTTCGGGAGTTTCTAGACAGCAGCGAGAGGACCCACTGGAGAACACCATTCCAGAGCTGGTTCCGAGTGTTGCGACACTGGAGGCAATTCAAACCTCTAGTGTGGCAATCACACGAGAGCCAGTGGGGACCTCGCCTAAGAGCCTGTCGGGGCTCCCCGCACAGCTTGAGGAAGGATTTCATCCAACGCCCTCAGCTGAGCATATTACACAGGAGAGCTCCGAGGAGCTCTCAGTTCAGAGCCTGGCTGGTAATCCAGCCCAGGCTCCAGCTAAGCAGCAATATTTAAACATTTCAGCAGAGAAGGTCGGTGTACATCTAGCCGACCTGGAGCAGTTTTTCTTCCAGAGCCTGGCAGAGAATCCAGCACAGTCTGCAGTGAAGGAGCAGCGTTCAAACATTTCAGCGGAACAAAGTGGTATAGTTGATCTATGCGACTTAGAGAAATCTTTCTTTGACAGCCTGGCTGAGAATGTAGCACTGGCTGGAATTGAGGAGCAAGATTCCTCAAATGATTTAACTGAGCAAGTCGGTATACATTTAGCCGACTTGGAACAGTCTTTATTTGACAGCCTGGCTGAGAATATAGCACAGGCTGCAACTGAGGAGCAAGATTCCTCAAATGATTTAACTGAGCAAGTCGGTATACATTTAGCCGACTTGGAACAGTCTTTATTTGACAGCCTGGCTGAGAATATAGCACAGGCTGCAGCTGAGGAGCAAGATTCCTCAAATGTTAATGCTAAGCTAGTCAGTTTACATCAGGACAGCTTAAAGCAGCATATACTACAGAGCCTGCCTGGGAATCCAGCACAGGAAGTAGTTGAGGGGCAAAATCCCTCAAACCAATTGCATGAGCCGGTCATATTAAGACACGATGGCTCAGAGCAGACCCCATTCCAGAGTCTGCCTATAATAACAGCACAGGCTAAAGTGGACGAAAAATGGCCTGTAAGTCTGATAGATGAGCCAGTCATTTTAGGACAGGATGGCTCAGAACAGTCCTCATTAAGGACACAGTCCACAACCATGGTGCAGTTCGAAGAGACAGAAGAGAAAGAAGCACCACCTGCAGAGAGGAAATATAGCAGAGAGTTCCTCCTGAGTTTACAATTTATGCCTCCTTGTCTGAAGAAGCCAGAGGGACTTCCAGGAATCTCTATTATTTTGGACAAGGTAAGTCACTGTTATCCACATGGTCATATATCAAATATCAGAGTTTATCCATGTATATAAATAATTAGTTCTTAACTATTAGAAAATGATCATTGAGGATCATTGGCTTGTCCCTCCTATTTTTTATTTTACTTAATTTTTTTTACTTCAGACCGTGACTTCAACAAAACTGTTTTTAAATTCTCTTGGAAATTCTCTGTAACACTGTATTATTTTAACATATTGTATTCTGTGACCAAGATCATAGTCTTTGTAAATCATATTCCCTTCATGTTAAAATAATGAAAGCTATAAGAATTTGGTCTCTTCCTTCAAGGGGGTTGAAAATGTGCGTCGGTCACCTAGACGCAAAATTATCAAAGTGCAGCAGGATCGAGACATCCAGCTAAACAAGTCAGGCAATGCTTGGAAGCCTGCGTTGAGGAGAAACGAAAATACCTCTGAAGGTTCAGAGAGGCAAAAAACTGAGGTATGTTTATTCATATTGGCTTGAGCCAGTTACACATTGCATTGAACTGAATTTATTTGCAATAAATAAAAAAAAAAAACATGCACTTCTGACTGAACATTTACAATAAGCCATCATTTCTAATACACTAGGGTTGCATAACTAGCAACTGCCCTGATAATTATTTTCTTCTTGCCCAAATGCTGTTCTTTACCAATCACTGAAATTCTCTGTGTACAGAGAGAAAAACCTTCACAAAATTCCTTGCCGGAATTCCTTGTCCTGCATAGCGTTTAGTAATTTACACATGTATTTTTTTGTAGGAAGTTCTCCGGACGTTCAGGAGTATCCTCAACAAATTGACACCTCAGAAGTTCGACCAGCTGATGAAGCAGGTTGACGTCCTCCAGATCAACACAGAGGAGCGACTAAGGGGTGTTGTTGAGCTGGTGTTCGAGAAAGCCATCTCAGAACCCAGCTTTGCCTGCACATACAGTAGCATGTGTAAAAGAATGGCCCAGGTGAGTCACATGTTTATCCAATATTAAGTGTTCCTTCAAAGCTATAGAGGTTTATAGTTAGCTTACTACACCTATGATTGTTTATTCCTAATATTTTTTGAATAGGGTTTGAATTGAGTTTAGAAAGACATGGAGCTTTAGAGTAAATCTGCTTAGTTTAAAACATTGCATGAAAAGACCAGATCCTAAATGCAGTTATTTGTGTATTTTTTGGTTTGTAGTTGACTGTACACGTGCCCCATCAGCCTACATTAAAGACAAACTTTAGGTCACTTCTGCTTCAGCTCTGTCGGAAGCAGTTTTACCAGGACCAAGATGATTTCTCCACGGATGGGAAGATGGAGGCATCAGTAAGTGCTTTGGTACTCGAAAAACCTTTTAATATTTTCTTCTAAAAACACATATTTTTCTATTTCTTTATACTACTATTCTTATAAGTGTAAACTGTATTATCAGAAATTATATAATCAGTCAGTCAAGACTGGCAAGTTATTTTTACCAAATAAAATACATTAAAAAATAATTTCATATTTATAATTTGCTGTAGGGCTTTATTTAGATTTAAAATTTAGATTTAATAGTGTGGGTATGATATCTGAGCTTAATTTAATGATTTTTTTCACAATAGAGTGTTTTTTAACTTCTCTCTCTCTTCTCAGACTGGTGAACATCTTACAAGCACAAGATCAAAACAAATGACCAGAAAACACGCTCTGGGTAATATTAGGTTTATCTGTGAGCTCTTTAAACAAGACATGCTTACAGGGGCCGTAATGCTTGACATAGTCCGAAAATTAACACAAAACATCAATGACGAGTCATTGGAGTGCCTCTGCACTCTGCTCACCACGGTGGGCAAAGAACTAGACAAGGAGAATAAAATGGATGTACACTTCATCCAGTTGAAAAAATTGGTGAAGGAGCGAAAAACATCTTCGCGCATCCGTTTTATGATTCAGGATGTCTTGGACATGCGACTGGTGAGTTGTGAGATTTTTAGTGTTTCATAATTAACATGTGTAGAAGTTTTATAATAGTAATCATTTTCTTCTCCTTTTACTTCAGAATGTTTGGATGCCACGGAGGACAGATCTGGGTCCCAAAACCATCACCCAGATACACGATGAGGCCAAGATGGAGGAAGAGGAACAGCAGAGGATGGTCAGGCCTCTGCAGTTCCAGCAAAAGAAGAAAAAAGCTGACCAAAGCCCCATTTCATTTAGGCCACAATGCCCACCGTTTATGTCCCCAGCCCCACACCAAAAAAGACAGACCCCCGAGCTGGCCCAAATCCCATCCTCATCCCCAGCCCCACCTGAAGAGCCCATGGAAGCCGAAGAGACCCCCCGATCAGAGACCCCCGAGCTGGCCCAAATCTCATCCTCATCCCCAGTCCCATATAAAGAGGCTATGAAAGTGGAAGAGCCCCCCCAACCAAAGACCCCCGAGCTGGCCCAAATCCCATCCTCATCCCCAGCGCCACCTGAAGAGCCCATGGAAGCCGAAGAGACCCCCCGATCAGAGACCCCCGAGCTGCCCCAAATCCCATCCTCATCCCCAGTCCCATATAAAGAGGCTATGAAAGTGGAAGAGCCCCCACAACCAAAGACCCCCGAGCTGCCCCAAATCCCATCCTCATCCCCAGCCCCACCTGAAGATCCCATGGAAGCCGAAGAGACCCCCCGATCAGAGACCCCCCGATCAGAGACCCCCAGATCAGAGACCCCCGAGCTGCCCCAAATCCCATCCTTGACCCCAACGCCAACGGAAGAGAAAGTTGTAGAAAATGTTCAGGATTTGGAAGTCGAAAAAACAGAGGTGTGTTTATTTACTTTGACCTGAGTCAAACAAACATTTCATTTAGCCTTTGGTTAGCTGAATTAATTTGTATTATTCAAAACAGACAAGAGCTACAGCTAATAGTTTTTTCAGAGTTAATGAATCTGTTGTCTTTCATTAGTTGTATATTTAATTCATCCAATATCTTGCCAATGTTCAATGTTGTTTAATGTAAACAATAATGAAATTAAAATTTAATGACAACAGCAAAATTTATATTACTTGTTTGCTGTGAGGATGCTGTGTTTCACAAAATAGAAGTGCTGGAATTATAAAAAAGATTAGATTATTAATTTGTAATATTTATCAATTACTTTTTGCAGAATATATACCTAGAGGTTGTTTAACAGTGAAAACATGTCTTGAAGAGTATTCAGTAATATGTTCATGTATGTTTTATATAGGAACTTGTCCAGAATGTCAGGAATATACTCGACAAACTGACCCCTCAGACATTCGATCAGCTGAAGGACAAGATAGTGAACATACAGATCACGACAGAGGAGCAACTCAGCATTGTGATAGAGCTGGTTTATAAAAAGGCCATCTCAAAACCCAGCTTCTCCCTCACATATGCTAGTATGTGTAGATGTATGGCCACGGTGAGTCATTTGTTTTTACACTTACATAATATTGGGTATGTTTTTACCTGTCTACCTATAGTACACAGGTTCAGTGTGTCAGTGAGCTTCTAAACATCTAAAATGTTATTTCTAAAATTGATTTTGACTTCGAAATCATATGTATTTAGATTACAGCACAAAAATAACAGATCCCTGTCTAAGATACTTATGTATTGTGTTTGCAGTTAAGAGTCCCTATGAAACATCAACCATATATACAGATGGGATTCAAGTCACTTCTGCTCCAGTTCTGTTGGAGGCAGATTGAAAACGACCAGGAAACGGACATTGATATTAACATTAAACAAAAAGAGATGGAGACAGCTTCAGTAAGTGCTTAAGTTAAAAAAAAAAAAACTTTGAATGTTTCTTCAAATATAAAGACTATTTTTTAGAAAATTAAAAAAAAACATTTTTTTTTAATTAAATTAAAAATATTATGCTTTTCTAAAGATGTCATATATATTAGGCAGACTGTTTTACTGCATTTTCAATTTAATTGTATTAAATAATTTAAATGCATAATTCTGTTTCCGCCAGGCTGGTAAACTGAAACTACTGAAGCAGGAGGTAAAACAAGCAAAGAACAAAGCTAGAAGATGCTTAATCCATAATATCAACTTTCTGCTTGAGCTCTTCAAGCAAAAACTCCTGACAGAGGCTATAATGCACAAGTGCATTGTCACATTATTACAACAACAACACAGTGACAAGACACTTGAGTGCCTCTGCAACCTACTCACCACTGCTGGCAAACAACTGGATGTTGGAACAGCAAAGGTAAGTCCAGGTTCAGTTCAGGTCTAGGTATTTGTTATGCACCCTGTATATGTTTATTCCTGAGCTTTGTCAGCAAAATAGCAGCACAGTATATTGTAGATTGTGCTATGTTAATATATGCAGAACATGTCTGTATTGATTCTTGTGGATCTTAAGTTAAACTTGTGTTTATCTTTTACAGACTCAAATGGATGTACATATCAGCCAAATGGAAAAATTGGTAAAGCAGAAGGAAACATCTCCACGTGTCCGTTTGATGATGCAGGACGTCATGGACCTACGACGGGTGAGTTGTGAGATTTTCAATGTTTCAACAAAGTTGTGTAGAAATCAATATATTTTAATCAGAGTAATAACTTCTTTCCTTTCAGAATGATTGGATGCCAAAGGAGACAAATCCTGAAAACATCAGCCAGGAAAGTGAAGAGGCCAAGAATGAGAAACAGATGGAAGCACAGAAAATCGGTCGGCTATTCAAGGAAGATCCCAATCAGCCCATCTCTCTAAGACCCCAAAGCTTTACACTGCCCTCACTCTGGACCATTAACACATCTCCATCCAAGAAGCCTGCAGAGCTGCCCTCTCCCCAGATCAGATCCCCGTCCCCAGCCACAATCAAAAAAGACACACCACAACACGAAACAGAGGCCCCCGAGCTGGCCGAAATCACATCCTCGTCCCCAATCCCAACTGAAGAGCCCATGGAAGTGGAGGAGACACCCCAGCCAAAGACCTCTGAGCTGCCCCAGATACTATCCTCATCCCCAGCCCCATCTGAAGAGCCCGGAAAAGCGGAAGAGACTCCCCAACCAGAGACCCCCGAGCTGCCCCAAATCTCATCCTCTTCCTCAACCCCAAATGAAGAGCCCATGGAAGTGGAGGAGACACCCCAGCCAAAGACCTCGGAGCTGCCCCAGATACCATCCCCAGCCCCATCTGAAGAGCCCAGGAAAGCGGAAGAGACTCCCCGACCAGAGACCCCCGAGCTGCCCCAAATCACATCCTCGTCCCCAATCCCAACTGAAGAGCCCATGGAAGTGGAGGAGACACCCCAGCCAAAGACCTCTGAGCTGACCCAGATACCATCCCCAGCCCCATCTGAAGAGCCCGGGAAAGCGGAAGAGACTCCCCGACCAGAGACCCCTGAGCTGCCCCAAATCTCATCCTCTTCCTCAACCCCAAATGAAGAGCCTGTGGAAACAGAAGAAAACCACAACCAGACACCTCAGAGCTGCCACAGAGCCCATCCTTGACCCCAGTGCCATCGGAAGAGAAAGTTGTAGAGAATGTTCAGGACTTGGAAGTCGACAAAACAGAGGTGTGTTTATTTTGACCTGAGTCAAATAAACATTTCATCCAGCCTTTGGTTAGCTGGATTTATTTGTATTATTGAACTAATATTGTTTTCAGTGTTAATGAATCTGTTGTCTTTCATTAGTTGTATATTTAATTCATCCAGTATCTTGTTAATGTTCAATGTACTTTAAACAATTATGAAATGAAATGTAATGTAATGACAACAGCAACATTTAAATTACTTGCTTTCTGTTAGGATGCTGTGTTTCACAAAATAGAAGTGCTGGAATTATAAAAAAAATAATAGCAATATGTGAGAAATGTTTTTCAGTCGCAACAGTAACTGAAAATCACCATGTACAGCAAAAAGACCTCACTTAATGATAGCCAAATTAATTCTTGTTTATTTTCATTATAGATTATTTTTTATCAATTACTTGTTGCAGAATATATACCTAGAGGTTGTTTAACAGTGAAAACATGTCTTGAAGAGTATTCAGTAATATGTTCATGTATGTTTTATATAGGAACTTGTCCAGAATGTCAGGAATATACTCGACAAACTGACCCCTCAGACATTCGATCAGCTGAAGGACAAGATAGTGAACATACAGATCACGACAGAGGAGCAACTCAGCATTGTGATAGAGCTGGTTTATAAAAAGGCCATCTCAAAACCCAGCTTCTCCCTCACATATGCTAGTATGTGTAGATGTATGGCCACGGTGAGTCATTTGTTTTTACACTTACATAATATTGGGTATGTTTTTACCTGTCTACCTATAGTACACAGGTTCAGTGTGTCAGTGAGCTTCTAAACATCTAAAATGTTATTTCTAAAATTGATTTTGACCTCTAAATTATATGTATTTAGATTACAGCACAAAAATAACAGATCCCTGTCTAAGATACTTATGTATTGTGTTTGCAGTTAAGAGTCCCTATGAAACATCAACCATATATACAGATGGGATTCAAGTCACTTCTGCTCCAGTTCTGTTGGAGGCAGATTGAAAACGACCAGGAAACGGACATTGATATTAACATTAAACAAAAAGAGATGGAGACAGCTTCAGTAAGTGCTTAAGTTAAAAAAAAAAAAACTTTGAATGTTTCTTCAAATATAAAGACTATTTTTTAGAAAATTAAAAAAAACGTTTTTTTTTAATTAAATTAAAAATATTATGCTTTTCTAAAGATGTCATATATATTAGGCAGACTGTTTTACTGCATTTTCAATTTAATTGTATTAAATAATTTAAATGCATAATTCTGTTTCCGCCAGGCTGGTAAACTGAAACTACTGAAGCAGGAGGTAAAACAAGCAAAGAACAAAGCTAGAAGATGCTTAATCCATAATATCAACTTTCTGCTTGAGCTCTTCAAGCAAAAACTCCTGACAGAGGCTATAATGCACAAGTGCATTGTCACATTATTACAACAACAACACAGTGACAAGACACTTGAGTGCCTCTGCAACCTACTCACCACTGCTGGCAAACAACTGGATGTTGGAACAGCAAAGGTAAGTCCAGGTTCAGTTCAGGGTCTAGGTATTTGTATGCACCCTGTATATGTTTATTCCTGAGCTTTGTCAGCAAAATAGCAGCACAGTATATTGTAGATTGTGCTATGTTAATATATGCAGAACATGTCTGAATTGATTCTTGTGGATCTTAAGTTAAACTTGTGTTTATCTTTTACAGACTCAAATGGATGTACACATCAGCCAAATGGAAAAATTGGTAAAGCAGAAGGAAACATCTCCACGTGTCCGTTTGATGATGCAGGACGTCATGGACCTACGACGGGTGAGTTGTGAGATTTTCAATGTTTCAACAAAGTTGTGTAGAAATCAATATATTTTAATCAGAGTAATAACTTTTCCTTTCCTTTCAGAATGATTGGATGCCAAAGGAGACAAATCCTGAAAACATCAGCCAGGAAAGTGAAGAGGCCAAGAATGAGAAACAGATGGAAGCACAGAAAATCGGTCGGCTATTCAAGGAAGATCCCAATCAGCCCATCTCTCTAAGACCCCAAAGCTTTACACTGCCCTCGCTCTGGACTATTAACACATACCCATCCAAGAAGCCTGCAGAGCTGCCCTCTCACCAGATCAGATTTCCAGCTCCATCTGAAGTTCCTGTAGTGGTAGCAGATCGCCCTGAAACATTAGAGCTGCCCTCAACCCACATCAGATCCCCAGCTCCATCTGAAGATCCTATGGTAGTAACAGATCACCCCGAAACATTAGAGCTGCCCTCACCCCACATCAGATCCCCATCCCCAGCTCTAGCTGAAGTTCCTGTAGTGGTAGTAGATCGCCCTGAAACATTAGAGCTGCCCTCAACCCACATTAGATCCCCAGCTCCATCTGAAGATCCTATGGTAGTAACAGATCACCCCGAAACATTAGAGCTGCCCTCACCCCACATCAGATCCCCATCCCCAGCTCTAGCTGAAGATCCTGTAGTGGTTGCAGTTCCCCCCGAAACATTAGAGCTGCCCTCACCCCACATCAAATCCTCAGCTCCATCTGAAGATCCTGTAATGGTAGCAGATCACCTTGAAATATTAGAGCTGCCCTCACCCCACATCAGATCCCCAGCCCCATCTGAATATCTTGTAGTACTAGCAGATCACCCTGAAACATTAGAGTTGCCCTTACCCCACATCAGTGTCACGTCCCCAACCCCATCTGAGGAGACTGCTATAGTAGCAGATCACATTGAGACCTTAGAATTCCCATCATCCCAAAGCAGTTCCACATACCCAGCCCCAATGGAAGAGCATGTTGTAGAGGCAGAGCTGCCTTCACCACAGAGCAGATCCCCATCCCCCGTACCACTGGAGGAGGCAGTTAAAGAAGCATTGAAAACATCAAATACCAATGCAACCGAAACTGAGGACTCCAAGATACACTCACCCCAGAGCGAGCATACATCAATGGACTCACCTGAAGAGGCCGCAGTGGAACATGATAATAACAAAAGTAACAGAAAGACCGGACATAGGAAATCTGCAAAAGAAGAGTTAACAGTTGGCATTGTAATTATTAAGGCTGTTTCCTTTGTTATAAGGAATATATTTTATTAGGCAGCCTCCAATTAATTGTTGTGTTTAAAAAAATCTGTAAATGTGTGTTTAAAAAGTCTGTAAATGTATAGTTTTGTAAATATTTGTATTGTATATGTAAATGTTGTTATATATGTATTTTTTGTATTTTATATATTTGATGTAAATGTATATATATGTATAAAAAGAATAACGAATTCAAATAAAATATATGTAATAAATATTTGTGTGTTTGTGTCTATTTACCACATTAATAAATTGTACTAAAGGTGTTACATTTCCTATGACTTCAGTATTAGGTTAAATTAGTGTTTAAATAGGGTTATTTTGCTAGCAAAGAAAAGGGTTTTCCCTCCACAATTTTACAAAACAAGTTATGTCTCTGTTTAGTCATTTGTGCACATACATAGAAATGGTTAAAATATTAACAAGAGGAAGTAACAACTACAAATGGGCTAGTAACCTCTACATAACCACTACATAAAAGAACTCAATGTGTGTCTTAGTTAAGTTCACCTCATGCAATGGCATGAAAACGATTTGCCGCTAGGTGTCAGTATAAGTCCAACATGACAGCACAACGTACTAAAAACATAAAACTTGAATAAACTACAGAATGCTGCTTTAAAAGAAAGCTGAATGTCATGAATGAATGAATAAAAATCCTTGGTGAACTTCCAGCTTCTTGTGCATATACTTGCATATACTCGTGCACATACTTTATGTTCAATGTCAGAATCTGATTTTTGATGTTAAATGTAAGATGTCCACATCTGCAGATGATTATTTTATACATAATGAAGTTCTAAACGTAGGTTCAGGAGGAGCCTAAACCTTATTACATTATTATTATGACAAGCGTATAGAAGCTCTCTGTACCTTCCTCCTCCATGCAATACCATTATGGGGTGTTGATCTTAGAGCTCAAGCCGAGCTTAAGTTTAAACTCCCTTCAGGGACGCTGAAGCAAGTCAAGTTTGTTTACCATTAACTATTAAGACTGAATAGGCAAGTGAACTTGTGAAATGCACATAATTAACAATATAATCATCAGCATACATTTGGGCAGACCTCTGTCATTGACACAAACTAAACAACAAGGGACTTGGAAAGTGGTGTAGTTTGTGGGCAAAGTTTGCACAGTGCATTAAAAGTCCCATTTACACAGACAGCAATTTGCAGAAACAAAGCAACAGGAAGTGATTTATTTTCAGAAAAACAAAACTACCACTGGTGAGCAGATGTGGGTGTGTGACGAGACAAAGTTTTCAGTCAATGTAGTATGAACTCTCAAACACTATTGTGACAAAATCTGTGCACTGTTGAGGCCTATTAGCATCATCACATGCTAACAAAACTGAAATACTATTAATATATATATACATATACATTATATATATATATATATATATATATATATATATATATATATATACACAGTTCATTATTCTTTATAATTACTGTCATTCAGCAAAGTATATTAAAATTAAGAATACACACAGAAAGTGTAGCTGAATGGAACTACTTAAAATGTTAGTGAGTGTATGTTTAAAGTGAAGTGAAATGCAGTCAGGTTCACTGATTGTGTAATTTGTGTAACAGCTGATGCATTGTGCACACTGTATGTATGGTGGGGATTTTGGCGCTTCTTTCAGCAGGTCAGTTTGCATTGTTGCATTGTTAAATGACTGTATTTTTGTATAAGTCATTGATCTCCTTTTCATACCAGTAAATCATTTCCCACATTTTTCCAGAAGTTGTTACATTATCTGTAAATTACCATTTTGATGCTAGGTGAACAATGCAATAAGATTACCAGTATGAACATGTACGAAATTAGGACTTGCTGACACAAAACATTTGCTTTAAACTCAAAGATATTTACCGTATTATTTTATTAAAATCATAAAAAATACCTCTGAGGTACTGAAAATTAAAACACCAAAAACATTACGGACAGGACGTGTTTGCATACATTCCTGCCACGTTTTTAAACTAAAGGCCTTTTCTTTTTGACACAACATGTCATTTGATTCAGTTTCAAAACTTTGCAAAACAACTTTTCAGACACATCCATATATCTGGCACTGTTCTCACATGTTTATTCTATATGTCTTGTCCCAGAATCCTCCCTGTAAAGGAAGCATAGATTAGAAAACTTCTACTGAATGCAATCTAGCAGTTTAATAATGTCTAAACATGCTATTGATCCCTGTCAGTTACAGTGAGATCATTAGCTGGGCACCTGTTGAGCATGGCAGAAATTCAATCAGCATGACTTCACACAGCGCAGAGGCTAACTGTAATGCAATGTGTCCCACAAGACGGTGTTGCATTGTTGGTTGAGTGCAGATATTAAAAGTTAGTTTTTTTCCCTTTTGAAAAGGATTCTCACTGTTGCAATACTCTTCCACTTTCACATGAAATGATGGCTTGAATGAAAATATGCTAAACCCAGCCTATTTTTCACATTCACATTCACCCTCAGGATTTTTGATAGAAGCATTTTTCTTGATATGAAATCCCCATATTCCAAATTAAGTACATTTTCAGCACAGTTGAATTGTTGAATAGAATATATGTTAAAAGTAGCTTCAAAAGTCTGTTAGACACTTTTCAAACCTTTGAGAATAATATTAAAAATAATATTATTTAAATATATTCTTGTACAATGTACACAAATAGTTGTTAAAGTTCAGAAGTGTACATACAACTTTTTTAACTGTAAGGCTCAGAAAGGTTATGTAAATAGCTTTGTCTGTTTTTCTGCATATAGGATTTTATATGATTATGCCCATCTCCATACCACTACCAATTATTTTACTTTATATAATGGTCCCAAAATTACAGAGTGGTGAAAAGAAAAACTTTTATGCATCAACATGTCCGATCTTATCTTACTGGGCACTGAAATCTTACTAGTTTAAGCTGTGTGTAAGCAAACTGAAGGTTTGTGGTTATGTCTGGGGTTTTGCCCATGGGTAAGAGTATGTCAGTAACTTGATGGCTATTGAAATGACAGTTTGTTCTACCAAAGTTGTTTTTTGTCATAAGGCAGATGACCTTATTTCACTCTTTGTGTGAAGTGCAGGGAAAGAAACTTCAATTTAAGAGTGGCCTTTAGTATGGCAACTTACAGGGTTAAAGTTATCGAATCAATCTACCCTTTTAAAAAAGTAGCTGGCTACATTGAAGCTATTTAATGAGCCAATCATAAATCACCTTAGTACTTACCTCATTACATATTCATGCACTTTGTATAGCCTCAGAAGCTTCTAAAAACCATTTGAGATAAATGTGATTAATCAGTGATTAGTGACAAACAGTTTAACCAGCAACCATATTACTTGATTTTACAGTCTTAACAAGTATAACAAAGTTTTTTCAATTCAGGTTTATCTACAAAGAACAAAAAGCCACAGGTGTTTGAATGACATGAGGATGAGTATGACTGCTTTTTCATTTTTGGGTGAACTATCTCTTTAAGTGTCCAAAAGCATCCAAATACTTTAACTGAGAATATACCAGTATTGTATATTACAGAAAGAAGATTTTATTGTTTTTTCAACAAGTAAAAAAAGTAAGGATCATCCTTACTGCTTCTTTTCTACCTGGTTGTGCTCCACTGGGACAAATCTAAGCATCGCCTAATGGTGCCCCCTAAGGTACATTCCCAAGCCATGTTGCAGTCTCCCCAGTGTAAAACAAGCTCACCCTGACAATAACAGGCCGTCACGGTTGCAGTTCCAATGTTGTGCCTCATGGAGCAGGGGCAGCGTCTTTTTCCAAACGGCTCTGAGCTTCAGTGAGAATCATATTGGTGGCTTCCGTTCATGAAACATAATGCATTGCAGAGGCTGAAACACTTCACGCTTCCTGAGCAGACGCCTGTGCTGTGTGGGCCAAAGAGAGCCAATATCCTACCTTGACACCTTGGCTGACCCTATAGCAAAGGCTGAATGAAGGTATTTCTTGTGGGGGCTGATATCACGGTGAGCAGATGACAGAAGACTGAGGCACTGAAACATGGCCGCCCATATGCTGGAAACGTCAGAGCCTTTTCATGTTTGGACAATGTGAAAGTATCCGTTTTGTGCCTAGATGAAATTAAGTTTGCATAACACCAGACATGATGCAGAGGTCTCCTAATGGGTGGTATTTGCTAAGGCAAGAATTACTATTAATTCAGTTATTTCAGTTACTGACCTACTATTAGGTTAGTTTTAATATAGTACCATTAATTGCGACAAATTTCCAGGAGAGGGTAGAAACTGATCCAGCAATTTAACAGCAAGATACCAGAAACAAGTATTAAACATTTATTGATGAACTCAATTAAAATTCTCACACACCTGCTTATGCTAAAGGATTTAAACAATCTTGCATGTTGTATGTTCTTGTGGAACGTGTGCTATTACTGGTCTAAATAACCTATTCAATTTTGATAATAAACATCATGTATGGGCAAGCACACTTCAGCACTTCAGAAACCGTCTTTACACTATTGTCACCTTGCAGTTGTAATGTTTTTTCCCTCTGAAAATAAGAAACGTGTAGCTTCAGGTGCCTTCAGACCAGAAACAAATAAAACAAACACTCAGGAACACTCCGGTCGCATTTCATCTGCCAGGATTCCCAGCATCTCGTAAACCTAATGTCTGGAGAAGATGATGAAGCTGCCAAAAGACTTGACATGACATCAATATATTCAGACCATGATGCTTCCCTCTGCATCTCCATCCAATCAAACTGCAAAGGCAACTGCGGTTTGATGGGAATTCATATCGCTCAACAGATGGTGCTAGTGTTCTTCACAAAAAACTGTGGCACCGCGCTCCGCAGATCCGCTGAAGAGAAAAAGATGATTATATGGTGGATCGGAGGATGTTCAGTCAGGTGGCGCCCAGGTTGAGCTGTCAGCAATGCTTTGATGGCAGAAGTGAGCTGGGAAGAGAAATTATGTTTTCTTAAACCCCAGATGAATCTGATCCTGCTTATGCAAGCAGCTTTGAAACGCACGCTTTGTGGGAGGCAACCCCTGAGGAAGTCTCCCAGCATCATAGAGGTGTATAATAAACACTTCCATAGTCTCTCAGCATCATCAAGTGTGGCCGTGAATTGTTGAGTAAATAACACTGAGTTGTGAGCATTGACGTTTTCGGTATTAAAGCATACGGAAGACCTGGGAAACGTCAGTGCAGCAATTGAGATTTTACAATCAACTAAATACTTAACTTACTAAACAAATAAAAAACAGATTAAGCATTAAAGCTAAAAATGTACTCATCGAAGCTTCATATTCACAGAGAATGTTCCATCGTTTTTTTGCTTCTGTATTTATATTCTTTATCTTCTATAAGATGAGGAACTGGGGATTTCCTTCATATCAAAATCTCAGAACTTTCTGAAGAGATGATATCCACAGATGAATGTTTTTCCATTTACTCTGTGTTCTGTGAAAGCTTTGTGGTGTGGTTTTCTCTCTCTTGTACAAGGACAAGTAAAGACTTTATAGAACTTCTTCCAAACAATTTTACATTTGAGAAATAAAAGTGGAAGCCTATACACTCTTGTTACAAGCCTTCAGGGAGTGCCAGACTTTGAGTGCCAAAAACGCCAGACTTATCTGACTTTGTGAATGGACTATAGAATTTTGTATTCAGCAAGTTGTGCAGATAACCAACATGTAAGCTTCAAATTTCAGACATAATCAAACTGTACCATTAATCTACATGGAGATTCATTAATATTAGCATATAAATTTCATGAACTGTGAGAGAAGAACCCAGTCACAGAAAAGCTTTCACCATTGTTTAAAAAAAAAAAAAAACTTCCACAGAAGAAGAACCTAAACTGGACTTTAAACACTCAAAACAAGAAAACCAAAACAAGACTAGAGAAAAACAAAAAACAAGACATTTATATACATTTATAAAAGACTAGACAGTTTAGCCATTATATCTAGTTTGACCCTATCTAGTCTTTATATAAAGACAAGCTCAACCAAGACACAATGCAGTTTATAAAACTTGACTAAATTCCACAAGCAGGCATCAACAACGTCAAACACCAAACAACACACCAGACACAAGGGCATTAAATAAGAAAAGCAAACAAGGCGGGTAATGAGGGCAGGCAGGTGGGGGGAATGAACTAATAATGGGATAATTAATGAGGAATCAAGAGGGCGGGGTCGAACAATGGCCATATGCTTCCACACATAACAAAGACACAGAGCATAAGTCTAGATCCTGACTCTAAAATACAAGAACCAAGATTAGAATAGAGTCAGGATCCAGACAACATGCTCTGACACAAAACACAGGGCTATTGGTATCCTGGCAAGAGAATTAAAAAAAATCCAAGATAAGGAAGCCAGGACCCTGACAATAAATGCAACCTTTAATTGTGTAACTATGTGTACTATCAGCTATGTGAGAAATCAAACACTCTAAAAACTGTTCATATAAATATTAAATATAAATATTAATAATAATAAAAGTGGTTTGTTTATTGCACTTGTTGTTTACACCATCACAGCTTTAAAATGTAATATTTTTATGATGGATGTTAAATGGGTAAAACAAAATTTGTGGGTGAAAAAGTATGAAGTGCCCAAAACAATTAAAATGTAACAAAAAGAACAAAGAAAAAAGCAGGGTCATAAAAATGCCCATATAAGTAAAGAAATACCCAATTATAAATATTTCAATCTATTATAATCATTTCAGCAGTTAACAATAATAACTGAATATGAAATACACTATTATCTGCAGAAGGGGGTTGCAGGCTGTTGAGTGCCAGCGGGTGTTATCTGCACAGATGATGAATGGCTGGTCTTGGTCAGGTTGTCACATCCGCAGTGTAGCAGATGGGACCCGGGTCACTCAGCGGAAGGCATAACTGGACAGAAAGCATGTCCTTCTGCTTCAAGCCAGAAAGACATGCAACATATTTGGTTTCATTCAGTGGTCTGTGGTAAAAGCTTAATTTAAATGTAAAGATGGGGCTATTTGTGCACCTGTATGCACATTTATGTTATGGTAATCAATTAAGAATAATAACAATAACGTCTTTATTGAGATCCCCCCACCCTGAAAGCCAATAGATCACCACACCATTACGATATTTCCAATTTTCCCCTTAATGTTAAATCAATAACCTCATGAATGGCCACATTAACATGCTAAGATGCATTACAGAGACAAACACAAATTCTCAGTTTTATGAGACAGATCATTTTTTGAAGAACACAAGCTTGAGCAATTTAAGCCTCTTGTCAAGCAGGACATTAAATAATGTTTTATTGCGCAGCATTTTTCCATCTGACCACAGGCCATCTTCATGCATGTGCTATCATGATATCATATCATACAAGCTATGCAGAAGACACATAATGGTTCAGTTTAAGATGGTCACAAACCTTACAAACAAGTCATTTGGTGATACCATGATACATTGAGGGTATCATTAATACCATGGTACTTTAATATATACCATTGTATGGGTTCATTCACATAGCATATATACAATACCATAGTATTTAAATTGTATTAGAAGGTAATTTAACATACCTAAGAGAAAATACACAACAAATGTGGCAATACCATGCATACGTGCAGATTTATGCTTCTTCTGGTAGGTACTCACTGGCAAAGGGTTTTTCTACAGAAATGTTGTTTCAGGGTCAGCAACTAGTTGACATCTCTCACTTGGCAAAAATCAGGTTGCTGAGTGCTTGGTACATGCCATAGGCAATGTCTCAGTGTAATTTTCTTACTGGAGTCTGATTTCGAGGAAATGTGAAATGTTACACACTGTGAACATCTGTTTGCAAAAGCATGTTGACTCAGATAGCACATCTGAGCAATGCAGACCGAGGTCCAGACATTTGTTTGAGCCACAGATTAATGTCCACCATGCTCAGTTTGGCCAAAAAGGTGCCCCAGCTGAGATACAGATGACTCACACACTTAACAGGTGCTCAGCCACTCAGCAGGCTGCAAGAATCAGGGATCAAAGCATAGCTGCAGAACTGCAAGCCTCTGTAATTGCATACAATGAGCTGGCGAGTCATGCAGTCCAGGTGCTGTTTGAGCAGGTGCATTTGCATGTCACGATACAGATGGCAAAGGCCTTCACAGCCTTGATCACAGTTCGAACACAATTTACCTGCACTGTGTCCAAAACTGTCCGCTAAACCTGCAACGTGCCAACGTAAACAGAATAAACAGTGACAGACACCTTTTTGCAGTTTCAGTTTTTTTTTCTTTTTTTATAGGCAGCACATTCAAGGTTTTCTAATTCAGATTTTTTAAAAATCTGGCTTTATGCAGACATGTATCGATTTGACAAATTCTCCCCGTGAAGGAGGACAGTGTTAGTGTTATAAATAAATTTACAGGTAAAAATGTTTGTTAGCTTTTTTTAAAAAATTTTGTCATAACAAAGATGAAATGAGAAACAAGCATTTTAATAATATTTAAATTAATTTTAATTGAAAAACAAATGCATAAATAGAACTATTAAAATATTACCAACACATTAACACTGTTTACAGAGCAAGACAAATATATATATATATATATATACATAATGCATAATATTGTCATAATAACATAAATTAAGATAATACTTTGGAGCCAAGCAACTGACTTAGAGTCTATGAGAGCCAATGAAATCAAATGGCAGAAAGTTGTGAAATATGGCACATTCAAAGAGGCCAGTTTTAACATTTACTACGTGATAATATTTGATCTAATATTACAATAATTTAACTATATTACAATGTGATCGTAAAATGGAATTCTTCCTTCTGACGTCTTGGCTCTTTCTCAGTTGAGTGCATTCCTTGATTTCAACCTCTAGATTTACTTAACCTTATTACTTTAGTTAACTTTTACTTCTAGACTATCAGATTTTCTGGCCTTTTGAATCTTGTCAAAAAAATGATCAAACTCATCCTAGAACATTCATCGGATTTTGCCAAAGATAGCTCAGGTCAACTTCTGATCACTTAAACCATAAGTTGTCAAATGTTTTTAAACATACAAAACCATTTGGTGATAAAGGGGGCAAACAGGAAGTGAGGCCTTAAGAATAACATTGAGGGAGGGTTTTTAAAGTTGAATCCCTCTAAAAACCTCAAATATTCATAAGGAATATTCTTATCTCATCTGCTAGATCACCTCTCAGATCTTAGAGGTCCACTTGTTATTTTGCTGAGGGCAACATGTTAAAGTTTAATGTGCAACTTTAAGAAAATAGAAATTGGTTATTTATTTATGATCGGGCCAGTTGTCCTCTGGCTTTACTTTCCTCACTCTAACTTTCTGCAGGGATGGCTGCTCATGAGCTGGCTCTGAGAATTCCCCTGAGTTAGGAGCTGTGGGCGTGAACCAAATATAAAAGACACCTTTCAGGTCATCCTGAATTCTTCACTACAGGGTCATGCAGTTCAGTCGAGGAGTATGATAAAGGAACACGTGCTTTCCCCCCCTCTAGAATGTAGGAAAAAGAATAGGAAAAATAGGTAGAAAAAATAGAAAATTGAATAGGAAAAAGGTAGCCTGCCATTTACTTTTTAAAACTTCAAAGGTATTTCTCCCCTGTCTTTATGTCTAAAGTAGTTTTTGCACATATCCAGAATCATCACCATCAGTGACATTCTTATCAAGCCTCTGAAAGAAATGTTGGCATTTTCATCGGCATAAAATCACTCTCATGTAGCAAACTGTATAAAGTATATGGCAAAACTGATCTGTTCAGCTACATCAAAGGGCAAATTTCTCACATATTTTCCTTGATAAGAAAGGTCTGGGACGGCGATATGCCTAGAGAAACAGAGATAGATTGTTATTGAGTCTTCCTGCATTGATTTTATGCACAAGGTTTTTTATGGCAAGCGGGAAAATACAATAATTGTTTTGCGGGCAAAAGAAGTATTTTAGGCCTTTAAGTGGCTCTTTTTTAACTGTTTCTGGGCGAGGTATTGGAAGATCTCAAGCAGACAATCCACAGAGTGGATATCAGAACAGTGAAGATTAAATTACTTCTAGTAGTAATTCTGGTCCATTTCTTTAAATAATCTATTTCTTTAAATGATCTATTTGATAAAGTGCAGTTACAAAACATTTGCTCTATGGCACAATTTGCAAACCCAATCATAGTACATAACTGTGTAAATGTGTACTAATTTATGAATACAGCAAAGTGTTAAATATTGAGTAAAACATGTTTTTTGCATGATAAATGTTTCAAACAGTAACATGTTACACTGTCATCACATGACCTCATCACATTACCAGTGAAGGGTGTCCAGTTATTATCTTGAAGGTAAACAATGTCCTTTTGGCATATTTGTGTTTGGTTAAAAATGTCTACTTTTTTGGCAGTGCAAACAAATATTAAGTCAAGAAAAAGTCAAAATGTTAGAAGTTATGAGGTTGCGGCTGTGATTACATTCTTTAAAATAAAGGCTACTTAAAGGTTCTTTGTCTGGCTTTAATATCTGCAAAATCTTTCTGTTGCACAAAAGGTTCTTTGTAGTGGAAAAAGATAAGAAAGAAAGAACCCATGAACCTATGACTGAAAGGTTCTTTGAGGTACCAAAAATCATTACAGTGAAGAACTCTTGTCAGCATCTTTATCATCATTAAATTTGGCAACTGGGTTCATCTTCATCCAGTATGAGCTTGTGAGAATGATATTTTTGTGCAATGGCTTTTTGGTCACACACAATATAGATTATACGGCAGAAATAGTATGAGCAATTCTGTTAGTATGCTATTACAAACAAAATCCATGTGATTAGAATAAGTGCACCCCAAATAGTAAGCTGGCTTGCCAAATAGCTTGCCAAAGGTGCCTGGATGGTATAATATGTCTATTGGATTTATTGTACACAAAAGAAAACTGATGAGGAGAGTGAGTCAGAGGTATGAGCTTAAAGGGCAGGTAAAGGTGGCTGGATGCTTTCATTAACATTAATTAGTGTTAACATTAACATTTTCCCATGTTAAGATAACAATTAAGACAAAAGGTGTGGAAAACTGTGGAAACTTCAACTGATTTTAAACACAATTAACAAATCCAAAGGTCATCCTATTATTTGTTAATAAAGATAAGCAAAAATGATAATAAATATTCATAGTAAGTGGTTTGATTAAAATATTAGTCTCATAAAGCTCCATAATATTCTTAAGACCGAGATATCCTTGTCAGGCAGTTTAAGTCAAAGCGCTTTTAAATTACGACTAGAAAAATAAATAGTACAAGAACAGAGTAAGATAATGAATTCCTCCAGTATAAAAGAGAGTTGTTATTATATTTTATAATATGTGTGGAGTCATATCTAGCTTGGTGAACCCAATTTAAAACACAAAGACCTACACTGACCGCCACCAAGCTATGAGAATACATTAAAATAATAGTTCACATTATCTCAGTCACCATTCAGTCTCAGTTGTAAGCTCCCGGATAAAAGGAAGAGTTTCATTCCCATCCATCCCACTGGCAGTTAGCCAGGAAGCATGCAAGCTACATGTTACCACATACTGGATATTTTGTATTTCTGAAAGTTCTAGATCTTATTTTTGAGCCAATCATCTTAGCCATAAATTCCATGTGAATCTAAGGGAAGTGACACCATCATATACTACGATCTCTGATTGGCTGATAGCACAACAAGAACGTGTCCCAACCATTTTACTAGCAATTATTCTGAGCTGTGATTTAGCTGACAGGAATAAAATCTTCTTTCCCTGTCTATTCCATTCCAAAAGGAAAAATTTGTCACTTTCAAGATCTTATAACAGGATTATCTATATAATAAAATATTTAGTGATTTTAATGTTGCCTGCAAAGAATATTAATATTATAAAAAACACACACAGCTACTTTTAAAAGGCCATCAATAAACAAAAATGCCTTATGCCTAAAGAATGGTGTAGTTATTGTCTCTGGCAGCAGGGGCTAATGCTAACCAGCTAGAACTTGACCCCTTGGATGGCCCCAATTAAAGTGCTGTAGCAAATCTTTATGTGGAGCTGTACTCATCTGCCGGCTAAAATCTCATCAACAGGCTCTGTTGATAAGTCTTATTTTTAGTTTTTTTCAGCACGCAAGGGTTCAGCTCATGAAGCTCTCAAGTGAAGATATTGCAAATAATAAATGCTTTGTGCAATATACAAAAAATGGAAAACAGAAAAAAACATGCAAAAATTGCCCAAGACAAAACAGATCAGTGGACGTTCTCAGAAGTGCCACAAATGAACCTTATAAAAATACTGGAGTCAACAAGAGAGATAAAACTTAGCAAGACTTAATTCCCAGACTCCTGTTTACCAATCAGAGCAGAGATGATTGGGCCTGATTAGCCACAATCAAAGCTGGCGCTCAACCCTGACTGTCTTCTGACTCTGCAATCGATGTCTGGCTGGCTCAACCAGCACATTTGGGCCTGAATACAGCTGAGATATTATCACCCTCCTCCTGCCATAAGCTGTAATCCCTTGAAGAGCATGGCATTTCCAGACTCACTCAGGAAGCCTAAGTATCTTTCTTCAGATGGATGCATCTCAGAAGTGAGTGAATTGGCTTTTCCCATGGATTTTTCTTGCTGCTGTTAGAAAAAATCTTGTTGTTTAATCAATGACTTGCATGAAATGATAACAGAATTAAAGGACCTGGTTTAGCCAAGTGCAGTATGTTGAAGAGGATTTGAGAAGGACATAACTGCTGCAATACTCAGAAAACACCATTTTCAGAAGTCTATTGGTTAAGTTAAATGGTTAATGTCAACCAAGAACCTTGAGAGGAACAACATACAGTTGATGCCTTCAAAAAGATTGATTTCCACTGTGATAAAACCCATGCTGGTAATCTAGTATGTGGTCTCCACTTCGGCAAGAAATCATCTCATGGTTTCTCTGGTTCATTTTTAATAGACCAATCACAACCTTGTATCTGACTTTATTATCCAATCATCATCCTAAACTTGAAGTCATCAGCAGTCTTAATTCTTCAGTTAAGCTTGGGTTATATTTACAATTTTCCCAAAACCAGACCTCTGCTGTAAATATCTGTCATTCTGACAGGCTCTTCTGTTGTCCACTTAACACTTCTTTTCCTTAAAAATCTTTAAAAAATGGAATCAGTCTTACATAATGGTTTCCAATTATATTAATAAGGCATTCATACTGGCAGCGATTTGCAGAAACAAATCATCAACAATGTATTCTTTTTCTTAAATACACGGTAATGTGATGTGGCGAAAACCATTGGTATTCCAAACACTGATTCACCATCTCATGGATGGAGATGGAAAGAGACTTGGTGACATCATAGATTTAATTTTATTCCATCATATATTTCCATTGTTTGTAAACTTGCAGATGAAGAAATCCATACAGCTAAGTAAATAAAGACAGAGTTGTAATTTGTGGGTAAACAAACACTATTATGATACACATGGTTAATTGATTAAATAACAAGAAGACTGCACTGAGAATTTACAGTACAGAAGTAGCGGCTATAGATGGATTTCCAGAGCACTCACATGAAGAATGTTTTCTGTATGTTTACACTTTTTGTAGCCTTGTTGTATTACACAGCAGAATACACTAGACTAATAAAAACAGGCTTTTTATGTAATAAAAAGATCTGCTTCTTAGTTACATTCATTTAAAGTGTTCTAGCCACTAGATATTAGCACTCAGACAAAATGAAGGCAATAAACCCTAAGCACCTGTATATGAAGCCCTCTGTCTCCTGAGGCACAGAATCATAAAGATAATGGGAGTAAAAATCAACTCCTCTACTTTAATGTTTAACTCATGAACCAGATGGATGATCCACAACAGAATTATCACCTCAGCCACCTGTGAGGCTCAAATGGAGGATAAGAAGAGAAGTCAAATATCTATCTATGTATATGTCTGTCTGTTTTTCTGTGTCTGTCTATCTGTCTCTGTTTCTATGCTGTATAAAGTTCCAAGCACATAAAGTCAATACAACTTTCAAACTTCAGGGCATTTTAAGCTTTATGAAGCTTTCAGGCAAAGCTTTGTCATGCCAGCCCAAAGTTTGTCTTAAATCTGCATTATATGAGGGAACTCAAGTGCAAACCCAGATGTTTTTATTCGATTAATCATTCCAGAATTAAGTGATGTTTAGTGTAAAATAACTGTAGTGGGCAGTTGCTTATTTTGTTTAGCTTTGATATTGGTAGATATCTGTATTAAAATATCTATATGTAGCTCTGTTCTAAAAGCTAGTGAGATGCTTCTCTGTAAGTACATACAAACATTGGGTAGAATAATCCAAATTTAGTGACACCGAACTATGTTTTACTAGTATCTGTATGAATGCAATTAGTTTTACCAGTATCTGTATGAATGCAAGGTTCACTTGCCTCATCTGCCACCTTGAAAGCATTCTGGGATTGTCTTCTTTGCAAAGGATACATGAAATGCTGTCTCAGAACTTGTTTAATCTAGGTATCTTTGTGGGCAAATTATTATGTTTTGGAATTGAACAGTATGTGGCATGGACTTCAACTATTAAATCCAACCTAGCTCAGAATACTTAGAGTGCTATTTGCTGCCAGAACAAACTCAGGCTCCCACACACAAACTGTATAACTCTTGGCTGCTTTCAGCAGAAAGGTTTTAGGTTTGGAATTAAAGATGGTAACCTCTCCTACAGGTAAGAGACCGCTTCAGTTGTCTATCAGTCACAGAAAATTACTTAAAATAAGCCAGCATGACACCGGCTACCCAGCGTGGCCCTGTATTGAGCTGCCACTAAACAAAACTATTCTGTTTGCAAGAGAAACATTTACACTTGTCAAAAGTCTCATCTCTGAGCAACCTCAAGGGCACAGATAATCATTCCCAGCGAATCATAAAAACAGCTGTATGGGATGTGGCCCAGCATTTCAAGTAAATACTATATTCGTCCACTAAAATGTTTTAGACTTTGAGCTGATAAATGCTATAAAAGTGTTATGTTGAAAACCACTTAACAAAGTCAGTCAGTGTAAATCTGTGGTTTAGGCTGGTGGTGGAGGTTGATGGAGAACAGATGTTATTTGTTTCGTCTGAAAGGAAAGCCCTAAAGCTTTAATGCATAGTTATTGTGTATCCATTTCTGCTCACACATTCTCTTTAAGCGAGAGGAGAATGTTTGTTTATGGCAGAAAAAGAATGGTACAAAAACATTTAGACTGAGAAAATACATTATTTAGCAAAATAGGAAGTGATCTCAACAGAGCCTGTATGAACTGACCAGAAACACTGACAACAGCTGTATTATTGTCTTTTATTATAATAAAAGACAGATGTTCAATAAATAGTTTCGCATTTCTAATCAGAATTTTATAATGAGGATAAATGAAATTCCTCTGTCAAGCAATATAGCTTGTTAGCATTAACTTGTGATTTTGGCACATAAAATGTGTGGTCACAGGTGTGTGTTTATCTGTGTTTTATGACAGCCAGGGCTCATCCAATCAGAATCAGCTGTAAACAATGGACACATGGATGCCGACAGTTTAGCCTGTTTGATGTTAGCTTTTTTTGACCAAAGTAGTATTAGCAACCAGAGACATATTATCACCAGGCAAGTATTATTTAAATGTTTATAGACATGTGTTGTTTTGTTTATATTCTTCTGGGTATAGAAACATTAAGATTTATTTTGAGTAATCACTATAAAAATCTTCTGTAAAACAATACATTGTTGCATTGTCGCGTGTGATTCTCTCAGATTCAAAAGACTGCAACTGCAGCACTCATATTAACTGACACCTAACATAACAACCCTATTTTATTAAAGATATTAGATTATGCACTCAAAGCTGAGTAGGTTAATAAGCCAACCAGTTTTCACACATCCTACATCCTAACAAAGAAGCAGTGCAGAGGCCTTTAATATAAATTCCTCTAATGCTATTTTCAGTTTCAGTCCATTTCCAAGCTTTTAGAAGCAATCATGGGCTGTTAAAACAAGCCAGTGTGAAGCACTTTATTGTTTTAAGTCTTCCACTCACAGTTCACTTCACCTTACTTCAAAATCTCAGATCTGGCAATAAGAAACCGTCACCTGTTCTATCAAGACCTTCTGTGGACTTTCTCCGGCAAATGAAAATGTAACTCAACGGGCAACTCAATTTTGTTCCTGGTCTCCCTGTGGATGGTATCCACGCCAGTGGGTTTCACAGTTCAGTGAATGGAGTAGAGAAGAAGTGAGACCTGCGATGGGCAGTGTTTTGTCAGAGATGCCTCCTTTCACCTTTAATGGCTCCTCAGATGCATTCTGTAAGAAGACCTTTCTCCACCTATATTCAGTTTCCACCAAAAGTAGTTGTGAGTGCTCTCAAACTGATGGCCACCCCAGAGGAACCAAAAATTGTTACCTTTATTTCATACAGTAGCAAATAAAAAAGATTATCCCTAACAAAGACTTTCTAAAGCTCATGTTCAAGACAAAATGATTAGTGTGTTGGGTAATAAACATCAAGTTTGTTTAAAAATGTTTGATAGTGTTGCTCATATTTAAGGTTAGCTGCTTACTTTAGTAAGACATTTTGAGACCTAACTTACTCCGCAACTTGTGCTATGGGCATTAATAATACCTCAAATTATGTGGCTGGTTGAAAGGTGTGCTGTTACTTTAATGACAATTCGAGTGAAAAATGTATAAATAAGGCAATAAAATACTGTAAACTTACATTTAAGGAACCTGAGCAATATTTAGGGACCAAAGCATCACAGAAACTTAGTGGTTAAGGTGGGCTCTCTGGATTTGGACAGCCATATAGAAAACCCTAGCAAACACACAGAAATGTGCTATACAACACCTGAGAACACTTTGGCAGACATGCAGAAACACCCTAGAATTGTGGTGGGAAGGTCCACAAAGGCAAAAAATATACTCAGACCACTCAGAAAATATAAAAATCTAGTTTTAGTTCTTCTGTTTCAGCAAAGCGGTTGATTTATGTAATAGTGCTCTGGTCTTTGTTTTACATAATTCAGTGTCTTCTCATTCAGGAATCCAGACTAATCAAACTAATCTTTGTGTTTTTAAACAACCTTTCAAAATAGACCCTAAACTAGACCAGCCTATGCTGGTTTAAACTGTTCTCCCAGTTTGATTAACTAACATGCAAAACTTCTCTAAAACCAGTAAATAAAATAAACATGACTAGCCTTGAGGTCCAGAATAAGCTCAGCCAACCAGACTGGTTTATGCTGTTTTTGTTTACCAGGGAAAAACAGCCAAAAAGGTTATGTTCCAATGACGTCAAGAATAATGGGTTTTAGATGATGCATAAGACAAATACTTCAAGTGGCAGCACTGACTATTAGAAAACACGTTCAGCCTTTTAGCACCAAGCTGCTGGGTCATCTCTTCTGTGCAGTTATACAAACAGTTCCTGACAAAATCAATTTGTTTTAGGCATTTGTGTAAGGTGTGATCAATACACGTTTTCCTCTTCCGCAATGATGCGTTGAGCATCCAGTTTCAGATAATCCTCATCTAACTGCTCTAATAAGTTTCAGCTCCTTTCCACACATGCACACCTTGGCATTGATTTTTCTTACCTTGTACTTGGCCCGACCTGCATCTGCCTGGAAGTGTTTGCTTACACCATGTGAAGTCTCTCCTGTCCTTGTGTACTTCATGACTGGGGTGACTTTTGAATCCTGTGTTTCAGCCCAAAACTGTCTTGTTCACCGTACAGGTGATATCTGAACTAGAACAGTGTTGCAACATACACTGTAAAAAAAACTTTGCTGCCCTAAATGTTTATGTTTAATCAACTTGGCTTTACAAGTCATTTCAACTTATTTTTATAAGTTATACCAGAAAGGAATTAAGTTAGCAAATTTTCAACTATTTTAAAGTTACAGCAATACAATGCAGTTACATTGATTAAACCTAAAATTTTAAGGAAGCAAAGTTTTTTTTTGTTCTTTACAGTATACATATTCAAATGCAGAAATTGTGACTCCATTCAGCACAAACATGCCTCTTTTCTATGTACCTCTAATATAGCTTAATATGACTTAATATAACTTTTGCATGTTCACAGAAGTTTGCCTGGCTCAATTAATGTTACTGTTATTACTCACAAAAGCAGGTGTTAAACACTGACATACAAATTTGTTAAAGAGAGGTTTTAGCGTTAAAGAGATTTTAGCTGATTCAGATGTCTAGACTATGTTGTACGTTCCTTGTAAAGCGTGTCACACTATGTACACTATGTCACACCTTGTAAAATATATCACAGTAACAAAGAACTCAGAACCGGTCAACGAGCTGTGGAATTACACCATGAAATTCGCATTTAATGCAGACTTTTTGGGTGTGACGCTACCTGATTTGCATATTTCTTAATGATTCAGGTGTGAATCAGATTCCCCTTTTGTGTGTCTCTCTCCACTGCATGAATTTACCTCATCGCTTTTTGTCATTCGAATCCAAATAAGAATAAAACGAAACATTTTTGTGCCCTTGGAACTGTTTTTAGAGCTTTCTTACTCACCTGGTTTCCTCTGGGTGGTGATTGCATCTCAAGCTTGAACCATTTCAGATAAGAGGGTGTATATTATATAGCCATATAAAGCATTAGATGCCTTTGGGAAGAAAGAAACAGACACAGACAAAGAGCGAGAGAAGATAGGTTTCTGGGTGTAGAACCTTTGTGTAGCTTCTTCTAGGAGATGAAGGTCTTGCTATCTGTGTACTTTTCAAGGTATGATAGTTGTAATCTGTATCATGCCAGAGAGCTGTGTACTCCAGATGGTAGCTAACTGCTTGGACAGGGTTGATACCCTCAAAAGCTTACAAAAATAATCAAAGAGCATATACCCGACCAAGATCTGAATGGAAAGGGGAACTAAACAGTGCAGATGACGAGGGGCAAACAGGTGATAGGAATTAACTAATGACTAAACAGGAACAGGAAAATGACCAAATAAGCTAAAATAGGAACTAAACCAAAACAAAGACCAGGAAAACCAAAAAAACGAGACATAAGGGTCCATAACTGTGACAACTGCTACTCTCCACCTTTAATTTCCCATCCTGTTTTGTCATAAAGATCTACTGTAGACCCCCACCCTCATACTCTCTAACTCTTGCCAGATACTCTAGCACTTGCCAAATACATTAGTTTTCCAAGAGATAATACCTGAAGCCATATACATACTGTCATTTTGCAGAGCCATATGCTGATGCTGTTGATTTCTTATAAACCTGATTTGGCCTAATTGAGCATTTAGTTGGGATTGTATAGAGGAAACAAGGGGACTGTGCCTCACCAGATTAGAGGTTATTACCATCATGCAGTTTAGGGACAGCTTGTAGTCCTGTGAGCCCCCCCTTCACTATGGCTTAATACCTTATTGTCACAGGCACTGATAGCTTCTCTCATTCACCCTGTAATTGTTCAAAGGCCAGAACAGAGAAGTCTTGAAATCTAATTAAACATGACCTTTTCCCAATGTAGACTCCCTACAGTTGAAGACCATGTTGTGCGAAAATTGTAAATAATGAAAGGGATAATGAGACTTAAATGGACTTGATAATCACCAGTTGAGGTGAATATGTTTTGTCTCTCCCCAGTTTTGGTACTTTTTCCAGATGGTTGATGAATTCCCGACCAGTTTTGGCATCCTGAACTGAACTGCAGATGTTGATCTACACAATAATTATTATGCTAGTGTACATAAATCAGTAGTTCTCAACCCATTTACAATGTATGTGTAAGTGTCAAGACAACACAATGCCAAACTTGTAGATTTCCATGTTGCCATCTTCTACTAGATAGATAGATGATTTTGCTTTAAATACCATATAACTTGACCGAAGTATTCTTTTTGGCATGTATTTTGCAGTAGTATTTATTTTGCTATGCTAAATGCATGACTTATTGCTTTTTTGGATTGTTTGTCCCTCTTGCCCCACTCAGAACAGACATACAACCAAATTTTTGGTTGCAATCCAACAGTTGGGAACCACTGGCACAAATGATATCACACTAGAATGGTTCGGCTGTTTCAAAAAGTTGAATACCCCTAGAAACTGCGTCATTGCTGTTTTTATCAGCATATGATACAGATGACAGGTCTGAGATCACAGAAGAATTATTTAGCATCAACGACAGGATGAAATACATCTGCTGTTTATCACTGCCAGTAAGTTTCAGCCGGGAAACATTTGTTCTGACTCCTGTGCTTGGACCATTTGCTCAGAGGGAGAAAAACACTCAGAAGCAGAGACAGAAAAATAAAGAGGATGAAAGTTCTCAGACAGAGATAACATAGTTGGCCCCAGGTGCACCACTGTTTCATTCCCCGCAGAGATCAGCAGGCAGGAGACAGTAGAATGATTGTGGCCTGTAGACGGGTGCTATTACGCCAAAAGAGGAGGTGGGGGGAAATTACATGATCAGGTTTTCAATAAAAAGAGGAGCCATCAATTTGCAGAAGGGGTGAAAGAAAGACAGAGAGAGAGTAAGAAAAAAGGAGAGGCTGCCAGTTGGAATATACTGTTGAAACGGCCAGCTATGCCAATCTGTAAACATTTCTATCATTGTTCAAATCCCCAAACAAATCATAACATCCCCAGCTAGCAATTGAAATGATGGCTTTGCGCGCCAGTTTGGTGCAAGGGGTCAGCTACTTTAATTGCAACTGGCTTTGTTTGAGTTATTACTCAATTATTAGCAGAAGGTGTTGATGCTTGCCCTCTATCAAGGCTGCTCAGGGACTTTTGCAGTTCCCACATAAGCAACATCTAAATGTTGGATGATAATGTCAGTCAGAAACAGGATCTATTTTGAGGCAGAGGTGACGAAATCACCGTGGTGCAAACTGAACTTCTTCAATTTTCATTTGCATCTGAGAACTACCATGTAAACATGAATTTGTACCTCCTTTCCACCCTGAGGATCAGGCTGGAGACTATGAACATTTACATCAGAGTAGATTTACCTCAGAGGCATCTTGTGCAACAAATCCCACAAAATACAACTGAATACTTTATATTTCCTGTTCGTGTTGGTTTGAGAACCTCTCATGTTCTGTCACAGAGAGTGTATTTACACTGCACTTTGCGTCGGCTCCCTGAGTGCCTCTGCACCTCCACTAAGAGAAACGTTTGACATTTAGCTTGTATATTTGTTTAGATCTTTTATATCTATGTGTTTAAGAAAGGCAGAAGATCCACTGTGAACCTTTGGCTTTCAAAAAGGGCGAGTGCTCTGAGCCCAAACCGAGACGTCTTTATTCTCTTGCTTTTTGTGTCCCCTCCCTACTAGAGTAAATGTGGAGGAGGAAAGCGTGGTGTGGTCTGAAGCCAAAGAGGTCAAGTCAGTCAGACCTCCATCTTCTAGCGTCCAACACTGAGCCACCCACTGGATGAGTGTACCTGTGAGCACCCACAGGGGACAGACTTGCAGCAGCCGATCAATAATGTCACTTTTAAGTGGGCAGAATCTGAAAGTCTTAAAGTCTTAAATCTCAACTTAAATGCTGTGAGCTTATCTTGCGTCACTTGACATTACACAGCCATTGGAAGCAGAGACACACAGGGGGCGTGATGGAAGAAGGGCAGAAGAGAATATCCCAGGATTCCTATGAAAAGCAGACAGAAGATATCTTATATAGACATATATAGGTCAAGATCTGCAGACAAATACTTATCTGAAATGACTGTGAAACAGAAAGTCTTTTAGAATTTACCTACTGCTGAATTATGAACTTTCCTCATCACAGGATACACTTTAGGCACTTTAGGTTTTTAGGCAGTTCAAAGCAGACACTGACTAAAATGCATCCATAACTACACATTAAGCTGAGTTGAGAAAAAGCAGAGCTGTGGAAATCATGATAATTGTTTATAATGGGAGATGGGTAATTTTAGTTGATTGTGTCGCTAGACAGCAATTGGTGGAAATTTACTGTTTAAATCAGAGAACAAGAATACATTTACTGAGTAAGTATACAAAGTGCAACACCTTAAAGTTTTAAATGGTAGAATATGAGTTCAACATTAATCTGCCAGATTGTGGCAAAGTTTTTTGGTTTTGTTATTTTCATTCATCACCTCTTTTTCTTTAGTAGCTCCTAACTGTCTTTTCTTTTCCTTCTGTTAGAAGTGAGCACAACTTAGCTGTGGTGAAACTTCACTTAACAGCCCAATGACTTCTTCCCAATCAGCCTTTTTGACACAAAGAAGTTGCCATCAGTAATTGTTGGGCTTATGTGGTGTAGAGTTTATATGTATGTGTGATCCAGGGGACTCAAACCTGTGACATTTGTGCTGCTTACGTAACTGAGGTACAGGAATTATGTGGACGCTTGGGTATTTTGGGTAGTTGTTATGTGGCTGCTAATGTGTTTTGAGTGTTGCTATCTGGTTTTTACAGTTTTCTGGGGGATTCATAAGGTGTTGCTATGCAGTTTCTAAGTGTTCTGAGCTGCTATTAGTACAGCGTGGTTGTGTTCTAGGTGGTTGCTAAGGTGTTGCTAAGTGGTTGCCTACAATACAAAGACAAGGTCAAAAGAGCCAACCCCAACTCTCTATGATATTTTATTTCTGAGTTATTGTCTTTCTTTCAGTGTATGTAAACTGCGTGGGATTGCTTTACTCATTTTATTATCCACCAGGCAAAAAATCTGATTACAGAGTGGGCTAATGAGGTAGATGATTCAGTTCTTATCTCATTATTGGCCATATTCTCTGGCTGTTAATGCCCAACATATTTTTTTCATGTCTTAATGACCATACTTCAAGTTCTGGTGCTTTAGCCGCTGTGTTAAAACACTTGTTGACCTCTGCTTTGTGAAAGATAACAGTGGAATTCAGCTTTTTAAGATAATGAAAAGAGTTTTGAAAAACATGCATGCTCTCTTTTGAAACCACAAGACTTTGAGCATCAAGTAAAGGTCAGGAATAGATTGTGGCACAGTATAAAGATGCCATCTTGTGCTTTGAGGCAAGCATTGATTCCTTTATTTGATATATAAGTGAATCAAATGGCTTTGTCCTTAGAAAGTTCTATAAGAGTGAAGAGAAGTGATTTTTTGAGAAACAAGCAATAAGACAGAGGTTACTGCCTGAGCAGTACATTTATCAACTTCTCTTTGAAAGTGCAATCCATTTTTTTCCACATTAAAAAGTTGTACCCATAAAGAAATGAATAGTACCTTTGACAAATAAGTTTAAAATGATGTATACTCACATGAGACTCAGTCATTCCACACTTTGGAAAAAAATTGCTTTATTCTACCAAGAGAGGTTATATATACTGATAATAATGCCACTGTATCTACATTAAGGCATTTGGCAGAAGCTTTAATCACAAGTGGCATTTAAAATATGTTTTATTATTGGTTATGTACCTTCCCATGGGGGTCGAACCCATGACTTTGGGGTTAGCAGGGCCATGCTCTAAATGTTGAGCTACAAGGACACCACAAGAAGACTTGTGACGGTTTGATTTTTAGTGAATAATGACTACATTTCTGTCCGTCCATCATATACTACAAGGCTATTGTATGGTTTCAAGGGCTATACACATATATATACATATATATATATATATATAGATAGATAGATAGATAGATAGATAGATAGATAGATAGATAAAATGCAATAGCACTCAGCCCGCATCAGGGGGGAAGTGTGTTGCATTTGATTAATGGCAGTATTCTAAGTTATTCTAATAGACTACAACAATCTACGTGCAAACATGTTTACAACTTGCTTGTATGACATGTTCAGAGACCTAATCAGCAATTCAGACAAAGTCGTGTAAACATTAATCACAATGATTAGGCTGGGAGTAAAACTGAAAAGAAGCACATAAAAACAAAAAAATAAATAAAATGTAGGAAATGGTACTGAACTGATTTTTTTGCTAACACAGACATTTAAAATGTGAAAACTGAGAAGATAACTGTAGAGAAATTAACCTGGACCTCTAGCACTGAAATGCCACCACCAGCTTGGTTTGTAATCAAGAAGCGTGTTAAATTATGCAGCATCACAATCTGTACTTAAAACCAAACACCAAAATTGATTAGGCGCTCTGGTGGCCTTAGCATGCCGTACCTGAAGTATTTGTAGATTTAATGCGCTCCATCTTATGAAAAGAACATGTTTCTCTCTGACGCAATGGGGGGCAAATATTAATTTGCGGAGGCTTTTGTTATAACAGGAGACGGCAGGTCTCTCTGGTTTCTTTAATCTGCTATGAAGCAGCACTGTGACAGTGAGTGTGCCTGTGGTAATTTATACTGTTCACCTAGTCACCCATTTTGTGTAACACAAAATGTAATAAAAAATCTTTTGCCGGAGGTTCTCCAGTGTCGTATATTGGATGAGAAAGACTCACATTGGTAACCATGACGGGTTTGCAGTTGACAAGACTGTTGATATTTTAAAAAGAAAATTATTAACATAATACTGTTGGAGTTATTGTATTTAATGGGAGGTGTGTAATTTTGAAGCTTAAAACATTTGTTACATCTCAGTACCCATCTTAGAGCTCCAGAGGTATGATGGATGAAGGCTTACCAGTTCATTATGCTTTCATAAATATTCGACTTTCTAAAATGACTAGCCAAAGTACAGCGAGTTTAATCTGAAACTGGAGTCATGTGGCTCCCAGTAATGATGTCTTTAACGGCTACCGAAATATTAATCTCTCATGTTGATATGTAACTCTTGGCTTCGTGTCCCAGAAGCAGCATTGACTCACTTCAGTGGAGTGAGTCGAATTTTATACATCACCGATTACAGTATGAGCATTTCTGCTTTCTGTTGTATAGAGATTCCTGTACACAAATGCATGTGTCATCCTGAAGATCTTCAAGGTATGCAAATAATAAGGAACCTTAGCGATATTTCTTGCTGAAAAGTTATGTCTCTTTAAAGAAGAAGAGAAAAAGTTGCACTGAGGTAGCCTATGACAGAGAGAGTTGAAAAATCTTGAGCATTTGCTCAGGGTAATAAAGGCAGATAGAAGTTGTGGGGATATTGATTCATCTCAGTGACTTGGATCTTTTGAGTCCATTCACAGATTCATTCACTGATTCTTCTTACTGTGTTACATCAGTAGTTGGTGACCAGTGAGTGTCTTTCTGTGTCATGAGTGAGTGAATCAGTGAATCAGTGGCTCATTCACGAGTCAAACACTTGAGTCATTCATGACTGAAAGAGAGAGACTGAGACGGAATGACAATATTCTGTTAGTTTAAAAGATTTGTTAGCTGATTCATTCATGAACTAATGACCACTAGAGAGACAGAAAGAATTAAACCCTAGTTTTATTGTGTTACATTAGATTTGTATAATAACTTCAGACAAAAAACCTCAGTGCACCTCACTACACATTTTAAGCAATCTGCACTGCAAACTGACTGACTGATTTATCTTGTTTATATCTGATATAGTCTTGTTACGCCGTCTGCTACTGTACAAGCTTAACTACTCACATCAGTGGTTTCTGTGCCTAATGTCAGACTACAGAGCTGTGCAGAGAATTAACTGCATTAAAGTCATTTACCACTGCCAGGCTTTTAGCTGAGCCGTTCACAGTGTGTTTTTGTTAGTGCTTCATTGACCTATTAAATTATGATGCGGCTCAAGAACCAGTTTGCTCTTTCATGTAACTATGAATCCTATTTAGAACAGCCTTGTGTCTGAATGCAACAATTTCATATTGTTGCCACAGAATCATGGGAATTCCTGAGATCCTATTAAATATGATTAATGAAACAGTATCATATGTCATCTTGTGGTACTTTCTCAAAGATTATTTCCTCTTCCAGTTTTCCCACCTTTTTGATGTGTGTAGTCTAATCTTTCAGCCAAGCCAAATAAAATTTTGTCAAAATATCCCAGCAAGTTTACCCCGTTCATCATCAGGTTGAATAAACCCCCTTAGATTTAAACACATGGGGTCATTTTTCACGAACGTCTGCCTCACAATCTTTATTTCTCTCCTTGCGTCTCTTGTTTACCCTCTTGGCACTATTCTGGGTTTTCCATACATCTCTCTAACAGATAATACCTGCCAAAATCCAATTTAGTGGTTTTTCCCTTCAATGTCAAACCTTGTAGGCAGATGGCTTTGGTCTTAAGATAATAATGATCACATCTCTCTCGCTGTTGGGCTGGATTATGATGTTGATGGGAGAGTCTGTTGGGGGGTTTAATGACAGCTCTGGATACTTTTCCAGAGGAAAGAACTCCATCCATGTTGAGAGCACTTTAATAGTTAAATAATGTAGAATGGATTCATCTCATATTTAGTACGCCTGCAGACCTTGGCCGGTTGTTTTTTATCTTTATTGATGGAAAACGGTGAGCCTTTTTTTGTTTTTTTTTGTTTTTTTGGTTGGTTGGGTTCATCATTTGCGTGGGTTCTGTTTGTCACGAACATGTCGTATCTGTCTTGGCAGAGATCAGAGGAACTCAATGAAAGGTTATGCCTCTCTCCTCTCTTGCCCCTGCTGTTTGTCAGACCATGCTCTTAATAATTAAAAAGCCTCTATTTGTGGTGCTAAAGCAGCCAGTCAGTCATGGAGAAGGGTGTTACACAATGTCTGTATAAGTGAAGCAGCTCTTTAACAACACGGCCTATATTAGTCAACATGAAACAGTGTCCTCAAACCATTTTACTTACATAATCTTGTGCATTTCCAAGTGAAATGTAATGAATGGAAGTGAAATAAAATAAAGGATATATGAGGTGGGAATTGATTGGTCCATGAAAAGTGGGCATTCCATTAAAAAATGTATGCTAAAATAAGATTTTGAAAGCTTTGAGGCTATTGATTAACATTATACAGTAGGCCACACAGTCAAGAAAACATTGGTTTTCTTTGCCAAGTTTGTGATGCCAATGGCTGTGACAATGTCAAACCCAGTGGGTCCACACAAACAAACATATTTCAAATTCTCTTGGTGCCAAAACGGTACAAAAATGACACCACTTTATTTAAAAAAAAATTTGTAGGGTTCATTTCAAGCTGACTTGATAAATATGGACCCAATTCATCATGTTTCCACTATAAACAAAAACATTAGTTTTTTTCCATAATAAGTAGCTATAAAAATAAACATTCTCGTCTGATGATTTTGTTGGGTTTGTTCAGCTCTTTCTGTCTAGATTCCTGCAGACCTGTAGGGTATTTAATGGCTATTGTCCAACAATGGAATTTCATCCAGTCTGTAAATCCAATTTTAATTGGGTCATGATGGTAGCCTGTGAATTGAGGGAGCGTTCTTGTTGTAGGCAGTCCTTTGGACACACAACAAATCTGACAGGCCCACATCTTGACTCATAATTATGGTTTATTATATCCAAAAGGATGAAAAATGACCCTTTCCGCAGGGAAAAACAAACCAGGAGAGGTTTGTACCTTGCAGCAGCTGTACGGTTGATTCACTATTACACAAGAGCCACTGGGAAACCCGGCCGTTGGCATTCAGTAACACATTTTCAGGACACTGTTGAGTTTTTATGTTGAGTTGTCCACAGAATGCTCAATGACCATTTTACCAGCTCGCCTGGTAACAGAACACACCCCTTATTCTTTCAATGTGCCCATGACTTCTTATTTATAAGCATCAAACACAATCAGCAGATGGTCGATTTCATCTGGTAGTTGACGTGTTTCTTTGTTCCGAATGACGTCTTTGCGCAGCTGTACTGATTAATTTGACTTCTGTTTCAGGTTGGCTCACTTTAACAGGTTATAGCAAACAGGCTACTAATTGCTTCAGGGGAATTAAAACAGAATGAGCACTTTATATGTTCCTGAAAGACCTGATTGCAAAAACTTGTCACCAGCTGTTTTTCTTTCCTCAGACTTTGACAATTAAGTGACTTATTTTCATGGTTCTACATACCTCTGTAGTTAGATCAACTCTACCACATATTCAGAGTTGGAATCTAGTGAGCCTCCACACTAAATTCAGAGGTTGTTTCATGAAAAACAATGTTTGTAATTCTGCCTTTACAAGCTAGAATGTGTAGAACAATAAAGTCAAAGTCAGAGTTGTTGTACAAAAAAAACAAAAAACATTTTATCAACAGACTTCCTTTATAAACTGGATCCTGATTTTAAATGTAAATTATTTATGGAATTATTCACCCAGAAACTGAAAAGTCATATTGTTCCCAACCTGTATACTTGTTTTTTGAAAATACAATGAGAGTAAGCTAAAGAAGCTACAGAAATTACAAAGCATAATAATTAAAAAATCATAAAAAGCACCATAAAAGAGTCCATATGAGTCATCATTCACAAACTCTTTCTCTCAACCATTCCCCAGTGCTCAAATTAAATACACAGCCTTCAGATGTATTGCATCAGGCTGAACCTGGTTCTCTCATGTGACCAAACATGACTGATGTTAAACCTGACGTCATGTGACGCCTCTGAACAGTTTGGAATAACGTTGGGGGTGAGTAAATAATGCCAAAGTTTGAATTCTATTTGAATTATTTCTTTAATGTTCATGTTTCCATGACAACAACTAGCTTTAAGACAGGCCTATGGTGTGTATTTATCAATAATTTAGCTTGAAAATGTAGGGTTGTTTTTGCTGCTGTTATAGTATGGGGTTATGGTCATTGATCCCAAAGGATCCCTTACCAGCTGTGATCTCCTAGGAGACCAACTTTACTAAATTTGCAGCCTTCACACAAAATTAACAATTGTGTTCACTTAAGAAACTAGAGCATGTATCACAATATTTGTGATATCTCTTTATTGTCTGGCTTAGTTGTGTTATTGGCTGAATTCTAGCCAATCTGTAGTTGCTATTTTAATTGGGACTTAACAGTAACTTAGGAATTTAGCATGTTCTCTTAGAATAATGGTTAAATCCTAAATTTGTTTTGATTGAAATAGTGCCTTGATTAGTAATTGCACTGATTTTCACAGGCTAGATCATATAAAACCTTCAAAGTGAAGGTTATTGCAAAATGTTTCTATAAATACACAAATCTTTTTAATGTCACACTTTTTATTAATAAAGTGAATCTGATTCTGGATCCAAATTCTTTATGTTCCTATGTTTCCGCCATAGCTTGCAACAATGTGAGATCTGACAGATTATTATCATAGTAAATTGTAAATTTGTGTTCATGGAAATAAACTAACCTATAGTGACTGGGCTGACTAAATTTCTTTATTTATATTTTAGTCTAGTGATGTTGTCCGTGCCAAAGTTAAGTTTTTGGATGATCAGTCTCTTCCCCAATATGTTATTGTCAGTCACAGTTCTGAAGCTTCACATGGTTCAATCTCACCTGCGTAAACCTGGGCCTGTAATTGCCTACTGCCACATCACTCCACCTCAGATCCGGCTCTCAAATTGAAAAGTCGGCACAGAATGGGATTGTAAGGAAGCGGCGGAAGGGACAATGTTGATTTTGGCATGAAATATCAATGTCCGGGAAGGTCACGGCAGTCGTGGCCTCATCTGTCAGCCGGGTTTTCAGCTTCACTCTAATGCCAGCCCTTCATAGCAAGCCTGAAGCCAGCAAAAGAACCTTCATCAATCATGCTCACTGAAGCTTTTGCCATTCCTGTCGCACTAAAGGTATGAAAGAGGTACGAATCAGAGAACAGCAGCTCTTCCACCTGTGGCTAAGACCTTTATTCACAAGAATTACTGGAGGAATGGAACCAGTTTCATGCCATATTGCTAATAAAGAGACATATCAAATATTTATGCCATACAGGGCCGCATTTAACTGTTGATCAAACTGGGTCATGGTACCTTTAGAAGTAATAGACGTGCTGTGTCATGAAATGTGTGCTGCATGTTATTTAGTGGTTGGGAAATGAAAAACACAGCTTGGGGATGTAGAAACAGCCTGGGCAATAACCTTTTTTATTAGTGCAATTTATCAGACACGTCACATGATTCCTTTACACTTTCCTTTCGATACCAGTCATCTAGCATCTTAAAACCTAAAAAACACAACAAAATGCAAGAACCTTTTTTTTCGAATCCTGGAGTCAATTTTAAAAAAGCAGTCCTTCTTCATACAGTTTTTTTCTGCAGTTCACAGGAACTGCAGTTCATCTCAAAAAACACCTATACATAAAACATGTAGTCCATGAAATTTGAGTTGATTTTCATTTAATTTCCTCTCCTCCCCCACAGCTTTCAAATTTCCTGCTTTATCTGCTATATTCAAACTGGCACATCATGATCGGTTACGATACATGCAAGAAATAAGGTTATTAAGGTGTCACTGACGTCAAACTTGTTCAGAGAGTCAATGAATGAGTGGGCAACATTTCCACACTTTAGGCATAATGATTCAGAATGAAATGCTCTACTAATAAGATCATAACAGCAATGAATTTACAGACAGTAATCCCTTCAACACAGGGCCACACAGGTGACCTGTATTCTGTATAGGAGTATACTGGGTATTTGGTATAGGAGAATCAGAATATTACTGGCATACTGGCCTGGCATAGAAAAAATTCTAAAGCAGATGTTACAGTAACAGTGACAGTTACAGTGTGTAACTGTCAGGACATATGATGATACAAACAATAAATCGAGTAGTTTTGTTGACTGTATTTGTCAGCTTAAAATATATATGACCCTACTCCTGTTTTCTTGGCAAATGACAACAATGTAAATACTGTGCATGTATTTGAATAATGTAAATTAATAGAGTGCACTTTCATTGCTTTGCTGTTTAAGTTTGAATCAGGGATGCATTAATTACCATAAATACATATTCATGACTTTCTGTGGTTTTGCTGATTAACAGCAAGAGTATGAGAAACATTGACTCATCCTTCATTCAGGCCAAAACACACATGTAAATGCATTCAAAAAGTGAAGCTTTTGCTTTTCATTTACATATCAAAATGTGGAAAATGATCCACATTGTTGTTCGGATACAAGGACTTTCAGAATCAGTCATTTATTACATTTTTTAAAGGAAACTATATTCAAAAAAGCCAAGTGTGTTGAGGTTTCCATGGGACAAAATTCAAAACCAAAGGCTGACAGGTTTAATCTGGCTTTGTCTCTCACTTTTGGATGACTACCCTGTCCCTCTCCTAACTCCACTGTACACATCTTCTGAACTATATTGGGTATTAGAGACACTTGTAGATGTAGTACTCTTTAAATCTGTCTTCAAAATTTTGTTCCAAAAATCTCTGAAGCAGGTCTTTATGCTTCATGTGCTGTGTGTTAAACTCCTAAAGGCTTTCTGAAAATATGCATATTTATTCTTTTTGTTGCCTTCATCAAACATATTTTTGGGGTTACGGATATAAGCCTTGCATTTAAATTTCCAAATCCTAATTAAAAAGTGTTTATTGTCTTCATTGTATTTATGGCTGGAAGTATCTAAACGCCTAACAAATGACAGTTTACTAGTTTATTAAACACACTTCTGGCAGAATTATGTCTCCTCGGAGCCTCTGTTTGGCTGTATTGCCACACTTGAGCAGTCTGGGTTAATTTGAGAGATCAGCTTTAAGAGAGAAGATGCAACGGCGAATCAAATTTTTTCTCTGACAAAATTTTAAATACAAGCAGCAACACAGAAACTTTAGCTTAGTTTCTCAACCAAGATAAATGAGCATTTGCAACCTTAAAGTTAACATGAAATCAAAATGGACCGCATTTACTTCCTAATAACACTGTTTAGTATTATTGTGCATGATTTATAATTGCATGTTATTGCAAAGAAATAAAACAAATGACTTTAGAATCATCCATCAAAACATAATAACTTTCAATCCCACTCAAACAAATTTACCTACAGGAATTCTGCACAGGCTATTACTCAAATTCATTTTTGAGTTTAATTTAACAATGGGAACATCGTTTCTCACTCTGAATGAGAATCCCATTATGTCAGTACAATTGTGAATGCCAGTTCCAACCCCCTTCTTTGCATAAGCACAGACTTCTTCATTTCACTTGCTTATTACAGGACTGAGCAAGTCTGTAGTGTCAAGAGCTTGAAAGACTTGTTCATTCACCACAGATGGTGTCATGTGGAATCTGCTGAGCTGTGAGATCTTGTGAAAACACCAGACCTCCTCCACTCTCCTCAGCCCTTGTTATGGCTGGTTGATTGAACAAATGGAATTATATTGTGATGAGGAAGATGTTAGATCCTCAGACCAGGTGGAAAGGCGGTTTCCGGACAGTTGGGAAAGTCAAGCATGGTGTAGGCAGTTAATTACACCCATACTTCAAAACCAATGTTTCCCCACTCCAAGAATAAATGAGTCCTCTTCAGAAGAATGCAGAATAAAACAAGAGGATCCCAGGATGAAGCACTGATCAGTCCCGCTGTCTTAATTGTGCTTTCCGTCTTGTAAGGTGAATGTTGTGTGGAATTAACCTCCACAACATCCTAGCTCCCTACTGCTGATGAACAAAAACACCAACACAACAGGCCTCCGATTATTCCTACTCATTGTTATGATCTATCAGTAAAGACTAATCAATGCAAAGTGGCTGTCCCAAGAGCACTTCCTGCTTCTCTTATTTTATGTCCATGGGGGAGCAATTTGTACTTGCATAGAATGCTGGAAGGGCCACAATTTTTGGCCTACACAATTTTCTTAAAATTGGTGAATGCATGATTTAGGCATTTCTGTAAAACTCTGGTTTCTATAAAATATCTAGTAGGTCTGTCTTAAAAAAATATTTTAAACCATCTTTTAAATAAAATTCATTTCTGTAGAGAGAAATTAATGTGATGTTTATCAGAGTGACTGTCACTCAAAAAAAGTTAATTCTACACTAGACAGGATTTTGTAGGTTAATGCAGTTCTATAGCTGAACTGGTAGAGCATTGTGTTAGCAGTTCAAAGGTCATGGGTTCAATCCTAGAAAACACACATACTGATACAATGTGTAACCTAAATGCACTGTAAGTTGCTTTGGATTAAATTGTCTGTTAAATACATAAATGTAATATACTGTATTAACATATACACTGTAGTTACACTGTAGTCTCTACCTGTGCATGTGTGTGCCCTTGCATCCGGGGTTCCTGTGGATTCACACACTGTCTTTAAAAGGCTGTAACTTTATGTTGGTTATGGTGTTATAAATGTGTTTAAGGAGTTTTTAGCTTTTCTGTATCAGTTGTGCAGGTGGGGGTGTGATGATTGAGCCCTCCTCAACTGAAATGTCAAGCTACGCCCATGTGTACTTGCTAATTTGTGGAGCTGCCATTTTTTGTACCTCCTACTGGTTTTTATATTTGCCAGGTGCTCTAATGGAGGTGGCAGTTTGTTTCCTATTGGATCTTCGGGGGCAATGTACCTCAGAATGTAGAAAAGAAACTTGTTACTGAACCCAGGCTCAATGTTCTGGCATGCTAACTTCCCAGATCCTGTTTGGAATCCCTGACAATAAATTGGCACAATTTGTTCAGTTCCACACTCCATATGGAAGCTTTCCACGCCATGTTCCATATTGGTAATACAGTTCTCTGCAGTCTAATCTTTAATCATATTAGGGAGATTATCTTTCTAAAATTAGCCCAGTCCCTTCTGACTCAACCGTGAGAAGCAGCTTGTTTACCTGATTTTCTCAGTTCTGGATGCGACCGTTAGCAAACAGACTGGCTTAGAGCAAGCACGCAACACTTGCGCACAAGCTTGGGGGAGATAACATCATGACTGAGGAAAAATGGCTCCTCTGCCACTTGATGGCATGCAAGTACAGTACAAAGATGCTGCATTAGCTCTCATATATAGCCAAAACATATGTAAACATGCATTCCTTTCACACTGGAGAATGTAATTTCTGCACCACTTAGTGGCACCAAATTAAATTGGGTTTCAAACAGGAAGCCCCACCCCAAACTCACGCCATTGGCTAAGCTAGAGGTTGACATGTTTGACTGCTCAAGCAAAGTAAAAATAATGTCTGGAAGTACCACAAAGCCACAGTGTTTAGACTTATAAAGGTCAACTTATTTGTCATGGTCTTTTAATGTTCACCTTTGTCATTAACAGCATACCAAAATTGACCCTATTTACTTTCATAAGACACTTTGGTGTTATTATGTCAAACATTGATATTGATGCACATCAGTTCAAAAGAGAACGTTCAGCTTGAAAATGTAATAACATCATCCGCCTCTGAAACAATTTCCTGGATCACCAATCCCTCTTATTGCTTAACCTCCATGACTCCACCCCACCACCTTTTTGCTTTTTGAATATCCTGTTCAGAAATAGGCCATGTTATAAAAGTCATTTACATACAACAATATTCTGATTACAGACAATGTGGATAGAATTTGTGAGATTAGCCATTTAGAACAGTCTGTTTGCCTTTTAGGTGCTTCTGAAGATCTGTTTCATTAGATAGTTATACTAAAAGCTATAGACTGTAACTGAATACATCCATTTACGTCTTAATGTAGTGGATGTTCTGACCAATCTGTCTGTTAGCATGTCCTGACTGCACTAAATTGAAAGATTTACTATTTTAATGTTTCATAATTGGTAATATTACTATAATGGTGCAATAGCCCATCCATTGCTCTTACATCAAGACGCCAATAACTATATACCTCTTAAGATGATATCAGGTGTCCTCCAGCCAGCGATAAATACGCCACAAAGCTTGGCAGCAATCGTATCTGTGTGAAATGATCTTCCGAGAACAATATCTCACTTCTCTCAAAGGGGGAGGTGCTCTTCAATATCCGTTGGGAGGATTTGGCAACCCAGTGCACCTCTTTTGAGGGATTTTTTTGTGAGAGTGAGAAATGATTTCACCAGGGGTCTGCCTTTGTATTTGTCTCGTAAAAGGAGAAATAGAAAGTAGTGGGATAGAAAGTGAAAAGGCATATATATTTATATATTTGAGAGAAATAGCGACAGAAACAAAGAGACAAAAATGCGACTTGGCATGCGAGCATGGAATTCCACTCGGATACATGTGGGAAGCCATTTGAGGATGTGGGCATACATAAACATGAAGGTGCGTCAGGTTTAATTAGAATATCATAATGCCTAAGAACATGAGAAAGGAGCACTGGAAAGCAAGTGAGATGAGTGCTGGCCTGGCATGCTTCCCGCGGTGATAATGTAGAAGATGGTGTGGAAGACAGCAGGAGAGGAGGAGAGGGTGAGACAGAGAAAGAGAGAAATAAAGAGAGAGAGTGAGTATGAATCTACCTGTGGCCAAGGAATGATCGGTTTGTGCAAGCTTTGCAGTAATGCATTATGGGAAATTTACATTTATGCATTTGGCAGATGCTTTTATCCAAAGCAACAGTATATTTAAGTTATACATTTTATCAGTACATGTGTTCCCCTGGGAATCAAACCCACAACCTTTGTGCTGCTAACGCAATGCTCTACCAACTAAGCTACAAGAGCAATGAGGGGGCTGTAATGGTTTATCAGTGAAACAAAGCAATAAAAACAGAACATAAGATATAAAAACAGGTGCATAAAAGTTAATTGTTACAGGGGTGTAACAATTATTATAACTTGTAGGGGGTGTTGAATTTGTTTTTGTACATCAAATATTTTAATATACAGAAGCTCAAAAGAGAATTTGGACACTTTACGTTACTGTGCATTTAATAACACAATATCAAGCCAAGTAGTCTTAAAGAAAGACAACATAAATTAAAACACGCAACATATTTAGAAAAACATCTGTTAGGCTTCAAATAATAAAATACTGGACATACTGTTTAAAATGAACACTTTCTGGATAAACATTAGTTAATCATGTAAACAGTTAATATGATCTACACCTGTGGTTAGTTTACAAGGCTAACTAAGACATTATTTCTATTAAAAATGAATAGCAAAATAGAAAAAAGGAAGTTGGTTTTGAGAAAACAGACATCATTTGTTTACGGATATCACTTGGTTTTATATCTACAAGTATGAAGAAAGCATACACATTTTTAAGGCCACTCTATATTCATATTTGAATAAACTCTAAATGGTCTGTTTGTTATATCATGTATGAAAATGAACTGAAAGCTATTATGAAATATTATTTTGACTATCAAAACAGTGTTGAGAACAACTTCAATTTGTAAGTTTAGAGCAAATAATTAAGATTACAACCATTACATAAAATAATTGAATAAAACATCTAGTACAAAGAACAGAGTCTGTTTTGGCTCATTATTATTTTCTCATGAATAATATTGTTTGAAAATATTTTCTTTCACAGCAGTAATCCATTTAAATAAGACCACAAAGAATTGCAATGACAACTGACTAATAAGCGATTAACAGAAAGTCAACAAATTAAATTACAAACGTTGACTCTAGGGAATATAAATTTGTTCTTTGTGGACCATGCCCAATATATCATTGCTGTATAAAGCAAAAGAAGTCTGCATTAGGAAACATGTTTAAAAATCACTGGAGTGAGATTTCACAGTGCCTGGCTTGTTATTAACTAGCAATATTTCTTGCCGTTGCCAAGTATAGGTGCTAAACTGATTAAAGGTGATAGTCTGGTTTGTGAGTCCTGCACTGTATTTTGACTCAAACCCTGGCACTAGTCTATGCATATATTCTCTAGACCCTTTTTCACAATTCAAAGGTTAATCTAAAATGAGAACTGAATCAGAAATTCACATTTGAATCTGAATGTTCATCCAAAATGTCAAGCAGCTCACCTTAAAAGTAGCTGAAAGTATTGTACGTGTTTGCATAAAGGGAAAAAAATATGTCTCACTCTGTGGACCTGCAATCTACATAAGGAAAGGCAGATAATGCAACAGGGTGTTTTGCTGCTAATAAAGTGAATGATATTGCAATCCTGCTGCTTTTGTATGATAAACAATCATTAATCTATGTAATTCTTCAGAATCTCTTGCATTTTCATTAATTTCAGGAACTTTCTATCAAATATTGTCAATTGTCAGCATCTAGGGAGTTTACTTGTAATTGACACAGACTAAAAACTACTTTATTTTAGAGTTAACAGGCTAACATTTTAGAAAGGAAATACACTTAATGGTTGTTTTAAACCAACAGGAATAAAGCATCTTAATGAATTATTTCCCATCATGCTCTCTGCTGTCTTTGAAAAACAACCACCTCGCTGTTATAGAACCATTTCTACAAATGTCAGCGTGACATCACAAGTCAAATAGCATCTCTAAGCAACACACACCTGGCAGCGATTGCTGGTTATCAGTTCTGAACAGAACTTGCTTATCTTAAAACTTTAAACAAGGAAATCCATGCAAACGTGCCAATTGTCACAATCCATCACTTGGTAAAGGAATGCTGTGGTGTGTAGTCAGTAAGGAGATGCTTTTAAAAGCAAGCCTGTTATTCCCTTTGAGAATTTAACAGCGTGTGGTCTTAAGTGCTAGTTTCTGTTCAAGATGTGAGGGCCACGGGGTGAATTAAAGTGCTGTGTAATTACGTGAAGAAACAGAAATAGAAAAACTGAGCAAAACTCACATTACCGAAATCACTTTTATTAATATGCGAGCAGTTTTAAACGATGGGAATTAAAAGCCTCCTCTAAGTGCCTGTTGAGGAAAATTAAGAATACATTCACACGTAATGGCTTATTAAAAATACAGACGCAAAGGAAATAATTGGAAGACGGTGCAAATGGGAAGAAAAATGATGAAGAGCAACTTGAAGAAAGGAGAAGGTTCACTTGTTGAGAGTAATTGAACTTGATCTACTGACGTTTACGTTATAGTAGAGATGGACTTTTCTATTATTCCTCAGGTGGACAGGGAGTGATTGTGGACTCGGGCAAAGAAAAGAGATGCGTAGAGATTTTCTGTCAACCTATGATGAAGCTCATGGTTGATAATGAGGCTTTAGCAGGTGCGGTCTCCATCAATGGATGGGCCCTGGACAAAAAGCCATTTGAGTCATTTGGGGGTGGACCACAGCTTCGGGAAAGCACTGATAGATTGACGTGGTGGTAATGTTGTGCAAAGATGGATCTTCAATTTAAAGACATCACCAATAGGTATCCTACAACATTCTGGATCTTCTATCCTCTTAAATATTGATCCATAACGCTGGGTCTTAGGTTCCAATAATGGTGAAGTGTGTGATTTCCCATGACACAAGCTCTGCCAAATGGAATTGCTATTTTATTTGGTCTGCCATTGGGCAGACAAAAATTTTGCCTTGCCCAAAAGACATACTATTGGTTAAGCTAATGCTCCTGTGTCTGACTGGCTGAGATACTACAAACAAACACAATGTTTTTAAGCAACACAAAGCCAAGGTGTTTACACTTTTCATGGAGATCAACTTTGTATGGCTTTACTTAATGCGAACTTGTTCCAGGTTGAAAGAGCCCAAATCTAGGTCTAAATTTATGATATGGCTACTTCAATAAAAGGTCTATCATATTTTTTACGTTTTTTTATCATATCTGTAGCACAAACAGTGCAGCAGATCAGACAGCTTAGTTTATTGCTCAAGGATAAGGTTTCAGTGCTTCAAAAAGATTAAAAAAATACAAGCTGTAAGTTATTTATTGCTGTTTTTCTGTTAAGTTGCTCAATATTTTATTGATTACTCTATAAAAATATTGTACAGTAACTTATACAAGGCTTTATATAAAATAAACCTTTCTTTCAACAATTCTTGTAATAAGAGAAGGGGAAAGTTTATAACCAAACAGGTCCAGTAAGATATTTTGAGAAATGTCTCAGTGGTTATGTGTCTACAAAATGGAAGTCAATGGGTGCTAGTTTGGTTACCAACATACTTCCTCGCTGTTCCTGAGAAGCCAAAAATCATACAGGTTTGGAATGACATGAGGTTGAGTAAATGATGGAAGAACTTTCATTTTGGGAGTGAACTATTCCTTTAATGTGTTTTGTTTTTCAGACAATCATAATGCTGTAATTGAGTCAAGCAGGGCAACACGCCTCCTGAAAGCCCTGTCACTTCTTCCTTCCTGTCAAAGACTTTGTGCTGCTTGTTACGTAAGCCCACAATCTGTTACTACCAACATTCCTTTACTAAGTCATTACGCTTAAAATATCTTAATGCCATTGCTCCTGTCAGTCTCTAAAACTTATTGTTTGGTTTGTGCCACACGGTATGGGAACTTTAACTGTGTTTCAAACAATGCAAATTATAATGTATCAATTAATGTATCATATTGGTTTGGCATTCAGTGATTTTGACGTTTGGTTTCGGCAGAATAAACAAACACTCTTTTAGGAAATGGGAAATGTTGACAGCAAAAACTTGAGTTAATATTTCATAAAAACTGTTTGGCTTGATCTGTATTTTGAGTTTGTTTGCACCTTTATTACTCTCAGTTGTTTGACCACTCCTGTAAATAAGACCTATTGTATATCAGAATTTGCTTTCTGTGGGACGCCCTATACCGTTTCTTTACTCCACAAACTTTTACACACTACACTCATCTTTCTTTGCAATTTCTCCACCTGAACAATAAACGTGCTATTCTAAATGCACAAACGTCTTGTTCATCATTTTTTAATTACGTTTAAAACAAACAATACGGACAAACATCTCCAAGACATGATGAACTATTGGAAGGTACAGTACACAAGGTACAATATTGTGAGCATCGCCAATGTTTATATGTACTGTGTACTGTGTACATATAAACATCGGCGGTGCTCACAATATTCTCTTGTTCCTGGATCTGTTAATGTTATATGCAGTTTATTACAGGGAATGATAAGAAAAATAAGTTGTTGATTCATTTTTTTTACTCTGGATGATAGAAGCAACCTTGTAACTACAGCAGACATCACTCAGCAAAGATAAATTATTGCATAGGAAGCTGTCCATCAACAGCTCTTCACCCTCGAAGTATTATATGCAACTTTGTTGAAAGCTTCTGTGGTATTTTGTGCATTTGCTGAGAATTTTAACCTCAGCTGGAAAAAAGTAATCTTGTGTGTCCTATAAGGCATTAAAAGCTGGGCCAAGAGAAACAGGTTTTCAAACTGACTTTCCAATCTATAATGGAATAAAGATAGTTAGTTACTAAGAAACAGTAGCTTATTAGTTTAGCATTTCTTTAGAAACTAACTAGTTTAATTTTTTTTAAAATATCTAACTATGAGATTATATGATTTATCAGAATATTTATCAGGTACAACAACAATATGGATTTTAATTAAGGTTTAGCATCAACATGATAAATTTGTATGTAAAATAAATAAAAAAGTATGTTATATAACTAAGTTAAAAACCTCTCTAGTTGTACAGTGAGGCATTAAGGCAACGAAAAGCTATGAACTCTCTGGTGTCGTGATTTTCCTAATTTTAACTGGTCACATGTTCTCTGGTAGTTGCTATCAGCTATTGCCTTTCTTAGCAATTGCTCCATTTATCACGAGGAACGGTAATGCCAGGCAGATTATGCATCTATGTTTGCAAAGCCTTTGAAACTGCAGTGATGGGACAGCAATGTGACAGAGCAGAACATGCCACAGACACCTACAGCACTAAAATTAAATCACTTCTCAGGGCTGGAACTATTTAAACTACATATAACACTACAGGAAAACACATGAGCACATGAACTTGCTAAACATGTGAGATGCCTACCCACAGGAAAGACAAATTCAAATCCAGAATGAGATCTCGTTGATGTCTCAGTTGTTTCTCCTACATGGTAAAGCTATTAAATGGAGAACATACTTTGTGAAGAACTTTTGTTTCTCCTGAGAAAATACAAAGAAATCTCTTCATGAGTGTCTCCTACCGTTTCAGAAGAGATCTCAACAATGTCTCAACAGTACCAAGATGCCAAAGGCTACAATAAAACCCAGAAGTTTCAATATAAACAAAAATTTCTCATTAAATTCTCTCAAGTTTAAATGATCTGAGCTATGCCATTTACATTATTTGTCCACAATAACTTAAATTTGTTTGGAATTGTGACTAGACATTATGTGACTGTAAAAACAGGGTATTATCATCCATAACTTGATTCCAAATGATCAGCAAGAAGAATCCAAATTAACATATAAATTGCAGCAATAAAGATGTTCTTTGTCTGCAACTGCACTGAAAGACAATGAAGCTTTTGACATTGAATCTGTCCACCAGCAGCTACATAAATATATGCGTGTCTGAAAGTGAAATGAAGAGGGAGACTAAACCTGGGAAGTTGATCATTATATCACTCAGTGGCACTAATAGGATTAATTTAATCTAACACTCAAGTTGCCTTCGGCCCAGACAACAGTTCATTACTCAGACAGTCTCCTAGCAACCTTTGATTGGCCATTTAAAAATGACCCAAATGAATCAGGATGTAGGGTGCAGGGTGTGCCATCATTTCCTTCTACATAGTGAAGGTGTTTTGCATATTACCCACAAATGGGGTTATAACGCTGTTGATTTAAAGGTCAGACTCACCAAAAAACCCACAAAGCTTTGTTTGTCATGTCAATATTCCTATAGTTAAAAATATAGGCATTGTTCTAAAACCTAGTGAGCCGTCTACCATCTATAGTTAGTTGTCTTCTAAGGCAGCATTTGTTCAAGTATACATGCTAGTCTGTCCTACCGTGTAGAACAACCTTTCTTGTAGGAGCATACCTATGATGCCTTAAAATTATACCTATGTAGGAACATTAATAATGAAAAACACATACACCACTATTTTAACATTTAGAACTTGCAATCTGCAATACATCCAAAATACAATATCTTTAAATGGGACATTGGCAATAAAACGTATAATTTAGCTATTTAAAATACAGCAGCAAGCAGCAATTTCTGTAGTCTAAGTACACCAACGTATTTTCTTAACCTGACATTCACTCCTATTTAAATCCCTCATCCAAACCGTTCTGATAAAATTACAAAGCCAAATACGCCAAAAAAATGCCAAATAATCAAACACTGTCAGACGAGTGGCATTCAAACTCATCAGCTCACAAAATCAGCGCAAAATTCTTTAAATAACTTTGGACCAGCATAGTCTCAGGATGGACTGAGCCAAATTTCTAAAAGATTGAATAAAGGCTGCAGGGGGAGATTTAAGTAAGTTTAAAGTTGGACCAATATAATTTGTGTTACTTTTTAATGATACTTCCCATCAGGTGGAAAGCAGCTAATGCTGCTTTTCACCTGGGGAAACTCTGTGTCACCACTTACAGTCAGAGATTAAAGGTTGCCCACGACTGCAGTGCTCCATATCTCTGTAAACAGTCAACAAATGTGTTTCTCTTCAACTCTAAATGTGCATCACACAGATTATATGCGTCTTTCTCCTGTGACAGTAATTAGTTTGTTTTCTGCTCCCACTTGCACAGTCATAGTCTTTGAAGAGGCCTTAAACATAATTACCTGGATCCTATTGGTATTTGTTTTGGTGGGTTTGGGTTGAAATATCTGTAGCACAATTGCTACAGATAAAAAACTTGTACTTGAAAACAGCAAAAGACATGTGGATGTTTTTTTTCTCGATTTCTTTTGGCTGCATTCACTTTTTGTAATTTGTGTTAGGGAATGTAACTAACCTGTAGAATACACTGCAAAAGCCTGTCCTTGACTTGCATCATTAAGATGTTTTGAAGCTCATTTGAAGTGTGCTTGGAGACAGTGAGAACACAACCCTGCATTTCAATGCTCGTTTAATTCAAGAGTGCTAACGGTAATCAATCAGTAACTGAAAACTACTTATTAATCTCGCCCAAGGCCGCTCTGTACTTCATCAATAAATATTTGTACAGGCTGATGTTCAAAATCAGCCTGTACAAAAAAAAGTGCAACACAAAGAAAAAAAATAAACAGAAGTTAAAATTCCTTTCTGTTTATTTGCAACGGTATGTTTATAATAATGATTTATTATATTTAGCTTATTATATTTATACTGTGTATTTACAGTCGGATCTGATTTCCCATGAATAGTCAGTTTGACTTCATTTGTCTGAATGGTTACGTCATGTCTGTAAACAGAATGATCTGGCTAATAAATCACATGTGTGGGTGCTAGAATTGTGGAGGGTTTGTGGCTTGTTTTACAGTAGTTGTTTAGAATTTAAACTTGTCTTCCATGTAAAAATTTGCCTCTATCTATCTTTGTTTGAAACATAAGTTCTATGTAGCAGGTTTATGAAAATCATATATGCTATAAATACAATTAATACATTCTTGTGGGCTGGAAAAGTGAGCAGTAAAATACACATATTCAGACACAAGGCAGGTCTTCTCCATGTTGTTCTGTGACCACTTGAAAGCTAAATGCCATTTAATATGTTAATAAAATCACCTATGATTGGTCAATAACATGCAACAGCCACAAATTATAAAATGTTGTGCTGTGTATGTGTGCTGTAAGCAGTCTTGGACGTGTAATATATTTTAGCACCCAGAATATTTATTTGTTCTTCCTAGAAAATAGGAAAACTCAGCACAATTATGCTGTAACAAAAGCTCATTAATTGCAGCCTAACCCAACTATCTGCTATTCTGTACTTCCATTTTGCTGACGTAGTACTATGCCAGCCAGATTACGGAATTTTGTGTTGTTACACAGCTAACTAGCAAACTTCTTAAAGGTTACGCTACCGTTTCTAAATCTACAGCTTGTGCTGTTTCCCACATGATCGTCGAGAAACACCAACCTATGCTGCAAAACTAATTAGGTATGGCAACACATGAACGCCCCTGTAAGAAAGATAAGCCTCTTAATTATTATACGAACTTGGCCAAGCTACTAAATCACCTAAAAAAAGCTGTTAAACACAATAGATGCATAGCTTGTAATTGTTTACTTTCCCCATTCATATTGTAAACATGCTTTGGTTTCTTAAAGGAGATTGCTGATTATTTTCTTAATGGATTTATAAACAACTTTGTAAACCCTTTATTCGTGGAAAACACTTGATCCAGGGCTGTATCCATCAGGAACAGACAGGATTAATCAGGAATAAACTGGATCCTGAAACCTGGCCAATATGCATTATGTATCCCAATAGTTTATTTTCTAGATGTAACATTATTTGATATCATCACCGTGATCTTTATTGCATTAATAGCAATCAGCTTTAGATTACTGTTAACTTTTCTCAAGATTTTACAAAAGCTGCATTACCTACAACAGTAGCACAAAACTAGACATAAACAGATTGTTTTGCTATTGCCAACAGTAATGGCCTACCTGATGTCCACATAAACAGAATTTAGAGGCGGAAAGGTTTCTCACATTTTGGAACATGGGAAATTGTTCTTGAAAGATTTCAGTGTGTCCTTTTTTCAGTTGACATCTAACTCACAAGATTAATTGTATGTGTGTTGTAGCACACATGATATTTTTCCATAGCCGCAGCTCAGCATCTGCAAAGTGTATTAATATTTACATTTATGCATTTGGCAGGGGCACTGTTTTCCTAAGTGTATTCAGGGTAAACATTATATTTGTGTGTTCTGTGAGAATCCAACCCATTATCTTGGCATCACTAGTGCCTTGCTTTACCAGCTTAGAAACAAGAACATAATTAGCTTCATAATAATCAGCTTCATTTCACCAGACACATGATTACATTTGCATATAAAAGATCTGTGTGCATGGCTTTGCCTGTTAGCTTAACATGATGGTAAGGGTGTAACACTAGAGGTTGTCAGTTTATTGTGATAAATCGCTGCCTGCAATAATAGTACCAATGTGTCTGTGCCTTGATAACATTAAGGACTGTTTCTCTGGGATTAAAAGGAAAACTTCAGTAAAGCTCTGGTTTAAAATCAATGGTTGGCAAAACAAACATCGGGCGAATTGATCCTTATTTGTTATTTTGAAGAGTGCTCCATGTTTCTTATTGTTATGTTTTAAATGCTCAGCATTGAATTAAACTCAATGAAATGAGAAAAATAAAAATAGTTGTCTCTGCATGCTAATTTGGGACAGTCTTTATTACTGTCACCTTTTATATTACATCACCTTTTACTACAACAAATGGAGGTAAATGTAAATCAGTGTTATAGCTACAATATCATTTATCATCTATGTATTGCCAATTATTATTTGTTTTGAAGCCACCCGGTGCAATATAATGGTATTTACCTCCACAAAAGAATTCCACCAAACAAACCATCAGCTGAGATCTGCCAATGCAAACACGAAGCAGCATTATTTCATGCTCAATTGTCCTTATTTGCAACTGAAAGAGAAACAATTCTGTCGTCATTTGTGCCTTTCATTAGAACAAGCATTTGTATGGATTCACATTACCTGGAGTTCTGGTTATTGCTGACAAGTCTTCCAAAGCACTCGGGTGTGCTCAGATATGTTTTGTTTGTTATGGGCCTGTGGTTTGCTGCCTTCTTTGTTCTCTGTAGAAAGTCACTGATGCAGTGTTTTTTTGACGGTCGTTATATATCACTGTCATTGGGGGGTCTAGTATAAGGCCAAAGGAGTATTTTGTTCCAGTGATCAGACAGATTCAGCATTGGGGTTCAGTGCTAATGTGGCAGCTTTCATGAGTCATTTCTCTCGCCCATTCAGTGTGGTAACATGCAGAGCCCCTTAAAGTATTTGGACATTTAAAGAGATGGTACGATTGGACATTTGGAATGGACCAAATTATTCAATTATTTATCACCCTCATGTCATTCCAAACCTGTATGCCCTTACATATAAAAGAAGTATACTTCAAGTTCATTTTAATAAGTATACTTAAGCAAAGCGGAAGTATATTTTTAAATATACCTTTTGTACTAAGTACTAGTGTACTTGTAAGCATACTATTTCAATACTCCTTGGGACTAAATTGGCACACTTTTTAGAAGTATACTTTAGGTTTAACTGTAGTAAACTTTAGTTTACAACTTTGAAGTACATGAAAAGGAGACTGAAAGTATACTTTCATATTTTTAGTTGATTTTTTTGTTTTCATTTTCAGTCTTGTTTAGAAGTATACTAATAGCACACTTGAATAAACCTTTCTGTAACACAAAATGAGAAGGTCAGCAGAATGTCCTGTGATTATTCACTTCACTGTTTTCCTTACCTTGAAAGTCACTTTCTGTTGAATGCCTACAGGTAAATGTTGATGCTGCTCATTTCTATGCAATAAAAGTGAATGATGACCTGGAGCTGTCACGGACTAAAAATAAGATAAAAAGATAATAAGCCCAACTGAGATGTGTGAGATTACTAGAGGTTCAGGAGACACATTTAATAAGAGAGAGATTTAGAAGCATCCATTTAGTCTCCAGTTAATAACAAAACATACTACATTTCCATATTTGACAAACGCTTTGACTTGCAGCACATTCAAAGAATACATTTTATCAGTATGTGTTCCCTGGCAATCAAACCCTTGACCTTCACGCTGCTAATGCAATGCTCTACCAATTGTACCACAGCAATATTAAAAGGAATTTAATTAGTGAGTTTTTACTATAGTTTAAAACATCTATATTAACAATCTGGGGAAAGAAATGATAAATTCCTCTGTATATTTTTATTCTCATTGGACTTGTGTGTTACTAAAACTTGTTTTAGAATGTTTATTTTGGGAAACTTCATGGCTAGTGATCAGGAAAGACTTTTTAATCTATGATTTGAACAGAGCTTCCAGAACGTTAAAGAAACACAGCAAGAATTCCCTACGAGACCATTTTATCTACCACTAAAAGGTCATTTTGAATTTTATGTTCCCATAAAATCCTCATTCTAAGTGATTGATTGAACGTTTGATCCCTCCATTTTAAAGGAGTAGGCTGTGCAATGTTTCTGCATTGTTAGCAACTTGGTAAAATCCGTTTGGCTTGAAATTTAAAATGGGAATTTTAAAATGGGAATTCTCAATAACCCCAGTGCTTTACAGAATTTTTAAGGAATACCTAATCCTACCTTGACTAATTAGTTTAAAAGAACATGAAGAAATTTGAGGAATTTCTAAGTGATTTGTTTGTTTGCTTGTTTATGTCTTGCTGGTATAATTCTGCTTTGAGTTCATTCCTTTTCATGTTCTTCCTTTAAAGGCGCAAAAGCGATTCTGGGCTGCACAGCGGTGTTGCCAGTTCTCTATTCTTTTCCAATTACAACCAAGGGTCTAGTTTGGTTCGCTGTGCTCCTGACCCCTGTTAACACAAGATCCATACAGGCTTTGTGTTGTACAAATGCACTCAGAACCTTCTTTGTGGGGCCATATCTTCCATTCATTGTGGTTATCTAATGTGTTAAGGGAGGGGGCGTGGCTTCTTTAAAATGTAACACATCACCATTTGATATGTACTGCATTTAGGCAGCCAGACTGTAGACTGGGCAAAGCTACACATCTCTGGTGCTCAGGAGTGCTGGCCAGGCTTTGTTGACCTTGTAAGAGGTATTGGCACCTTGGAGACCCCAGCTGTCAATGTTGGCTCCAGCAGACCCTGTACTGCCCAGTTCTTTGTGCCCTTTATATGACTCAAAGCAGAAACCTTAGAAAGGGACGGGTATCACTGTGAGAGCTCAGCAGAAAAGGAGAGCCAGTCATCTCCCTGTGCTGACATAAGGGCACTTATGATCTTCTTTTATGGTCACTGAGTCTTTATGATGTATTCAGTTTGAGGATAAAATCACTGAGGTTTGGAAAAGTTCTTGGCTTGGCCAATCTTTTATTTTAGGTCAGTCATGTTTAGTAGCTAAGTTAAAGATTATGCTGCTGTGCCTACTTCCAAAATTTTCAGTCTACCCCTTCTCAAACTTTTCAACATAAATAATCTGTCAAGTTTTGAGAAACTGGGTGCCATTTTGCTTTTATAACCCCAGCTTTGCAAGAAAGAGTCAATCTATGCACCACTCACTGTGAGGTTTGCCTCTAGGTGTCATCTAACGAACTCCAGAAGATTTTTTTATTATTATTTCTAAGCAAGAGTCAGTTAATGCCCTGACTTCTAACACCTTATCTCTGTTTGGATGGCCTTGCACTTTATGTTTGGAATACCTAACCAAAAAATGTGCTGACTTATCCACAGAAAATATCTGAAATGACCCTGACTTCTTTTTTGTCTTAAATCTGCAATATGAGGAACCAAACACAGCAGTTGAAAGGTCTTTTAAAGTTGAGTAGTGCAGAAATTGGAGTCTAATAAGCATAGGTGACTCCGACTTGACTTTATGACTTTTTGTAGGCTACTGAGGCAAGCGGTGGAGATGAATCAATTAGCTTAACAGTGCTATTTCAGCCTAACAAGCAGGAAAAACACATGCCAAAGACATGCCATAGTGATGTTTTGCCTGTGAATAACTTTTTATTTTTAAATAAACCATTGTCATTTATATCCATGCCATGACACAAAAGTCCTCATGAATGCTTTTTGTAACTTTTGCTATTGTACAAAAATTTACTGTAGCATGAGCAAACAGACATTATGTGAACTGTAAATCGGACAAGCTTTCTGAATGAATACACCCATCACTAGACGAAATGTGTTTTGAGTCTATGACTTGGAATGGAACTAAGCAAACTGGGACATGCTGTTTGTGAACAAACACGAATGAAACAAGGCATGTTTCTTGTGAAGGAGGATCTGCTGGCCGATAAAGCCTGAATGAAAGAGGGCGTACATCCTAAGGAGAAAAAGAAGAGTAAGGGGAAGAATTATTGCATTGTGAAATATGTATGCATGTCATACACAATTATAATGAGGTTAATTGTGAGAAGCTAATTGGAAATGCATTTTTTGGGGTCCACATTGAAAACACAGTAGTTAAATAGTTTCCTCAATGCTGTTGAAGGATGAAACTAAAACTTGAGTATAATTAGCTGATTTCTGATGTTGTCTTTTCAACAGCTTGATAAAAATCTCACCCAGCTGTTGACCAAATGGAGGAAATAAAATATATCTGCTTTGTTCTCAGGAAATGCAGATTATACAGCATCTTGAATCTCTTAGTATTTGTTCCATTTAATAAAAGATTATAAAATAGATTAGATAAGAATAACACAGTTGAGTAAATGATGTAATGACCTGAAGTTTATTAAATTATAATTGAGGTTTGTTATTAAATAAAAAAAGAGGTGAGTCCTTTAATATGTACTGGATTTAATAGGAAACATGTCAACAGAAAAGAAAAACTGCTGTTTAAGCAACTAAAAGTCATACATTTTCAAAGAGAGTTAATGATTTTCTGCAACATGAACAGCAGTGACTGTTGGCGATGTAACAAAGTTGTGCGTATTTGAACTTTATGCATATGAGCGGTGAAATAATATGGCGACAACCAATGGGAGTGCCAACAGTGAATTTCACATGATGCACCTCCTGATACAGAAAACAACAGCACAGAGGTAATTATTGTGAACAGGGCTTTTTTTACTTAACCACTGGTGTAATTATGTAACTTAAGAGACACTGAATGAATCAATGAATGAATGGGAACAGATTTTTGGTAAACATTCAAAAAGGTTGGTTTGCTGGTCTTGACTTGTCAGGCTGGTTTGTTTGATGGTCAGGCTAGACGACCAACTAGCCTAAGTAGCTAAATACCAGCTTTACCAGGCAGAGAGTCTCACTAGACCATCATAAACCAGCAACTAGCTTCATTACTGTAGAACAGCAGGGAAAACTGTAGCTTTGCATGGTTGTTATTGTTTCTTATAGTCTTTTTTTCTCCTTCTTTTCATCCACTGTGACACTGTGGTGATGGAGCCAGCACAGTGGATTTGCTCAATCCATTTTGCAGTCTATGCCTCATTAGACCCACTTAGAGCAAACGGGAGTGAATATCTCTCAGACCCTCTTATTTATCTCAGACGCATGGCTGAATCTCACCCTCAGGCCCCAGCAATGAAATCTTGTACATCTGGAGTTCTATTTAGAGTGAAGAATGCAGTATGCACAATGAAAATCATCCACAAGTTGAGTTCAGTCTGAAGTCTGACAGTACCTGAAACAAAAATGTATCGCAAATTTTGCTTTTATACCTCACTGAATTATCAATGTTATCTTCAACTTTTCTCCTAGTATATAAAATTAGCTATAAAATTGCTAATTTGTGGATTACATAGTTTAGATAACATACTGAGATTTACTGTATTAAGTTAGTTTAGATAAAAGACTGTAATATTTTACAGTATTTACGGGGGGGTGGGGGGTGTTTACAGAAGAATGAAATGCAAATTCATTTTGCCAATTTAAATTTCATTGCTCACAATTGTCCATTGCTTAATTCCATTGAAACAGATAAGATATTAAAGACATTTTAATTGCTTTACAGTGGTTCTTGAACATCACTCTGGAGACATAACTGAGGTCTATATTTCATTTGCATATGAACTTGGTCTCGGATGTTTCTCCTAAAGGTTTTTCTTTAAAATAGAAATTTTAAAATCTGGAAATTTAAAATGGAGACAATTATTGACAAAATAGGAGTATTAAACTATACACCAGTTCAGAGTATAGCTCAGGTGCTTTAGAAGAAGCTGATGAGTTGATGAACGAAGCTGATGACCGAAATCTAAGATGTTTGTTTTAGCAGTTTTTTTTATTTACTATTTTTGGCAAACCTGAGTACTGTCTGACACACTGTTAAGATTACTTTCTGTAATGCTATAGGAGACACCTGTGAGATTAAAGAAGACTATTTCTTTAACGAAAATCTCAATCTCAATGTCGTCAAGAGAAACTATTAAAGTACTGAACTATTAATAACTTTCCTATTGATGTATTGATATTCTTTGATAAGCTATTTCAGACATGCATTCAGTGTACTGAACAGAGTGTTTTAATATATAATCCAGTAAATGTATCACTACTGAAGACTGCAGAGTTGGTGTGGACTCAGTATGGAGTCTAGTTAGCAGATATTTCTACACCAGTGTGTAGTAGTGTGTGGTAATCTCTCTCTGAACTGCTGTTCATATCTCATTGCTTCATTCATATTTTACCTTCTACTTCTTATAGCGTGATGTTCACAGCGGGCGACTTTTGGAATCATAATCTCTCCTTTTCCATTTGGATGCCATGGAGATCTGCAGTACTTTGATGTTTAAGTAATGCTATTATGTTCCAGGGAATATAATATGGATTAAATGCTATTATAATCAGCCAAAATACACTCAGAATGAAGTCCTTGTCCACCATAGTATCAGATTGAATGCCAGACTGTTCTGATGAAAGAATCACAGTTTACGCTTTAATTTTAATGGTGTTGCATGAAATCGCTGAATTGAAAAACTGCTTGTCAGAGTTTGGCAGTAATTAACACTGGGTTAAGTTTTGGTTTATGAGCTTGCCAAATCTTAACAGTTGGGGGCCTATTTTTAAAGCTTGAGGCACCTTTAAAGTAACATACATAACAGTAAAGCAACTACTGTAAAAATTAACATTCTGTCATAATTTACACTTTCAAGTCATTCCAAATCCCTATGACTTTTCTCTGTGCTACAATAAAAATAAATCTTTAATTATCATCATTGCTCTTATCCATATCATAAAACGAAATAGGGACTGCACCTGTGAAGAACAAAAACATCCTAGTGTGATAACACAAGTATCAAGCAATATAAAAAAATACTATTCAAAAATGTCTTGTGTTCCACAGACAAAAGACAGTTGGGTTTGGAAGTTTGGGCTTGATAATGGTATCTTTGGGTAAACTTTAACTTTGAATGAGTTGGACCCTGTTAGAGACAAACTAGAACAAGCTTAAGACCAGTTGATTTTACATGACCAAAACTCCTTAAAATTAGTCTGGTCTAATTAGCTGGTTTAAGCTGATTTGGGTACTTGGCCAGGTGAACGAGTCGCCCTGAAAATTACATGGTGGGCTGCCTTGGTCAACTGTGTCAGAGCAGTTTGAGTAAAACAGTTTTGAGCTTGTCTATCTGAAATTGTTATGATCTGATGTTTTTAGCACTAAATGCAGTTAAATTAAATAATCTTAAATAACCATAATCCAATGTTTTAGGCTGAACATTTTCTCTTGAGAATGGAGAGATTTTTTTTCTCTGGAGAATATTGATATCTAGAATGTGAACTTACTTAGAAAACGCTTGCTTTGGCCTGAGTTAGCCAGTTTCCTGCTGGGCACTGGCAGAATGTGTCTGCTGTGAAGCTTTTGCCAGATACAGTCTTTCACCTCTGATCTGAAACTTGTTATTTTTAGACGTGCTCAGAAGGGAAGGATGCTTTCATAAATGCTGAGGAGTGATTGCTTTGGCTAATGAATGATAGCTCTTGTAATGTTTTTTGGATTAATTCTTTGATATTGTAATTTATTACCATAAGGCATCATTTTTAATAGAATCTGAGGATTAACTTTCCTTTTAGTAGAACAGATAAAAAAAGGCAACCACCATAGCCTGAGACCCTGAGACTGAGTCAATGGGTTAAATGTGCATTAAATCCAATGATAATAAATTGTGCCATGATGCTATGAATCTATAACAAAAGCTATGCATATAGAAACTGATTTAATCAATAATAAATTCTGCAACAAAGTTAACCTACCGTTAGTATTAGTACTTAGTACTAATAGCATTAGTACTGTATATTATTTCATTTATTTGTTGATATCTGAGGTGTGCATCCAATCAAACTGTCATTTATTTTGTGTACTGGCGTTCTGTCATATCAATCAGCCCTTGTCTTCGACTCACTCTGTACATAAATTATTAATGTATTGTCAAGCATGTAACCGTTTAGTCATTTATTTGTGTAAATACAATTGGAACATTTTTCATGTAGCTTGCATTGACTTGTGTTTTACTGTGTTGTAAAAACTCTCTACATAGGTAAATTTAGGGCTGTCGCAAGGTGGGCCGAATAGGGCAGGTGCCCTTTTGCACCACAAAAGCTGCTAAGATGTCAGTGTCTATGCCAGTGTCTGCATTATAAACTGAAATAAAATGAAATATTTTGACTTCGAAAAGATGATAGACTTTAGCTTTAAGAACATTTTTGTTCACTTGATGCCCAACGTAAAGAACCCAAAGTCCCAAAATAAAAGCCGGAAAACGACTTAAAAACGACTGCCTTCAATGATTCAACTGAGTAATGAGCGATCACGGTCCCTCAGTGAGTTTTGAACCTTCATCTTACATAAGACCTGCATCTGAGATCCTCTTAGGCATTGTGTTCTTAGCCCCACAGAAGATTTGACTAGGAAAAAAAGCAGCTTCGGCCAGTTGAGTTAAATCCCCAGTCACAAAAGCTGTGCCAATCTCAGCCTTTGGCTGGAGAGATAAGTCCCATCTTCCACAAAAGGACTCTGTTCCCATCTCAGTATTAGTCACCTTGTCTTTTCTCGGACACACACTTGATTGACCATCCTTCTCCGAAGGCTTTATTTCAAAGGAGGTTGGAGGGTTTGTGCTGCAGCTCTGAAGCGTGTAATAAGAGATGGAGAAGTTCAATGACTCGATACTTTCTCTGCTGGTCTCATTCCTGTGTTTTCAGTTTGATTGCGCTCGCTGGAGAGATGAACCCTTGATGCGATAGATTATTAAATATCATACAGATTCCTGTTAGTGCTTCTGAGGGCAGAACATATAGCGAAAATATAGAAGCAATTGCTGGACCAGTTGAAATGGTGTAGCGGAGTTGTATGTTCTTAAAGCTCGCACTAGAATTGACATCAAATGTCTGTTCTATTAAATAAGGTGTGTTTCAAGTATTCAGGTAAATTATTTGCTAGATTGTTCTCAAAATGCCACAACAGTAGTTTCTTTTAAAAAATCTGATTGTTAGATAACCAATAATACTAACACGTGATAGCACCCCTTGTGGCAATGCTGAAAATGAAGCATGTTCTTACACATTTTAAAATGCAATGATGTTCCATAAAGCACATACTTGTGTGGAATATGTTTCGGCCTAACTTTGTGTTTACAGGTAAACCACGTATCATATAAACAAGTAAATAGCTATTTTGTAGAATAAAAATAACTGATGTGGTTTTACATGATATTTGAGAATCTGATTAGTGTTTAAACTGAGTAGGCTATTATTATTTTGTGTTTTTCCTGCGGCACAGCAATGTTGGGAGTGGGCCGCTGTTACACTTGGATACACATTTTGTATTTTTTATCTTCCTAAACATATTCTGTTTCTGCCCATCTTCTACAACATGATATCTTCTACAGAGAAACCAGATATTGCATTATGGAGTAAAGAGCTGTGTCCAATCCAAGCAAAGTTGTTCGATTATGCAAATTTGTCTCTGAATTGCAAAGTGCCGCATGAGAGTCTTGGCGTAAAGCAGCGCAGTCTCTCTTTGATTTGCTGCAATGAAAAGTCAGTGGCTGTAGTAAGTGGTTATGTGGTATTGGTTATTCGCTGTCAAAATACTGTAGCTTTAATATTGTTTTAGATTTTAGAAAAAAATGCCTTTTTGATACTTGGTTAAGTTTTTCCATAGCAGTGAACAATATAAATTCTGAAATACATGGTTATTTTAATAGTAACTTTTTACACAAATTGGCTGAAAATGTAATTTGTAATAAAAAAAAGTATGTATTACATTTTAAAATATGCAAAACAGAAACATTTTAGTGGTCTCTTACTCTACTGACAGCTACAATCGGTTCTTGGTTATGATATTCTAGATACAAAGACAAGAATATATTCAAAGCAAAGTTATTTATTTGCATCTCGCATTTAATGTCATTGATCTTTTCTCCATGTCGTTTTCTTAATGTCGTTTCTCCAAACGCAGTAAGATCAATGCTTCAAAGCCATTAAACTTCCCTCTGATCATGCAAGGCAGTAACTGCTCGGTGTTTGTGCATGGCTGTGGTATGTGAATGGTACTCAGGGGTTTGGCTAAAGAGTTAAAAGCATGCGGTGGGTCATTAGTGTTTTTATGACTTCAAAGTGCAACGTCCTGATAACCGCTCATTTAGGTGCTTCAAACAAGCTCATCAAACCTGGCCCGGAACAGACAGGCTGTTCCATCTGATGTGTTGCTTCTCGTTAAAAATTAAGAAAACAATGGAGCATTAGACCATGCCGAAAACCAATCCATAAAGAGCAAATGGGAAAATGTACCTGTGAAATTACATTTTAAGTTTGATTATCTCAATTCTTAGGTTTGTTTTTAGATTTTTGTAAAGTAAAAAAAAACTGCTGTATTGCTGCTATTAATAATTATTATTTTAGTATTATAGGTTGTGTAAAATTATACATATAATTAAAATTATTAGTAATTATTAGTCTGTTAACCGTATTTTGAAATGTTAATATAATCATAAATAAACGGCTGCCTAACTTCCACTTGACAAATGTTTTTATCTGTTACTTTACCTGATAAATTTACCTGTTATTTTCAGTGACAAGTCATCTGTAGTTTTCCCAATGCCTGGATACAGCGCTTACTGTAAAAACATGAGAAATGCATCACGTTCTGTTTTAAATTAAAATACAGAATGTGCCTTTTATAGATCAATACTCTTCAATATTAAGAACATATTTAAACGCTAATCCTTCTTCATTATTAATGCTACTGTATGTCCCAAGTTTATAAAGGTGAAAAGTACATCCATAATTTGAAGTGTTTTGTCTGCGGTGAAGATTTGTTACATCCAACCGTAAACATGTCAATACCATGAGTTAAATGGACTCCAAACAGCCACTTTGGCCAAAGCGCATTTGTTTGTTCACAGTCTGACTGTCCTTTCAAATTTACGACAACCATCACACAACCATAAATCTTCACAAATACGCAGAGGAGATGTCAAATAGTTTAGTCGTATTTTTTCTCTGTTCAGCCCCCATAACCTCTTGATCCATCATAAAAAATGAGAAATCACGTTCTTCACTCATTTTTCATTATGATCAATGACTCCATTACAAAAGGCTTTTTGAGATTCTGTAGGTCTGCATCTCGTCTCATGGGGTTCTGATGTTTGTCTAGATTGTCCCTATACTCTAAAACTCTAACTATACTAACGCACATTTTAGTTAAAATGCTGTGTTTTATTTTTCCCAACTCAGGTGGTTGTTATTCTGGATGCAGTGTGATTTTTGTCTCTTTACGTGGTAGATTTTGTTTTCTGTGTGTTTTACTAACCTGGTCATCTGTTTTTGGGCTATGGCATCGGGTTTTTATTAAAGAACAATATTAAATAATATCAAACAAATATTAAAGAACAACAAAAACAAACACTTTTCCCTAACACTTCTCTGATATGTCATTGTACAAACAGATAGCCTCACCCCAAACTCATGTGTTTGGTTGAGCTAGTGTGGAGAGATATTGAGCTGGAAAGAAAGCTCAGCCAAACAGACAAATATGGTGATAGCACGAAAGATAATGTTTACAATTTACAAAAGAAAAATTCACCTTTATTTTAGTTTATTGTCTTTGGATATTCAGATGGGACAGGAAAAAGTATAACACACTTTACTTATAAAGGTGCTTTCGGCAGACAGTTGTAATAGATTACATTTTATTGCTGTGTTATGGCCCAGCTGAGCATTTCTGGGAAGTGGTGTGGTATGAAGATCCATACATAGTGTGAGGGCAGAGACAGGAAAAGAGAGAATGTAATGGCACAAGAAAGGCAGGGTGGAGACTGGTGGACATTCCTCATGAGATCTTTATATCCCTGGTGATTATCCATAACAGGAAACCATAAAACTTTAATGGAATGGATTTCTCACTTCCAGCTCAAGAGTTTTTCAATAGTCATGTTTTGAATCCAAGTCCAATGTAGCATTCATTCCTAACCTGCAAAAGGAAATAAACTTTTCCTATTTTATCAGCAGCAACAGAACGCTCCATCATACGCAGCCTTATATGAAATTACATCGTAGATCAAACCGGCATGGAAAGTACGTTATTCAAACGTTGTTAACATTTGACAAACACAGATTGCGTTACAGTTCAGTAATGCCACTAATGATAAGTCTGATCGCGATGCGTTTGATAAATGATGCTTTCCTAAAACTCAGATTTTTATGAGAGCCTGAGAGTGCCAGGCTGGCATGGTCTTAGCAAATGTTCACAGATAATCGTCTCAACATCTCCAAATATCAAATCACTCATGGTTTCAATCGCAAATGGCAGTTCCCACAAGAGCGGGAAAAGTGGCATAACGGGATTTGCCGCTCTATTAAAGAATCGAATAACATCGGGTGCGTCTTGAACATTCTCTCTGCATGTAGCTCATCGAATGCTGATTCAGTCAAGCGTGATTGTCGCTCCTGGGTTTCACACGCACCACAGGGGAGGAATGGCGAAGGAAAGTGCGTGCTGTGGCACAGGAACGATGGCACGCCGAAACCCCAGTGTATTCAATCGTGCCCACTCGCAAGCTCAGTGAGGTGTAAACAGGCAGCTAGGAGGAAATCTTAAAGGGAAAGATGAAATGTCATTTACACACCCTCATAGTGTTTCAAACCAATAAGTGTCTTTCATTCGTGGAAACGAGACATTTTGAAGAAGCTTGATGCTGAGCTATACACATACATTACATACAATAAACGTAAATGGGGACTGAAGCTGTCAGTCACAACATCTTGGAATCCAGTCATGCAGAATAAAAAAAAGACAAAATTTTCTATTTTTGGGAATTTTTTTTAATTTTATATTTGGGTGATCTATCCCTTTAGGTAGGGTCTAAAAGGGTTTTTGACATTTAATAAAATTGAAAATTTACTGGATATAATTATTTCTTGAAGAACCTTGAATTATTTCTTGAATTTGGGTGAAATAGGCACCCTATTCTAAAAAAAAATACCAATATAAAACACAAATGCAGTTATATAATTCTGAAAATAAGTACTAAGAGAAGTGCAGATGTAAGTCCATTGGTCTCATTACAAGCGTGAGGCAAACAAGCAAGAAATGTTAATAGGCCTGTTGACCTGACTGTGTGTGCTGGGCAAATTTACAGATCTACAGAAGACAGCTACCAACTGAAGTGGCTGAGAAAAGGATTTCAAGACCCATGTTTTTATTTCGAATGAGGCCAAGGTCTGTAAATGAGACATATTTTGATTTGGATCGATGTAGGAGTTTGTTGAGAAAATCAATAGGGTATGCAGACAGTACACCAATTTTTACACTTTTCAGCAACAGTAGCATGTTTTTTAAATTATATAAGCAGGTTTTCTCACATAACAGTGGAATTGCAATCAGTCTCTCTACTTTAAAAATGAGGCAATGGTATCATGATATACTTGAAACTCCTCATAGGCAGCAACTCAGTGCATCAAAGAATGTTTATAATGGACATTTTTTGCTTTGATATATTATCTTGGATGGATCTATACACTGTGGTGATTGAAATGCATTATGGGATAGCATCACCACAAAGACTAAATTAGATACTGTTTTAAAATTTCACCAAAGTTGACCAAATGGAACCTATAATAACACAGTAATGTGTTATTACTCTGACCCTGTATTGAAATGACACACATGACTGAGGGAACCGTTCCACAGAGGTTGGACGGCTCTGCGGATTCAAAACTCTCAGATGTTGGGCTCCAATTGTTGGACCGCTTTAATTGGCACCCTGATCGGGAACCACCTTTGATGTGCACAGGTCCGATAACGGCAAAATGGCATCCTGAATTCACAGAGTTCATTTGTGTGGAAAAATAAATGCACCTTTGTACTCTGCACCTGCTGTGAAAATCCAAAGGGACATTTTTAACCAGAAGCACATGAAAGAGGCAGCAAAAAATTGAGGAAATTTGGTTGTAAACTGTAGAGTGACATCATCATTATCGTTTTTGTAATTAGACTAAAGACTGTGTAGCACATAGTGTTATACAGACATTGCACTATGTTCTTGGTCCTTTTTGTGGCTTGTGAATAACAAAAAGGGGGAATTTTAAAGGTGCTGAGGAAAAGAGACTGAAATAAACTAAAATAGAAGCTGATTATAGGTGGGTAAATAGCGCAAAATTGCTCTATTGGATTGCGCTATTAGATTCTACGCTACTGTGTTGCATTACGCATTATACAATGAATAGTTCTGGGCCAGGATGCTGATTGGTCAGCACCCATTGAGGCAGACTATTAAAAGAATAGTAAATACATTTTTTTTTATTTTTGAGTGAACTAAATTAAAACATTTAAATGATTTTATTTATTATTTATTCAGAATCTTTCTGTTCAAAGCTCTGAAATTTGATTTGGCGTCATGTTCTGATTCTATTAGGTACATTGACACAGTCAGGTTTGATGTGATTGGCTCTCACTTGTGTTTTAACCAAACATGATGTTCAATCAAAGGGTGGAAATTTTTTTTAGTAAATCTTAATTTCAGTTTTCTCGTGTGTTTTAGAAGTCCTGGAATATTGCACACACTACTTGTTACCTTATCATTGTTGTTTCCCTTTTAAGCTTAACAGATGTGCTTACTTTTCTCTTTTCCAATGACCTGTAGTTGCATGGAAAAGAGAATAAAAATATATCTCTCTGGAAAAAGAAAATAATGACTCTCAGTTTGTTCCACAGACAAAATAACAGCATATATGTTTTTACAAAATAACAAACAGTTATTGGGGATAAATTCATAGAATTTAATAAACAGCAAAAAAAATTGTGTTTTCTAGTTTTTTGAACAATACTTAAACTTTAGATTACTATTGTAGGACTGCCATGGGGCTAATGTATTTTCTCTCATAAATGTTCTCAACAGTAGAGTCGTGTACTTACCAAAATAGTTTTTATAGCTGTAGGCTACACCTATACTGTATATCAAATATGTAGCTGACCTTGTGCTTGAAATATTACATGAAATATAAGGTACAACATGACCCGAACTCAAAGGTGAACTCAATGTATCCACTGTTGTGTTACTGAATGTCATGAACTACTGAAACTACAAAGCAGAATTTAACAATCTTGTTTGTTTCAAGATCACATTCAAATAATAGTTAAATATAACAGCAAATTAAGTTGTCTGGTTTTAAATGAAACACCCGATTCTGACAAGCTACAACGTGACACATAGCCTTCTCAGCCTTCTTGTTAAACATGATGAGTGTCTGTGAAGGGTCCAAATAATTAGTTATAGATTGGTCAATAACTACAAGTCAATAACAATAAAATTGACTAGACAGTAAAATGCGTTGTTATTCTTAAGAATGTAATTAATCAGTTACAGTATATAATTTCACTTGACTGTGTCAAAACATGAGGGAGTTTTTTGGCCCCATGTTTAAGACATGGGACCTGGACCTTAAAATGTTAAGAAGCATTCTAGTGAAAGGATGGCCCTTAATGAATGTGCTTACAATCATTTTAATGAAATTTAAATAATTTTTTTTTTTTAATTTTCATTAAAAAACTAAAAAGTAGTAACTAAAAACAGAACACGACTGAAGAGGATAAATAGATGGTAACACACACAAAAACACATACACATGAATGAATGTATATACACATATACATATACATATACATATATGCTGTATAGGCCAATAAAAATTGTAGCTGGCCATATAAATGACACATCAGACAGTCTGTTAGAACTACTGAACAAATGTTGTGTCGCCTAAGTAACATTCATGAGACAAGCTGATTGGATGAAGTTTTATGTTGCATCCTCCTACTATTTTTAGATCGTTCTAATGCACATCAGATGTTTAGCTTCACTGTGGGTGGATTAAAGTTGATGTTCATTGCGCAAAGCTCATAATAACAATGAATATTACTAGTGAGACACACAGAGATGAAGCTGGTACACAGAGCAATGAGACAACAAGAGAGAAGATGCTGTGAGGACACGAGATGTTTTATATAGGCAGGGCTCTTGTATGAGTCTCCAAGAGGAACGACACATCTGTGTCTCTAGAAGCTTCTGAAGCCAGACCACAGAGAGTTCAGTGTGATGCAGAGGAAAGTATTTTTAGACTGGGTATGAATTTCAAATAGATCCTTCTGGAGGTTGATCAGGATTATAAGTCAAGTGATGTTTTGGCAAGCAGAGGAATGAGGTGGTGAAACTTCAGAAGAACAGATGCAACATTCATGCAAAGACGCACATATATGTGCATGGGTTCATTATGGGTTGTGTGTCGCGGTCACGGTGTAGTGGAGTATGTACGCGGTAATGAGTAATAACATAGTTAGGTGCTCACAGGGGTGACAAAAGGTTTTCTGGGCCCCTTGACTAATTTAGGCCCTGATCCCCCAGGTCTGTTTATGTATATATATATATATACAAACAGTGGCAGTATTTTGATTGGAAAAGTTAAAGAAAAAAAATTTGGTATGTCATAACTCGGGTACGTCAAAGGGTTTTATGACGTACCTAGGACTACAATGACAGTTTTAGACCCCAGTAGAGAGGTTCTGTCCTAAAAGGAAAAAAAGGCTTGAATTGATATGACATCTGCTTATTCTCAGTTGACTTGTTAGACAGTCTGAGACTTCAGTCTTTGAGTCTATGAGATCTGTATTGATACAGGGCTCTCCAGGGGCCCAGTTTTACTAAAAAGTCTGTTTTTGTGTTTATTACTGAGAATCTATTTGTTTATTCATCACATTCACTGTAAACATTTAATAACAACGTTCTTAAAATAAATTGATGTTGATTATTAATGATAATTGGTTGTTCAGTTGGGTGAACTCTGATGTGGTCAATTTTGAAAAAATGAACAAACAAATACGTATGAATGGAAGTCAGAAACTCATCTCTGTTTTTTGCCTTAAATAAAACAGAAATATTGTTTTTTTTGTAACCTAATAAGGCATTCATAAAATCTTAGAAATATTTCCAAAAGGAATGTTTGGATATATTTAACTAGAGATTGGATGGGGTATGTTTCTGTGTTCCTCATTTCAACTGAAACTGGATAATTTTTATCTTCCAACTATTCAACAAGTACAATGTTTACTAAAGAAGTTCTTCCACCCGTGTCCAAATGGGCCTTTCCATGGCAACTACAACCCACAGCTATTGATCCTTTTCATATTCTTCAAGAGATCAATATTAGTCTTTTCAACAACATCATAAATGGCCATATGTAGGATTTTCTATGGGCTCATTATAGACTTTCGTGATTATATTGTGTTACATGTTCACAAAAAAATGACGGTCTTACATTTTAAAGTTGCTGCCACGATAATAGAGCATCAGAGTTTCCTGAAGCGTTTCCTGAAGTCATTTTCTAACCTTGAAATGCTGTGACCAACATGACAAAAGCTCATTTGTGAAGTTTTTGACTATAGCTATCAAGTAAATCGGTGACCAACCCTCATCTAAACTTTAAAAAAAACCTTTCACGTCAGTGCTTTTGCAGAATGCAGGTTGTAAAGGACAGTTTCCATGATTACCCTCTAATTTATGTCATTGCTCTGGGTTTGAGTACCCAGAAGTCCTTTTGGATGTACGATTCAGTCACTGTGAACACACTACACCATTAACATGACAAGCTCAAATTGCTCTCTCCTTTTAGGATGTTGTTCTACCCATCTTTCGTCTTTCTCCCAAGCAGAACAGATTACCGCTATCCTTATAAACAGGTTGTCCATTTTACCATTTTTACCAAGTATTCAGTCAGAGTCAGTACAGAGTTTTATGCTTGTCCCCATCATTTTCCTCACTGAATTTAATTTTTCTAGGAGAACAAGGAAAAGAATCAAAATGAAGGCCGAGAGAAGTTGCATGAATAGAGGGGAAATAAAAACCATTCTGGCATTTTTCAAAAGCTATTGAGAGGTTATTACCATTCTCCTCAACTTACGCAGTTTAATTGAAATTCAGGAACAAGGAACATGAACAAATGTGGAACAAAATTTATAAGTTTGAGAAGAGACTCAATTAAAAGTGGATACTTCTCACCAGCAACAAGTAAAAACTTGCTGTGGTAAATCCCATTTTAATTTCCTTTCCTATTTGTTTTATCAGTTTCTGCTTTTTGTCTGTTTGCTCATGAGTGGGATGTTTATGCTCTATTCCTCAGTCCCTAATGATGTCTTAGCTGTCCTTTGATATACAGATCTTATAACTCAGAAGAAACATAGCCCATCCTACTACCCACCTCTGTGGTTTTAGAATCAATTGATTCTTTATTCATTACAGAAATTTTCTAGATTCTTTTATTTGCTTGTTTTTAATTTTTTATATTTTTTTGAAGATGATAGTTTTGCGGTTACGTTTTTTGTTCGTAAAACTGTTTGCAGCAATCATTAGCAACATTAGTTGCTTAGTGAAATGTACGCCAGATGCCAGACCACAATGTTTGGTTATAATGATTATATGTTAAAGAAGTGAGAATCTGTTGAAAATGAAAATGTTAGGTGATGTTTCACCTATTTATATTAGGTTATGTTAGGCTTTTTGTACATTATTCTTGACAATTAAACATTTTTTCAAAAAGATTACAGGACTGTGTGAAAATTTAGCCCCAACTCGAAATAGTCAATCAGAATCGTAGGATTACCTGAAAATTGTGTGTTTGATTAGAGAGTTAGCAAAACTAAACTCTGCAGGTCCATGCAGGAGAATCTGAAATTCCTGCTGTGATGCATGCTGGGAGTTTCTCTTTTTTATAATCCTGTATTTTATTGATTTATTTGTTATTAACAGTCCCGGCTTTTGTCTTAACTGTAATGTTCCAGTTCTGCTAGAAGCCCTTATGTATTAAAACCAAGTTACATTAAACTATCATCAAGTTTATGCCTGTTAACTATTTTTTACATTGTTTCAAAACTGACTGTACATTACCCTTACTTAACATGAAGAGGCGCAGTGCAAGAGACAGGAAATTAATAAAACATCGTCAGCTGGGACACGTTCTGCTATATTGTTGGAAAATGTATGCATGTATGGTCAGCTGAGGTGTTAGGTGTGTGTGAAACTGCTGACCAGCTAGCTGTTGTCTAACTGTTGCCATAGCCACCCGTAAGGTGGGAGAAACAGAGAATGCGGCTGCTAATGAAAAAATCCTGTTATTTACAGACAGGTCACAGCAGCACATTCCAGATAATGGCTGCATGAAAATGTGTTGCAATATTGGGGCTATAATATATAACACAGGCAGAGTGTAAATGTTACAGCATTTATTTACAGAAGTAGTGATCTTCTGTACTAAATGTTATTATATAATACATTTCAACTTACCTCACCTAAACAAAAAGGCTTCAAACTAACCTACAGAATATACTCGTCACACACACACACAAACATGGTTGCAAGATAGTTATTTACAGGTTAGAGAAGACTGTCATCCTAACTCTAGAATCCTACTTTATACAGTAACCATGATGATTCCAGTAGGATTTGAACTTCAACCAGACTTCAAAATTAGACACACCCAACCACCCAAAACATCTTTTCATAACACCCCACAAAAACACTATTGTACCCTTGAGACGTTGTAGTCAGAGATGGAGCAGGAGAACAGCATTATGTTATCTCAGTGTTGCCAGTCTGCAAAAGCAGTAAAAAGCAATAGCAAAAATGTGCTTGCACGTCAAACTTCAACTGCTTATGTAGCTGATTATGACTCTTAACTTAAATGATCTGCTTTAACCACAACACTCCTGGCTTCCTGCTTACCATATATGGGAAGCCCTGCGAATGTCCAGAATTATTAATTTTGAGGTTTTTATTCTTTAAAAATGTAGTCTGTAGTTTAATCCACTCGTTTAATCATTCCCCAGGTAAAGATTGAGGCATTACCCAGGTAAAGATTGAGGCATTACTCATGTTTGTAGCATTAATATGTGGAGTGAGTTATGTCCACCCCTCCCCCTTGGAAAATAGGTCTCAGTAAACTAACCTCTGTAAAATGAGACCTCTATCTCAGCCTTAACAAACATGCTAAAGGATCTTCAAAATATTTAATCCTCTTTTTCAGACATCCTCATTTTGTCATGAGTTCCTTCACGTCCCGTTCTGCAGGAAGCGTCACAACTTTAGCGCACATCTGACCTCTCCTGTGTCAGTCTACAGCTGAACATTTTTTATTTGTTAGAAGTCTGACTCAAAGACTCTACGGTACTTCCTCTCCTACACAAAACTCATGACTCACTCCCTGATACTGAATCAACCATTGCCAAATCCTTACTGTTAGCACTGCCTTAATTTCAATGCAGCCGATGACGCAGTCTTTGCAACTTGATGCAGGGCTGGCTTTACAGAAGACGTTAGTAAAATTGCAGTTTATCGAAAAAACAGGGCAGTTGTTCAGAAGGGAGGAAGACAACCGGGAATGATGTCCTGGTCCCTGTGATTAATAAATGGGGCGCCCATGAAATTTTAACTAAGGCCTGTGCTTTTCAAAGAAGTAGTTCAGCCATAAATTAAATTCTGTCTAAATTCTATCATTTAATTCCAAATTTTCCCACATTTTTAAATGTGACCCAGAATCATTAAATATCAGAGCTTTAGCAGAGGCTTAAATTTTACTCAAAGCTTGCTTACTCAAAGCTTCAGAAGATCTGAAATATAGTGCATGAGTCATATAGGCATGGTGTTTTTTTTTTTTTTCTGTCCTCTTTAGAGCTTGACAGACATGGCCAGTACTCACAATAAGGTGGCTGTGCAATACACAAGAGCGCTTTCCACAAGGCTATAGCTCCAACAAACTCATTCAGTGAAGCGATAGCCCCGAAAAAATTATATCTATGTGAAATGCAGTGTAGACACAGGGAAATGTCAAGAATGAAACATTGTTTCATTCCTGATCTACATGTCACACCCATTACTGCTCTTTTTATACCTTCACTCTTTGCATGTCAAAATCCACCACTCTTCTTTACGTAAAAACCCTTTCCTCCTTCAACAGAAGAGCCTTACTGATTCTACTTGTACCAGGCGCAATTCTTTGGTCAGTGCATTGATAGGTATATGCGATGGCAGACTGACACGTCACATGCTTACACCCTCATCTTTTATTTAGCTTCCTGCTGCTGGTGGTGTGAGAGGAAAATTTATAGGCAGCTGCAGGGGCCCCTAACCTCCTATAAACCTGTCACACGTTGAGCTTTCATGCCATCACAAATTTCACTATACCCCTTATTATTCTAACATTTGCCTTCTCACTGTCTTGGCTTTGTACACCCATTTTCACATTTTGTTTTTCCGGCAATAGAGAAATGAAATCTTGAGGTCACACAGAATTCTTGCTGATGGTCAGGAAGGAGGCTCTTTGTAAATAAACTTTTACTTGTCATGACATCATCACTGATGACTGAATTAGTGGCACAGGCTGACATTTTGTGACATGATGAAATGCTGTAATACAAGTGTGAGGATGTTTCTAGGATTCATACTAATTTCTTGGCCTGGGCAGTGTGGCAGCCTTATAAAGTTTCCAGTTTGTTGTTTCAGGGATTCCAAGTAACTGTACTGCATTGTTATTTCATAGAAAAACCTTTTTCACTGAAATTCCCTCCACTAGCAGAAATCCAAACAAAGCCAGAAATCCATGTTCCAGGTTGAAATCATTTCTGCATACTTCCTAAATTTAGTTTTCTTGTCCTTGTTCCACTTAAAGCTTAGTTTTTTGGTATTGTATATATGTAATGTATATGTTTTATATAATGTATACACTGTAAAAAAAAAAAAAATCCTGACAAGTATAACTTAAAAAAATAGGTTAAGCAATTTTTCAACCATTTCCTAAAAGTTACAGCAACTCAAGACCAGTCAAGATTACAAAGAGTAAGTTGAAATGACTTGTGCAACCAAATTGATTAAACTTAGTTTAAGGCATCAAAGTTTTATTTACAGTGTATATATAATGTATATATTTAATATTTTGGGGACACTTACACAAAATGTTTACTGTGTATCTAATGTGTTTGTCTTAAAGATATGTAATTTAATATAATTCTTATCATATTTTATTTATTATTTAATTTATAATATATAAAAAATATAATTTATTTGATCTTATGTAATTCTTTTAATATTATGCATTATAATATTATGGTTTGTGTAAAAGCATATTTTATATTTCAGTCCTTCATTTATCAAGTTCATCACATACATTGTTATTTTAATTTTACAAAAATATATCAAGGACAATCTTAATTTTAGAGTGTTTTATTTATCTTACCAGGTATGCTGAACTTTTGCATTTATGTTTTATTAATTGAATATTCCTCCCTTTGTGGTTTTTATTTACAAAAAAAAAATTTTTTTTTTTTTTTTTTTTTTTTTAAAAAAATTAAAAAAAAAAATTAATTTGAATAAAAAATTTTTTAAAAAAAAAAATTTTTTTAAAAAAAAAAATTAAAAAATTTTTAAAAAAAAAAAAAAAATTACAAAAGAATTCACAAAATTCTTACTTGTTCCACAGAAGAAAAAAATCATGAGTTTGGCACAATGTGAGTAAAATAATAAAAGTTGTTTTTAGACCATGCCTTTAAATGTCTAGTTAATAGCACTATCACCAAACTACATCAGTGGCAGCGCAAACCTTTGCCTTCTCAACAATTTGCAAAGAATATTTGACGCACGATAACCTAATGGATCACACACGTGGTCAGGTGTGAAAATCATCTCATTCATCGAGAACATGTGATTTTAATGACCTGTGAGGTGAAACACTGAAAGGCACAGCAGCTAATGGACTCATCATCGGCTGGAGCACAACACAACATCTTTCAGCATTGACTGAACATACGCAGTTACCAGACACTGTATGAGCATCTGTGATGCATTTTGTGAACGAATGTTGCTTCACAGACAACAATATGATGTTTGAACAATAAATGCATTACAGTGATGTCAACAATAGCAGTACTTTAGCTGAAATAGTAATTTAAAAATATAAAAATTTATAAAAAATACTCTGTCTACGTTATTATAGTACTAAGTATTAGCCTTACTTAATCTGGTACCTGCATGCTAAATGACGGGCAGCTGCTTTTAAGAAAAACTGAGCTTTTGACCATATACATTTAAATCACTTTAAGGTTACACTATTTCAACAGCCCACTTTATACATTCTGCTATCTGAGTAACAAGTGCAACTACATGTCAACTAACTCATTGATTTGCAACCACATGGCAATTAACTCTCATTAAAGTATTGTCTCATTATAACTCTATACATTATAACTCATTATTATTAGTGGACAGTAAGGGTTAATAATATATTAGCCCTTACTTAGAATAAGTACTAATGCGTAGTATAAGTAATAATACTTAGAATATGTACTAGAACATGTATTTGCAAGGTTACTTCAGTGGAATGTCTGCTGGGGAACCATCACAATAAAATGTTAGCAGTTATTAAGCAGACAGTCTACTAATGCTCTAATGAGTAATAACAATACTCTAAGTAGTTGCAAAGTTACTTATAGTTAGTGAAAAAAAGTGGATTATCAAAATAGTGTTATCAAAGCTAACTTTTGTTAATAATACTAATAATCATCTAATAATCATGCTAGGCAAACAATTTAAATAGTTTTATTTTGTATTTGCATTTTAATTCTGAATGTTTATTTGAATACTTAATTCTACTGTTAGATACTGAACATATTAATTTGGTTTGTTTCTTTGTTCTCAGTTTATGACTGTATTTTCCTTGAATAAATTAGGGCCTAATTGGAAAAACATGTAGCACTGTATATTTAATTGAGAAATAGAAGTGACATGCTGTTTTTTAATTTAATTGGTATTGTTTATATTTAGTTTTCATTTTTTGAAAAAAGTGTGTGTTCAATAGCATATAAAATTGCCCTCGCATTCATGTCGACTACTAAGATATTGTGACAGCCATAAAGCACTGATCCAGAGCTCAGGAGGTTCAATCTGTGTGAATAAGCAGTTGAATATTTTATGCTTCAGAAAGACAGATTACATCCTGACAAGACTGCAAAGAATGACAAGCTTGAAGACCTTTGATCTTTCCCCTACACCTTTTTAAACTATATAGGGTTCTGCAGAACTATTTCAGGGCAGGACGTTTTTGGATTTTTTAAGATTTTCCTTGCAGAAGATCCATGTTTTTCCAATTATGCTCAGATCTCACTCTCTGTTCTCTTTATTTCAGAGCCCAATGCTGTGTGGAGGGCAAGTGTTTCAATATTTGGTAAGTAGTTTTATCTCAGTTACTGAACTGTTGTTCAATTTCTTGCCAAATAATTTTATTAGATGGATGTTGTGAAATTAATTAACTCCCTTTAACATGGGTGGGGCTGTAATTAGTTCCTCTGTGGTGCATGGAGAGATGGCTGCATGCGTTCCACAGCATCCCTCAGCCTCTGAATCTGTTGCCATAGTTACCCACTCTTCCAAGGAGAAGAAAACCTTCAGGGGAAATTTTTACTGTACCAGGAAATTTAACGACTGTCAATGACTTGGAAACATGGGCCAGGCCTCAGACCAAGAGAACTAATATCAGATCAGTTTTTGCTTTTCATATCCAATTTACCAGAGTAATACCGGCTTGGAGAGAGCTGAACCTAAAAACCCAAAGCATCTACTCAGAGATGCTAATAGATATGGGATTAGGGGGTTCAGCCAGAGCAAAAAAGACACAGGAAATTTCATTTTCCTCCACCTTTAAAATAATCATTGTCAAAGGTGATTTCCCAAACCAATCAGCATTCAGTACCATTTTGTGTTATCAAGCCTACTTGTGGTTAATGCAACAGCTAAGAGATTTTCAAACTAAAAGACAGACACAGTGGGTGTTGTGTCAAAGGCATTTTATTTTTAAATAAAATAAATATAAAGGGGAAAACAAAATGTCTTTCACAGTGCACGACTAAAATTAGGAATTCTGTTCTCGCCATGATTTGGACACAAGGTTATGAAGTGCAATTAGGAGTTAGGCGCTGATGTTTAGTTCCCTCAGACTGTGTGGATTTGGAGGTCCTGCCTGTTCAAGGTCCCTGGAACACTGGTCAAGTTCACCCTGACGTTCCATATATCGCTACGATTTCAGATTTACCTGGCCCAACCCATCATATGGTCAGATGACACCTTCCTGTCTAAGTGGCCAAAGTAAGAAGTAGACCAGATTTTACAGCAACAGAGAAAAGTCAAGCTCCTGTGACAAAATATGACCTGAAACTGACCCTGGAACAGCAGCTCTCATTATTTCCATAATTAACCTGAAAGTCAATGCATTGCTATTACCTTTATGTAAATTTCATATCTGTTTGGCAGGTGGAATGATTAATTGATGCCTTAACTTGAAGAGCCAATGAACAAAGGAAAACACAGTAGGATAGTGGGCTTTCTGTTTTCTTATTTTAGTCAGAGATAAAAGGCTAAGATTTCTCTAATTGTCTGGAATATGCACACAGGAAGTGGTTTTAATAGTGTACAGGGCTATGCTGTAAGGTTTGCAGAGAACCAATCGAACCAATGACCTTTGTGCTGCTAAAACAATGCTCTACCAGTTAATCTTTTTAAAATGATGTAAAAACTATTTTGTGTGAAAATATACAGCATATGGTCAGTAAAGGAACTGTGGTTAGGTTACCTGAGACCCCATTGTTTTGATTAAAGATATTTTTAATGATGCTGTTACTGCATTTTGGATTATAAAATATTGCATTTTCCAGCCAGTTTTGCATGAAGACGATTCCTAAAATTTATTTTACCTCATTAGATTGGAAGATTTTCTTTTTCTTCCCCCAGATGATTATCATATTCATTTAAAATTTCATCAATTAAATACTTTGAAAGTGAATTATATGAGGGCAGTCAAGTGTGGGCTCTTTCAATTATTGACTGTTGTAAATGACTGGATGTCTTTTGAAAGGCAACACCTCAGTAATTACACCATTTCAGATGACATTTTTCTATTCTGATTACAAAAATATGGCTCAATGAACTCAGATGAGAAATGAAAGCATGTCATCGCACGACTGGGAACGTAAGGTATAAAAGAGAGTAGCATTGTTAGTGACAGAACACGAGCGCTTTTCTCTCTGCCCGTTCCTCGACATTTTAATGTGTGTTGGTTGTCTTATATTGGTTAGCTTGTGAAGACAGGGACATGGTTTTGCAATCTGTTATAAAGGGATAAACTTTAGATGCCCTACTTGTGTAGATAACACAATAAAACAACCTGTCATTTGTTGCTAAGTGCTCGGCGAGTGTTTCTTTTGTTAGTGATGATCTGAACTGTAATCACTTTAGCTTTTACGGCTCCTTGTTAGACAGCTCTTTTTTAGGCTCCTTTTTAGCCAGCGAACAATATAGTAATTTCAATGTGTTAGTTTAACAACATGAATTGACAGAATAGACTCATATCATATGTTATCAAAGTATGGTTTGTCTGGTTTGCCTTCACTGCATACAATAACAAACATTTAGAGCTTCTGCTTGACTGGCTGCAAACACTGCAGTTAGAACAAATGTGACATTTTAAGGGAGAAGTACAGTAATATGTTTGGCACATGGAGGTTGGTTGTTCATCTTTGTGGTGTAAGCGTATGCAAAGAGAAGGACCATTTGGGGGTTGCCACAACACAGCAGTTAAAATAAGCCACAACACAGTGGATAAAACATACCAAAAGATACCTGAAAAGTCAGGAAACACTTGTTTTTAGATTTGGTGTTGTTTTTTCTGACTTTTTTAGTCTTTGTTTTATGTTTTCATATTTGCAATTTATTTTATCATTTGTTATTTCCTTCTGCCCTTCCAATTTACCTTAAGCATTAAACCAAGACACAATAGAAACAAGCCACATCATCACTATATTAAGTCAGAACGCATCACAGTTATGCCAACACTACTGCAATAAATACAGCATAACAAACTGACACTAAATATTTAACATTGCATTTAAACATTGTATTTAAAATTGCAAACAGAAGCAGATAGGACAAATCAGAATTGCTAATTGTTTCCACCAGAACCCAATTAAAAACGGCAAAACATGCTTCACTAGTTTCACTGTATTGTGTCCACTGGGGCCTCTGTAGTCAACTGAATTAAATGAACTGGTCTTAGCATTTAAAACACAGACCATGACAATAGGGGGTCTCAAACACCAAGGGAATAAATAGCGAGCCAGCAATGGTCAAATGTTTATTCGCTGTAATTTTGAAACACTCCTCACTGATTTCTTAAAAAGTTTCTGTCTTGGTTTATTGATGCCAAATTACTTATCTACTGTAAAATGTTTTAGACATCCATGAGTGGTAAAGGCTTGTGATGCTTTTTGATCTTCCTACCTCATCTTTATGGCTAGGACTGTTGCCTTAGGACATATGATTCATCACACACAATGCAATGCAGGTTGGTTGTGAGCCTGGAGTAGATGCACACCCCCACAGCAGCATGCAATGGACTGGGTTCAGTCTTGCTTGAGGGCTGATCCAGAATCAAAATTTTTCCTTTATGCATCACAGGAACTTTGTACCACATAACACGACTGCACCAAGCATGGGTGATGCCTTAAGAAAATTGCCCCAGGACAGCACAAGGTCTTTTATGCCAAGTTCTCTAATGTTACCTGCTCAGGTGGCCTTATTCTGATAGAATACAAGCATTCAGGGCTGTGTAGAGATATTTTTATAATAGTCTTCCTGCAGAAAAGTTCTGACAAGCTCAGAACCTTGAGGAAATGGTTTAGTTCATAAGGTTGCATTTTGCAAAAAAAACACAAACACAAAGAAGTCAGTTGGGCCTATATGATATATTGTAGCGCAGTGAATTAAGTGCGCAGCATAGTCAAGCTGGCAGTCTAGGATAATAAATGGCTGTTTGTATTTGTGCATTCAGTCACATCAAAGTCACTGCTTTAAATTGATTTAACACGTTTTAGTAACATTCCACTAACTACTAAAGAATAAAGTTTTTGATTTATATGATATATAATGTTACAAAATGTTGTACTTTACTGCAGGAACATTTCTGATAACTTTGAGGGAACTTTGAGAGAAAGTTAGCCAACATTTTGAGAACATTCCGTTAGCCGTGTACTGCCACTGCTAGTTATAAACCAAACTGGTGACACAGACAGACGTCTCAGATGTTTCTCCTCAAAATTTGTATGACAAATAAAAAGACACAAATGAGACATACAGCTACTGTATTACATACAGAGCTATAAAACTAGTGGGATACCATAGATCATAAGCATTTACCCTTGAAGAATTTGAAAATGTATTTGAGTTTATATTTAAATGTCTCTGGAGATTCCTGTGATGTTTTTCACCAAGTTGATTGTAATTAAACACAGTTCGACAGTTCGTGCATGCATTATCAATTATTACGAAGACTTTGTGTTGCAACAATCTCAAGGCTTTTTATCATCTGCATGTCTGTTTATGCACAAGCAGCTGAGACAGAATCAGACTGAAACATCTCAGTGGTTCTCCTATGGGTTTAACATTTACATTTTTGTTCCTGTCAGCAACAAACAGAAAAGTTCACATCTTAATGTAAGTTGCAATTATGATGTTAGGGAGCACAGTGTGGACCTCAGGAGCCAAGTAAGAAAAACAAAAAGAAAGATATCAAAGAATCCAGCTGCAATAATTCAGAATACTGAATTAAAGCAAGTGTCAGCTCACATGTTATGCAAGAGAATTTCTGGAGAATAAATAAAAGTCAAGACAGAGTTTTGGATATATTACAGGAGACATGCAACAGACGTAGTTCTAAAGCATATGTGGCGCTGTAGTCTTGAAAAGCTTAGACAAGTGAGAGGCTTTCTTTTGCTACACTTCCAGAAAAGTCCTGTGATAATACCACAGCACGTATTATGTAACTATCCTTACAAATCTGGGTGAATTCAGGCATCGAATCTGAGCCACTTTCACCCTCTGTCTTGTATGCCCCATCCCCTGCCAATAAAAATGTGATTCTGTCCCCCACACTTTTAAATATGTTGAACATATTTAAAAATCATTCAGATATTTTTTGAATGTTTCAGAATATTTGGTTAGTTTTCTTTCCTTTGGAACTGTCTCTTAAATGTAATTGCTTCTCAGCAATAGTGTGGTGTAAAGCATACAAACACAGTTTTATATTTAATATAAAATAGTTTTTTAATTAATTAATTTAATATATGTAGCTTAAATTCTTGTTATTGGGCATAGTAAAATTTATAGCTAATATGTAGTTTAATATTTCTGTCCTCGTTCCTATAACCTAGCATGGTATTACCTGATTACATCACTGTACCATGGTACTACCACAATGCTTTTATAAAGTAATTAATAAATTCACATATAAGAAACTTTGCAGATAAAAAAACTTCCATCTGCAAGGATTAATATGAACTTTATTTGTAAAACTGTTCTTACACTGCAAGCACTCTTCCCTGGATGTGAAGAATACAAATATGCACCATCACCAAGCAAACATTTCTGAAAATAATATCGGGGAGATAGACGCCTCCCTCTGCATATCTGCACAATCGTGAAATATTCGACCACCATGGCAATAAAGCGTCAACAAGCATGTGTGAGTGAGACTGGGAGACTGTGAGAGCCAAAATCACTTGACTGGCCTGAAGGACGCACAGAGCGCAGAACTTGCGCTAATCAATCATTCAGTGCGCAGCTGGGCTTAGCAGGAGTCAGAATGACTGTGGATATTGGATCTGGTCCATACTGCCTGGAAATATATGGAAATGGTGAACTACGGAGTTGCCAGGTCACAGATGTTTAGAGGGTGGAAAGGAGTAACTGTCTATGGAGGTCTCAGCTCAGGGTCCAACATATACAGTATAGTATGGCTGTCATTATTAAAGGGCTAGTTTAGCCAAAATAATCATATGGTTCTTTACTCACCCTCATGCCAATTTAAACACTTGCATATGTGGTTTACAAGGGCTCTCTATAGATGTAATTGGTTTATGAGGACACAGGAAGTTATACATGCCATTATACATATTCGTGTCCTTGTAAACCACATATACCCTTACACACACACGTAAATGTATGTATATTCATCTTGAGAAATTACAAATTGATTTTAGGAAAAAGCCTATATTGGGAGCTGTTAAGGTTTGTTGCATTATGTTGTTGCATTCATTTATGATTAAGCACACCCCCTTAAAATCACATTAGTGTAATGCATCTGGATATTTTGTTTTTTGAATTGTTTTGTATTTCCTATTATTCTTAGCAAATGCTTCTCATCACTGTAACACAGTTTTTATTTTTTTTTTTATAAAAAGACTACAAAATATTGCTTTTAGAATTAAATGACTTTTTCCTAGTAGAGGCCTGGAAAGGGTTGTAATGGTATTTTTATTAATATTATTATATGAAAACAGTATGAAAATTGGGGGGAATTATTTGCTGAATTTTCAAAAAATAATTAAAAATTATAAAAAGTTTAAGGGTCCTTAAAATAAGCTGTTATTTCTAAGCAAAGTGTATTAATATTGTATATATTTGTTTTGATATTGCAGTCACACAGGACTAGGACATGTTCTTGACACATTTTGTGAGACTGCATCACAAATCACTGCATTTGAAATGAAACTCTGGGCCCTTAGATCAACAGTCTGATCTCTGCCAAGTGAATCAAAAGCCCATTAGCTCAGCTCTTCACTTCAGTCAGAAGTTGAATGAGCTCCTGTGGTCAGTCAGCAGATTTCTGGGATGAAATGCCACAATCAAGGTTTGTCTGTTCAGCATTAATGGATCATTATAGGGTAACAGACTTATCCAGCTGGTTTTTACCACTATCCCCCTCAGTCAAACACACACAGTACAGTGAACAACCCTTAAAAACCACCCATAAATATGGATATACAGAGTTTTCCTGAGGTTTAACAGTGATTATATTTTTAAAACAATTCTACCTTCGCATTAACTATCCCATAAAACCCATTCCCATTAGTTGTAAACGTGCACGGGTTTTAATTTTAAAGCTAAAAAAAGCCAAAGGTAATGAGATTTCAGGAGATGGTTTGCATAAATATGCCACAATGTTTCAACCTCAGTGCAGATAAGAGATGTTAATTGGAAAGAGAACTTAGCCATTATCATAATATACCTTCCATTCACTCCGAAAAATTCCCACAGGATCTGTGAGGGGTGAGCTTGTTGATTTCACACCCAAGGTTGTTTGATTGCTCCGTTCCACAGCTTTTGAATTTACAGGGGCGCCAGCTTTACGTTTTGTCACTCGCCGCATTCTAAATGCTAGTAATCAAGACGTGCAGATGCGCGGGAGCCTGTCTGCATTTGATAGATGCCTGGCAACCTTCCAGAGTGATTGCACGCTGGTAGTTCCCGGAGTTATGAAAAGATAGCACATCACTGCCTCGACAAAGTAAACAGCACGAGAAGGAAGGTATCCTGTACTTTACTGCTTCAGAAACAGACTCTCAGATAAATATGTATATAAAAATGTATCAACATGCAGCTTAACAGAAGAGAAACAGAAACACCTGATCAGAGATGCAGCTCACACACATTTGCGCATGATTACGCACAACTCAGTGGAGTGATGCATCACCGTTTTATAAATGCATGACCCTGATTTGATGAAGGGATCTCTTTAAAAGTGCATTTATTATCACTTAAATCAGTTAATATCAGTTAAATTGCACTGGCATATTTTTGCTCCACATTTGTTAGCATAGCTTTAATTGCTGACCTCTTTTATTCAGTTCAACAATTAACATAGGAATAAAAAAAAAATTGGCCTTGAATTAATTATACTGTGTCATCTGTCCCCATTTCTTTATGATTTGCAAATAAGCTTTTAATGTCACAGTGGCACATTGAACAGAATGTTCTCACCATTTTGTGTTTTGTTTGCTTGTTTAATTAAAGCTACATAGTAACTTGAATATTGAATAATTTGGCAATTAGTATATTTTGTGTTGTGTCTGTTTGTGACAAAGTGTTTTGATGCCTTGCTTGTAGTTTAATAGAAAATACACAAAGTTCCAGTATAAAAGCATTGTTTCTATGGTGACTGCGCTGTGTGACACAACAAAATTACAGCCAATAAGAACAGTGGGTGGGCAAGCTGAGAAGCATATAACTATGAACATATACTTTGTATTCATGACTTCTGTAATGTTTCCATCGTGTCCTTGTTATGCTTTTACTTGTGGAATATATCTATTAGTGAACTTCCACAATCAGCGTCTTTCCTCGTATATTGGATATACAGTACTGGCTACCTGATCTCACTGAAAAACGTATTCATGAAATAGTATGAATTCATTCAAATTAGCCACCACTACGCTAATACGCAAAATATTTATAAATAGCCATGAGATTATGTTGGTACTGTACATGAAAAGTTTTTGTAATAAGTGTAGGGTAAGTGATTTGCATAGGGTATGAGCTAGCAGGCTATTTATCTACAGCTAGCGGTAGTGCCTGCCAGCTAGAACGCTGCATGGTTAGCATGCAAAATAAGATAACCTAAACAAAAAACTAATTTAAAATCTCTAGCTTTGTTATTTAAGTTGTAATCCACTCATGATGTAAAACATCATTCATTAGGTTCTGAACATTTAAACATTCAGCAGTCATTCACATGACATTTAAAAACTAGCTGACATTCACATAAACAACAGGACTTACAAACCTTGATTCTGTATACCCAGAGGACATGCTAATGTGACTGATCTTTTTTCATATTTTTCTAATCTTATATCAGGATTTCAAAATCCTGACTTAACAGATGTCTAGCCCAGAAAATGGATGAAATAATTTATCATGCTTGATTGGCTGGTCCAGGCAAACATTGATTCCAAACCTATCTTTAGCCAGAGCACAGAGGACACTTAGAGTGATAAAATACAGAGTGATCCCAAAATATCCATTGTTGCATTTATGGAATGCCAAGGTCATTTTCACACTAGTTTGGTGCTGACCAGAGTCAGTTTGTCATCAGAGCTCCGTTCGCTTGGTTAGAATTAAAGGGTTTCTGGAACATCAGTGAAAAGCAGCAATTTGAACCAAATCCACTTACAAAGTAGTCTGGGATACAGATCACATTTGCTCCAGAAACAGTTTGCAGTATAAAAGCAATCTGTCCTAACTTCTGAAAGTACTTCTGAGTGCTGTCGAGGACATAATGGTTGGCAGTGGTTATGAAAACCTGAGGCCTTTCATGAACAGGTTTGGTAACCCCTGGTATAATGCAGTTCCCACTTGCTTGGTGTCCACAGAAACTGGCAGCTCACATTTTTTGCATCTTTGTGCATTCACAGCTGGCGGACATGAGTGCCATTCTGAATATAAAAAGTTTCGGTGGTAAATCCATATATAAACTTATGTAATCACTACCTAACAACAGCGGGAAACTGCAGCTGATTGTACTCTAGTATACTGTAGTATGGACCAGAGAGTACAATGTTTGACCAGCAGGAGGTCATGGGTGACGTATGGTAAGAACATTCATAGCAGTCCTAGAACAGCTGCTTGGCAATTATTAAAAAGTGGGAATAAATAGTAAATACATCATATATTTATCTTACAATTTATATATCACATTAGGCTTTGCATTTTGATTAAGGGTCCATTCAGAGACACTGATCAAGATTTTTGACTTACTGCAGATGTAACTATGAATAGCTAAATTAAATGTGAAAACCAAAACAGTTTTAAGGTTGAGTATGTGAATTTATAAAAGCAAAGTTATAGCAATCAAACAATGATAAATCAATTCTGACGATTATTATTAAAACGGTTTCACAAATAATTAACGCATGAAATGCATGATTACTGCAAGTGAAACAAGATATTTAATAACAAAAATACAGGACGGGACTTAATTTTAGGCATCAGGAATTCACTGTAGTGTAAAAAGTTGTCTCCATATGACAGGTGGTAAAAATAACTAGAGTCAAATATGAAAAGTAATTTCAGAGTTACTGCATTTTGATTAAATGTTTGTGTTTGTCATTTTTTCTTATTCGGAATAACATGCACCAATGAATAATTTGCAAATAGACCAGTGGTGTGTATTAAAAGTAAACATGACCATTTTGATTTCGTCTTGACATTAAAATATACACAAAGCTCTGGAAATGATTTTCTTGGGGAAATCACAAAACTTTCTTGGGTCTTCCCGCAAAAATGGGGAAAAGTGCTTGAAAGTGAACTAGATTGTGATCTTGTACTTATTGACAGCCAAACCAGTTGAACTGAAATAACGGGTAACAAAATTAAATAATCAGAACAAATATAATCCATCTTATCTACCTAACAAATGAACCAACCATCTCAGCACCTCCTCAAACCAATAACTATTGTAGAATTTATCAGCTAAAAGACAAAATTCAGAGGAAAGACTACTTCAAAACCAGAGGAGGTATAATTTGCCTCTGGCTTTTGCTCTTAATAACATAAATGAATTTTAAGCAGCATTTCCTAACCACACGCTGTGCAATTGCATGAGGAGCATGCATATTAAGTCTGAAAACACTATGCCTTCTGAAGTTTTGATCCTGGCAGTGTAAAAATGTTTGATTTTTAGAATGCTGTAGAAAACAGTCGTTTCACCACAAAATGACTTTCAACAGAGTAGAAACTCTCTAGATGCACATACTGGGGGGCTGCAGTGAGCTAAATATGGTGACGTGCCAACAGCACAACCCTCACAATAGTTCTTGGAACTTAAAACTATAAAACAAAAGCATTTATTCCTCTTAGATGCTGTACTAAAGTCAGTGGAACTGTAGAAAGATCCACCAATCGAGCTGCAAGAAGCTGCACAGTCAGATGCATTATGGGATTGATTATGTAAGCAAATAGTCTATAAAGTCTAGTGTGCACTAATAAACAGAGGAATGTTAGTCTTTTAAGTGTTAAGTATGCAACAAAATGCCTCAGATACTGTGCTAACAATTCAGTGTACTGTAATTTGTTTGAAAGCTTGTCTTGTAGTGTGCACTTGGCCTAACCACAACAGCTTAAATGTGACTGAACTTCTACATAACCATAATGAAATTAGTACTGTGATGACTATTTACATCTTAAGTCTCTGCACAGACTGTCTTAAGTGACTTACAATCAAGCACTAATCAGGTAAATGTCAATTACTGTGACAGGCAGTTGAGAGTGACTAACACGTACTAAACCTGTTCCACAAACGGACCTAAAGAATAAAGTTGCAGTTTAACAACAAAAAGATCTAAAACTCAAATGAACTCAAAAAATTCTTTATACTGCTGTGGTCTCTCTTCAAAATAAGTCCCTTCTTCAAAATAAGTCCATGGGATATTTCGGTCCATTGTGCGTTGCATTGTGCATTGTGGTCTTTTTTGACCACTCTTACACGTTTATTTGTTGTTATTTATTGTTAATTTGTGGTTATTTTCTTTCGAATACTATATATTTGTCACTTCTGTCCATTTTGCATTTATCTGTCTTTGTTGTCTTTTGCCCCTTTTCTTTTGTATTATCTGTGGCTCTCAGTTTTGTCGTTTTGTGTTAAAATGAGCCTTTTGTGTTTTAAGATTATGGATGAAAAGCAGACAGGTAAGTATGTCACGTGACATACACAGCGCAACACGAAGGTTTTGTGTATAAACTGTATAGACACATTAGGTTTAGTTGCGAGTGCCACCCACTGTATTTTTGTTCTGGCTAGATAGAGCAGCTTAGTTAGGGTGTCTTGGACGCTGAAGACTTTTATCACTCTTTTGTTTTCTAGGCAGTTTAGAGATCTAAACTACAGCTAGACAGGTTTTAATTGTTTCTTTGATTTGGCACCGCTCATGTCTCTTTTTCCCTTTTTGCCCACTGTACAAAGTTTGTAAATATTGTACATAGTTGTTTCACCTTTTGTTACTGTCACTGTTGCACTGTAAACAAACTCCAACTTGAGCGCATGTAAGAGCGGCCTGCATCTGTGTTTTCTGCCTCCGCGCATCTTTTAAATAATCAACATTTTAATGTTATAGCCCTTACCCCTTGACAACATCTGGGATTGTAGCACCATTTATTTGTCTAACAGGCAAAAACTGTAAATCTGATTGATTCAAAGCAATAGCACACCTCTCCACACATGCCACCATTTATATCCATAGAACAAATAGTGTTAAATAGTTTTTAGGCAGACAACTACTACAGACATAATTTGGAAATGTTTCATTTTGTTTTGCTAAAGTTGCAAAACTTGTTTCGAAATCTGTTGTAAACCAACATGCTAGAAAGTGAGTAATATTTCAAACAAATGTGGGCAAAGGCAGTTTCATAACAGTGAAAAATTGGTCCTCTCTTTCCATGAGGGATTAGACTCATATAATAAGTGTCATACCACATTAAATTGTTACTTTGTGTCTATATGATACATATATACTGCAAGATGTGCTTATTTATTCTGCTTCCATATACAGGCTTTCAGATGCAAGGTTTATAATCTGTCTTAATATACAGTAAGAACAAACAACACAGATATGTGAGAAGTTAAAATAGTCTGAAAATATCAAAGAATAAAAGCGTTTTAGGAAAGAAAATAGGAAATTAGATAATGAGAGAATGAGTTGAAAATTGGTTATAAAATAGAAGCATCTTTTGCTGGTCGTGATCCAGTCTGTCATGTTATCAAAGCCCTGGAAAAATAGACACAAGGCATTAACTGAAGTTAATTCAGGCTATTTCCATTTCAGATGTACTCACATTTCCATGAATCTGAGTGATAACCGCATAAAGCCAGCACATCTGGCAGTAGACAACAACACAAAAAGTTCATTAATGTTGTCAAAGGAAACACGTTGAACCAACTCAGGTCTCCCATGAGACAGTATGATACTCCAGCTTCCAGATTTTACAGAGATTCTTAATATGCTAACCTGTAGTTACTTCTCAATACTGAAGAACTAACAATAATGGCAAAACTTTCAGATAAACAGAAGCCAGTATAAAGTGATACATTTACCAGTATAATTATTAAAATGGCAGTGTCACTAACAGTAATAATTTAAGATAATTTAAAAAATTTAAGCGCCTTTCCCACAGCTCATACATTCACAAACTGCACAAAATGTAAACAAAATTAATAGATGCATCAATTAAAAAGATTACGTACATTTGGCCAATCAGCATGTTCCTGATAAATTGAGTTTGTGGGCGTCTTTCTCAAGGATTCTTGTTCTTTGATGTGCTAGCAGCAGGAACTACAAGACAGAAAATATTTCATTACAAGTGGACCCTACAGCTTGGCCTTGAAGGCTAGAAAATGCCTGAGGATTTCAAATCTGCGTGAGACTCAGCTGTCAAAACTGTGAATTTCTTCAAGGCTTGACCATGGACCCACATCTGTCCTGTGTGTAATGGAACAGACAATAAACCTTCCATGCTGATGTCAAATGGTTGTCATGGGGAAGGTTCATGAGGGTGTATGAACTTCACTCTGAGGAGCAGATGTTTGTCTTGAGCAGGTGCCTCCCTTGGCAGGTTTGTCTGATGAGCCACTGCAGACAAAATTAGCCTACTTGGCTGAAACAATCTCACAATCCCATTGCAGGGGTTCTCTGAACATCTTTGACCATCCACATCACAGATACTAGGAAGAGACAAGTAATTTTTCTGCGTCCCCATTTCTCGAACTCTCTCCACTTATATTATGTGAAAATTGATTCTTTTTAAGAATTAAGTTCTAAACCTTACTTCAGGGTCATGTCTAGCAGAGTCCACAGGACAAGCTGGCAGAGGTATCACCCAACTGATCTTCCAATCTTAAGAGTTTATGAATTCAAAATATAGGTTAAATCCCTTACCCCTCAGCTGTGAGATTTTTTGCTGCTTTCAACCTTTATGAGAAAGGTTTCTCTTCTGCCACTGCAATGAAGGGCAAGTACTGTAAAAGAACTGATATTAAACCAGACCCACGTGATCTGCTCTTGTCCTTGACATTATATGGCCTTGCTTGGCTAAAGCACAAACCCTAGACTGATGTAGCATCTTCTACCCGTTACAGTGGTGGCTTGTTTTAAGAACACTAATGTGTTGACATGTTCCTTTAATTTAGCCTGAAAAGAAGAATGTGACTCATGAGGGAAGTGCGGATCAGAGCATCTCAACACTGGCTAACAGGTGAAAGAAAATGAGCACCAAAATTACCTTAATGTTCACTCAACTCCTATCTGGTGAAGAACCTTCAAAAGCTCAGCCTTCAAGCTCAAGACTGGACTGGCTAGTGCTCAAAGACTTTGCAGTGCTGCTAACTGAATCACAATGTCCAAACAACAGCTAACACGAAATTCACAAGATATAGCTTGCATAGTTTAGATTCATAGGTTCAATTCCATACATGGATTGATAAAATGTTGCCTCAGATGGACACAGCTGTAGCTTCAACGATAATTTGAAGAACCATCCATAGCATGAAACATTCCCTATAATGAAATCTCTAGTGTTAAATATGAGCAATAGTGGACTAATAGGGTAGTTTCAACACTAGGTTGTAGAGTTAATTTGTCTCTCAGGGTGAGATTAACTTTGCTAATTAGATTAGAACAACACGGTCGCTGTCTTATATATTCTGTTGATTTAATCAACGTTGCTGTGATGTTTCCCTTCTATGCAGTAACACAAACAAACGCACTTTGAAAGCACTTAGCTGCTCTGTGCTCTCTCTGCACAGATGGATATTTTATTGCTCCATTAAAACGCTTCCCATCAATGAGAGACATATAGTGAAAATGTACGTTTTGCCGTCATAATTACTGACTGTTTTTTAACATTTCCTCTTCTTCTCCCTAGTATTCTGTTCAATCCCACAGAACACAGAAAACAGCTGGGATTTGCAAAAGGACCTGAGGGAAGTCTTCAGTTCTTGGCATCAACGTTAAAGAAACCGAGAAAGACACCAAATTTAAATGTGATGATGATTGTTTGGTGTGACAGGGCCCCGTGACAAAAGACAATCACATATGAGATCTCTTTAATATCTCAAATGTTTCCCCTAGACAGCAGTGAGATTAAATGGAGAACAATGAAAGTAATGTTCAAATCTCCTGCTTCTAAGATTTTTCTCAGGAGAAAAACAACTCAGTAATCTCACCTGTGTCTGCTCTAGAGTTTAAAAAAAAACTCAACAATATCTCAAACTGTGCCACAATGCTAAAATCAGCACTCTCAGTCTCACTACAAAACTAAACATTTCTCATCAAAATATTTCAAGACTAAAATATCTGACTTATGCTGACTTAAACCCACATTTATTTTACAGTTCTTATTGACGTCAACAGTCATATTTGATTTCTTAATATTTTGCCCTGGAAATTTTAAGAACAACATCTGATACTTAAAACATAACTGAGAACTGCATTAAGACTCAATCTGAGCAATAAAGTATTCCACTGGGGTATGATGGTTATTCATTGTACTGGCTGGGTGTGATTGTGAGGCATTTATACTTTTGAACAGACGGTATTCAGAGCAGGCAGTGTATAGGGCTCCATGGACAAGGCAGATGGGTTATGCGGTGCATTGCTGCCGACACAGCCTTCATGTTTATAGTGAAAGTTTTCCATAATGCTGCCTGGAAAAGCACTGGGGGTGGAATTATTCAAACTGTATCCTCCTCTGAGGCTGTTCACTGCGTGAGTTCTTATTCTACTTCTGTTCTACAGATGCCAGAAAACAAAAGTTGTTGGACAAAAGTTGCCTTTAAAGCTGCTGTAAGCACTTTTTAATACCATGTATATAATGTTTCTAATACCTCAAAAATTACTAAAATGGGTTTCAGGGAAATCACACTGAAAGCTTTAGTATGGCTAAAAGCAAAATACATGTCCACCATGGACCATGCATGTTAGCCAATCAAAAACCTGAGATGTGGATGTTCTAATTAGCAGCAAAAAGCATCTTTCCAGCATTGTTGTGGTGCCATTAGCCAATCATAATGTAAGAATATAATTTTCCATGGCTGGTCCAGCGTGCAGTGATTAGTCACAGTGGCTCAAAGAAACATGCCCAGACATAAATGACCATGAGCAAAGATGGCAGCACTGAGGTCACGTACCACACGAGCATCAGCCAGTGTGATGAATAGGAATGTTAAAGGATGGCTTTCTCCAGGTGAGCTTTAGAAGATAAAAACTTCAAAAAAGGTACATAATTCTGACCCATGTGAAAAATGTATAAACAGCTGACATTATAAATTAATTTTTTAACATTTACAGTGATGCTATGCCAGCTAGGCTTTTAAGCAAACTAATATGAAGTATTTAATTTAATACATTAACAGAATAATCAACAACTGTTTTAACAAAACAGTTTATCTAACTGAAATTCGGAAGTGAAATCCGCCAATCAAGTTATAGACAGGGGAATTATAGAAACTTAGTTTGGTCAGTTTATGCAGGCTAGCAGAAACTTGCCAGGTAGGGTTTTTTGTAAAAAAAACATTTAAAAGACTCAACAACCCCGACTGATTCAATTATATCATTCTCAATGCTCCGTTGGATCTGTAGTCATTCATGAATTTCCTGTTAAGTACACAGTATTCATCCTTCGCAGCTTACTGATTTTCACATTCTTTTGGTTAGAATCAGTTATTGTAGACTGGCTGGTGTATCTAAAAGTATAGACTTTAAGACTTTTAAAGGCCAATGAAGAAAAAACATGGCTGTAGAAAGGCAGTAGAAAAGTCTACAGGCAGCTTGTCATGCCAATGTAGAAAACGTGCTGCACTATGGATTTCGCTGATTCTTACATGAAGGTTGGTGACACTTATTATCGCACAGGCATTGTGAAGGTAAATATTATGCTGCGTTTACTCCACATTACAATTAGGGAGTTTCCAGCAAGTAAAAATCACTCGGCCTTTGGTGAACATGTAATTAAACATTTGATGAACACTCAACTTCTACTAAAACCAAAAGCAGCTGCTTTAACTGTAGAAAGAAGTTGGTTAAATGTAGCCAGGACTACATTTATACATTTGACAGACACTTATATCATAAACAACTTGCAGTGTAACTGGCTTTGCATTTTCATGTCTATGTGATCCCTAGGAATGAAACCTATGAACTTGGTATTGTTACTGCCATGCTTTAACAGTTGAGAGACCCCCATGTTCAGGTTTGTTGTATCATATGGAGATGAATGAATCTATATGGGGCTCAGACAGTCCTGGTATCCCAACAGTCTTAACCAGCAATGGCCCTAGGGTGGGCTTTAGCTGGGTCTATACCTTTTAATTACCCTTATATTAAATATTCAATCAACTATCATAAACTGTGCATCATTTGAAAGCTAAAACATTGAAGATTCATGTTCTGATCTTGTTTTTACTATTAATACATCATGGTGAAAAGGGTCAAATTAAATGCTGAAGGACTGGACATTTAAACATGAATGAAATAAACAGCAATACTCTTTATCTCCTATGGTTCTGATTGGTTTGAATGAATACAAGTAACACCAGCATACAATCATATGTAAGGGTCCACTCTTCAAAATGCATCTCACCTTTTAATCCAAAACAACAAGAGGGAGGGAGGAGTCAGTGCCTGCTGTGTCCCCTAGAAAGATGGCACAGTATGGATGAGGATGATAGCAGCCCCAGCCCCAGCAGCCTGTTGTACACCTGGACCACAGTTGGTGACAGCTGCATCATACACACCACTGCAGTTGTTTCAGCTTTTCTTTTCAGCGTCTGTGCTGCAGACAAATGCCTGTGCCAAAACTCAGCACAGACAAGCCTAGTTTGACATCACTGTAAAAGAACTTGAAATCTTACCTGACGCTTGATGTGTACCATGAAGATCTCTGCCATGACTGACTGTTGGAGGTCTCAACTTTACTGTGTTCCTTTTACTGCTGAGATCATGTCCTGTAGGAAGTTTCTTTCTTTAAATTCACTCTATATCTTCAGAATGATGAAGATAAAAAGAAGTCCAGGAGAGCTACACCTGTGAGTTCTTTATGTACAAGGGTAAAGGCTGATTTATACTTCTGCATCAAGTGTACGGCATAGGTACGATGTAGCCTACGCATAGTCGTGTACCATACACAATATTCTTCACCATACCTTGACACATACCTCCCCAAAAATGTAACTACACATCTACATGATGCAGACCGCAAGATCTGTGATTGGTAGCACCGTAATTTCTCTTACACATTTCCGGTGTGATGAAGGGAGAGATGACATCGATGTGAGACAGTAACAATTAGGGGTACACTTACACTTAAAATATTACAATAATGCATAATATATATATGAATAATATATATATGATAATATATATGAATAATATATATATATATATATATATATATATATATATATATATATATATATATATATATATATATATATATATATAAATATATACTCACAGTTTTACTGTTTATGTTATTAGAATTTGTTGAGTTTTTTTGTTAGAATGTGCAAATGTTGTTCTGAAATAGTTTTTTATTGTGTGGTTTGGTGAACAGAGCAGTTCTGAATTCACATGGATATGTGTAGTATGTAGTGTTGACTCTTATTGTCATTTGGTTACAAGGTGTCTATTTGGAGTCTCCAAATGGCCTTTTTGAAAGGGCGCCTAAACTTTTCTTGAAATAAAAGCTTACAGAAACTACATTATGAATCTACAAGTGAATTCAAAGAAACCGCAAGTCGCTTTTATGGTTTGAGCTCATTGACTTTGAAATAAAATATTCTTAATCACCTTTCAGCGGCAATCTCCAGAATCATTTGTAAATGACAAAAACTTTTTCTTTGCTTAAGTTGCTCACAAAACAAATTGCAATACATCTTGTTGCCCTGACAATAATTTCACTCGCTTAAAGCTGCTCTGTGTCTGCCTCTCAGTGTAACTTCTCACATCAGAAACTAAAATGTGTTTTAAATGACGAGCTGTCAAAAGATGAACAGTTTCTTCTGACAATGTGATACAATTTGATAAAAATAGTGAATAAAAACTGCTTGTACAATGAAGCAAAATCACTGATAAATATACTTCCCACCATGCTTGTATTTATTGTAGCCCAATTTTTGTGTAGTAAAACAATTAAATGCTTCATTACTCCATTAAGAGTGTGAAGAGAATGATAATCTGTAACAAAGTTTGTTTTTAGAGTTTATCGCAGTCCACTGATAATCACAGTGGGTGTTCGTGAAAAGCGTCATGATTATATTTGCTAATGAGCTCACAGCAGATGTTGGAAACAATGTAGCAAACAGCTGTGTGCCAACTGACCCCAAACAGAGGGTAGAGACAAAAAAAAAACAGCGGCAACGCAACAAAAAAAAGACGAGCAATTCCAAGCGTATGAATAGACTTGCCCACCATGTCATTATGCAGTAATGTCAGAATGCTTTATTGAAGTACAGCCCATGTAATTTACTTCCAATTCAATGTGCCTATTTAATTTTTCAAGACCTTATGCACTTCATAAGAATCTGATTTAAAGCAGTAACTCAACAGGCTTGGCTGCAGGACCCATAATTTACTTTGCCTATCAAGTGGCAACCCAACATGATAATAAAATTGTTTGTCATTTAAATGTTTTGAAAATTAGACATTTACTAATATAACTAAATTAACAATTCATATAATAATATATATTAAGGGTGCAAAAGAATTGAAGGTGAAGTCTGTAATTTCTGTCATGTCTGACTGTTTGTCTGCATGTCTCTTATTTTGTATCAGTTTGTGTACCTGTTTCTTGCTGTAGCTTACTTCCCATTCTTGTACTTCCCTACTGCTGTGTCTGTGAGTGGCCTTACATAACACTGGCTCAACCAATGGTCTGAGTTTGGTTGGACAAATAGAAAGTCCCGCCCCAATGACAAAGGGAGGGAGTGTTTGGAACAATAGTTATTTTTGTCATTTTAATTGTTTTGGTACTCTTGAATGTCAATAATTTTATGCTCTCAGTAACCAGTAATTAATTGCACAAAATAAACTGTAGTTTACTGCACAAACCATATTTACACTTGTTGCAGGTAAACATTAATTTAGCCTCAGTTATATTTAAATTGCATGGATTTATTTATCGTTTTTGAGGTTGTGTGGTCTGTGCATATTGCAATTGGACAAATTTTGAGGTGGCAAACATTCTTTGTTGACAAGGGCATTTGTCAACAACACATGGAAAACATTCTTTACCTTTTAAAAGTAGATAATTTATATTGCTGTTTATATTGCTATTGTAACCATGCACAATTATATAGAAAAGTTGCATTTTTCATATTAGTATTTTAAATTTTTTTGGTGACTGCAATCAGAAAATCCCCAAAGTTTATTTCTGGATTGTTTTTATTTCCAATAATGTTTGTTTATGGTTGAAACTAAACTCTGCAGGACAGTGGCCCTCTAGTACCGGAGATGAAAAGCCCTCTTCTGTGGGCTGGTGATACATAAGTGATACATAAGACAAACACCTCAGTGAATTAAAGCTATACTGGAGATCTTGTTTTGTTTGCATTGAAATCTTTTCACCTATTTTCACGAGTTTCAGACAGTCATCGGCTGAAGGCTGCCACACTGAATAAGTGTCTGCCATGAAGGACGATATGATTTCAGACAGAATCTTACACCTCTGAAGGTTCCTCAAAATCAAGAGGCAAGTTTTCCTACATAATGTAAAATATTTTCAAGTAAAAACAGACAATGTAGGTTGGAAATTCATTTTTTCTATCGAAAATAGGTTGGAATCATGGCAAGTGGACGTTCCTTTTTGAGAGGGACATCAAAGGCTACTTTCTTCCTTTGAGATCATCTCCACATATCTAAATGATAACACTCAGGCTTCGACTCTAACATCATTTAGTATTAAACAATTTTCAGCATTAAATTGTGTTAACTATTGCCAAGATTTTGGAAAGCCTGTGTTACCTACAAACATGGTCAGTGGAGCAAGTAATTATATAATTTCATGAAAGATTATAAAAACAAGCATTTTTCTAACAGACAAGGAACGTGTATTAAAAAAGTCAATTTCGATTTCATGGAGACTTCAACTTTTTACCTCAGTCTCTTATCACCATTTACTTTTTCATGTTTACTGGACAGCTGACATTGTGTGCCTTTTCCAATCATCATTTTGTTATTAGTCACTTTTAGCAGATGCCTTTTCTACCCAAAGAATTTAATAAACAATTTCACATAGTCTCCTAGCCAGCAAAAGTACAGTAAGTGACACAATTTGGCCATAACAATCCCAGCAGTGCCACGCTAGATTTAATGGAAAAAAAAACTTGCATATATTCCATATGATGATATTCTGTTCTAATTTTGAAGTATGTTGTAAATGTGTCAGTTTGGTGTAATTCACTAATGCAGTCACATATTGGCTGCTACCACATCAAAATTTACAGTTTTGTTATAACCATCAATGTATTTGAAAACCGAGCTTTTTTGCATTATTGTTAGATATTGTGACTGATAAGAAACATTTCCCTTCAGATAAAAGGGGGTGTTTAATAGAATTAATAAACATTTTAGCTTGTCACAATTAAATTCTCTGTAATTAGAGGCTGCTGCATTTATTTCCTTCCTGCTTACAGATCTCACTGATTACCTACAAAAAGGTAATTGCAGTGTAAATAAACATATGTATTTGAAAGCCCCAAGTGCCCAATATTCAAGCATTGATCTTGTTGTGTCCTACTGTAATAGCACAGAGGTCTTGGGTTGGATGAAACATCAAGGGGAAATCTGTTGGGTTGGACAGGAGATTTCAGAGTCTTGCCCTTTGCTTGCCTCGTTGTGGTATTTGTAGTGCCGCCAAGGTCAATTGGAGAATAGCGGTGGAGGATGGAGGACTATCCAGACATCAGATGGACACTCCTAGAGGAGAGAAGCAATCTTGGTATGGTGATACATTACAACTGACCTCTGTTTTTTTAGATGCTATACTCAAACACCTGCTGTTTGCTGGCTTTGAATCTCCTGTTTTACCTGTGATAGGCATGGTTAAATATTTGTTTAATATTTACCAAAACATTCCAATTGTGTCCTTGGTTACACATTAAAAATGTATTCTTGGAACATTTTTTGGTGTACTGTTCCTTTAAGTACGCAGGTGTTTGTACAGGCTGTTTTATGGGAATAGAGTGGCAAGAGGCTGATCTTGTTACTGTCATCACTATTAATTAAAAAGTCTGTCCTAATGCAACAGCGAGCCAAATTTCATTTCCTTCTCAACCCATGCCATTTTTTTTTTTTTTACTTTTGTTTGGATGAATTTCTAACTTGACATTTACAATTATTATCCCAAGACATTGCTAGAGCACAAAATGTGTTAATGTTTGCCTTTTTGGACTAAATGTGTTTGAAACTGGCCTCTCGAAACTGAATGACATACATTCATCAACACATCTCTTGGCTCCTTTTTTTTCCAAGAAAACAGTGACGAGTGGAACGAAGCCTCTGTCAGATGCCTTGTTGAATACATATTGCATAGCTATAGAGCTAAGGAGACACCAAGGGTATTTAGAAAGACATCATTTTTCGTTGAGGCCTGAAATTAAATTGAGGAACAAAAAAAGATGGAAGCCATCAGAGGAGAGAAAAACAGCAAATGAAAATTGGAGCATATCATCAGTTCGACTGAGTCTCTTGAGAAACAAGTGTCCATCTGGAATCTAGAACTGCTACCTTAGGATTCTGTCTGTTTTGCATTTCTAAGAAGCATGACCATTTTATGCTCCCAAGAAACCTGGATTTTGATTACAAAACTTGCTGACCTATATGCATATGTTCAGTACAGTGTTACAAGTGAATATTGACTCCATAATAACATACTACAAATAAAATATATAAAAAAGTGTCCTTATCATTCATTGTCTTTCAAAAAATGACATTTGTACTAGGTAAACACACTATGAAAAGGATAGTACCAGCTATGGAAATAACCGAGATGAGAGGACCCTAGTTAGGGACATATTTTATATTTTTTAAACATAGATGCAGAAAATCCTACTCTTTTCTGTATTAAATTTGCATAGCGTTTGGAGGCCATTACGTGGATAAAAGATGGAAATCCTTTAAATTTTAGACTGAAAATCTGGCCTGCAAAATTCACTCCCTGGACTCAGGCACCCAGAGCCCCTCCCATTCCCAGGCCTCTATAGTTCACACTGTGTGGCAACAGAAAGCTGTTAGAGATGCTGCTGCTGTTTATACCCTTTCTACAGCAGTAGTTATGTGTGCCTTTTATGAATAATTTATTAAGCTATAAAAATTGGTATTGATGTCATAGCTAGGAGAACATTAGCATATGACCTCAATTTATATTTGGAGCTATGCGACTTTTTTCCACATGCAAAGATGTTAGCCAATCATAACATAACTCATTTGCATGTAAAGGTCTTAAAGGTACAGTAACAAAACCTTCTTACTTTACATTAAGCACCTTAAACATTAGGTAAATGTTTAAGGTGCAAGAAACCTTGATTAACATCAGTGCCCTTTATAAATGTATAAATTGAGGTCATATTTTAATTTTTTCATGGTTTTGTCATCAATGCCCATTCTGTGGGATATGGCCTTTCATAACTGACCACTGCACATGTATTAATGGTGATGTGGCCATTAAAGTGATTTAATTTGATAAGTGGAATTAAACAAGTGTAGAATACTGTTGCTTCAGTTACACTGTATTAAGCATTTATATACAGCTCTCTGGAATACTTGATTACTCAAGTGGCATTCTACAGTCAGATACTTTTGTATAACTTTTTTCCCAGGCAACTGATTTTCTACGTAGTTTTGTCTCTTTTCACTCTTTTTACATAGTAAAATAAATGTGATTCAAACTTTTATTCCAGTGGTTTATTTTTTTATATTTTTGGTATCATTTCAGGTCATGTTTGGTCCTAATCACTCTTGTTGGGATTTATTTTGTGATACTGACCAGCTGACTATACATAATCCTTTACTAATACATCACTTGTACCAGTTTATAGTGACATTTCAAGAATGCTGAAACCGAGCAATTCCTAACAGTGTTCAGAGTGGCGATCTGCCCCGCCTCTCTGATGGATAGCAGGTGCTGTTTCAGCACAAGTAAACAAGGAGGTCATCAGTTGATACTTGAACATCAGCCCTAAAGTTCAACCCTGAATCCTGGTGCAATAATAAAAATGTCTTTTTTTATCATTTGCTCTAGAATGAGCTAGAACACAGAATTACACCACAGATCCCATCATGTGACTGGAATCAGGGATTATTGTGCTTTGCTGAACAACATCCTAAGTCTCTTAGATTTCTTTCTCGCTATTACGACTGGCTTTTCTCCTTTCATTTCCAGTTTCTGTTTCATTCCGAAAAAATGCAGCAATAATCCAAGGAACCCGTCTTGAATCTCTTTTGTTTCATCCTCTCTATTTTTCACCCTTGCTTTTTGACTAAGTTTTCAGAGATCGCCTTTTGATTTTATACATTGCATTTATTTCTTCCTCTACTTTTTTGGTCTTAAAGCATTTAGTTACTTATTTGACAATTCCCGTTGTTTCATTTACCTTAATCTCTGTATCAGCCTTAGCTGCAGACATATTGTCATTATGAGGATGGCCCCTCATGACAAGGTTTCTCAGACTGCTCTGTTTTTGTAGAAACATGTATTTTCTGTAGGCTGCGTTACAGAACTATTACATATTGTGAAAAGTGTTATACAAATAAACTGAATTAAAGGTTCTTGCCCATGGCTCCATTCTACAGTATTCTGACGATCTCTCCCTAAAAGCTAAACAGTATTAAAGCATTAAAACACAAAGAAAGATGTAAAGCATATGGATTTTTGTCATGCATCGGTTTTGTATCTTACAGCCCAGTGTATCTGAACAGGCAGACTACAATACCAATATTGTAGTCTTAACATCTTGTTTTAATTTTCACATGGATTGCTTAAAGATATGTCATGCAAATCAAAAGGTCAGTACCGAGGTTTTACATATTTATTAAGCATACATTTAAAAAGTATCATCTGTAGGAGCATGTTAGCGTGCACTAGAGTATAGATGACCTCAAAAATTATCAGGCATCCACACCACACAAATTCAATTTTGACTTTTATAAGGTCTGTGTACGTCATTGTCTCTACATAATTTGGTATTTTCACATAAACACAGAAAAAAAACCTCCAGATTTGATGTAAACTATACTGCGTCACAATTCACTCACTTGCACTATGCACTAAAAATATGCTTGTTAGCTCAACAGTGTGCAATACTGGGACATACTAAAAGAAAGTGGGAGTAAATGCTGTTGCCTAGATGCACATAGTGATTGTTAACAATCACACATCAAAAAACAACTCCTTTTTGTAGTTCAGCTTTTTTCCTGTCATTATTTCCTACGTAATTTTCAACTATATAATTTATTTTATTAATTCAATGAAGCATCACTTATTTATTAACTGAACTCCTCTCTTTGCAATAAATTGTGGGTAGTAATAGCCATATATCAGCCATAATATCAGTTTATGAATCTGCACAAATTTTTACTGAAAAGAGTAGACCATCCAGAGTCATGATTTGGGACATAATTATTCTAATTTCAAATGCTATTTAAAAAGGACAGTATGTTAACTAGACGCAGCGCAAGCGGTAAGCAATACAGAACTTTTCCTCCATTAGGAATACAAACCACATTTCAAACACTGACATTCCACTTCAAACTAACTACAACTTCAGTGGTTTCTCAGACACAAATTAAGCCTCAGCCTTGAAAGTGAAGCATTTTTCAGAGTCACCATTGATCACAGTAATTTAGTCTAGGACAAAACCTAATTTGTGTCAAGGAAACCAGCACCAACTTACTTTTAAGTAATGTAGAGAAAGTTCTGGACCAGAGAGAGGAGGTTAATTCCAAAACTGTTCACAATCAAATATGCACTGAGGAGAATTTAATGAGGGTGCTGGGGAAAAAAAATCCAATTAAACTCTCACGGGTCCTTCAGGAAACTTTCTATACTTTAATTTTATTTTTTGTTACAATCTTAAAAAGAGCAGGAAATGCCTGCGTTCATGTTAAATTACTCAGACACTAATACTCTGTGATTTATTGACGTGCTGTAAGCTTAAAAAGGTCTTATCATACAATTTTGTATTTTGCAGGAAATCCACTTATAATGTTAGTCAACCTTTTCGTACCTGAAACAGTAATAATATAGTTTTACATGCCCATTTTCCACACTCTTTGTGACGTATTGGACCAAAATCAATTTTGAGCATCACCATTAGAAGAAAAAAAATAATGTGGGTTTGGAATGAAATGAGGGTGAGTAAATGATGACAGAATTGGTATTTTTCTGTAATCTATTCCTTTAATAATGCTCCTGCTTGGCTGCATCACTTTATTTTTCATTTATTTTTTGGAAATTTTCAAAGCTATTTGTTGACACTTTATTTTAATGGTTCCCCAACAGGCATTCTACTTACTGCAAGTAACTGTTCAAGTAAATCAACTTATTCTACTAACCTTAATCCTAACCAGTCTTTTAATATAATAATGACAGTTTGTTGGCAAGTAGCTGAAAAATTATTTATAGTTATTAGAATGTCTGAAGTGGACTACTCAAATAATGTGTAACCAGCTATTTTCTGTAATTAAATTGTTTTATCTATAACCTTAACAGCTGTATAAGCTCTGTGAGACTCCAGGTTTATTTAAAAATGACACTTTGCTACCACAGAGGTTTTCAACAAAAGCTTTTAACACACTAAAAGTTCACAATAACTGCTAACATTATTGTTTCTTGGCTGAATTGCTTCTGTTTTTCAGTTTTAAAATAAATTAAAGCATCTGCTATATAAATAAAGATTAATACTGGAAAAGGCTCATTAAAGGAATGCTCAATATCTGTGCGCCTAATTGCGCAAAGATTAACGTTTATTGAAAAATAGGCTTTAACTGTGTTATTTTCAGTCTCTCTCCTTTGCTGGACTTAACTGCACGTCTTAGAAGGCATCATGAAGGCAATTTGTTTCAGATAATTACGTCCAGTAATTTTTATTAATTGGACAGTGAGTTTTAAATCACTGTATCTTTGTCACATCTGTAAGTGTAAACACTGTAAGTGTTTTCAGTAAGATGAGAACAACCTTGCACTGCGTCAAAGTAACATATTAGTCAGATATGGTAACCCACACCCAAAATGTGACCTATGAATTTAACCCATCACTGGTGAAAAGCCAGCATGCATGCACGCAGCGGGCAGCACACTACTGCACCTGGGGAGCAATCGGGGGTTAGGTGTCTTGCTCTAGGGCACTTCAGTTGCTACCTGCCAGGGGCTAGAATCAAACCAGCAACCTTCTAATTCACAAGCCTGACTCACTTACCAGTAGGCCACAACTGACTGTGACTTTGCTTATAAAAGCCAATGTGCTTATAGACAAAAACACTGTTGGGTGCATAGCAGCGCTTCAGGTGAACCAGGTTCACTAACTTAACCAGATTGGGAAACCAGCTACACCAGCGGTTTTATTTTCAGCAATTCAAATTCTCATATGACATGACATTTTAAAATCATAGTCTAGCACTTTCTTTGGGTGTGAAACTTGGGTGTGAAATTTTTGAAGCATTGTGTCTTGCCACTTAATCCTAATGGGGAATCCAAATCAATTTTTTTAATCTGTTTAATCTCACTGGCATCCCTTCAAGCACTCCTTAAATAATGTGATGTGTTTGGAAAAAAGATTGGTAGAAGACAAAAGACAAATGCAGCTTATCACAAAAGACTTTCAAGATTGGGTTTATTCATCAGTGTGATTTTACAGTCACCCAGAGTATTTATTATGGTATTACATTCACTATAGTGTGTTCCTGTAGCTCAGTTGGTTTGGCATTATGTTTTAGCAGAGCAAAAGGTTGTTGGTTTGATTCCCAGGCAGCACATACTGACAAAATGTGTAACTTAAAAATGTACTGCAAGTCACTTTGGATAAAAGTGTCTGCTAAATGCACAAATGTAAATTACATAAATTATTGTGTTTTTGACTGTTTTAGTTTTATCCCATTTTTTTCCATTTGCTTTTTCCATTTTATCTTTTTTCCTCCATTTACATATCTATTTCTTATTCTGTGTTTAATTTTAAATCCAGTTATATAAAAGTTATTTAATCGAAACCCTCAAAACTGCAAGACAAACAGAGGTGTTACATCTTTTAAAGAGTCGTCTCCATTAAAAACATGATCAACAGTGAGTGCTAATCACTCCTCACACAGATCTGTTTCTGTGTGCTGTTCAAACATGATGCAAATAAGTTTAACCAAAGCAGCTTTTGTTCCCAGGCAACACACTTCCCTGATTGCAAAGCTTAACTAGAAAGGAGTGCATCTAATTTTTTCCAAGCAGGATATTGGATGACATGTACATGTAGAGCTGTATTCATATACATGTATTCACAATAAAGATATATCTGTTTAAATGTTTAAAAATGACGTTAATAATGCTTTCAGTCAAAATCATCTTTCATTTTGTTTTGCCAATGAATCAAACAAAATACGAGTGTAGGGAGGCAGAGGGGAAGTTTGTAACCATTGTGGTGTCTGGCATGGCCTAATATTTGGATCATGTATGGATCATAAAATACCCCCTTTTACTTAAGACTTCCAAACCTAGTGTGGGGGTGAAAGACCCTAGGCTCCAGAGAGTCTAGAGGCAAACTTCTCCTCCAGATGGCTATCAGCACCTCTGACACCAACAGGACAGTTTAAGACACCCTGCACAAGCTTCAGAAGAATTCTATGGGCACCACATGGAGTTCCAGTAACCCCAGGTGGCCCAAGAGAGACCAAAAATCAACCAAAGAAACTCTCTTTGACTTACAACTAAACTGTCCTAAACTGTAGATATTTGTATATATTCCCATTATATGCTGGCTACCATACTATGTATCTTAACTGTAACTCTGTAGATAGTTATGTAAGTTTGGATTGAGGTTCTGTTCTGTTCTGTATTAATGCATCACAATGAATCACTTAATGTATTTCAAACTATCATATTTAATATCTAACAGATCGTCTTCTAATTTCCCATCAGACCATGTATATTGTGTAACCATAACAGGCATGATAGTCTTTCTACAATAACCTGGATTAATAATGTGCAAGAATGGCAAATGAGCCATTCGGCCATAAAACATGCAAATAAGGTGTTGAGTGAGACAAAGAAACTTTTGCCTGCTTAACACCTATTGGTTGTTTTGGTTTCACTGGGCGTGACCGATGTGAACTTAAAAATGACCGCCAACACTTTATTGTAGCCTTCGTCATCTTGCTCTTGGTCCCTTCCACTCTTCAGTCAAGGCTCTTTCGGCCCTGGCACCCCTACCCCACAAGGGGAGGGGGGGGAGGGGTCCTGCCTCTGGCTCAATCCCTTTGAGACAGACTCGGGACATCACTTCAGCTAACTTAGTTGATCTCCGGAACTCAACGAACTTCACGTTTGAACCACTCAGGACTCTCTCTCCACGCGCATTCGGATCAGTGCTCTGTACTACAGCTCAATGCAAGTATCCGATTTCTACACACACAGAATAGCTGCACTAAGTTGTACCTTCATTAAGGTGATTCTACTGGTGGTTTATTCAGAAATGCTTAGCTGATTTAACTTTGTCCGGCTTAATATCCTCTCTCGCTCTCCTTACATTTAGTTATGTATTTAATGTGTGTATGTTTATGTCTAGTTATGTTACATGTTTACCCTGTAGTGTAGTTTAATAAACACCCATGTATTGTATGTATTCATCCTTGATTGTAGCTGCGTTTAATGCTCACAAATACGGTCACTTAAAATGTGTTTGATCTTTCTACATGCTCTAAAGTTCTGTTAAAGCAGGGAAACGTTGTTTTTAAGGCCAGACAAATGTTTCTTAGATTCAATAATACCACACACACACACGTTTCCCTTACACAGGGAATGGTGGAGAATATGCTCATATGTATGCTCATAAATAATTATGTCTGCGATGGAGAATGCCTTATTTGTGAACAAACCTCAATATTAATCCCCTTTACACACATTTTTTACTACACCATTGTGGCTCTTAAGACAAAATCTTGATAATCATAGTTATATTGGCACAGTTATTGGCAATAGCAGTATATTGCGACATAGCTACAGAGTTCTCAACAAACTCACACCTGACAATGTGCTTCTACAAATGATACGGTTTTGGACATTGTTTTTCTCTTCAAAACTAATCTCAGAGATCGTAAAAGGTTTCTCATGTTGTAGGAAAAAGTTGTCAGTCTTTGATCGCTTAGTGTGACACGATCACCTGTCTGATTAACTGTCTTTGTGATTAATTTCAGCCTCCGATGAGGGTCTGCCACTGCCGTAAATTTTCTGTCAGAGTCGTGCAGTGTGACGGCTTCTATGACAGATGACAGTCAACACTGCCTCTGTCTGATCAATTGAGAACTAGGTATGACTGCGATGTGAACTGACATAAAAGACTGTGGATGTCGCACAGTGTGTCTTTTACACAAGATCCTCACTGTGATAATATCATACAATGTGACAAGCTACAATTGTATAAGACCTGTTAAAAATCAAACAGTGTGCAGCTGGCTCAAACCACGGCCTAGTTGTTTCTCTAAATAAGTTCTCAGACAGCCTCCTTGACTTGCTTGTTTCTCTTGTCTAAATCACTGTTTATTTTGGGAACATGGTTATGTAGTCCGGGACAATGTTTCTGCACTTATCATTTTATTTGACAATTAATTACACCACAGCAGAGAACTGGCATTTATAATTTATAATGGCTTTTATTTCATCCAAAAATGTGCCCGTTTTGGGGTGTACAGTAAATTGTATTTACGACTCATTCCATCACCATTTCTCCAGTGTTATATAACTACTAAAATGCCAAATGACATTCTAATGACAGCAGAGAACAGAGCTGCAGAGGAAACTAAAGAAAGTATCAAATTTGATTTCCTTTATATAACGAAATGCGGAATGTCACCAAAGCAATATAATTTTTCCGTAGATAATTTGATAAGCTTGCCTTTTGTCTCTACAGCTATATAAGAAGAATTTTTATATTCCCTATATAAGGGAATTTTTACAGCGCATAACAATGTTAATAACAATGCTCAGTGAAACTATTTCATCATCCGAAATTGTAATTTGTGAGTGAAATTTCTTTATAAAGATTATAAAAGTTAAGTATTCAAATCATGAAAATGAATTCATGTGTTAAAATGTGTTTTGAATTTTATTAAATGTTCTAAAGAAATAATTATTAGGCTGTCAGATAATTGTAGACAGTTATGTTTTGTCAGAGCCTACGTTTCAGAATCTACAGCTATGCCTTTCTAACATGGCGACTTTAGCAAGACAGTGATCATGGTGGGTCATTACTACTTCTGTCATGTTTTACAAATGACTGCTCTCCTTTGACCCACAACAGAGATTTTCAAGGTAATATATATGAATGAAAGCCTGTATGTCTCAGACATCACGGGGGAGCCCATTTCAGACCTGTTGTTACCTGCAGCTAGCTCATTAGCCATGCAACCTCTTTGCTAGCACACCACCTGGAGGATTACCCTCAGTGATGAATGTTGTTATTATCGTCAGTGATGAATGTGGTTATTGCTTTATACTGGGGAACTCAAACTCTCTTGGTATGCAGTGTTGGATGTAAGGTCTGCACTGTAACAAGGCCATTTCAGGAGACCTGTGACCACTCACCATACATGCCCAATCGGATGGTTACATCTTAAATACATAAGGTAACCGTTTTGGTGTTTTTATTGAAAGGTAAAGTTCACAAAAAAATAAAAAAATTTATGACTTACCCGTGTCATTACAAACTTACATAAAAGATTGTTTAGCAGAAGGTCAACACTCATCTTTTCCATGATAGTGAACAGGGAAAGACATAAAAATGCCATAAAATAAAAGAAATACATACTAGTCTATGACTACATTCCATGGCTACTATATATTCCAAATCTTCTGAAGTTGTATCACCAACTTCAAATTTAAATTATTCAAAGAAACACTTGCAGCTTACAAATCTTGTGTCTCCACTATATTCAAATATTACACATTAATGTCTTGCGCCTGGTTTGATGTCAGTAAAATGGAGCACTATTTGTTCTCACATGTCCCGTTTAAAAAATACATTTACTGTGAATATAAAAGAAGCTAGCATGACATTTGAGAGCTGCAGCAGTGAATATTAGCAGTGAAACTCTGCTCTTCACACAAAGCCATCGTATGACTTCAGAAGACTGGGATTATAATGCCTGAAACTGTTAAGGTGCTTTTATGGTGCTTATTTGTCATTTTATGGAGCTCTATAGTGTCCATTTCCATTCACTTTCATTGTATTCAGAAGAACACTCAGTCTCTCTAACATCTTTGGTGTTCCAATAATGATGAAAAGGCATCTGACGTTTGTAATGACAGGAGTAAATTATGAGAGAACTGAAAAGAAATTCCATCATCCACTTCCGTCTTGCTCTATGATGTTTGATCTACACTGCTAATGAATATCTCACATACATTACAAAACTTCAGCTGGCTTCACAAATCAACTACAATTGCAAGTTGTTCTTAGCGTGTCTTCTTCTGAAACATATTTTCAGACTAGAACCTTGTTATGTGGAAACATCTATCTGCTTTCAATGCATCCTCCTGGAAGATCAAAGAGCGGTCTGACTCTACTCGCCAACCCAACAGAATAAATCTCTGCCTCTCATCCTAGCCTTTGTTCTGTTGTGTATAGCAGCCCATGATACTTTGCCGAATGTATCTGCCACCTTCCAAATCCAACAGTCTGAGAGAAAAGGTGGATTGTGGAGTAGACCATTGAAAAGATTAAAAGCTGAGAGCAAACCGCTATTGAACAGAAGACGAAAGAAAGCGATTCTTGCCAATGGCTGAAGAAAAGCCTGTCAGTCTTTCATCAACAGCAATGACGTGGCCAAATGACATTCTAATGATGGTAAACTTCAAAGTTCTTCTTCGACAGCAGAGAATAAAAGCTGCAGAGGAAACTACAGAAAAACTGTCAAAAATTTGATTTCCTTCCTATAAAGAAATGTGGAATGTCACCAAAGCAATTACATTTTTCCATAGATAATTTGATAAGCTTGCCTTTTACCCCTGCCATTTTAGAAAACAGGTCAAAACATCAGTAAGTGTACTGTATAATAACTAATGGTGTTTGTGAAGACAAACACCATTGAAGAGTTGGTCTAACAATTTTACCATTAATGTGTAGGTAATAAACTTTTCCAGTTTTCTAAAGCAGGCTGTAGTGACCCTTGCAGCAACAGTGGGAATGGAAAGATACATGCCTTGCATTATAAATTTCGGTCTGATGCATTTCAGAACACAGTGACACAAAGTCACATAGCTTGCAGTATATAAGTTCACATACTTTTATAGAATCCAACTGGACCCTTAGCAGGCAGCTGCCTGTAGGCAGTGGACAGCAAGGCAGCTAACTAGGTTCTGGAACAGAGCCCATTTAGGAAACACTGAGAGCACAAAAATGAAGGACGAATCATTAGTGTAATAAAGAAGTGTAAAGCTGTCAGAAAGTCAAAGCCGATACCAGTCAATTGTGAAACACTGTCTCACTAATTATTTGGCAGATATCAGAAATTAGCTCAAGACTATTTAAATCCTCTTCCCCGAAGCTATTTGTAAACACGATTTGTTTCACAAGCTGCTTTTTCCACAAATAAGTAGTTGTGCCACACACTTTTAATCACACAGTTGGCACTGCAGAGCATTTATGCTGTAATTACATGTGTTTTGCCATTCCCAATAGGTCTTTAAGAGAAAATCAGCGGAACAGGTCAAATGACAGAGTGTCATCCCTAAACAAATCGCTCGTGAAGGGGGAGGATCAGCATAAGCAACAAAAAAGCACTTGATGTACTGAAAAGTATTACATAGAGCAGCGCTGTGGGGTATTGTCTCTTTAGTGATCTCTGGGCTTTGGGCCAGGCTGAAAACTGGCAAAATGTCATAGATGTCCATTGAGAAATATACATCTGCTCATTATTCTCCATTTTAGAGAGAGATAATTAATTTAATGGAATTCCTATGGGAATTTATTTATGTTTTGTTTGGAACAACATTTGGCGAATGCAATGCATCTGCCACGTTTGACTTGGTTTTTTATTTGGGAGCATCTGCAATTCCTTTCATTAAACGTTTAAAGAAGGGAAATGCCATTAGATCTGCATATGTTGGTTGCAAGAAAGTTCAAACATTGCTTGCCAATTTATATAACAATGTTTATACAGTATAACATAAATTCAAGTAAATTGGTATATAATTTGGAAACAGCACAGCAAACAAAGCAATCAAAAACATAGCAATGAACAACACTATTTAACAAAATATTTTGCAACATTTTATTTTTGCAACATCAAGATTTTTTACTACAAATTTTTTTTTACCCGTTTATTAAAAGTTGCATAAACGAATCAATTTGCAAAATAATCGACTTGTAATGCTCCATATTTGTAAAAAAGGACAGCTTGGGAAATCATATAATTATCGCCTCAGCTGTAGAGCTGCACCCACAATTAAAAATGTAATACAACAAGCAGCAATGTACTGTTTTGTCTCACTACACCACCGTTTGTTGGCAGCTATAATTACTGGAAAGACAACATTATTATAAAAACATCTGAACTACTCTCAGATGTTACCTAAAAATGGAGTTAATAGCTAGCTACATTAAGACAGCAGCACTGCTGGGGACCAGCAACCAAAACACAACACATCCTGGTGCTTACTGCAGGGTAACGGTTACTGACTATTAATCTTTAAAAGCATAACACCGAACATGGTGAGCAGTCACGTCTGAGGTCCATAGAAGATACGGTGACTAAAACTAAAGGCAACAGACAGGGTTGTTTTCCTGCATCAGTGCTTGTGTGTGTGGATTCTCCACCCCTGCAGTCTGCCTCCACACTGCTGCCACACGACTCACACCTCGTCTTCCACCCCAGCATCCCCTTGGGCTGTCTTTCCTTCAGCTACTTTAATTGAGGGGGTGATATGTGTGACCAGCAGCCAACTAGCTAAAAAATCCCCAATGAATTCTGGGAGGCGCCTTTCATTCAGCATTAACTGCTCTATAGTTTTCACTTTAAGCTTAATAAAAGAAAGGAAATTCCCACAGTTTTTATTCGATCCATCTTTTTGGTAAATCTTTGCTTAATCAGCAAAGGAATGATAGCCAAAACACTGCACCATTTTGCTGCAAAATGTGACATGAGAAATTTTCACAGCCCTCTTGAGATTTTGAATGTTGAATAAACACTGTTCGAAGACTAGAGAGTGGTGAGGGATGGATTTGGCTTTTCGTAAATACAAAAATTTGGAATGGGGCTGGACCATATTTGTGTTTGGCCCTGATATCATACAGTAACATTACAGAGTAAAGACTGGATTGCTGGGCTCTCATGAGCATGAGAGTTGGATTATGTCTGTTTGACGTGATAGCCGCCAGACTTACAGATGGAGCTGCTGTCGTGAGATCATTCAAAAGCCTCTATTTCAAATGAACAATGGTTGAGGTCTTATATTTAATTGTTGTAACGGTGGTTTTTGCTATAGCTACTAATTTTTAAACTGATTTCCATTTAGAATTGGCAGCGGTTACACAAGGCTTTGATCATGTGAAAGTACTTTGGATTATGCAAGAAATATAGGCGACATGATTTGATGTCATGCTCTAGGGCTTCTGTTTTAATAAATAATGGGTACAAATTAGTATCTCTAGCATTAAAAACCTAATGTTCTAATATGTTTAAAAGGTTGTTTTAATTTAACTTAATCACAATGACATTGACAATCTGTTGAACTGATATTTATAAAAAAATAACTACAGCAAGTTAAAAACTTTTGTTTAATGAACATAAAAGTAATATTTAAAGGTTGAGTGTGCCCTCACCTTTACTCTGCTTGTCTGTGGTAATTTTAGCTCCTTCATACCTTTGCTAACAATACACTACTCAACTGGAACCAACACTATTGGAAACAACAGATGGAATTTCTTGTCTGTGATGTCAAAATTTTGTTGCATCTGAAGCAATTTTGCTTGTGCAAGGTCACATTCCTTGGGTTGCCTTGCCAAAGCTTTTATCTCCAAATTGCCTTCGATTTCAGCTGCTTCTTGTAGCTGTTAGTTTTATTCAGAAATCCCCTGAGTGCGTAAGCTTGACAGCAGTGTTATAACATTTTTCACAACGTTTCCACATTTATATCAATGCCATATTTCTAAAACTATTTTTGCATTCAGTAAAATGAATCAAAACTTTCGGTGGTTCAATCAATTCTAAAAAAGTACTCAAAATTCCGAATTTTTATTTAGCATCAAGTGCCAATCTTAGTGGCTCTGCTACACAAAACAATGTTTTACTAACTTTAGTGTATGGATTTTGTTTGGTTAAATGGTTAATACAACTTTTTACAACCAAAACTTTCCAGTAGCCAAAAAATCTTAGTTGACCTTGCTTTTCATTATATTGAACAGCTAAAAAGAAATAGAAAAAGAAAAAGAAATATGAAATGCCAAAACAAAATAATCTGAACATAGAAAACTTTTAAGTAGGAATGTTCCAAAAGAACCTGAAGGCGACATTGTTACAGTTTAACAATGATTTATCATGCTAAAGGATGGTTATTCTTCTTTAATGAGATGTTCATGAAATTCTTCAATTGTTCAACAACAACTTGCATTAATGAGATTTGCCACATAGCTAGTCAAAGGTACAAGACATAGTCATGCTCTTACATGTTTTAAGAATCAGAAAGTCCATCAGTCTAACAGTGATGGGCTTTATCTTTATTTTCTGTTGTCTTTATTTTCTATTACTGATCTGAGCTTCAAGCTCCTTCTTTGTGATGTGTGTTATTATATTTATCAGTGAATAAAGCTGGTAGTTGTTCATTAACTCAAAAAAAGCATTTCACAGTTCACAGTGACTGTACTTCTGACTATAATCTAAAAGGTTTAAATTATTCTAAAAGTTTAAATAACTTCAAGTACTGCCTTAAAAGGCCTGACTAGGGATATTCTTGTATTTGCTACTTCACTTCATAGATTTTAATACATTCAGTAATGACATGTTACATAAAAGTGAGTAGAGCAGCATTAGAGTAGCTTACTGTATATATTAAGGCTAACCGCATAGTAAGAATAAACTTCGTCCCAGACCGCAACCTTGATGAACTCCACAGAGATCCGGCTAAATATGACACATCGTTTCGCTGACTAAAACAATTCTGAAATAACTCTGGAGCATATGTTCATTACTCTTTCGTCTCTGAATATCTTTCTTTGGCAAGATGAATTATTAATCATATTTAATTAAGTCAGAGTCATTTTAATATGGCCTGCTGAAAGCACTCTAAGATTTAATTAAGTGCTGTATTAGCTTAGAAGAGGCATATTGTCCTTCTCTGGTGTTCAGATGTTGATTTGCAGAAGGATAAGCCAGAGGATCTTGATAATGAATCATATTTGTCATGTTCTTATGCAGTGTGCGAGTCATACTCATTTTTATAGCTAATTACAGAGGAAAAGGGGGGAAATGTAACCCTTGTACAGTCCTGTGCTACTACAAACCAAATTTATCATCATTTTTAGGATATTACAGTCAATATAAAATTGACCTTTTTACTTTATACACATTTCTGGTCTTCTCTTCTTCTTCTGGTTCTGGTCTATCTCACATTTCTACACACAATTAATCATTACACATTAATCCAGAGAAAGAAAAGATTTTTGCAAACTTACATAAGAACATAAACATTTGCTAGCTGCCTCTGAAATAACATTCCTTATCAGCTGACATCACTTGGGTTCAACTCAAGATATCTTTAACTGTAGAAAGTTATCTGTAAGCATCATCATTTAATAGCAGTTGCTCTGCAGGTGCAGGACCTCTGAGTTCTGGGCACTTAAGTTTTTCAGCCAATCACCTGAGCCGTAAATGCCATGTGATTAATTAATATGGTGGCATAATTATCTGAAGACATGGAATTACCTACTGTTCTGAACTGCGGCACCAAAGGACAAAGATGGGAAAATTTAAGTCTATTTTACATCTTTAAGAAGCCTCCAGAAAATGTTCCCTGGAATCATTGTAAGGTACAATCATTTGATAAAGGCTCATATCATTTAGACTGGTTTGTAAGGTTCATGACTTATCCTAAGAATAGCAGACGCAGTCAAGCACCACTGTAGTTAATCTTGAGTATGTCGTGATTAATTTGAGCATAGAAAAGGCTGCTATTACAGGTACACAGTCTTCCAAAGATGGGCTAAACCTCTGTCCAATTTTGGGAGTGAATAAAGGATAGAAAGGAGGGCTGTATTGGTTGAAAGAAGTTTTGGTGAGTTTGTCATTTCAAGGACAAAGTCCTTTCCACTGATGTCCTGCAGATAAAGTTTTAAGATATTCCACACTCAGCTCCCAATTCACTGTTAAAGTTTAGGAGCACTGACCTCGTCTCTTACTTGACTTAGAGTGACACATCTTTTCTAAATAGATAATCTGGCACCATATAATGTATTAAAGACTATCACCTCTGTCACTATTAACCTCTATAAACATTCTATGAAAGTGTTATAATGTGCCTTTTAAGCAAGGATTTTAATTAAACATTTATTGAACCAGAATGGTCTTATTGAGATTTAAATTACTTTATTACCAAAGCTAAAAATGCAGCCACTAGATTTAGTGTGCATTACAATGCATAGAAAGGTAAATAAAAAAAAACATCAAATATATGCAATCATGTATAACAATTATAGACAATTGATTCAATGGATTTATTGTTCGTTTTAAATTCACAGAGTAAACATATCTTTAAGCATTACACCACAAGCATTGTTTTTAAGATGCCATGTCAAGTTACAAAAAGTGAACTTTACTCTTTGTTTCTCGTCTAGGTCCTCTTTCTGTTGGTTCTTTGAATGAGCCTTTAAAAATATGAATAGTTCATTCATGACAGGGTACTTCTCTCACAAACACTCATGAATACACCAAGGACAGCCAGGATGGATTTCATGATTTTTATTGAATAAAAAATGGAATTCCATTCTCTACACTGTAAAACTTGTCATTTTGGGGGCTAACAAAACAGCCTTAGTCCTTTGTTCACTTTCATGTTCTGTATAGATTGCCCTTTGTGCAATAATTGATTGATTCATACAAACACACACACACACACACACACACACACGATTCATATATAATCGTAAGATATAACTATTACATTTTTATAATAATAATTCCAACATTTATCCTAATAACAATAACATCTTTGTCAACTGTAATGAATTAATACAAGACAATCAGCCTTGGTGTGTGGATTTGATCCTCTGAATGCTGTCTGCTGTAAGACCATAAATTATAGCAGTGACATAATATGTATAGTTTGCCCATTTAGGATGCATTTCTAATTTTCCTTGCTGCCAAATGTTTGGTGTATTAAGGGACTCTCTTGGATTTTTAAGACAGATGGTGCATTTTTTTTTACAGTCATTTGCTTCCTTTCTGAGTAAGTTGTGCTCTTCTACAGACAACAGTTTACTGCAGAAGGTGAAGAGCACACTGCTTTTGGGTGAAAAGGTTAGTGTTGAAGCATGTGATCAGTATCCATAGGCCCAAAGTTTGTTTGTTTACATGCATTTGTACAGTCAAACATATTATTAATCTTTGTACACTATGTACAAGTTAACACCTCACCTTAGTTTTGTGACTTTTAATTAGAACAAATAAAAATTACAATGATTGTATGATGACAGACAGACAGAATAAATTAGATGAAAAATGTATTACATTAATGATCCAACAATGCTAATGTATTTTAATTGTCACACAAGGCCCCCAGTCACACAAAACATTTTTAGTTATTATATCTAAAAACAGAAATTGAGCAGGCAAAGACCAACATATTTTAATTGTATTTCTGGGGTTTGATAGAGAATGGTATTTTCCCTCAAGTGACACAAGTAACACCAACAATCACCCACACAACCACTGATAAACATCATTAAAGCATAGAAATATTTGTTTTTCTTCATTTATGCAAGTTACCCATTACTCTTCACATCTTGTGCTACAAATCTCACAGTATAGCTAATATAAACCCTCGAATACACCGGGGCTCGAATACTATGAATGTAAATGAATTCAAGAAATGAATATAAACAAAGTAATGGTATGAACATGAACATTTTGGATGAATAAAAAATGAAAAGTAAATTAATGAATAAAAATACAAAATAATATGAAAAATATGAAAAACAAACATCTGTCTGTGTCCAACTTCTTTTCACAATGAACCCGCAGTAAAATGAACCGAACAAACACATTGTGTCTTATCTGGACCTTAATAAAAATAAAGTTCAGCCACGCTTTAAAGGGAAGGCAAAGACTGCGTTTTTCAACAACTTGCATTACATCTTATAACCTCTGATGCATTTCTATCCTTTCGTTGTAGAAGAAGAAATCCTATTTGCCTCTCACCTGCTACCACATGCGCTAATTGGTGGGCGGGGCTAAATATACAATGGGTAGAAGTGGGTTGTTTGGACTGCTTGCTTTCAATAAAAGCTGTTTATGGACTAACAAGGTCAAAGTTTTGAGTTCTGAAACTTACAGTTTTAATAATACAATGACCTGTTATTTGTAAAATGATCAAGGAAAATTGATTTCTCAGTTCATGGTCGCTTTAAATGCTATACTGTATAAGGAATTTAATTATTGCTTGTAGATATTCATGTGAATAAAGAATAAATAAATAGCAATTAATAACATTTTATTTCTATTGTGTGAAAAAACATTTAGATTTTGTCCTCCATCGAAAGGCCTAACCGATACCGAAACTAATTTTGTCATGTGAAGTTCACGAAATGTCTATCATACTTTTTAATCCAGAAGTGTTAACGATGCTTATGTTTTATGTTTACTTAACCATTTTTCACTAAATTATGTAATTCGAGGTGCGTTCCGCTTTTCGTCTATTTTGGGGTGTTTCCCTCATACACAGAGGCAGGGGGCGCTGTGAACATGAAATAGGAAGATGCATTATAATATCATGTGACGCACAGAGGCCGACATGCGCACTTCACTCAGCCGAAGAGGAGCCCATACAAACTTAATGACGAAACAAGAAGGTAATACACAATACACCATTGTACATGTTTGTTGAACATGAACAAAATGTATTCACAGTACATGTGAAATGCTGTCTTCAGCGTCGCTAAAATATAAAAATGATCAGAATGTACATGGAAGTTATTTCAAGTGAGTTAGGGTAAAATAAATGGTTTCAATGGTATGAATGGTGACGAAGTACATTTGATGCAAAGGCAAAGCTGATTACGTGAGAAGTAGAATCGAAACAACATGGAGAAAGTTACAGTATGACAGGTGTCAATGTAAAGAGTAAATGCAAAGAGGCCTATCATAGTCTCACACTTGTGTGAATTGTTTGCAGGCTGTAGAAACATGAATGAAGCCGTTTGTAAAATGCCCTGCAGCATCTTTATTGCTAGACGTCTCTGGTCTTTGTATTGTGATGTCACTAGTGGGCGTTCCTACTGCTGTTGCTCTAACGCTATTGGTGGATTCTCCTGATTGGATTTATGACCTACGCATCTCATTTGGGCAACTCAAATTCGTTTGTTTTCCACGTTATCATAGCAATGTAGCGGATTATAGACAAGCAATGAAAAGCAGTGAAATCGTTAATGGAAACTTGTCAGGTCTCTTATATTTTGAAGCAGACAACAGGTGATGAGGAGAGCGCCACCTATTTGTTGCTGCTCTTCATTTTATTAAACCTTAAAGGAAGTCGTAATTTAGACTGACAGTCAGCACAGATGCACTGATTCAATTCAACTAATATAATTTTTGGACTGGAAATTCACTACTAGTATTTGAAGAGTAATTAACAAATAATATATTGCTAAAGGATATTGAAACGGCCACAAAAAAGACCATCAAATTTTATATTCAGATACACACAGATCCATTCTTTAAAACAGAACCTACCTCTCTGTTTCAAAGCACAAATCTATTAAACCAAATCATGCATACTTGTCATGCATTTCAATTTTTCACTGATTTCTTCCTTAAGTGCATATGTAGTGAATGCATGTTAGTGAATGCACTCGTGTTATTGTGTGCGCCTGACTTCCACTGACTTCATCTGACTTTCAGCTCAACATCTTAGCAGTGAACATTCACCACAAATATAGGGAATTATGGGATGCACTGTTACCCTGTTATCGTCCTGTCTTTTAAAACACATTATGTGAGAATCAGCCTCTCTCCCACGCAGTTGCACACGCAGACACCTTGCCGAGGTAAAGGGCATGCTTTTGTGTTTGCAATTTTTTATGTTTCAGGACTCAGAGGCTTTTTATCCACTGAGACCTCCTGGTCTACACTACGTTACCATGACAACTGCTGCTTTAACAGGGTGTTGTTTGTGGGGCCTGGCTCTCATAACTGAATGTGTTTATGCACCATAGACAGTACCTAAATCAAACAAACAGTATATGTGAGACCGGGGGGGCGAGAGGGCTGTTGAGTGTGAATTATAAACATTTCGACACCTGGCATCATGCCGTTCACGACAGTCCTGAGTATAGAAGATATACATCAGCAACGGGATGCTGTGACTCTGCACTGAATATGTGGTTTTCTCATAATAACCTTTACCTAAAGTATGATGAAAGACCGCCTGAGGCCTGTTTCCTCGGGTGCTCAGATGATGTATCCTATAGGCAATATTTGTCAGAATTTTAAGCAGGCTCGGTTTGTGGAAAAAAGATGAAGGAAATAAATGAATAAAAAGGAAAGAAAGATGATGCATGAAATAGAGGAATGAATGAAAGAAGGAAGGAAAGGATGGATGGATTGTAGGAAGAAGAAGAATGAGATGACAAATTAAAGGAAGTATTAAAGGAATAGTTTGCAAAAAACTATAAAGAAAGAAAGAGAAATGCTATTTTTTGTTTTCATTTAATTCAGATAAATTGTGGATGTATGGATGGATAGATGAAAGAAGTCAAGGAAAAAAGAAGGATGGAAGAAAAGTGAATGAAAAAGAGAAAGAGACCAACTCTGGGCCCAATGCGAACTGTAAATAAACTCCATCATCAAACAAAACAGCTCATAATGGGGTCAGACAAACAGCTATAACAGTAAAAGCATTTGTCAACTGCAATAACAAAATTGAAGGGAATATTCCAGCCAGTTTATTCATTACAGCATAATACACAATTACACAAACTCTTGACACCCACAGAATCAGCAATTGTGTGCTGATATATTTGCCTCTCCATCCTTTCTCTGGTACTTGTCATGTGCTTTTTGATCATCTGCTACAGAACAGCTGAGAGACATTTTGACAAGCTTCTAACAGAAGACGCAACTGTCTACCGCTATTGTTTAAGGCTTAGCAGATGCCAGTATGTTGCCAGTAAAACATAAAATGTAGTTTTCATTGTCACTGGGTATGTGTTCTGTCAAGGATCAAGACACTATGACAAAACATACTCAAACTGAGCAAGACATTCCAGACTGAACTGTAGCGTTCTCAGTTGCAAATGAAAAAAAATGGTGCAGTGGTTCCCACACAGACAACAAGAGTTCCAATCCGGCTTGTTACAATTTCCCCACTTCCACCCAAAGTTTTATGTTCTCTTTTTACTGTACTATGCATTAAAAATAACAAATACTCAAAACAAAATGTTAAATGTTCAAAAGTAAAGGCAAGTACATACTGTAAGTACAGTTGGTGACTGACTGTTCTAATCTACATTTTTGATGCCAGTCATAATAATATGCAGCCAGGACAGGTGATGAAAGTACTTCCATTTTTTTTTACTAGCTCCTGGTTGGCTGGTCAGTGTAGATTGTCATCACAGTTATCAGACCACAGACACTCTGGCTGCCTGTGGTGATAGAGACCCTGATCAATGAGATCATCAGCTGATGAAGAGCTTGATAGCAGGAACAGAAGTCCTGTCCCTGGAATAACTGACTGAGGTCCACTCCTCTGTGAGACAATGATCAAGCTCACACATCAGGAAAAATTGTGATGCTTGGTTAAGAGTATGCATTTGTATTGAATAAATGTGCATGTCGTCAACAGGGAAATAAAAGATTTTAGCAAACCTAAAATCGGGAATGTTATAAAAATCCATGTACAGTTGCTTGGTATTTGGCTAACAAAAATGACAAAGAATAAGACAAATTCATGCACAATTATCCCTATCTGGCAATTTCATAGTAAAATAAAATGTGGCAGTGAATCAAATGAAAGACATACAAGCGCTCTACTAAAGTGACTGATGGAAATTTTAAATGACATAAAGGTACATAATGACAGAATTTTCATCACTGGGTGAACTCTACCTTTAAATGGATAATTTTTACAAAACTAAAATTTTAAAATGGCACCCACGTTATTCCAAACCTGTATTTCTTATTTTTTTTGTGAAACACAAAAGAAGTGTGAATGTTAGCGGCAGAGTATTCTTCAAAATTTGTTCTCTTGTGTTTCGCAGACTAAAGAAAGTTATACATGTTTGGAACAGTATGCAGAAGATTAAATGATGGAATTGTAACTTTTGACTAAACTTCTTTTAGTTAACAGTATTGCATACAAATAAATTAAATGGAGACAGTTTGTTTGGTGTTCAGACAGCCCCCAGACAAAATATTTGCATGCAAATTCTTTGGATGTGACGTGTACAGCATTGAGCTGATGGTTTAGCTTAAGCACAGAATGCTTAACTTCTTGCTTAAGTCCTTGACATTTGAAGTTGATGAAGAACACAAAGAACGTCAGTGGTATTTTAAGGGTTCGTAGCTAAAAACTACGCAACACAAGTGTTGAACTGATGTTGGTAAATTTTAAGCAACGCTCAGACAGAGTGACCTTTTCTAAAGCAGAAACCCTCTAAAGCAATAAGTCACTACTCTCTAAGGTATATTTGTAGTGAGGGATGTGGAGAGAGAAAACTATCTAGGTTTCCTATAAAGCTCTTGTCTTAAGAAACATACACTTTCAATGTCAGTAAAGTCATAACGTTCAGTGATTGAAGCTCATGCTTTGTTCTACACTGCGAATGTAGGACAAATTGTGTTGGCTGATTTGTGACAAAAGGAACAATAATGAAGGTAAATGTTACATTTATGTATTACACTGCTGGATTGCTCTATACAGGTCTTGGAGCAAAAAACATAAAGAGTGTTTTTCAGTAGTTCTTTTAACTGTGTTCTTTTTAATTTTCTTAACATCTTTGACATGACTTTTGTTCTGAGGATGAAGGCAATCACCTGAAGGTTAGCAAGTACATACATTAAATCTAGGTTTTTGATTATTTGTCATAATAAATTTTTATGTTGGTAATAGAAGACATTTATTTTCAGACTGGAACATTTTGTTTTAAGGAAAATGTATTTATCCAGTGCCAAACAAGTGATGTAGATAGCCTTGTGCTGTCTCGTGTTTTGCAGGATTGGTGGTTAGTACTTCCCTCTATTCCATCTTAACATGCACAGTATGTATGCACACTAGACCATTCATAGGTTAATTTCTTTTATGCTATCAGAACATTGTTTGAACATTCTGACAAGCTGACATTGCAACGTTGGCTCAATCAATGAATTGGGGGAGGAACTACATGGTACACCTGATGGCTATTGACAGCATGACCCTTTGTGACAACACAGTGCCTTTCAAAATACAGCGTTCACTAAAAGCATTCACCTCAAGCTGGAACTGTTATAAATAGAACTTTTAATAGGGGCTAAAATGTCCTTTTTTTGGACAACCGGCTATAACACGATCAGAGCACAATTCTTGTAGACTTTTGGGTATCAGCATTTGGCTAGCAGATCAAATCAACAGTCCACTGTTATTCTGAAATTGGAAAAAATATACTTTATTAACAAATAATCAAATTTGATCTCAGAGTTGATGCATGTTTTTTGTTTTAAGTTTTGTTCAGAGCTGGAACTTAGAGATGACATACTTTGGTTACCTGGCAGCCACAGTGCTGGTCCTCACTTGTATTTCTGTAACCCACCCACAATAACACGTTAGCAACCAATGACCCTTTAAAATGCCTGCCGTAGGAGTGAAATGACAACATGGCGTCAAGGAAAGTACTTCAGCTAACGACATGCTGAGATGCTCGACAATGATTTGTAATCAATCTTGAATCTCCACAAGCTGCATTTTTGACTCCCACAACAACTAAGAAACCAAGCACGAATTCAAAGTAGTTCTTAAGACGCAGTCTCAGGACATAGTATTGTTAAGAAACAATGTCAGATTGTTTGCCATTTTAGCAGACAAATTAAGAATCTGAGGTTGCTTAGCATAGTATTTTTTTTCAACATAGCTACATTTAGTTTTAGTTCAACAGGTGTTAAATGGATATCTAATAGTGCGTTTACAATTTTGTAACTTTGAAATGATGCCTGCCTAGAGTTTTTTCCATATGCTTTAGAAGTCATTACTGTAGATTAGCTAAATTGATTGGGACATCATGCGGTGTCGATTGTTGTTTATGCAGCTGCTGTTAGGCATCGATTACTGTTTTTTGCTTGGGGTATAAACAGTATTTGATCCCATTTTCAATGGCACAGAGGCATTCATCAGTGCTTCAAAACTGAATCCTTTAAAGACCTCTCGTGTCTCATAATTGCTGTAGGTGATTCCTTCCAAGTTGTTAGCATGTTCTCCAGTTTTCCCCCAACGCTTTATTTGGTATTCAGCGTGCATATGAAAGCGTGTAAGCCGTTCTGCAGAGGTGACAAGTCATGTATTTCTCAGTTAATTGCTGTTTACTCACCCCAGGCTACCCAGAGCAAACGGCAAACTTTTTTATATTCTGGAGTTGTCATGAATTGATTTCTGTTTGGAAATTATACACTGCGAAATTCAATTATGACATCTTTATCTTCACATGGGGTATGATACTAATCAATTTCATTGTAAAACTCCTCAAATAGGCGTTGCAGTTGTTTTTTGTTGTTCGACAGGCATTGCAGTATCCCCTGCTTCTAATTAATCAGGATTTAATGAGAAATGATATGTTTAATCTAAAATCAATTCATCTCTCAGGTGCTGTCATGTGATTTCTAAGGGCTTTTGATATGTTTGCACTCTATTGGTGAAAAGCTTGATTTAACACTGAAATGGCCTTTTTTTGGCTTAGTTCTTACTAAACCAATAGAAAAATTCACAGTCCACTCAGTCTCACAGCCATCTCATTTTAAACTATTGTTGCCTGATGCTGTTAGAAAAATCTTATGAGAGCTGTTTCCGTTCTGCTAGTTTACCTGCTACACAGAACAATATAGAGACTGCAGTGCAACTAACAGGTACTAGTGCTTGAGGATATAGAGGACTAGTGAAACAATACTGTGTTTAAACTAACTGGATGTACTGTATTGTGTACAGCATAGGAATGCATCCCTTAACTTTGGTTACAGGAAGAAGCATACTTGTACAATTACCATGTATTTTTATCATGTACAATGTGCATACAGTATTTGATTTGATAGAGTTTTAAAGCAGTCATACAGTGTTATGGTATGTATCACACAACGCACAGAGCAACCACATAGCAATGTGCTAAAAAACACCCAGAATACCTTAGCAACTGCATAGCAACAGGCTAAAAACAATCACCCACAGCACCCTAGTATCATGGTGGCAACTTTTGCACAGACAAACACTAAACACGTTTTCTTCTGCAAATGTCAAAATCAAGCTGTCGCTTTTAATTGTAGTGTTTCCAGGGTCCTCTAAAGTAAATTATCACTGTTGGACAAGGAAAACTTTAAACAGAAGTCAAGCTGTTAACTTAGACGTTGGAATTTTTTCCTACGCTGTGTGAAAAAAAACCCTTCAGATATCAAGTTACATGTGCACCTGGCATACAAACCTAAAGACATTACTGAGCGCTGTTTGTGCTAATCAGGGGCTGTAAATTCTCGTAGAGACAGCTCTGCCTGCCCCGCCTAGGCGAGAAAGACAAAGCAAAGCTGTTATCGGAAACAGTGTGAGGGAACATTACTCAGAGAGCGCCATCGTGGGCTTTCGAGACCAGCACCATCTGCTTCAGTGTCACCAACGTAGGAAGGATGAGTCAACTCTCCACGCAGGCAGGGATACCGTACCTCCTATAGGAGACGCATGAAATGACAGGAGACGCATGAGAGTGGAGGTGTGCTTTCCACAAGCAGAGATACACGCAGGAGATGTGTTGCCGTGACTGCAGTTTGGGTATAATGAGGATCTGCAAGATTTTTCTTTTTCGTGATGTCAAAATGATGGTTGTTATAGTAAACCCCACATGCTGTAGGAGTTAGCAGAGGATCGCAATTAATAATTGCTGTGTGGATATGTGCATGTTGCATTATTTAGTAGTTAATAAAGTTAATAATAATAAAGTTTGGAGATTGCAACTTTTTTGTTATAGTGAGCACTGGATAAATTAATGGCTTCTTCATACAGTGCATTAAATTTTATAGGCACAAAGCTTCTAATTACCTTATTCTCAGCTATAAGTTTCCATACCTCATGCACTACTGAAATCTTGTTTAACTGGTTTTAGTGAAATTAATGTTTAATTGTTTATTTTGCAAGAAAAACAGACTATGCTGAAAATCCATTAAACCTGATAAATGGATGCAAACCTAATTTACATCCAAGATACTTATTGTTACATCAATTATTAGTGCTGTTAGTTAAAGCAAGCAGAACTATTGGTATTGTTTATACTTAGGTTAGTAACTCCTACCTTTTGGTATTAAATTTACAGTATGTTGCATAGCTCAGCTCATCCTGTGCAGTTTGTGCTATAAACAGTAATATCTCAAATCATGGGTCTTGTTAAAGAGAGATGTGCTATTATTATTATTCCTGACTGAATTTTGACCATGGTGGATGATAAAACAAGTGGAAAAGTTCCCTAAAAACCACCACAGTAATCAGTTAGCAATAACCTAGCAACCACCTGAAATACCCCAGCAACTGAAACGCAACACGCTAATGACCAATAAGACCAAATAAAACCTTATGACAACACCTTGGCAACCACCCACAATGCCCAAGCATTGGTGTCAAGTTTTGTACCATTGTCATTTTCTTCTGAAAAAATACAAATCTTGAGGTTGTGCAGAAGTCACAATGTCAATCATAAATGAAGGTAACATTGACAACTGTGTCATATGCATGACAGGTGTTCTGTATGTACCTGCCTGGCATCAGCACTGCCAATTTTATGTGCCCACAATCCTTTATTATTTATTTCCCCCAAGTGTGGGTGGAAGCAAACTCGGCTGGCATTGGTGCGTGACTTTCCTTGACTCAGAAACACTCTTATTGCTCATGGAAAAAAGCCAGTACTGTGTCACTATAAATAACCTGCGTCATGATTCATGTATTGTAAAAGATGTACCGCATATTTTTCGTGTCGACTGCTTATTACTCATGCTTGGGGTCAAAACCCCTAACCCTATGTATTAACACTCTGGAGAATATCACATAGTAACAGTAAGTAAACCAGCTAACTTAAGTTGAATGAGGGACCAAGTTATATCTAGCAACCAGATTATTATAACAACTTCAGAGTGGGTTGTCTTTACACGAACAAGTAAGAAATTGCCTAGCAACCATCGAGGACACCCAAGAAGCTGCCCACAACACTGTAGCAGTGACTTTTGTACTGGCAAACACCACACACATTTTCCTGATAGATTACAAAAGAGCATCTAATTAAGCACAATGTTAGATCTTTTGACTAATTAGAGTAGAATCAGTTAAGTTTTTAGTACTTTTTCATGGAAACAAAACACTTTGTTTCGCTAGTGAAAATAGCAACTTATGTTTTCTAAAGGTTAACGAAGCAGTCTTAGCTGTTGTGCGTGTCCTTCCCACTGTGGTACAGTGTTCAGCTCAGTAATTAGTTTAATTGATTTTCCATGCTCTGTTGTGAAAATACACCTCTGACAGAGGAAATGAAAGTGGGGAAAAATGCATATCTGTCTATTCTCATCCCTATTTGATATGATTTGGTTTTATCAGCCTTATTAATTTTGAACAGAATGATTCAGAGCTTCATTTACTTCTCATTCTCATTTTAAAATGACCCATTCATGACCCGGTTTCAAATGTGCAATATATAAAGGGACAGTAATCAGAATTTTTTAAATCTGCAACCCAATAGTATGTAATTATAAGACACAATACACTGCTATTCCCGTATGATGTTTGTAAATCGTGTTAAAACCATTTATATGTATTTAAGTGGGGAACAATTGACTCTGGTCTGTTGAATTATTGAAATTTTAATGCGTGCCGGAGGTGGTATTGTGGACACAGTGTGAAGCAGAGTGTTACACCTATGTTGTGCATTAAATTTTCAATAATTCAATGCTCCTGATTATAGCTTGGTCATTTTTCATGTTTTTGTATCTTAATCGCTCTTGACACAATTCGTAAGGAAGTGATTTATGCAGCTGTAATGTTGTTACCAAATGTGGAACTTAACCAGTCATTGTTATAGGTTCTCCTGTAGCTCAGTATTAGAGCATTGCGTCAACAGCGCAAGAGGTCGTGGGTTCGATTCCCAGGGAGTACATGTACTAAGAAAATGTATAACTTCAATGCACTGTAAGTCGCTTTGGATAAAAGCGTCTGCCAAATGCATAAATGTAAATGTAGAAACGAAAACTCTTTCAGAATGTGACCAATCAGTCAAGTTGTATATTCTCCAGTGTTTCAATTTATGAGTCATTATTGTTATGTTTTGAACTCTGACAATATGCTTGTGCTAAGTATTTATTTAATAGTATCTGACTTCTACAGATACACTCTTGTCAAGCTGAAGCACTTAAACTGTATTTATTATAACTTGATTATTTATACAATAGCATAAAAAGAGAGTTTCTCATGGTAGTTAGCAAATGTAAGGGTGTAAAATAATATAACAATTCACTTAATTGTTATATAGAGTTGTATTTAGTGATATCTAATAAGGGGGCATGCACACATGGTGACATCTGTTTAAATTAAAGATGAAACAATTTAAAAATTGCCCAATGTTCACTTAATTTATGTTATTATTATTTTAATATTGTAATGGTGGCAGTCACTACACATATATCAATGTATGGGAAACAAATTGTAATGTTATTTTTATATATAATATTTAATGAAATGCATTGTAATAATTAGCCTTATACAAACTACAGCATAATAGAAAACATATGGATTTATGTTGAGTTTATAAATAAACGCATGTTAACCTATTGCATGCTTTAAATTTATTTCCCTGAGCCACATGCAAAGTTCTGCTTGAATAAAACAGACTTCCTCTAACGTGTACCATCTTTCCTTGTAGCAGTCACTCTGCTATTGTTCCTCCTGTTTTCTCATTTCCTGCCTGCTCTCTCTTTCTCACCGCTTGATTGAGATATAAATAAATTTCTCCTGTGAGTGATGAGACCCTTTACACTGCTGTAGTCCTGCTTCTAATGGAACAATGTGTCTTTGTTGACGCTGAAAGCTGGATGTTACCGTGTGGTCAAACAGTCTTTCTAGCTGAAAAAAGGAACAATGTATGTCAGAACAAAAGCGTTGTGGGGGTTTTATCAACAGCGTTTTGTGTTATTCTGTTTTCCTGAATTAATGTTCAAGATTCAAAGTACAAACAGAAACATTGTCCCAGGCCCTAAAAGTCTCTGTAGTATAGCCTACTGATTTGGCCCAGAGTTGAGGGGGCCTACTCAAAAAATAAACAATTTGTTGTAAGCCCTGTGAAATTTACCAATGGCCCTAAAATAAAAAAAGAAAATAGAGTCATTAAGAGGGGGTTCATATTAAGAAGGACTTATGTTCTCCTTGCCATTACGCTTGTTAATTTTCCATGTATATATTTTATGCTTCCAGGGTGAGAACTCTTCACTGCTGGGAGAAATCTATACAACAGTTACCTTCACTCTGGATTTTGCTATATGATAGAGAAGAAAACAGCACTGAATACTGAACACACACAGATAAATCAATGCCATTGCTCCTAAGAGCTTTCCTCCTGGCTAACAGCATTGTGATGCTACAACACACATTTCCCTTATTTTGATCTTTTGGGTCTTTCACAGACTCGGCTTGTTTTCAAAAGTCTTTACACACCACATGGGATGCGATGTGAGCAGTTCGACTTTACAATTTCATGGATAGCGATGATCCATCAGTGTTGAGAGTTAACTAATAAAAAGTGGCGATGCTACTACTGTGAAATACTGAAATACTGTTCTGTATTTAAAGTTTAACACTGAACACTGAATTAAGATCCTTACATTTTGGCTTTATAAATACTAATATAGATATATAGATATTCTATATAGATATTCTAATATAGATATTCTAAATACTCTATATTAATGATATATTTCTATTAGTAGCTTTCACTGTAGCTAACGACTAACTGCAGTAGTAACTACAGGTTTAAAGCTTGGAAAGCTACAGTTTCATAGCAGCTTTTCTAACACTGTAATGTGCTGTCTGCTAGTCTAATGGCAGATTCAATGAATCAGGACTTAAGTTGATTATAACAAGTTACTTTACAAGTTGATTCTGTTTGCAATTCAAAGAAGCAATGGTATTTAATCTGATAAAACAGAAGTTTTAAAAAGTGTTTTGCTTCCTGTTCTTTGCACTGGTGATGTGAACTGAGGTTAATACTTATTTATGGGAGTGAAAGGCCATATGAGTGTCGACTCAGGTAATCAATGAGCTAGCATGATTACCATCACCATGTGTGCTGATTGTGTTGGGGGAAGATTCTCTTCCTGCTGTGAAGAGCCACAGGGAGGTTATGGTCTGTCATCAGCTTCACTTGGTAAAGCCAACAATTCCCTGAAGTCGAGGCACTGGAGTCATTTGAATGATGAAGAGTTGGAATCTGACTTCTGAGGTTTTTTGACCAGTTTGAAGGCTGAAGGTTAAGCTAAGCCTCAAGAACATTTTAATGCATCCCAATGGTAACATTCCTTTTTAAAATACAGTTTTATTGGCATATTCAGAATTACCAGTGTCTGGCATTGTATTTGACATTTTATTTTAATTATAATATTAAAATGCTTAGTGCTTTATTTTTCTTTATAACATGTACTAATAAATCATGCACAATGTGTATTGCACAAAGACAAAGACGTGTATCAAAAATCAAAACCGATTTCTGTGTTTCTGTATCAAATTTCTGTATTTACATTTTTACAGTAGTATTAGCACTTGGCAGACACTTTAATGCGTAACACTGGAAAAGATTCAAATATGCTGAATTTGCTTCAGAAATGCAGAAAAAAATATGTTCAAGTTTCATGAATAAATGTTTTGGAAATCCAAGGTTACAAGGTTATTTTATATTCAGATAACTGTCTCCCTTTAAAAGAAAACAAGTAACAAGCAAACATGAAAGTACGCTGGAAAACATGACAATAGCTTAAAGAACACCTAAATGTCTCAATGTCTTTCATATACCTGTTGACATTTCATAGGCCTTTAGATGTGGCATAATGTATATTTAGCCTTCAGTGCACGGGCATCGCCGAACACAGTTACCATAGAAACCACGTAGAAGATCTGGGAGCCATGTGGCACTGTATAAGTTTGAATGGGTATGAATTTGATGGGTTAATGTGGTTCAGTATCAAACTGACATCATGGCTTATTATCACCATCACAAAATGACAGGGAAAGGCATTCAGAAAGTTCTGTCTACAACTTTAGCCAAACCACAAAAGTTTTAGCTGCAGAAATAATGTTTACGATAAAGAAAATGAAGTCTATTTTGAAGGACGTTAAAGGTTCTGAAAAACATTAAAGAACATTTTAAAGATTTTGTTTTGCAATGCAACACAATTTTGTGACATTTTCCCACAAATACTCTTTACTATAATCCATCTTATGATGAGTAAACCCATCTTTTGTTAAAAGGCAAAATTTTGTGAAAGTCACTGTGGTCTTTCACACTTGCCTTGTTTTTCAGTAGGTCTAGTTAGATTTAAAGCCTTGAAACCTGAAATGACACCACAGCAAGAGCTATTGATTGGCTACCTTGAGGTTTTACCTGACAAACCCCGGAAAGCTGCTTCTGCCTTTCAATAGATGTTTCAGCCTCTTGTAATTTTGCAACATATTGTGACTCACAATTACATATGTCCAAAACCATATTCATAAGTGCAACTGTATCGACAGCTCTGCCTGTTATCACGTTGTTTGCTTGTTCTTATCAATAGCTAACATTAGTGTGCAGCTGTATCTCCTTTCTGTCTCTTCAGGGACCATGAATCCATGGCTTTCTTCTGTCTACTGTTAATCAAACAGGGGCAGGGCAGGTGCAGTTGAAGCTGAACTGCTGCTAAATGTCAGCCTTGGTCTAGGGAGTGAGGGATACAGTTGATTTTGCTGCTTTAATCCACTGCTGATTAAATGCCACAACATTTATTACACTAATAGCTTAGAAAACAAAAAATCTGCTTTCTGGTGTTGTTCAAATGACTGAATGCAGACCTGTACAAGCTATACAGCTTTAACACCCCAATGTGCTTCAAGTGGAATTGAAGAATTGAAGTGGGTGTGACATCATTTAAAAAAACAAATTTGATGGAAAAAATGTGTTTTTTAATTGGTTTTGTAGTTTCGAAACGTTTACAAACACAAATTTTTATTAAAACTTCGTATTGCCTGGTAAACACCTTCTTATAGGCCTATTCACACCCAGAACGATAACTACAAAAAGATTTTTTTAAGAATTATTGTAAATTTAAGAGAATAGTGGAGTCAACACCACAACACTAACAATACAGAGGCACGATATCATTGGGATCACTTTCAGAATGCTTTCTTTTCCAGATGATGATCGAAACATTGATAGCCAATCAAAATCCATTCAAAGAATTTAAAGAGCTTGAGCATTTACTGCAGCGCTCAAGCTTAGAATAAACATTATCGTTGGTGTGGACACTAATATAGTTATCGTTGTAGTTGTCTACATAGTGAACAGACCTTAAATGCCATTGGTCAGTCACGTACTGTATGGTAGTTGGGTCTTACCTGGGGCTTTACTTATCCAAGTATTTTGCTGTTCTGTTTAAGCTACCGAAACACCACACACTGCCAGGTACAGCTATCCAATTGCACACCCTCAAAGATATTGCAAGTTATTTATTCACATTTTCCCAGAATCACGTTTATTGCTGTAAAGTTAGTTTGAAAGAAATGCACCTTTCAGTTCTCTGAGACACAACACACAATGGACGATGTAGCTCTGAGGATGGCAGCTCCATTATTACATTTTAAAATCTGACATTTCAGTAGAAGACCTTGTGTTTGCAGTGGCACTTAAAGTGAATGTTGTCCTGAATTGTCATCAACAAGCTATTGTTCAGAAAACAGCGCAGCCCCCGTGACCCTGACTGCTTTCCAAATGTCACCTACAAATTGGTTTGTTAACTACTTCTATCACCTGTAATGTTATATATGCATGTTTATATATTTTTATATGCTGGAGAGGTAATACAATGGAATTTTCTAAGTGGTACAATCCATTACAGCAGTACAATCCATCCCAACAGTGCAGTCTGTTTCAAACAATTGTCTGCCTTTATTACGTCTGTGTTACCGGTCAGAGGGGAACAGACATTCGTGTGAATGCACAAATAGATTGCAATTTAAAAGTAGGGGGCTAACTCTGAAAGCCAACTCTATGTATCAAAATGTCTTTCACCTCCCAAGAGCTATGTGACGGGATTTGTGCCAATATTAACTACATATCACATGTGCCACCTGTATAGCAGAGTAACTAAATAATTTGCATCACCTCTGGCTGCTTTATTCTATGAAATAATTCACTATATTTTCACTATATTTTTTATAATTGGTAATTTGGATGGTCCCTTGCTGCTGTGATGCAAGAAAAGCTCTAATAATAAGTAATTTAACAGCTTGCATCAGTACAAGGTTAGTTAGTGTGGAGGTTATAAAACCTTTGTCTTGTCTCCAGTAAAACTAGTGCTATTTTATCTGGAACAGGTTTAGCTCTCACTAATGACCTTTAGCATCTTGTTGTAAATTATATATATATATGATTAAAAGTTATAGTAAAAAATCTATGATGTATCCAAAATTTGCTAAAAGCATATCAGATTTGTTTAAAATGTAATGCCCGTCTTTGTGATTATTAATGGAAACACAGTTGTCTATATATGTCTTGTATGTATGTAAATGTAAACAGATTAAGAAAATCGGATATGTGTCAGAATTGTATATTTGTGTAATAGGGCTTACAGTGTAAATTCAGACTAACAGACCTGCTGCTTCATTAATAATAATCAAACAACAACAAAAATAGAGCCACTCAAAACACAAGACTAAAAATTCTTTAGTGGGATTATCAAAACCACATATAAAAAATGAGACATTTCTGGAAATGCAGTGCAGTCATTAAAAGAAAGGCAGTGGTATTTTGTCCTGTGAAACTCGCATCATTCTGATTCATTGTAATTTAGTTTATGTATTGATGGACTGGTTGGTTATTGTGTGTCTAATTCATGGACTCAAATAAGATGAATATGAAAATCAAGATGAATATATGAATATAAATGAATATGAATATAAGGATATCGTTCTCTGGGCGACTCTACAAAAGCACCACTTGAAGACTTGAGTGTGATTGTATGATACAAAATGTTTGCTTCTGTAAAAGGATTGCATGTATTGCAAAGCGACTTTTGTGATTCAGTAATTTTTTCCTCTGCATTTGTAGATGCCCTGTGAGAAAAAAGCAATTGCAATACAGATGGGAAATGTCACTAAACCTCTCATAAACCCGCTTCACAATACAGCTATGCAGACTATCAAGAGTTTATTGCCATAGGGGGCAGTATTAAGCTAATGTTGACTGTTGAATGTTTTCAGTTTGTCTGCTTTATACACTATTGAATTATGCTGTCAGGACCACAGCCAGCTGTTTATCTGTAAGCATTTTGTTCAATGTTCAATGTTTCTCTTCTCATCTTATTTTGGGCCTCATTCTTGAAACACATTTCTGTGTATAATTTTGTAATTGCTAATGCAACAACATACGCAAAAATGATTTCATAGCCTTTTCTATAGAGCCTTTGCAGTGCTTAATATGGAGGGTATAGGGATGGAAGACCCACCTGTTTTGCGTATTTTGAATCACATATGCATTATTTATGATACTATTGTTATCAGATTTTAGTCCTAAATTGAAATATGTAATTTGAAAGTAGTCCTGATCAACAGTTTTTGAGGTTTTGACCTTTTGAGGTTTGACCACTGAAAAAGACTAGGTCCATATTAGGGGATTTTAGGTCGGGGGCCCAGCCTAGTGTGTAGTAAGTAAGGATATAAGTTTTGAGGTTGTGATTAAGGCCTGCATTTTTGGGGTTCAGACTGAGGGTCTAGAAGGTCAAATATTATGGTTAGGTTAGGATAAGAAGTGTTTAAGGTCTAGATTAAGGCATACGTCATTTTTTTTTCTCTGATGTTAGTGGTATGTACAGTGCAAGGTCAGGACTGTTTGTTTGACTAGAATGTTGTTCTAGCATCAACACAAGATGTTGGCTGATCCAGTAACACGTCCTACTTGGCACAATCACGGCCACCACCTCACACAGCTTTGCCGTGACTGTAAGGTGTCCATCAATACCTTTTTGCTTGTGGTCCTTCAAGTCTCAAATGTCCTGACATTCCTGTGGCCGCAGGACAAGAGTAAATGCTACTGAGCAAATATTTTATCTTGGGGTGAGTCACGTCGAATGTACACAGAATTTTCCTGTAACTAGAAGATAGTGATCTCTCTTGGCTCTATGGGGGGTGGACAACAGACCTTTCTGCTTTATGATAAGGGTCACTGCCCCTACCAGTGTGTGAATGCTATGAAAGGTGCATAGGGGTTTTTAAAGGCTGATGGATGGTTTATACGACCCACCTTTTAGAAACCGATGAACTGGTTTGCTAGTTTCCGATGGCTGTGGATAATATCTAGGCTGGTGAACAGATAGAAATGGTGTGTTTTTGTGTTACCGAGGGTTATACTAAAGGATTTGTCTGAAATATATATAACGACAGTTGAGATCACAGATCACACAATTCAAGCTCTAAACAGGACAATAAACACCATAAAAGTCACCCATAGGACTCGTGCTACATTCTGAGTCTTATCTAAGAGGATTTTATTTTTAATAAAAAATTACAATTAGCAAATAAAACCATGAAGTATGCTACATAGCTATAATTACACTATATTATAGCATGTACAATGTAGTAGTTTGCAATCCATTAACCTTTTTGTAGGACGTGGTAATTTTGGTAAGAAATAGCTACAATTATCTTTGAGAACGAGAAAGATAACACATTATTTCACATTATTTCATTGTATCCTGCATAATTTCCTTACACCTTTTGCCTATTAGCAGGTAAAAATGCCACCGTTATTAGCCTGTTTTAGGACACAGACAGTGTTTTTTTTTAACAAGTAACTTTTACTTTTTATTTAGAGAAGATATATGACTGAATTTGATATATGACTGTATGTATTTAAATGCACAAGAATGAATTACAGTGTCGTTTTTTAGAATGTTATAGTATAGACTTTAGTTCCCGAATGCACATCATTCATTATATTTAAGAACTGCAGGAGGCAAAATATAGTTAAACAAAAATGAGATCTTGGTAAACATGCTTTGAAAGGAATGAATCGTGTACATTTGAATATGCACATGTGCTTTCCATGTTGCAATAGTCACAGTTAATGACAGCCTGTGAACGTACTTCAGTTTTTACTAGACTAATTTTACTAGATTTTTACATTTTTTAGACTCGGGCTAATCACGTTCTCAAAGTGAATTCTCTCTACACTCATTCCACTTGATCAAATTCATGTCCCCATGTCTTGACACCATAATGGATTATCGAAGCCCTAATCAGATCCATCAATGTCAATGTCAGACACAGGATGCCACGCTTATATCAACGGACGGCAGGTTTTCCGAGCAGACGTCATAGGCCTCAATTTGGTTTGCACATAAACAAATAAACACAACAGCGCTTGACTGGAAAAGAACAGATTGTCGAACAGCTGGTACCAATGAGAAGAATCATAAAAGCATGTAACTGCTTCGTGTCTAGAAAAATGGTAAATACTCTTCATTGTCCTGAAACCAACCCCTCCTGTGCCAATACAGAAACTTACACTTGGGGCTGGCACAATCTTTTTAAGTCCATGAAAGAAAAATTGGAGTTTTGTAGCTTTTAGACCTTGTAGGCCATCTGTATGCAAGTGTGCTCCTTAAAGTTGACAAAACAAACCATCAGAAGGCTTTTAGCCAATATTAAACACATGTAAAATTTAAACACATTTAAGTCTTTCTTTTTAGGTGAAACAGACAAAAAAATATTGATGACTAAATTGTTGTCTGGCACTTTAAATGAAATGCTTTTTTGAATGAAACTAGAAAAACCAAGTAGCAAATCATGGTTCACATCTGTGACATAAAGCTAATGTCTATTAAAAAAATGATGACCCTTGAAATACTATATGTTCTAACTAATTGTTTCAGTAGGAAATGTTAGCATATACAAGAAAGCTGTACTCAATTAGCACAATTTGGTTAGGTTCTGATTTATTGCAACCGTATTACCTTAACCTATCAAACCATCTGTTTAAATATTTCATTCAAGTTTACAATGAATTCTTTTTCAAAAAGTAATTAAATGTGTGTTGGAGCTGTAGCCAGAGGCCCTGGCATGCTAAGCCATAAGGCCAAACTATTTACCTGCCACCCTGCAGAGAAGTTTTGCTTAATTACCCTGATGCTAATGAACAGAAGCTATTTTCGTAGGCTGGCACTGTTGTTTGCCTCAACTGTTGTCGGATTGCTCCCCGCCATGCATCCAAACTGTGCTTCTAGCTAGTGGCGTACAACAAGAGGTTTTTATTAAATCAAAATGTGCTACGATTTTCCCAAACACACCCACATAAGCAACCTTTTTGGCCCCTCAGGAAAGATTGCAGGGTGTTTCGAAGGATCACACAGGAGTAAGACGGATTTGAGGATTTTCTTTATAGACACAGGAGAAAAGGAAGAGACTGGCGATTGTTACTTGCGTTCTTTTCAATCGTGGATGTGAAGGCAAGTGTTGGTGGTATATTGTGACAGTGCTGACAGCTAAGATTACAGTTGCTCATGGGTATTGCCTGCCAAATTACATCAGATAAGGAAAGAGAGGGGAAATTAAAACACTGTATAAACTAAAATTAAACAGTAAAATACAGAGATTGTTTACACTGTTGGCCACTCAAACAGACAGTGATGTGAATGTTTCTAGAGCAGATATCACTAAATAGGAAGTTACACTTTCTCTGTGACAGCCAAGCAGCAAAAAAAAAATCTGACTGCAGGGCACAATTATTTAGCCAGTAAGAAGGCTTTTGGCCCTGTCTACTTGTTATACATGTCCTAACTAGGCATAGTTCATTAAGATTTTAATTAAACAACATGACACAAGCACAGCCAATGCACATATTTCTGTTTGGAATACAACTATGTGAAGTGTGATTTTGGACCAATGAGATTTCATTGTGGGTGGGGTTAGCTTGCACTATGCGACAGAAATAGGACCACGCATTGTGGTTGCTGCCACTTAGGTCCAGGTGACTGAGTTGAATGTTTGCATTTATGTTAAATACAAAGAGCAGAGGTAAATATATATATTTTCTTCTATAGGCAATAATAAATTACACTGCAAAATAATTCAGTGAATTCAAATTTCTTTGATATTTCAAGTTTTAACTATAGTGTGCCAGGTTGCTTGGGAACTACACACAGCCCACAGTTAGGCTAAATTACTTGAAAAAATAGTTTATAAAGTTAAACTATTTGTTAAACAGTCGTGTGTTTTATTATTTATATTATTTATTATTAACACTGTTGCTGGCGTTTTGTGAGAGAAAACTTCACACATATTTTTATAGTGCTTTTCACAATTTTTCATTGAAAATTCATTTTAGAACAACTAGCTGAGGCATAAGAAAAATAGTATAGAACTAAGAGAAAAGAAATGATAAAATACAATGTTGTAATTATATCAATTTTTATACATTAGCGTCACTAACTGTAAAAATAATTGTCTATGTCTCAGAGTTTAGCTCCAACCACCTGCCTGGAAGTTTCTAGTAAACCCGAAGGCCTTGATTAGCTGGACGTGTATTTAATTAGGGTTGAAGCTAAACTCTGTAGGACACCGGCCCTCCAGGAACTGAGTTTGACCCCCCGTTATAAATGATTGTAATAGGACTGTTATATTTGTAGTGCTATTAAGTAAGTATGTGTGTCATAATAATATGGTCACAAAGTAAATTTTAAAACAGGCACATCCATACAAGCTTCAAAAATGATTTTACCATGATTACGATTTTAGGCATTCTGTGGTTAAATCTATGTATGGCCCTTCATATTATATAATTAAATATCTTCAAGTTAATTAGTTTCATTGAACATGCCGCTTTTTACCTCAAAAGTTTGTCTGATTTACAAGCAGTCTTGGAATTAAGTGAGCTCTAATCCTGGCCTGTGGGTGTCAAAATCAAATGCATTAGGCCCTGTTCCTCTGTCCTTATTTCACACTGAGGTAATGGTGGTGTTTTACAAGCCCTTCCAGGGGTGATCTCGGTTCTAACCTTTACTGTGAGTAATCGGTGACCATTAACCCCATTCTCTATGTCACAATTCACAAAGAAATGCTCTTGGTTATTCTACTCATGACTTATTTATCCCTCTAAAGTTCTTCCTTTTAACAATATCATTGATGCTGTTAGGCTTGAAGTTTGTTTTACTACGACCAGATTTACCTTTTAGCGTACTCTGGAGAACAAAATTCTCTTTTGAAATGGATTGCTGTATTATTCAGCATGTTGGTCATGTGACAGTTTTTAACAGTTCTGAAATATTAATCTGCACTGTAGTACTTATTAAGCTGATAGTACAAAAGAATAAAAGATTAGTTAACTAGTCAGAATAAAAAGATATTAATACTAGGGGCAACAACCCTGTGTCTCATGAGCCTCCAACAAATGAATATGATATTATTCCAACACTAAAGCAATAACAACTTTCCCTTACAAGTACAAATAAGGAAGTCGTAATGGTTACCAATAAGAAAGTAAAATTATATAAAGGATCTTTTAAGTACCTCATTTGTTTATTCTAGACAGCAAATAGAGACTTGAGCTTTCTTCTGCTTCTCAGATTTCTCTCTTGAGCCAAAGGCTTCAGTAATCTCATATTTACCTCTTAAGGTCTAAAACCATGCAGAGTATGGCATTTGCAATCAGTAAAAGTGAGAGTTTGGAATATGAACTTATATTATATCAAAATCTTCAACTGAACCCAAAACAAACTTGTTTGTGTTTCTTTCTTACATAAAACAATGGCAGAATGTTAAGGACTGCCTTAGTCACTATTTACTTTCATTTTAAAAAAATGTGCAGTATGGGCAAAGAGGTCCCTGAGTTTTTAATATTTATGCGCCACAGAATAAAGAAGAACTATCCCTGTAAGTTTTAACTGCAACTGCAACCCCTGATCAATTAAAACTTCCTTTGGTATCCAGTCTTAGTGCTGTTTGCTAACAGCTAGGACACATAAATATGCAGGCACTGAAATATATGACTGCCTTATCTTCACCCAAGATTTCACACTGTTAGCACTCTGAAACACTTTATGCTAATGCTGCTTCTGAGACTGTTAATTGCCTTATAAGCCATGACTAAGAGAGGGCCAGACATTATGCAAAGCTTATATAGAACCACTGAGTGTACACTAAATACTAATTCCAGCTTGTTGTACTTACATAAAGCCATAAAACAGAACTCTGAGCTAATAAAGGAGTTTTCATCAAAGGAATAATGCTGCTTTTTGTGCATTCAGCAAGCATATTTTTTTCCACTGGTAAGGTCCTCACAGACCCCAAGAGCTATCACATAAGTTCAGAAGATCACACTATGAACTTCTTCAGAATATCTCCTTTTGTGTTCCATTAGAAAAAAATAAGGTTTAGAACAACATTAGAAATAATGACAGGGTTGTCGTGTTAAAATTAAATAAGTATTACCGCCTTAAATGTGTGAGGGTATCTCAGTATGATTCTGAACTTTTTAGGAGAGAAACTTGGGTTAAATAACACCGCTAAAGTGCTAAAAAGTATACATTTGGCGTAGATTGAGAAAAAAGAACTTTTAGGCACCTGTGCAAATGATGTAGTGAAAAGGACAACAGAAGACTCATTAGAAGTTCAGGTCAGGATCAGCTCATTTTATATTTCAATATATTCAAGATAGGCAAGTTACCTTTCAATTTACTGTTATTAATGACAGAACATTATCTACACTATTTTAAGCATGGTAGGATTTTAAATGAAAAAAATCTTCTTGTGTGTTCCACAAAAAAGTAACATTTCTGGGTGAACTATACCTTTAATGTATGTATTTTTGCATGTATACTATGTTATAGGTTTATATTGTACCTGTTTTCCACTGTCTCTGCACTTTTGTTTGTTTGTTTTAACTGCCTTTGTCATTTTCTGTTTTGCACATAATTCTTACCTGCTTCTTTACATACATTTACATTTGGGCATTTAGCTGACACTTTTATCCAAAGCGACTTAAAAGGTGTGAAAACAATTACAATCACAGGGAGGCAGTAACATGAAAGTGCTGTAAAAAGTTAGAGCTGCGAAGTTACAAGGGTTCGAGATGATACTTGTTGAAGGAGAGAAAAAAGTGTTAGAGGTAATTTTTTTAAGAACAGGGAAAGCAGGTATAATAGAGACAGCAGTTAACATATTCCTGTCAAGTATTCACAGAAGAGATGGAAGAGGTTTTTAGCTGTTTACATCAAATCTTTTGCACTAAATAAACATTTATATAGTTAATTACCACAGGGGCCCATTTTCATGCTTCATCAAAGACCCCATAAACATACGGAAAGCCCTCATTCATTTTAGTTTTATTTAGCAAATTAGTGTTTGCCTTGACGTGGAGAACCTGCTAATGGACTGTGTTTTGTTGTAAAAGAGGGACGTCCTTGTTTTGGGATTTGGTTTGTAGGGTAAGAGAGTTTCCCCAGGCTCTCATCAGCATCTGCAGGACATGAATTGGACACCTGCTGCTTCATGTCAACGGCTGAGCTGTGTTAAATAGGACCAAAGTGACAAATGGATCAACGCTGGCTAGTAAAAGCAATCTCTCTCATCCAGTGCTTATTAAACTGGTAGGCCTGCGTGTTGGTCTCATGTGTAAGACTTAACTCTTCAGGAAAATGCAGTTCATTGAGGCAGTGTGCTATGCACCACTCATGCTCACCAGCTGAATTGTGGGATTTCACTTTAAGCCAGGCTGCTTCTCAGTTTATGATGCTGTTGCTGTACTGATTTTTGATATTTGTACAGCTGCGGTGTGTGAATTGTTAAACATAATATAAATTGTGTTACGGTCCATAGTTTTTCTTTTATATTAAATGATTTCATGTCACATTAAATTTGCTAATTTGAGCTGAGATACCTGAATTAGTCTGGGAGAATACTGAGGTAAACAGATTTCAGAAGTAATCAAAACACTGAACATTGTAAAATCATATATAAAATAATATAGTTTTTATATAGTATATTATATAGTTATAATATGTAGTATTATCTTGCATATTGTATTCCAGTATTCCATTTTTTTTTATTTGTTAAGGAAGAGCTTTCATAAATTGCAAAACATAAATATGATGAGGTCATGTGACAACAACACACAACTGGAAACATTTATCATTAATTAATTGAGATTTTCTCAGTCGATCATTTTTAAATAGTGGGCAGTACACAGTAAGCTAGTTATTCTATTCAAAAAGAAACAGAGGATGAATTACACTTGTGGTTACTCTGCTAGTTCTGTGTACTGGAAAAGTGCTTTATACTTTCATTTTTTATAAAAACTTTTTGACATAAATTGGTTGGAAGTAATTACAAAAATGAGTCAAAGTTAGTTATGAACTTCAGGGAAAATCTTCAACATCATGTGTTTGCAGATACCTCCTTCATTAATATTTAGTTTTCTAGAGCAATGGCGTGCACACATTTTTAGGCATGCCTTAAGTGTCAAATTACATTTCAAGTATAGAATTTGACTTCAGGTGCTTATAAAATATAGTGGCGCTTGCCAGTTACAGGACCCAATTTCTCTCCAAGGATGCTTTTGGCTTTGTGCTACCTAACAACACTCGAAAATGAAATTATCATGTTACAGTTGTGAGCAATGTGGCACTGGTGGAGCGTTGCCAGCAAACTAACTAGCTGGTAAATAGGAAAAGAGGTTTGCCAACATTCTGATGGTTACCATAATTAATTATGCAAATACATTAGACGACAGTTAGCTGTCACAACAATGATCGGCCATCTCCTTATTCAGGTTGATAAGAGTTTAATTAAATTAGCACTTGAGGAAGAGCTCCAGTCCAAACAGCCCGTAGGTCATGGATGTATTTTCTACATCAGTGATGATAAATGTTTGAGTTAGACTTGAATACCTGCAGGAGGAGCCAATGTGTTACTTTTGATGGCATATGTAATTTGTATTACTGTGCTAATCCTGAAGGATGGTGGTTATTATTATTTGGTATGGTTTTGCATACATTTCCATATGATCCTGAGGTGGCAGTAATATGACATATGTAGGTACAGACACGCTCTGGTGTCATCTTGTTAATCATTTAGGAAAAGGAATAATTCATTCGTTATAAAATTTTGAGTGTCACATTGCTGCTTTGTGAATAAATAAAATATCTTACAGGGAGTTGAAGATTTTTAGAATTTTAGATTTAACATACATGAAATACAAGATCTCTTGCTCTTTTGAATAGTGTACAATACTTTGCACACACATTTTTTAAAATTAGGATGTTATAATGTCATTGCAGAAGGTGGGTGTTGACTGTACTGTGCCCCTTTTAAAAACTGTTATCTCAGGTTATTTGCTGTACTTTGCAGATACAGAGCAAATGAAAGCATTAAATTATGGCACGCACAATGGCTTTTGATTGTTTCTAAATTGTCATTAGATATGTAATTTCTTGATCTGGGGATCTTTCACATTATTATTGGTGTTTGCTGCATCAGTACTACTTATCATGGGTCATTTTGGTCTTGTACTTATTCAGCTCTTACAGTACTTACAGTACAGTCACTTTCTCATCTCATTTCTGATTGTAGTTCTGAACTTTTGGCCCTTCACTCACTGTGTCCACCTCTATCTCCTTAACGCTGATTACTTTTTGTATATATACCCGTGTTTCTTTTGTTCTTGGTTGGTTATTGTGTATCTTTCTTCTCTCTTTGTGGTTTGCTCTGTTTGTGTGTTTTCCCCCATTAACTGTTCTAACTTGTTTCTTATTTAGAGTTACTAAATATATGGATCCTGCCTTCGCATAGTAAGCAACCATCTAGCAATGGCCACACAAAACAGCCTGGCAAATGCATAACAACATGTTAAAACCACTCTTTACAAATTAGCGACCACATAGCAGCTCTCTGGCAACCATTCACATTTCCTTTAGTATTGTGGTAGCAGGTTTTGCGCAAAGCCTCCCTCACATTTTCCCCAGTAAATATAAAATGTATGTACTGTGTTCTTGTTCTGGTGTCAGAGCTGTCCTGATTAAAAATGTAACACTGTGCTACAAATCCAAAAGAATTCAGTCACTTTTTAGACCAGTGTAGATGTTCTTTTCTAGCTTTCTCTCAGAAAAAGACCAACATAGATCACTGAACTTTGGTAAGAAATAAAGACATACAGACATCTCAGTTTTGGTGACTTAATTCTTTAATACAACAGAGCATCTTAACACTCTATATCAAGTAATATTCTGTAAACTTAACTATAATGGGTAGATTTTGTTTATAACAATGAGCGGCAAAATTATCGTAAGTGTTTACATGTGTTTACATTATCACATGTGTTACTGTGTTACTGTGTCTAGTTGCCTCTTCAGGTTGACTCGCTTGTTGTATTCCGCACTTGTAAGTCGCTTTGGATAAAAGCGTCTGCTAAATGAATAAATGTAAATGTTAACAACCGCAGTAAAATTTTCAACACCACTTTAAAATACATCCTGAATACATCCAATCTGTGATCTGAGCCTCATCAACAATCTTCCACTCGTGGTGGCGTAAATGATGCCAGAATTTGCGTTCTGTTTCCACAGTAATTCTACAGCTCATTTGTTCTAATAAACTTCACAAAACCTATAACAACTTCAGTTTGGTATTTAATTTGATAGAAGTACTTGTTTCTTTGACTGATCTAAACTAACAAACGTGATATTATTTTCCTATTTTAACAGCTATTTGCAGGGTACCAAAAGGACTACGAACTCTTTTTTTCATTTTAGGAACTCATTTCAATATTCAATAGTTTTTATAAAAGTTGATGTGGATGCCTGACAAGAGACTGCTGTAAAATAGATCATAAAAATGAAACAATGTTAGGTGGGTGGAAAACATTTAATCTAGATCCCTCACTGAAACTTACCGACCACTTCACCACAGACAAATCAATATGAATCTAAATGCTGTCTCGTCACTTTTGAATGACAGGCCATTGTAGAGAAGACTATAGAATATTATAAATAATCCATATGAGTCATGTTCTCTCACAGACGTTCATTCTGTGAAATAACGAAATATCATTACAGTAATGCCCCCCCCCATTGTATCAATTACATTTATTGTCAGTGGTGATTTAATTAGATTTCATTACTGCTATACTGTATCCTTTAGTGTCAATAAAGGCAGTAACAATACCAATATGTACATAGATGTTCTTTACAATTCAAATGCTTTTCCATTAGTGGTGCTGAATTGTCATGAAATGGTCTTAAAATACTTTAAATAATAAGCTTTGTGTTTTTGTTGCTATATATATATATATAAAATCTTGTAAATTCTGAGACGTGATTCTGGTTGTTTCGTGAGATTCACCAAGGTGGTGGGAGAGAGAGAGAGAGAGAGAGAGAGAGAGAGAGAAGGGGTAAAATTGTGAATTGATGTTGACAATTCATTACCTCTGTAAGGCACATTGCATTTGACACAGGAGGAAGAAACGTAAACTAATATCTAAATCAGCAAAATAGAAACGTCTTTCATATTAACCCGTTAACATAAACTAAACATAAACGACGTAAACTTGATTTTAGTCATCACATTGGAAGAACGAATGAAGGCTTCATCCAAATGGGTGTAAATGTCTGAAGCAAATATGGACCCTTATTTTCTTCAAACGGAGACGTTTTTATATCGAATATCTTTAGTCCCCTAAACGATTAAGATTGATTTGGCATATTATGTAATAACAATATCGTGCGCCTTTCTCAAGCAAGCTGTTGATCGAGGTTGGAAACTTGCGTGAGTCCATCGTTAAAATGTCCTTCCTCGGTTTTGTCATGACTGATGCCCATTTCACTTTGTAATTCGCGTCAGATCCTGGAGCGCATTTTCTTTGAGGGCAGACCGGGATGAGTAACACGACATCGATCGTGCGTTGAGTCATTTGACAAATCCAGATTTGATTCGGGGTGGAGAGAGAGGAGGAGACACACGGCTTTACTTCGCATCTCTCCCAGTTCTTGTGAGGGTTTGTGCGAGCCCGAAAGCCGCAATATCGCCAAACCTTGCTTTCTTTCTCCAAATGTAATATGCAGCACCTGCTACAACCTAAACAAAGCCCCAGCGAAGTCCGAGAAGGGAGGATACGGATTTCTCACCTAACATCCTGAACATTTTTGCCTGACCGTGACGTCGTTGTGAACGAAAACTTTTTGTTGCCTTTCGTTTTTTAAACCGATTAATAGTAAAAGTCCGTCGCGATGTGGCGTTATGACAGAGCGGATCGGCGGGGAATTACGCGTTTTAGTCGAATATCTCTGCACTTTATTATTGCGTCTTGCTTGAAATTGTGTCTCATTTAAAGGCGCATCTTTTAAAAAGACAGGGCATTTGTTTCCCCTTTTCTTTGTCTGAGAAATTCAGATTATCTGAGCAACAAGCGTCGCCGTACGATGCGCACATCCCCAAGGAGTAACGCATCCTTCCATTGCGCGGCGTTTTTAGAGAAAATACCAACATATTCTCATATCAGCCCTACTTTGATAGGGTCTATGGCGATTATTAAGATCAGATCTGCTTCGGTTTACCTCTAAATACTCTGATAAAGTGCCTTTTTCTGTTTCCTAAAACGAAAAGGAGACCATGGCTTGCTTTCCATGGCGCCTTTTTTGGATAATCCAAGCGCTTGTGGATGTGACACTTTCGCAGGAAATTTACGCACCTCATTCCATAAGAATCGAGGGGGACCTGACTCTAGGTGGCCTTTTCCCCGTCCATGCCCGTGGGGTCTCCGGGGAGCCGTGTGGAGATATCAAGAAAGAAAACGGGATACACAGATTAGAGGCGATGCTTTATGCTTTGGACCAAATCAACAGTGACGACGAGCTTCTGCCCAACATCACTTTAGGTGCGAGGGTTTTGGACACATGTTCCCGAGATACGTACGCGTTGGAGCAGTCCCTTACTTTTGTGCAGGCTCTCATACAGAAAGACACGTCGGATGTAAGATGTACGAACGGGGAGCCCCCGGTGTTTGTCAAACCCGAGAAGGTGGTCGGAGTTATAGGGGCTTCGGCGAGTTCAGTGTCTATTATGGTTGCAAATATCCTGCGACTTTTTCAGGTAAGTCAAGCATATAGTCCCTATAATGACACATATGTACAGGAATGCCATGAGTCTCTGAATTCAGTATAGACTGTATGTCATTTCACCAAACGGTTTAGCTGATTGAGAAGGTATTATGCTTGCATACTTTATGAGACAGCAGACCATAAAGAAATAACGACAGCTATTTGTATGTAAATGCAGACAAGTTTTGGAATCGGTTCCATAACGAGAGAAGGTTGTTAATCATTATCGATTCATAATCGAGTCAGGCATCACCTCGCACCTGCAGAGTCTCTCTCTCTCTCTCTCTCTCTCTCTCTCTCCTCTCTCTATCTCTATCCATTGTCAATTTAAAACAATGTATTTATACCATGTATAAATGTAATTATTGTTTTACCCACAATATTGCCAAGGCATTGGTAATATTTTTTATTGTTTTAATATAATTATTTTATTTAATTTATAAAAACGTTGAAACACCCAATTTATAAAGAAAATAAAATATGCATTCTCTTTTTTCACCCCTTTCCTCCCATGCTGTCATCACTTCCTTCTGACTGGCTTGAAGTTTGTAAACGTTACAGTGAAATTCTCATTTAGTTCGTAGATTTAAGTTCATCTTTCTGGGTTCAGATCCAGTAGAAGCTGTGGAATTCCATAGATCCCTTTAAACTGTGAAATTACAATCAAAGGATCTGCAGACATGATTGGTTGAATGGAAGCTGAGCTGGGTTGTGTAAAAGACCTGACAACAAACGATCAGGAAAGTACATTCATAACTTGCTTAATAATACAAACCCCAGCCTCATTAATAGGAAACAGCCCTTGTGGGGGCGTGAATTAACTAGTTGCAGAAAACCGAAACGTAAATTCATTCCAGATATGCGTATGCAGTGATAATTGTATCCCACCCCTTGATTCTGATGTCTCTGATTACAGATACAGCAATTAGAAATGTAACATTCAGTACAGTTCAGTGTAATGACAGGAATAGATAATTCAGACGGATCTGTGCTCTGCATCAGAGATAAACACAGCTAATGACATCCCACTGCTCTACTTAGATAATGCAAAGCTCGTTTTCTGTATGGTTTCTCTCTGTTTCTCATGCATGCAAGTGTAAGATATGTAAGCCTGCGTAGCACTTTGAAATTTTCTGGATTCAATACAAGTTACGCTACAGTGCATTTGTGGAATAGTAATTGTCATAGAAAACAGTTTAGACTTGTTCCTTAGCTTGCAAAAACATGAAAAACAAAAATCATTTACAGTACAGAACTTCCAAGGGGCATCTTTATTAGCACTGAAATACACAGGTTTTGGAATGTTTGGAAAGTATGGTATAGCCACAGGATACAAGAAAAATAAACGTTGCATACTTATTTGCATACTAACTCCCACCATGGCCATGTAACGCTTGTAATATGTGCAAGAAAATGTTCTTGCATAAAAACACACACAAACTGAAATCTGAATTTGTATGGGAGCAGTTCATGTAAGTGTTTTAACAAAAAGAACAGTTTCACATTTCACAAGTGCCTCGCTGTTAAACAAAGGCTGTTGAATCAGTTTAACTTGTGTTGAATCTGGAAAATTATTTCAATTTCTGACTTAGAATTTTCCATGAACCTGCATTTTCTCTGTAAAATTCCCACTCACATAGCACTTAGCCACCCGTTGCATCCGTATGTGTTGAAAGTAAAGTGACTCACCTAAATCATGTTGAATACTCATTCCACTACAAGCCCATTAGAATATTTAAAACAGTTGAATTCTTTGGCCATTATGAAGCACTAAAATTTGCTTTTCCTGCACACTAATTTGTGAACATGTAGTTATTACATGATATATATTTATTACACTTTATACAACACTTGTATATTATTCTATATCAATACATATAACACATATATACCATGTACATGCAGTATTATAGTATGAATGTACTAGTTGCTTGTGTGTTTGCATTAATAATTGTTCACTAAGGCTCGCGAGTTGAATGCACTCAGATAGGGTTGCAATATTCATGCCAGAGTTTAGAAAGAACCACACAATTAATGGCCAGAGTGCTTTCAACAGGCCTCATGGATCGGCTCAAAAAGCTTGACTTTCTGTCCCAGATAGACTATTCAGAATGTATTTACAAAAATACCCCCACACACATGGGACTTTAACACCAGCCAGCGTGTCACAGATTTTCAACTCCAAGCATTAAGAAAACAAATTCAAAGCTATGTTGTGCCCTGCTAGCCACCTGTAGCAGTTCAGGAAGGCTGCGTCTTATTTCCCCATGGCCTAACAGTTGCTCCAGGTCTCGGACTGGTTTATATGCTACAGGACTGGGATTTTTGAAGGCATCCTCATTGGCCTGGAGTGTTTTCCAAGTGCAATGAGCAATGCTGTGATGAGGGCGATGCACTTTGACACAATTCATGAAGCACAGCACTGGTTTCAGAATACACTTCAACACATTTTGACTCAATATAGTTTGGTGTCACAGGCATCATCATTTGGCTATGAACTAGTAGTAGTGATGTAGTAGTAGTAGTGATGTAGTTACATACACAATAATTCTGTGATACATAGATAGTTTGAAAAACATTGCATGTAAAATTGATTGTGAATGCTTTTAATAATAAAGGCAGATGAGTGTTGATATATGTTAGCATTCGGAAGCAGTTTTCAGTTTATCAATCGAATGTAGAAACATCAACGTTTTGCTAGTGAAATGATGAGTAAAATGATTCTGATTGAATGGGACGCTTCTTGTCACCATGATTCTCCAGAGTCTGTAAGTGACTATTGATTTCTCTCACGTCTTACACATTTGCTGGCCCACAAGGCTTTCTGCTCAGAGCTCTAGTAAATACAGTATATGTTTGCCACCAACTTGAAAGTGACAACAGCCACGTTGACATAAGTCTAAAAATATCAGTGCTGTGGGATTCATTCCTCACAGAAGCTGTAACCTACAAACCCAGGAACTCTACAGCACAGATCTTTTAACCAATGAGTGAGAAGCAGGCATGAAATGTCAGTTTCTTCCTCGACTCAAATGATTATAAGTGGTGAATGCTAAAGCATCCGTTTTGTTATTGCACATACAGTTTAGGCTTCATTTTAGACCTCTAATCCTAAATCTTGTGCTGTGGACTTGAATTATACCTCAGATTTTGCGACTCATTTAAGAGAGGTAGAGTACTCTTCTAAGTAATTGGATTTGGGATTCACTTGTTGACTTATACCGGGGTGAAAAAATCCCATAAGCTTACATTAAAGAAGGTACCTGGGCCATTTCTAAGGACCAGATTAACACAGAGATTTAGAAAGAGGGATGGGCTCTTTGGACTTGGGTCATTAGGCAATCACCTAGCAACAAACCACAGCACCCTAGTTTAGTAGTGATCAGTTAAGCACATAATTACATTTTTCTGAAGAAAATTTTGTTTCTTACCTGTTTCTTACCCATTAAGTTTCTTCTTTATGCCGATGTCATGTTTTCATTAGGCCTACATTACATTACGGTTACATTTATGCATTTGGCAGACGCTTTAATCCAAAGCAATTTACAACTTGCCTTTAATGTATACAATTTCCTAGTGTGTTAACTGGGAATCAAACCCACAACCTTAGTGCTGCTAACGCAATGCCAGTTGAGCCTGCTCAAATACTTTTATCAAATGCCTCAACAAAAAGCACTGTGGTGTTACTATGTTTTTCATTTTGTAATTGACCATGGTTTCTGTAGGTGTACCAAATAATAAAAACATTAGAACATATTTATTCTCTCACAAAACTAATTTCTGTTAACATTAATATTTACACAAAAATAAGATTTTACAGCATTAGAAGATCAACAGATATCAAACCACTGTAAACACACAAAGCCCAGAGTATTTTGGAGTTAGGCCCACCCACCAATCTCTTGTCTTGAGAGAGGTGCCAGAACAGGCAGACACTGGCATGGTGGCAGGAGCTGATGGAAGATTCGAATCACCTGGAGGTTATACTGCTCTGATAACCTCTCTGCACTTCTCTTTTTATCAGCCCTCAACATCCTTTGACTTCCGATTGGCTGCTTCAGCCCTCAGGGTTGGCCTCTGTTCAGCATGAGAAATCCCAGCCTATTTATCAACATTGGCTGCATGTGTACACTTGTGCCTGCCAAAAACCTGATCGCAGCATTGCCAAACTGCAACTTTTTGTTACGTAAGATTAAATTTGTTCTATTGGGGAATTCATGATGAAAGGATTTCGTTGTAGATCAGGTGGGTTCAATAGGCTTGATAAATGATCCAGATTAATGTTTTGGCTGAAGGTACGAGGACAGTACCTGGAAATGTGTTCAAGTCCAAACACCACATTACTCTCATTGGGCCTCGTTTATGAAACATGAGGAGAATGAATTTGATCCTTATAACTCCTTTCTTACATGAAAAAAATAACATTGATGTTAGAATGGTTTTATGTTATATTTTATTTTATTGTCATATCATTTTCATTCATTTTTAATAGTTTTCAAGAAAACTGGTCTTTCACGATTGGTCTTTTACTTTGGTTTGGTATAAAGTTGTTTGACCAGATAATGATTGAGATTGATAACTTGTGATTGATTCAGCCTGATTCACCAATCGATTAAACGGATTAAAAAACGCATATGAGCAATTCACTTGGGATTATACAACAAACAACATCATATCTCAACACAGCACAACTCAGTATTGCAGACTGAACTTTTGACTGATAATTAATAGTAGTTCTTGTCAACTAACTATATTGCTGCTGTTTATTTGTTTGCCAACGCAAGTTTTGATACACAGCTACTTCACTTCCACTTCACATCCCACAGTACAGATAACAGGTATTTTCATAAGAAGCATCTCATCATTTAGGCTAATCTTCATTCCAAACTTCTTGGTCATTTGTTTGCTCTAATGCCAGTCAAGGATGAGCTTTAAGTTTTTCCAAGCGCTCCATCTTATCTCTCGTTCAATGCCTGCCTGCAATAACGCTCAGCAGGAAGTCTGGAAAAATCCTCTGTTGATGTCATAAAGAACGACAGCCATTGGCTCGTCTCTGAGCTCGTTAAAAGACCCGCTGGGTGAACTGCCATAAATCATTATAAGTGCAGATCTTTTTTTCTCATTTAGGAAGCATCGGTGATATACATACCAGTAATTAATTAAATAATTTCTTCTCTCCAATCAATAGATACCCCAGCTCCCCGCAGACACGGCTGACATTTATCACATTGAGTGCAACTGATTAATTTGTATTGCTATTACCTCATCACGAGAAGGAATAATTGTTCGAATGACCTGTCGCTCTCAAATCAGAAGACCATAGCATACTAAACCAAACGTACTTAAGTGCTGTTTGTTATGTAGTGGAGACCACTTCAGACTGACACTTCTGAATGGTTCAGACAGATTAGCTGTGGTTAGCATATAAGATGTTGTGTGCTTCACAGTGAGGTTTTGTCAATTGTCAAGTGCAACATATTGGCTATTTATGTGTAGCTTAAAGTGAATTGAGAGTGACATTGATGCACAGTAATGTATTTAGCATTCTACTGATGGTATGTGTGAAGTGTGGATGTGCTAGTGTGATTGGATTATAACATTTGCTTTATAGCTGACAATTTGTTACGGTTTTTATATTGGCTTTATTGAGGACAGTGTATGAAATGAAGTGGTACAATGTTGAAAAATATGTTACACAGCTACATAGGTTATACTGTATATAACACTTTTGTGTAACAGAATGTCAGGTGACTAAACAGTTTCTAAACAGTTAATATGAAGTTCAAAAGAGAGATTTCCTCAATCTCTTTATTATCTCTTTTACTGTCCTATAGTAAAGACTATAGGCCATTTTTAGCTGTATTGTAATTTTATTATTTATTTTAATTCTAAATGTAGAGCTTGTTAAAAGATTAGTTCACCCAAAAATACACATTCTGTCATTATTTACTCATTCTTTTATTAATGTTGGAATGACAAGAGCGTAAGTAAATAACATAATTGTCATTGTCTGGTGAACTGTTTCTTTAACGTCAGCAAAACTTTTTATTGAATGAACGGCCTTCATGTTTTGAGTGAACAAGAATGGATGGTCTTGCAGGCTTATACAAGGGATTTGGGTTTGTTCCAACATAGACATCCAAAACAACTTTCTACCATATAGTCTCACCTGCATGTTCAGTCTGCAGTTCAGAGCAGTTACTGACAGATGAACTCATAAGAAGGATCGTGCTTCACAAAAGACAGAGATTCTGACGTTTATCCAAGGTTAGGATCTCTAGTTTGTAAGTTTGGGAAAGTCCTGCCTGAGGTGGAGAAAAGAATTATATAAGATGACATTATATAACATTAAACCTTCCTGGTTAGACTGAGAAGTACAATGTGTTGCAGCCAAGGAGGTCTATAATACCAGAAAAAAGCTTTCTGTTAACCTTAAAAATAGTTCCACTGGTGGCCACATGACTGCCCAGAAGTTTCCAGACTAATGGCTGCCATGTTTGCTTATGGACACTCAGGTCTCCAAAGTTTTTGAACCAATCACTGGAGCCATTAGTGGCATGTGACTAATCACTCTGACATCATGACATATGAATGGATAGTGGATAGTGTAGTTATGTAGGGCTGAATAGACTGTAGATACCCTTTAAGATTTCCTCATTCTGAACATGTATTTACATGTAAGTGGTTATTTGGACAAAGCTGCTAATTGCAGAAGACACACAACACTCGTTCAGGTGCAGATCACTCCAGCTTTAGTGACTTTCTTGGATCAGTAAGTTTCATTTGATTTGCTCAGAAGCTTGTCAGATGAAGTAGGGAGACGCTTTGTGATTCACCCATCTGTGCAGTGGCGGATACCCACTCAAAAGTACGCTTGGGAGAAAACGTCTTGCCTGGTTTCCCATAAGCTTACTGCCAGTATATGTCAGCTAACTTAAAAAAATTGAGAAAATACTTCTGCTTAAAACAACATTCTTGTTGGTTAATATTAACTTCCCTTAATGCTACAATAATAATTACACCTCTCTGTTCCCATCCTGACTCAAATTTTAGTGCATTTTTTTGAAACAAAAAGCATTATTAGTATAAAGTACATAAGCACACTTACATTTTGGGGTATATTATTTCTAGCCTTCCATTATACAATAAGTGCATATGTAAGTGTAAGTGAATTGACTTTGGTAATTGACAGCATGCCACACATGGTATTTAGACAAAACGTTTGACAATAACCCAGTAACCCAATACCCAATTTATTTCCTTAATATGCAATTCTGGTCTTAATGTGTATTGATGATGCACTATTTAAAAAAGTTAGTTAAAAATTATGTAATCTGTTGCACCTCTAAAACGTCTTTCATTACCTGCTGACATCATCAAACCCTCTGTGTTCAACCTCTCCCCACGTTGTTTATGAGCCAATCAATTCACAATGGATAAAATGAAGTCCCTCCCCACATTTTGTCACTAAATCATTGCTTCACTGGTAAATATTTTCAATCACTGCAGTAAAATGTGCTTAGAATTGCAATTCATATTAACCTCTAAACTGTAAAGACCTCAGAATAACAGTAGATGGTATTTGATGAAAACAAAGGTTAGTGGCCAGTAAATAAACTTTACTGTAAACTTAATACACAGTAGAGTACCTGCTGCTTTTATTCTGCTAAGAGAGAAAGCTTGAGTCTCTGACAGATTAACTGAAGTTTAATTACGGTGCGGCATGATCCATTTTGGCAGAGGAGAAGTGAGGGTTGGCTGCAACTTTAAGAAGATTCTAATTATGTCCAACATTCATCAGATGGTAATGAATTTAGCCCTTTCAAAATAAGAGTCACAATTAAAAACAAATGGATTACCCTGTCACAAGGACGGCTGTGAACACCACAAAATAAACTTATCTTTACTTCCCCATAAAGTTTGTCAGCTGGAGAAGTGAGCCAAGTTTTAGAGAAAGGTGTTTTGTTTAAAGACAGGGTCTTTGCCCAGCATCTCTCAGCTCATGACGATTTTATTATTTGTTTGCTCCCTTTGACAGCCTTATTTGCACAATAAATATTTAAATTTATGAAAACAATTTAATGCAGCATATGCAAATTATTTATTCCTTTGAGGAATGTTTAAAATAATAGTAGAACAAAATGTCCTGTTACTATTTCTTATTCCTATATTTCTGTATTAAAGGTTCTTATAGGTCAGTCTAATTGCAATTTTTATTACATTCGTGCATTTAATGCAAGGAAATAACTTAAAATGCACATTTCTGTCTTCAATGACAGTTAAACGCTCATTCTTGCTGTGTTTTAATCAGATGCTGGTACATATGTGGTATGATGTAAAATGACAATGCCTGTCAAGATCTGAAGCTGTTGGACTTGATGTCATTGGGGCTTTGTTTATCTGTCAAAGTCACATTGACTAGCGTGGCAAGACTGATGTTATAGCTAATTTACTGGTGCCACATTTCCACTCCAAACATTAAAAAATTACCCAATTTCCTCCTCTGTCTTTGCAACATTGTAATTTGTGATATAAGTTGGTGATATAAATAAGAAATACTTCGTATTTTATACCCATGTCTATAACCTTTACGGTGAAAAGCAGGTTCTTTATGTAATATTATATTTTACATGTATCAACAATTGATAAAATAGTAAATATGTCATTTCCTTTTCAAGAAAATGTAATGAAGTGAAGATTTTGCTCAACTGAATAATAAGCTTATGGCTCAAGAGGCCCTTTATGGCAATTTCCATTTAAATCCAGGCGAACATTTAAGGTTAACAACAAAGACGTAAGCTAGAACTAATTCAGCTTTAGAGCCCCACAGGAAATATTGTGAAAAGTTTTCAGCAAACACCATTAAAAGCAGGATGTTTAACTGGGCTTAAAGAGGATAATTTGATTCACATCCTTTAATTCTAACTGAAGCACAACATATTTCCTTTTGTTTTATTGGATTTTTTTTCCAACAAGCTCTTGGGTCCACTGTTCCAGAAGTACTGAGATTTTGTACTAATTGTCATGGATAATACTCACTATTCAGGACATTGTTGATAGAGGTTTAATATTTTATACATTAAGAAAATAATTTTCCAGATAATGGAATCCAATATACGGTAAAGAGTTTTGTGTAGTATAAAGTCAAAGCCCTAATTTGATAACATTGGTGTAGTTAAAATTAAAATAAGTGTGATGCACACCACTATGCAAACGTGATGTATTTTGAGGTCTAAAATTACAAATCCTGATGACAGCATCCAAAAAGTTAAAAACATTCCAGAAAGTTGTGAAAATTTAATGAACATGCATCAAAGCAGTAAGTTCCCATCCTGGTATTATCTTGTATAAAATAGTCTCACAGATGGCTTGATAATGGGAATAACCAGTGCTAAGGCCCTCTGTTCATGCCAATCTACTGCAAAAATAAAACTGTGGCAAAAGACATGAAATCTGTCTTGTCTTATATACCTGAATGATAGATTTCAGAGCTAAAAAAGACTGGGAAATGAGAAAAAAATGAGTGAGAATGAACTCATTTGTTTGTTACCTTAAAGTAATACAAGGTGCCATTTTAGGTTCACAAGAGAACTGCTAGAAGAATTGTAGACATTTTACAAAGTGTAAAATAGGCTCTGTACTCTGTAAACATAGTGATTTGGCGTGCTCTTTATTGCCTTTACAGGCAACTGCTTTCGGAACCTCATAAGTGGCCAATTTGGAACACTCTACATACAAATAGTGCTCCTCACCTGAAGTGCACAGGAGAATCGACTGTCAATTAATTATAATAATTTGTGTTAATCAATTGAGTTAACTCAATTAAATCAACAGTTTGCAGATAGTATGGTGCCAAGGTAACAGTGATTTACCAGTAAGTATAATAATTCATAACTTTATATTGATAGTTTCATATTGAATGAAATACATAATCGTTAACTGAGTTCACATTACAATGCATTATGGGATTGCATTCTCAATGAAGGATCAATGTGATGCTGCTTTAGATTGTTACCATAAAGTATCTTAGAAAGTGGAATAATCATGCCTACTTGTTGCATCTTAAAATGCTTCCTACAGTTACTTGTTCTATATGTTAGAAATGACTCTTTCTGAACAAAGATGTTTTGTGAAGAAAAAGAATTTTGCTTTTTGTCAGTGTATGTCAGTTAAAACACCCTGTTCCCTGCTATAAATAAACTGCAGTGTTTTGCAGAAACTTCAGAAGAACCATTCTCAAAAACATCTCTTTTTTTCCCAGGAATCAAAGAGTCATGGACACCTACTGTTATGATTCCAGTGAATTGGAATAACAGCTAAGGCAGCTGAGGTCATTTATTAAATAACACTTATCTGCTTTTCCCTACACAATCGGTGCTGTCCAGCCATTCCAACCCTCTTCCATCCACATCTACAAACGATTACTCAGTGCATAACCAAATCTACGGCAGCACCTTGTCTGAAACAATTGACATTATCATTTGTTCCTCACCATTGACTCGGTAGGTTGGTTAAACTAAACAGTTTTAAGAATAGCCCAGGGAAGCAGTTAAGTGAATGGCTTTCATGTCTGAAATATACAACCAACGATGAAGAAGCCAAGTGGAAATCCTAGATTTGAGGGGCCGAGCTGGTACCAGTAGAGAAGAATGGCTATAGGTGTTCTCAGATGGAGGTTGTCCACAGGATATGTGTAATCGGAATAGGCACCTGTGCTGGCAGAGCTCTGGAGAACACTGTGGTCTGTCCAAACTGGCCTTCAGGGGTCAACATAGCATGTCGCTTGCAATTCATTTGTAACTTCGTTCGGCGTATTGTGACACTCTAACTAACCATGAGGACAGCATTTTTATAGGAGGCAGTGAATGAATTGGAAAGAACCTAAATGGAAGAAATTGTGTATTAAAAGGCCAAGAAGTCAATGTGAAACATTGTTTGTAAATCATGTTAGTTCTACAGAAAAACGGAATACCACCCATATTTCCATTAATAAAGTTAAATGACAAAATGTATGGCAGGACTTGTTTTAATACTTCCAAAACTGGATCAAGAAAACTAAACAATACACAGCAGAATGCAACCCAGTATAGATCACATGACTTTCACAGCTCTGGTGTTTGGCCCAAATATTCCCAAGAGCAAAGATGCACGTCATATACTTCCAGGCTGTTGACATCAAAATGCTAATGATTAACATTCTCCAAATAATTCAGACCTTCTCTGTAATACCTGACAAAAAAGCAAGTTCAAATGTAAACGAATAAACATTTTGCAATAAAACCGGGAATGTGTTTTAAGAGTAAATAGGGTCCATTTTAATCCCATTCTACAGATAGTAGCCCACAGAGTTTTGTCTTGTTACCCACATAGAGCCATCATTTTTGCAGGGATTGTCTGTATTATTTCAGCTTGACTGATTTAAATAGCCCCTTGTCAGTAGCTGTAACCACTAAGGCATTATGCCAGTGGCTGAAATGAAGACCTCATGGACTCAGTAACCCATGATAAAATGGGTCAGTTGTAAATATTATAAAAATTGAATTTTAGTAGAGTCTGTAGTAGTTTTATAGTGGCACTTATTCCGACAGGTTTATTCCTGATGAGGCTAAATTGCATTGTGTGTACGTACATTAAAAATGTGAAATTTGTCCTTGACAGTCGCATTTCACTCCAACAATGGTAAGGGATTTTTTCGTCAAATACCATTTGCCTATTGGAATATAATAGTCAGTCTAGCCAACACTTAGCATCAGCCCTCTCGACCTGCACTTAAGAAACGCAGACTCGCAAGAGGCTGCCATATCGTCTTTCCTCCCTTGAACGTTTGTGAAAGAACAGCTCCAGCAGTTCCTCTTGACCCAGCCTGGTCTGGATGCTTGACCGGGCATGTGATTGGTCAGGGTCTTGGGGAGTTTGTCATGGCTAATGATGAGCAGCTCTTCTGAAATCATCTACATGATGTCTAGGCATTATAAGAGCTGCAGGCAAAGTCTAATGACTGGGCAGGAAATGGCATGATGGGAATCACTCCCTCGATTTTGAGGTCATTCTGAAGAGACCTCATATAGATGCTACATGTGCTTGTCATGCCTTTGTGGTTTGCAGAAAATCTCATAGAGATTGGTATATGCTGTGTATGCTGTGGGGGGTGATTTACAAAGAATACCTGCTAGCGTGTTTATTAGCATGTGTTGTTTTAGCAGCTGATTCACACAAACAAGTATGCAAATGAGGTAGTAGTGCCCAAATGACTATTCATTTGGCTGGTTTTGAATATGAGGTTATGGAAGATGGAGCAGATTACTGTACAGTAACACTGTATCACTGTAGTTTATATACCTCAATGTATATATGTAGAGAGTATGCTTGACTTCACATTGTGTCTGGATATATGCCCAGTTCCAATGGTGTTCTCTATTCAGCCATGTTGTTTATGATATATATTTACAGTTTGTTTTAAATACATAGTTTTCTATCCAGAAGAAAATGGATAGTGACAAAATCTTGTGAGTAATCAGCATAGACATTATGACAGGGTGCTAGTTTTTGGTCGTGGTAAAATCAATAATGCAATATTTTTGATGAGAAACACAATATTCTGTCTTAATAAGACTAATCAGGGGAGATGGGGGAGTTTCTCAGTTTCTTGACAGCACAGCTCTGTAGAGAGGGATTTCAGCTGAGCTATAAATGTGCTGGCAGAGACTGCCGGCATTTCTACTAGAACATGTTACCATGGTAATATTGTACCTAGGGAAGTGGAGAACTCTATGCAGAGATTGTAAGATGTGATAGAGTGGCTCTATTAATCACAGTCAATGAGGGACGTTGCTTTTGAGTGCAAAAAGGAGGGAGTAAAAACCTACACCTGGACGTCATTTTCTCTGTTTGCTATCTTTGCAAAACAACGTGTTGGTTCAAATTTAGTAGATTATATTAGACAGTCCAGTTGCATGCAAATTGTGGTTTTAGATAAAAAGATCTTTTATGTTTAGTAAGGGGACCCTAAGCAACAGTGGCACCACACTGATGGTCATATTTTTTAAATAAGCAATGCATTTTGGGAAAAGTGCCTTTGATCTATTGACTGAATATCTTATTGCAGATACTGTGATTAAAAAATAATTCCAATATGATGCTGTGATGAAACAATATCACAACTAACCCTGACTGAAATTGTATTTAGGCAAAAAGTAATTAAAGAAATAAAATTAAATTGTAATAAAATTAAATAAAATTATATAAATGCACAGATAAAATATATTGATACTAGGATTTAAAGCACTGAGGCATTATTGTGAGAAACAGAAGATTTCAATATATGATTGATGATTGTGACAGCACAATTCTGCTAGAAAATCAGCTGCTTTTTCAGTAATATAAACAGCTGAAACAAATGCAAAAATATTTTTAATATTTAATTGTTCACTTTGTACCTTGTATCACATCTGTTTGAGAAAGACAGAACTTATGTAATGTCTTGCAGTAAAAGTTTAATTACATTTTTTCATACATATCAAGGTTATTTAAATGTAGTATTTTCAATGCACTTTTGCAAATGTTTTTGGGATATTTTATTTGTCCAAGGTTTATACTTGTTGACCACAGAGGACTAATTAAAGTATGTTCAGTGAATTAGTCTATATGAAAAAATGCTCTTAAGCCATTGTACAATTTTAGGTAGAAAGGTTATTGCTCAGAGACTTTTTCATAGCTCATGTGACTTCTGGAGACAAACAATTTATATATAAGTATATTTTGCCAAATCTGAGCAAAGTGAGATGTTGAGATCTCATATAAAACTCTAGAGGAGTCACAGATGAGATTATTTTTTTTCTGCATTTTTTTTAGAAAGCCAGAACTTTAGGTCTTCATTTGAATTCCACTTAATGCCACTGGTGTCTCAGATAAAGAAATTGGTATTAAAAGATCTCATTAGTTTTTTTCCCTTATTCTGATTTTCATGCTTCATTATATTTTCTAAATGTGGAAATCAGTAATATAATTCCCATTTTACATATTATTTTCATATATTTATGCGACTGTTTGTGAAGGATGAATTGGCCAACATGGACCTCTTTTATGTAAGCTCATCACGTTTGTTTAACCAACAGGAAATGCATCACACGTCTCTGCTCTGTTTGTCCTGTCTATGTCCTTCACCATCTGACCAAAATGTGTGTTTCACTGTCTGGCTATTGTTTACCCATACTGACTTTGTTATGTGTCATCATCCTTGTTTTATTAATGTTCACGTAGTTTCTCGCCCCTGTGGTTGCCTCTTTTGTATTCTGCTCCTGAGGGTGGTCTGTTCAGAGCATGTTTCGATTCGCAGTAGCTACAGAGGGCAGCACGTGTCTTTGTTTGTTCTGCATCTGAGTCACATGACTTTGAGGTACCTGTTGTGCCCGAGGCAATAGAACACCTTCTCCAGAAATGTTCTCCAGAGACAAGAGAGTTGCGGAGAAGGCAGCACATATCTAGAGAGGTTGTAATGGTGAGATACTCTCTTCTACCAATATAATGTGCAGTGACAACTTTTGAGAATGACTTGTTTTTGGTGAAGCTAGTGGTGCAAAAATTCTACAGTTTACGTTTATAGAGAAACTGGATGAAAAAAATGCCTGGACCAACAGCACTGTTTAACACTTTATGTGGGGAGAATCAGGAATGCAATCTACACAAAGACATTTTAAAAATGGAATGATTAACTATTGTAAACACACTTGGCCCCTCCTCTCAGGTGGAACATTATGAAAACAACATCCCTTGCCCCTCACTTGCACGTCATTCTTGGCTGTGGGCTACACACCCACAATGCTGTGCTTTATCAAAGGCTTTAGCAAAGCCTTTATTTATGTTTTAAATATCTCTAAACATAAATTTGTTCAAGGAAATGATTTGGCTTTTTCGAAACATACTTCCATGTTCTCATTTACGCATTACATGTTGAGACTGGGTGTAGTTCGAACATTAGACAAATATTACTTTGACATGAACATGGCGTTTCACCCACTGACTCAGGAGTGTTGGGTTTCCTCCATTACCAAGAGTGGTTTTCCCATCGATCGCAGGAAGTTCATTTCAATTTAGAGGATGATGTCTTTGAGCATCTAACCAGTCTGTTGTGTTTCTCAGATGAAAGTAGGGCATTACGTCACAAAACCTCAATTAAAGTATAAAGAGAATGGAACATCTGATTTGGGTATTGAATTTTTGAATCTTTATATCTGCCATCAAACCAGCTTTGTTGGTGCAAGACCCAGTTACAGTAAAATGCACTTCTTGCTGCTTGTTAGAGCTTTTGGGACTCATAGCCGCAGGTCATACCTTTCTTTGTTGCCCCAAGTTGCTCGCCCAGGTCAGTCAGTCAAGTAAAACTTCTCCTTGGCATATCTGCTGATGTTCTACTTAGTATTTGCAATGATGCTTAACTGTAGACGCTTAACTGCAGTGATTTGCAAAGTAACCACGGCAACATACTTGCCTAGTATGGACAAATCAAACCTAAGGAAACTAACTCTTCTTGTATGTACGAAGACCCTACGAAGATATTTTTGCATCTTATTTTGAATTTAAAAGTGAAAAGTTTCATAAAAGGCAGCAAATAGAACACAGATCTTATTAGGTCAAGTTTCCCTAATGATGTTTAATTAATAAAGCATGGCTTAATAAAATGCTATTACAGGAAACTGCTTTGTATATTTGTTAAAAAATCTGTCAGATAAATGCTAAACATATTTCCAGTGCTTTATATTTGCTATTATTTGGGCTACTCAGATAGTGAAGTTTAAAGTAATCAGAAAAACTACCGGCTAGTTCAGTCAACCCAGCTCAAACCAACTGATTTGTAAACCAATCATTCATATTGGTTTTGTTAACAAGTTCATTTAACTCAGAAGAGAGACTCATAAGTCAGACATTGCTAATGTGAATTAAACAGTAGTGGAGGTGTGCACAGCTCTTCTGTTGTTTGGTGCACACTTTCCACTGGCCTCCTACAGTTGTGTGTACTTAGGAAGTTTGAAATGTATCATACTGTCTGCAATTATGTGTAGAGAAGAAGAGCACTGGCCAATCACACGTCTGTTTAAATCAATGTAAATGGCTATGATTTAGGGCTTTTTGTTGCTTTTTGCAGACTTTCAGAAATAATTTTTAAGGGCAATGAGCTAATGTCTTCAACAGTCTTTAAACACTTGCCTCTCCTGTATTTCTCATATCACGCTCTCTCACCATAATGCCATTAATCTACCACTCTGTTGGCTCGGATTTCATTTCCTGTCTTCTAAATCCTGCACAACAAGTTACAGACTTGTAAATATGTCACTGTAAATACTATGAATTGTGATAATGGATCCTTAATTATATTGCACTAGTCTCTTATACGTTTCTCTGCTTTTTTACAACCATTGGCACTTAACGTAAATAACATTAAGCAATGAAGACACCACATTTTCTTCTTGGCGTACATTTCTGTTTACCCACGTGTCCTTGGCTGGCTCCATATGCACAGTCTAGGCTTATAATTTGTGACATTGTAAAATTAGTCTTTCTACAAACCCAACCTTTGCACTTTGTATTACACCATAAATACTCAATATGAATTACCTGCACTTTCTGATGCATTATTTATTTATTTGCATATCCTGACATTAATAAATGCATTTATTTTATGCTTCCCTGTCTTGCTTTTTCTCAGCCTCATTTCTAGCCTTGAAGCAATTATGTCTCATTGTCTACGCTGTCGACTGTCAGACAGATTTGGTGAGGTCTCGTTATTGTCACTAGGTCTCTTTGTGGGGATGGGGTCATAAATTAGACCTAAATTAACATGTAATGTTTATATGAATACACATCCAGCGTGGGACCAATTACCTTTTTCTATTTAGGAATCTTCAAATTCTACATTTTATGAAAATGAACACGTGTTCAGAACTAAAACAGCTAAACATCTACATTTGTGTAAATGATAATAAAGTTTTTCTATTGTGACTCCATCAATGCCATAATATCCCATTCTATTACAGGAAAAAATACAAAATGACTTGACAACAACCTTGGCAAACATGCAACTTTAGCAATCACATGTCTAAATAAACCGTCAACACAGCATTGTAGCCTTGACACGTTGTTTATTTGACTTGTATTGTTATTGTGTTCATTAATGAAAACCTGTAATTTTGTGTCAGGGGACTTCATTTTCTTTAAGAGTTTATTTTATGGTGTGTAAGGTTTAGTAATTGCTTGTCACTTGTTGGTTTTGTTGTTTCTTGACATGTATTGTGACTCAGAATTAAGAAAATGATGTTTCTCGTTTGTTAGAGAGCTCTGAAGCTAATTGGAGTGTCACATCTTGTGCTGCGTTCAAAGATCACGTGTTTAAGTCTGTTTTGATGTAAGCGGCACTTGACATGCAGAGCTGGTTGATAGCCAGTAGGTGTTCAGGACCACTGATGTCTCTTTCCTTTCTAGAAAGGGAACATTTGCCTGAGGAGGAAAAGGGTATAGAGGTTGAGTAATTGTTTGTAATGCTCCTTTTGAGATTATCTATTAAAGGGGCACTATGCACAATCCCCCACACACCCCCACCCTCAAAAAATAAAGCATGGAGTCATACAAAACTGTAATTGAAAATCCTGCATAGTGCACCTTTAACATTTAACAATTTAACATTTGACAACTTGAAAATGACCAAATGCTTCTCTTTGTAAAATGTTTTTTCTCTTGAAATGAGTGCTTAAGCTGTCTCTCTCTAAAATTTATTCTAATGCCTGTTTGATATCTAATATAATGACATTCAGATATTTTAAGCATAGTGAAGAGACCTATAATGAAAAAAAATCTCAGCAAGGCACAATTGAATGTGCATCTAACCTCAATTTAACACAAGCCCTGACAGACATACGAGCCCTCAGAGATAATACAGGCAGGTTCATCCATCCTCAGACAGAACTGAAATGAAGTTTGATTGTTCTCTGTTCTTGAAGAAGGCTTGAGATGTTGGCAGTCATGCCAAAGTGCCCCTGTATCTCGCTCTGATGTCACTACACACCATCCTCTTAACAAAACACTTTTGTCTCTCATACAGCAAATACTAATGCTGAAATTCCTCTCTTTGTCTTTCATATGGTATAAAATAACTTGTTTTAAGGCCTCCTTGACCTCTATGCAAATATTTAGTGGCTGTGACTGTAGGGAAGGTATGACACAGAGAAAGTGACATGACATTTTTTGTAAAAGACTGTGTAGCCAAAATCCATGTTGAGTAATACAGAAACATTTCTGTACTACCCAACATGAATTCATGAACTTCACCTCTAACTCTTGACCCAGCATCAAGCATTAACTTAATTACCCACAAATCAATGGGTGCAATGCTCTGTAGATATGCAGCAATTATACCTCAATTACTGGTGAAGCCACTTGCCATCTGTGTGTGGTGATGGACAAATCTTTAATTAATACAAATAGAGACATAGTGCAAGGTGTGACCTATAACCGCAGCATTTGTTCATTTCACCTGCGGGTGGCAAACACTCAAATACCTTCCCAATAGTCAAGACGAGCATGGAATGTGTAAAATTTTAAAGGTTTCCCAATTAACTGACATATTTAGTGTTTAATACTTCATGACCATTAATCTGTCCTAACAATTTGCAATTAAATTTGCCGTCACAGTTAATTACGTTGTTTTTATGTTAGTATGTTTACAGCGTTCCCTCAGGCTGAGGAAAGAAAAGGAGTGTTTCCTAAGAACTTCAATGCAAAACCACCCATTTTTAGTGTAATAGAGCTTTATTTAATTCAGTCCTTAAGGTGGTGAGGTAAGAAATTGTTTCAAGCACAATAAGCTGAGGGGTGTATGTACAGAATCAAAGAATTACATCAGAGGAAAATGAAAGTACTGTTCATACAAACACACATTTTGTACAACATATTTAAACAAGATTTGCATTTCCTGAGGAAAAAGCAATGGAAGACAGGACAAATTGCAATTTATTATGCAAGTAAATTGTCATTGTTGTTGGTTACATTTTTAACATTCTACCAATGTAAGTAAACAGGGCTTTTTTATATAAAAAAAAATCTTTTTCTTAAAACTAAATTACACACATAAGACTAAAATGATCCACAAAACCATGATCCACAAAACCAAATTCAGCCCAAGTTTTATTGGGCTGAATTATTTTAAGAAATGTGATACTTGGTTTGGAACCCTGACCAGATTGCACTGCAGTGTTGCAACATTAAAAATGGCAATTACTTGGATCATTAAATGTAACTAATTTAAACATTAACACACGCTCCGTACCTTTATCCAGCAGGTTAATATTGAACAGTCTTTCTTTCTTGTGCAACATGGCCATTTCATACAATTGACCTTTTAGAAAACACAGTACCACATTACTTGTTCTATATTCTTAGCATGATGTAAAATGTGACATTTGAACCATCGTTTGAAATTCTGGGTCAAGACTCAGTTCATTGGGCACACAATGACGTTTTGCCTCAGACGCACTTGAGCAAGGAACCTTCAACTGCTCACTATGCTAAAAAGGAGAAAACACAATGGCGCTCATCGCCTGGGTCCATGACATTTTCTGAAAGTGTGTAATGAGCTCATTACAGCTCTGAGACTTAGAGGAACACAAGCATTGGTGTCTGGGACATCTGCGTAACCTTGAAGTCCTCAAATGAGGTGAGCTGAGAAAGAAGCTGTCACAGCGCTCTACTTTCTAGATGTGGTTTTACCTTTCGGTGTCTGACATATTTCCCTACAAAGCAGATTCTACTTTTGGCCTTTAACTGAGTCATCCCTTCTTCTGACAAATTATGGCAATGAAGGTTTCAACTTCCGTTCATTAAGACAAAGTTTTAGGGGCAGACGATAAGAGGGAGAAAGCAGGATTTGTGATGTGGTGTTCCCTGTCAACTATTTTGGTATAACTGTGTAGAAATGCTGTCAAGATTGTGAGGTTCTCTTGCTGCTTAAAAGACTTTGTTGTATTGAGAAAAAGCACTTGTAAGTGTTGAAGATTTTATGCGATTAACAATGTTGCTGGGAGGTGAGGTTTCACTACAGAGATGCTGTAGAGCTGTAAAACCCTAGACAGCTGCTTCAAAACGTGCTTCAGAACTTTCTGACGATTCCAAAGTGGCTAAAGTATAAATTAAACTGTGTGGTTTCAAGGTGTTTAGGGTGGTTGGTTGCAGGTCTGAATCAAAACTGCTCAACCCAGGGTCTGTAAAACATACTAGTCCCCTGATATGGCTCAGTTCCTCAATTTAGCTCATTTTTTCATCTTTTTTATCTTCTACCTAGTGAAAATCCAGTGAAAGCCCAGAAAATATTTTGAACAATTTGAAATATCATTTATATTTGATATATTATAAATGGATCAGGACGAGTTAGGGGTAAAAGTCTGCTGAAATGTCTTGTGTGCAGTTACTTTTCTAAGCCGTCAGACTTTTGTGATTTTCACTACTGATTCATTTAAAAAATGTAAAAAAAGAGGAAAAAAAATCCCACAAAATTAAATCTGAGGAGGGTACAAACCATATATCAGAAATATAGACCAGCGATTAACCATTATTCATTTAATTCCCCAAACCTAAGTATAAGAAGTAGTAACAGTGATGCTTGCCTTTGGAAACGTCGCTAATTAACCCAGATTTCCTGAGTTTGCACATTGTATGAACAGCCTTGGTTATGCATGGCCTGATTTGTCAGCAGCGTAGGCTAATTGCGTCTGTGTACAAGGGCAGAAATATTCTGATGTCTCAAACCAGGCTAGAGATATTGTTATCGGCTAATGTTTATATTCTGAGCTGTGTTGAAGAGCCACGATAATGAGCTAGAAACTAAAACATACATACTGCAAGTCGGTTCATCTGAGATGTTTACAAGGAAACTCAATCAATATTCTTGTTTTATCTCTGCAGATTTCACTGTGTGTAGGCTAAGAAAAAAAGCAGCACAGTAAGAATGCGAATGCTAGGATATTTCACTTGAGAATTGTGTTGTTGGGTAGAAGCAGCAGCGCTGTGTGATGATCCCAAAGCAGCAAATGTGGCAGTGAAAAGTGCCATTGAAATTTCGCCAGAGGGAACTCTGAACTCAGAGCTCTGAAAACATGAGGCCCTTATGCAAGGAAGGAGAAAAGAACAGGGAGCAAAATAATCGCTGGTGTTTGTGTAGGAAAACAATGAGAGGTTAAACTTGAAATACACACACAAACACAGACTGTTGTTAAGGTTGAGTAAGAATGATAGATATAGCTTTCATATCTTGAAGCGACGTCTGTTGTAATGTATGTGCAACATGCTAGGGGCGGGAGATATGACCAAAATCTTATTTTATCGAATGAGCAATTGTATACTACAGTAACGGTTATGTGTGTGTGTGTGTGTGTGTGTGTGTGTGTGTGTGTGTGTGTGTGTGTGTTGTGTGTGTGTGTGTGTGTGTGTGAATACATATAAATGCATACACACAAAAACAACCTTACACAATGCATTCAGTGCTTTCCAGTACTTTTCTAGATTACTGTATTGAGGAATGAAAACCAAAGTACACTAACATTCACTAAGAAGTGAATGGTGGTTACATTTGGCAAAAGCTTTTTTCCAAAGAGAGTTCAGTGCATTCAGGGATGCCCCTTTTATCAATTTGTGTGTTTCTTGGGATTCAAACCCATGACCTTGGCCACACTCTAGCAGTTGAGCTACAGATCCAGGTTGACACTTTTTACGCAGTATAACTTCATACCACTCAGCTTTGAGGCATTCAGTGCATGTAAAATAGGATCTATTAACTTTATATTTATAGATTTATAAGGGCAAAGGGACAAAGCAGCTATCAGGTTTAGATATGAAAGTGAGGGATGACAGCGATGAAATTGTTTGCTGTAATCTCATCACACGAGCAGCGTATTCTTTTTCCAATTTGTTTGCCAATGGTGTAGACATGCCCAGAGGAATATTTTATTGCTCAGATATATTATAGCTTACCTTAAAGAAATTCTGTAGTTTTATTGAATTATCAGCGTTGATTTCATAATGAAACAAATTGACATCTCTTTTTAAACTCTAGAGATACACATGAGATTACTGGTTTCTTTTTTTTAGCGAAAGTCTCCATTTGATATATACATTATATATTTATTTGCTCCTTTCATTTTTTTAAATTAAAGTGGGCCCTGTTTATTTTCTTGTATGTTACTGGCCTTTTTGTGTACAACACGCTTTGTGTCACAATAGCTGTGCTATTAAAAATGCGTCACAATACGGAAGTGGAAGTGGCTGCAAATTTCAGTTCATGTTCACTTTAAATATCTTACAAATTTCTCCTAGAATGTAATGAGAATAAATTAGTTGTGCTTGCTAAGTGATTTAAAATTTATGCCAAACAATAAACAACACAAGTTACATTAACACTGCAATTCATAACTTTTTCTTTACATATTTTGAAGTCAAATGAAGCCAAAAGGAGATTTCCTAGGAAGTCGGCTCTGACAGCTATATGAGCTCTATAGCTGATATCAAAGGGCTCAGCATGAGATCTTTTGACCTGGGCCAATAAACAAACATCTGGAAACAACCTAGCAACATCCTGACATCTAGCAATTGTATAGCAATGCTCTAGCAACATCCCTGTACATAATATTTTTGTAAGGAAGAAACACAAGGTCTTACCTATTACCAGTTCTACTACTGTGCATAAAGATTTTGTAACAGACCTGAAGGTTATAACTTTATTTAGCACTAACTATCCCCACTGAGATCCAGGTTTCCCAAGATGTTTAAAAAGGCAAAAGTAGAACAGCTATGTGAGCAAGTGTTCTAAGTCTGTGGTTCTCAGCTGGTAAAAAAATGGGTCGTAGGTCTGTTCTGATAGGAAAGCAGGGATTAAACTGTGCTAAATAAAAATAACAAAATGCACTTAACAGCATTGTGTATTGTAAGGATGGCAAAATGAGTACAGTATAATGTAGAGTCAGCCAGTTGTTATCACAAAATAAACCCCTTTTGGGTAATACAGGGTTTATTTTGTGATATGGACTAGCTGACTCTACATTATCCTGCTTTTTTTACAGCTACTTGCCACATGAGCAAGCTATTGGACACACAATATTGATTTAAGATTAAATATTTTACGTTTGTATTACATGAAACATTTAAGTAGAACTGGTAAAGTATCATCAAGGTTTACTGTCAACCACAATATGTTGTACATTACTGATTGGTGAGAACATAAAAACTTTGAAATTCAAGAGATATTTTTCTTGTTGTTAATGTGTTTACAAAATATTGATATTTCTGCACATGCTAATATTGATTTTCTATGGCTTTTGTATGAAAAGCAATTCTGGCACTGTCCTATCTTGTAAAATCCGCGGTTTGAAGCAACACAAGTTGACAACAACTGTCTCAGTTTTTTTGATAGAATCTCTTCAATAGCTTTAATTGTCAGCCTGGAATAGGTTTTTTATTGCACCCCATTGATGGTTATCCCAGAGGGTGCTTTTCCTGGAATACCACATCAATCCTGTACATCTTCAAGCTTCATGAAATGTCATCTCCAAGGTGCATTTATATTCAGATGAGAGCATACTTATTCCACACATGAAGATTCCAAAAGCCATTCCTTGTGAAATTTATTGGCTTGTCCTTTCGTTAGATCAAATGAGTATTGGTGCTCACGTATTATGTGCTCATGTATATAGCGCTCATGTTTTGGTGTGTGGCAGGAAGTCTGGCAAAAGCCAAATCATAGGGACTTCAACAACCCAGAGGGGCGAAAAATATCTTGCTCCAACTAATCATACACATGCATAAGTCCTGAGGCCAGTTGCATGAAAAGACTATAGCCATTAACTTAAGACTATGTCTAACTAAGACATCAGGAAAAGCCTATTGGATAAAACAAGCTTACGGCTATCTTCAGAAAGACAGTGTTAGTCACACTGCATCAGTTTTAAACAACATGTCCGTCAGTGGATACTCATTGACAGTAGTACACAATAACAGAAAAAGTAAATAGTGTAAATCCATGGACGTTAAGAAAAGCCAAGGGTTATGCAGTTTAATATTAGATGACTGACTTAGATGACTGTCCAAAAAAATGTATGCAGCCAGCCCTTGAATACAACAGGTAGAATGCTAATGCTGTCTTGTATTTGGTGCTACCTAGCACTAGTGAATGGTGTTAAGTTGAATGGACAAGCACAAACCATTTGGCATTTACACATGTGGGGTGCACAAATTAATCAGCATGAGCTAAAAAATGCTAACATCACTAACTATCTCAGGTTTTCTTAGTTAGAGCTTATAGTTAGCGCTCTCATTAGCTTAATGAGAGCTACACAGATGGCGACTTCACCCCCCGCAGGGTCAGAGCATGTTTGTTTCTCAGCCAGTGACCTGGCATCAAGGACAAAACCCCTAGCACCCCAAACTAGAAGCCATTATTACTGGCATTGATTTAAATATGCAGTATTATTGAAAATATACATTTTAATATATAATTATATTTGTTTTGTATTACAGTAATTACATTTTTCATTACAGTAATGAGAACCATCTGCTTAATTGTTATTGTATTGAGAAAATAGTATCACAATGCAACAAATATAAAATCATGTGAAATATTACCTGAACTTCATCCTGACAGCCTATAAACATTCTCACTCTGAAAGTTTGTGTAAAAAAGCAGTAAACATCCTTATTGGAACTAATGCTGGAAAACAATCATGACCAAACTATAAAACTTTGATGCATCAGCGAAGCATGTTTTGCCAAGTTCTACGCCATTCAGCAGACAGAATGGGAAAAAATGTTGATATGGGAGGATTTGGCAGAAATTTCGAAGAGCAGAATAAGTGTACAAGGCGGTGAAATGGCCGCTTCACGATTAATTGCTGCCAAATTTACTTTACTCACTTCACTTACTATAATGACTTCAGGGATCAGGCAGGTTCAGTCAGACACACTTTATGCACCAGGTTGCAATGCATTATTAACATCAACATAGCATGTTTTACACTGGAGATTTTAGGACTTATTAACGTGTATTTAATAAAAATTTACAGGAGTGCAGTCGCCAGATGGTGTAAGGTACAAACCTGAGAATGAGGTTAAAAGATGTGGTTTGCTGGCTATTTAACCTTTAAGAATTTAAAAGCGAGAGGGTCTGTTGCTCCGAATTTGTGTAATGTACCATAACGCCCTTAATTGTTACAGTCTATTTGCTCTAAACGTTTTAACACATGCTGCGGAATTGCAACAGTTTAACTCAATTTCTGGGTTACCGAGTCAACGTCAGAAGGCTTAAACCACGGGACAGTATGAGTAACCCAAACACAGCACATCAGTAACTAGTACATTGCTATGCTTCATAGCTCTAATGTTCCCCTCAGGGGCTGTTGGGAAGGGATTGTGTTTGTTTGCCTTATCTTTAAAGTGCGACACCATTTTCGGAGTGCAAGCTGTGATGATCTCCTAACTGCGCTGCTATTATGAAGTGATATTGTGTCATCAATAACATGTCAGCTTTGCCAGGGTGGCTGCCATTTGTGTTTTGAGATGAAATCAAGAGATGCAGATAATGTTCATATCACGCGTTATTCAATACTTCCAAACTCATTATATGGTGGTGGATGGGAAAGGAGGGTTAAAAACAATAAAGACAGCTAGAGATGGAATAAACAGCAGCAGAGGTGACTGGCTATATTATACAACCCTCTAGGTAAAATGCACATTGTGCATGTCATGCATTAACATGAATGCTGCATATAATGCAGTAGCGGTTTAAATTGATTTCATTAGAGGTTTATGTCTATGCACTATAATGCCTTAAGCTCCCTAAAGATTATAATAAAAGGTGTTGTTTTTGGGCCTATTCAATTTCCTGCTAAATTAGATTTTTGGAAGTTGGCTGAGGTGCATTTTGCATGTATACATTTAACCTGTTATAACACTGTACTGATACACTAGTGCTGTACCACTAAACCGAAACTAGTAGAATACACATTACAGCTATACTACTATATTAGTACTACCACTATACCAGTACTAGTACTACGCCAATATTAATGCCATAATACCAGAATTACAGATGACCAGTTCAGCTCTACCAGCACTAATACAACACTATACTAGTAGTAGGGTAGTAGTACTACACCTACACAAGTCCTTTAGCACTACCCTCACAATATACTAATACTTTACCAATACTTGTAACCAACTATTGGTTTACTTGTAAACCAATAGTGCTACACTTGCTATAATAATAACAATACCAAAAGTACTGCTTTTCCACAATACTGCTACTTGAAGGCATAATAAAATACTTTATGTAAAACATACTTTAAATAAAACAAGTAGTTTTGCTGTGAAGGTATGCTCTAAATGTCTGTCTGTGTAGACCGGTGTACTCTTTTTTTGTTTGTATTTCATAGATGAAAACATTCTCATTGGAGTGTGATGTCATGCTGCCTGTTTCCTAAAATACACGCTACGGCTACAATGTGTTCTCAGTGGTCAGTCGTGACAGCGTTCTGAGCTCTTTATGGATCACTGATGGAACACAAATTTTTGGCAGGATGTCTGTCTTCGCATTTCTGTCTGTCTCATTTTGTGTCATTCTTCCACTGTTTTCTGTTTCTCTCTTTATCCTTTTATCTCTGTCATGTCAGTCACATCCTGGAGGTGTCTGGAGAATGCATTATATGGTGCAGTGGTGCATTTGCAGAGGTTTTAGCATGGTCAGCGTGTGTTATTGGTATGCATCTTGTGATTGGTGCATATTCCCTCACAACAGGCTCTGGCTAGCAACCACATCATACGTCATGTGGCTGTTGGCAGGAGGTTCCCAAATCATCTGGCAGTTGGTTAGCTAAGATTTATCATACTCGAGTTGCTTTTGGAAACAATTACAATGGTTCTTTTATTAGAACAAGCTGCTAAATTTTAGGCGTGAATCTCACGAAAACATGTAATGAGGTTAATTTAAACTGTACTAACGCTAATATTTAAACCACTATACTAGATGCTAGTTTTGTACCAACACTAGTGCTATACCCCCAAACCCGTACTAGTACTGTATCAGTACTCATACTTCAGTACTAGTGCGATATGCAACTGACAATTTGTTTTGCTTTTTGAAAATGTTTCCAGAACAAGAAAATGTTATCCATCAAAATTTTCATTACTCTATTTTGTCTGCGCATTTTACCTAAAAATATATAATCACACATTATACTTGACCATAATTTCAAACATAACTTTTGACTCTGAGGTGAAATATGACCATGGACACATCTTTTGACAGATTTCTGACAGAATTCTGTGTTTTCATCCTATAATTACAGTAGGACTCTCCACACAGAATAACATCTGACACAAATGTTTGACCGGTGCATTATAAATCAAATGTGCATTTAAAACCCCTGAACAAGGTGTTAAGTGAAATGTGGTAGTGAAATGTTGTCTGCATCAAAGCCGTTCACAGTCTGATGAGAGCACACAGATTCAGTAATTAGTTTGAGCTGGAAGAAATCTTCCTTTCTGGAATTTTAGCACCTACTGCAGGATGGCCAGGCTCAGTGACAGGACCAGCTGTCTCACTCTCTCCACTGGCATATAACCATGTCCCTCTCACCGAGAAACAGCCTGTCTGCTGTCAAAGTTCTGCCCTCCATCAGATCTGCCTTTATAATTCACCAGAGCTATTTTACAGTTGCTGTGTGGTACATCTCGACATAGAACTGAAACAGCTGACAAACAGGCATCTGAAAACAATAATTCAGTTTGAAATGTACAGTAAGAATATTTGAGTCATATCTTACTAGTTTGAGGGTTCCATATTAATCAAACTTGATTTGACCTTGATTTTTCTGTCAGTCGACTTCCAAAAACATGCTGCTGCATGCCATGTTATTTGAATACAACTCTTCTGTAAATAAAATGTTGATCCAAAATAAATCCACATAACAAACCGACAAAAGTGATACTGCAAAATGTTTTGGTGCCGTTTTATGAGCAGTCTTTTAACACTGCTTGTCCAGTTAAATTGGTGAACTGGAACAAACTGTCCTTATATCACCATTGGACTGTATATCAGCCGTTGAGAAACTATTATATTATATTAACTATTATTTTCAATTCCATTTGGTGCCACTAGTGCTACAAGAATCACACACTAATGCTTTTAAAAATGAAATATAAACCCTTAGTCAGGCAGAAATCTGAACCAATATGACATGGTATAAATGTCATGCACATATAGCGAGACCTCTAGCAAATTTTACTGGCTTTAATCTGCCCTTGTCTTGCAGGCCCGAGGTTTTAAAGTCGGTCACATTAAAGAGGTGGCAACAGGCTTATCTTACACACTGTAATATGCCAGTAGAACTGACAGCACTGTGATCCAATTACATAGCTGTCCTGTGGGGAAAAGGGTTTGGCTGTCCACTTGAGGCCCACCAGATGAGGCTCAGGTATTGCAGTCGGTGGCCTCACAAGCCCAAAGGCATTTTTTGTCACTCTGAAGAGTGGAAATGAACCCATCAACCTCCTCTCTTCTACAGTGTCTCCACTCCAGGGATTGTTGCTGCATTGCAACCCATTTTGTGGCAGTCTTCTCTGCCTCAAATTAATCACTGCAGAATGTACTTTTGTGTACACTGTGTGGCATCTACTATCTACCCAAAACCGCGGCTGCAGGCTCGTTTGTTTACAGACCCTCTGCAGGGGCTCGTCGCTGCACGCAGGAGAGATGCATCCAAACAGAATGCTGCAAGAGTCAAAGATTCTGTTTGAAGCCACGGATACAGTTCTGCTTAGCAACACTACTGCACTGCATTCAGATGCGCTTTGGACACCGAGGACATTCAATAGGAAAACAGAATTTAGGATATGCAGTAATGACTGCATTTTCCTTATGCATTTCTACATGGTTTAAAAAGCAACACATGCTTTCAGTCAATGTGACATCATATCTGACTGTATTTACTTTATTAATGCTTTATTAATACTTTATTAGGTTCTTTGCATGATTCATCAGTACATAATTCATTATTGCAGATAATGATGTTATTATGAAACAACTCCTCTGTTTCTTTTAAGGCCTGTCTTAGACTTTCTTGGCTTTACATTTTGAATGCACTTATTACTTCTTATAAACAACTTATCTGTAAACATAATTCTGATGGAAAATGTTTGTCCTTTCTGGATGACTTTACCATCCCTTCCCCTCTACCCAGACAACTTTATAAACACCTCCCCTCCATCCAGACGACTTTACAAACACCTCCCCTCTACCCAGACGACTTTACAAACACCTCCCCTCTACCCAGACACCTTTACAAACCCCTGCCCTTCCACCACCTGGGCTTGTTCTGGACCACTTTTCACAGTTCAATTCATTTTTGATAAAGATCATTGAGACAACATTGCCTTCATTGATATTAGTGCTTTATGAAGTATGGGGGATGATAAACCTAAAACTTCAAAAAAGACAAAATGCATCCCAGTAGCTTTAGAAAGAGATACTGAAGGACTGCCTTCACTTTAACCTATACCTCTTTGTACAAACGACTGGATGACCTCTCCTTGATGTTTGTGGATCTGGTGCAGTGGGTTTTGCGAAGGCCTTTGTTGTTGTACTATGTGTGTGTGCAGATGCTTGCGTTGGGATGGGCGGGTGCATTATTTTAAGCACGTTTTATTCCTGGTTTGCAGGCTGAAAAACAAGGAACAACGTGAGCTAACTAGAAATAGTCATTTACGCGTTCCTGAAACCCCCAGTTGATGAAATGTAGAGGAAACCATCCTTAGCTGCAAAATAGAGCAGGAGAGTATAGAGACGGGAAATTACTGCTCCAAAAAAAATTAGGATAAGATATTTTACACCGTGGTGTACGTTGTTATGCCAATCCTATTTTTAAAAGCTTTGGGATTTTGGTACTCCACTTGGTGCCAATTACTATTACAGTTCCTGGTTGCATAAATTTTGTTACAAAACGAATATAACTGTATATGTGAACACAACACAAAACACACTGTTAAAGCATTTTTCCCACCTTTTTTCTGACATTTACACAATGTTTATGCCGGAAATGATTATAGCGGCTTGAAGTTGTTTACACTGGAAGCATTAAAGCTGCACGTCATCTCAGAAACATTACACACTGACTTTGATCTAACGGTCAGACGTTATGTAAACATATAAATAAAATTAGTAACATAGCAAACATATCACTTATAGCAGTTTGAGTATTTTTCCAGATGGGGAAAAATAAAAACAGAGCGATGACATGACACTGGTTTGTGGATTATATTGGAAGCAATTTACTTTTGCATCTTACATCTGGTGTAGATAGTATTACAATGAATTAAGTTGTTTCTGTTGTTATGTCTAAGATTTTGATAGATAAATTATAAACTTTATGTACCAATGTAGGAGCTTTTCAATTCTGACAGTTAAAGAATAATTATATAATTATCTTTTATTTTAAAACAAGACTAAATTCTCTTTATCGCTGACAAGATTTTAATGTTGCCTCTCATAAACAGTGTCCTATTCTCCTCAACTTTGCCTGAGTGCCAATAAACTGTGACTAATTATGCTTTTTAATTGAAAAATAATGAATGCATAATTAATAGCGGTATATACTGTGAAAATAAATAAATAAATGTAAGCAAACCAACTGTTTTATGCAGTAAGATTTGGGAGCATTTGGGGTATTAAGCCATAGTGTGTGTGGACTTCTCTCAGTTTATGCAGTTTTGTTTTTTATTAGGAAGAATCTTTGATATTTGAGTGTGAGTTGTTGTTTGAGTTTGGCCTCCTGATAAATAGAACAGGCTGGATTATGTGGCCACCAACATATCTTGTGTTTTGTATTCTGGTCTCCCAACTCTGTATTTTAACTAGGTTAACAAGCAAGGCAGTAAGGTTGACCAGCTTTATTAGCTGTTTAGTTGGTAAAAAATATGCTATGCTATGCTGATCCACCAACTCAACCAGAACCAGCCAGACACTACCCAGCACTCAACAACTTGGATGAATGAAATTAAAATTCATGTTGGCGTGTCCTTACATATTTATAACAAATAGCACAGGCGATTGTGTCACTCATAACAATGTATGATAAAAGCCAATCTGTGTCTCTGATTAAAACTGCCCCGTCACAAAAATGTAAAGATACATTGTGATTTTGTTCCTTATAATGCCATTTTGGTAGCATAATATATGAAATGAATATATGAAATATATTCAGGATATCACAGAGAGTTTGCAGTAAGGCTAAGGCATCAGAGATAATCCTTTGGATATCACTGAAAATACACAAATCACAAAAGAATGACTTCCTTAGTAGAGGGTTTATGTCTTTGATCTGATTTAGTGAGAGGATCATTCCTTTAATTTAACCTAAACCATGTTACAGTTAAGTGGTTTCCAGCTGGCCAGTAAGTTGTTTTTACTTGCTATAGCCAGTTTTTAACTTTCAAGTGCCTCTTGGCAGGTTCTGCATAGCACACATAAATGTCCATACTAACTGACAATATATCACTGTAAAACAGCCTTTAATTAGAAGATTCATCTTTCTTGTTGACCTACTTCTTACATGTTTCCCCAAGGCAACATTCAATGTCCATAGGCACAACGGACTGCTTTTTATAAGATGTATGGGAGTTGATGTACTGCTCGTGTCATTCTAATGCTGAGACAATGAATTAATCTTCAGGCTGTTACAATGACAATTTTACCGGAATTTCCTTGCGCATCTTGTCTTGGTTTTGTGGAGACTAATTAAAGCCATTTGATTACACAGGAATAATCTGCTATATGTCAAACTCATGTGTGATGGATTATGCCATTTGAGTACACTGGGTAGCATTAACTCACTGTAAGAGAGTTATGCTAACAATGTTAACATTGACAAACAGAGGAAAATAATTCCTTTACATCTTCTATGGTACCGACAGAGTGCTTTAGCTAAACTATTTTCACTCTAGCAATTATTGACATTATATTGTTTATCACCCCTCCACTTCACCTCGAAAACTGCATCGTCCACGGCACATGAAACGTGCCAATACATTGAAACCATGCTGCTATTCTTTCGACTGACACTCAGCAGCAGGAGGGGAAGAATGTACTTGTAATTTGCATTAAAATCTGTGTGATTAAAATCTGCCGCCGCTAAGACCCAAGCAAATGAACTTCACATCAACAGCACTCACTGCATAGTAATTTGATTTCCCGAGCTAGACTCATGCGGGGTCCTTGTGTCACATATTAGAACATTAGCGATAGCAGCATGTGGCATGGGAGTTCAATTATTCGTTTTTAAATCCTTGTTTTCCTGACAGACATTCATCACAGAGCTGAGATGAAAGGCATGACTTCGTAGCTCAAGTGCTTCTCTTTGATCTATTTAGTTCTTCTAATTAAGGTTCAGTGGTCGAGGCTTACAATTGAAGTTTATGCAGATAATCCCTGACTTTCAATAGGGGCTGTCTGCCAAGGCCATACATTGTAGGAGTTTGTGTAGTAGATTCGCTGTGTTAAAGTCTACTAGAGGCTTCACTATTGGAACAGTAGTGTAGTTGATGGTGGGAATGTGTCAGGCGTTAGGTCCATTCAAGTCTTGCTTAGCCAGATCTTCTGACTGAGGCAAAAGGACTACATAAGAGCTTTCATTATCCAAGAACTGCCCAAGAGGCCATCTGACTGACATCCAAGCAACCAATTTGTTTTTTGTTTGTTCATATGTCTAGTCGAACTGTTAAGGAATGCAACACAAACATGTCCCAACAATCTTGTAGAATTCAACCAATTAGATGACAACTTTAAAACTGTTTCCAGTTTTGCCTTATGCATCAGATGTTTAGTCAGTAGTCCATGACGGTAACATTCGAGACAAGATCCATGTAAATGATACAATTAATGCATTGTTTTCTACATTTTAAAGAATTACACTAAAATTTGAAGGCAGTGTGAACATTCTTCAAAACTTCTTTTGTGTCCTACAAAACAAAGTCATGGTTTTGGAATGATGTCAGGGTGTTTGTCTCTTGATCTCTTTCCAGTTACAAATTCTAATGGTTTTCTAGATGTTTTCCACCACCATAAAAGTTAATAGTGGCATAAAGTTCCTCTCATGTTGGGTGAAAAATGGAGGTAGAGAAAATGTCACTGGAAATGACATCCACCGTATCGTATTTCCTAATATGCTAGTATAGGCCCGGACTGATTCTCCATTTCGCTCAGGTAGAAACACTCCAGCTACAACCAATGCTGGGTAAGCCTATTGCCAAACACCTCATCTGTTTCTTTTTATTGGTGCTGTCAACAAACCTGACCTTTCAACGTGATGCAAAAAATGACCCAAGTAGGCATAAGGCAGATCTATTATCCCACGGTTCACCTGTCTTTGGCCCAGACAGACGATTCCAGGGTCATGACCGGATTAAGCATTGGTAGGAGAGAAAAACCCCTACAGGTTGTTGTGCATGCCAAATGTTGACTTATGAGGAAGTGTGGTTGGATGTGTGACAGCCCTGGAGAGGTGTTTACAAGCTCACAAGATGCTATAAGAAAGATAAATAAATAAATGAAAATAATAGCATGAAGAGATATGCTGCCTGCTATTTAGTGGCTTGATATAGACATTAATCTGAAGGGTTTCCTCTCGAAAAGGTTCTTCAAATACAGATTTCACAGCGCTTTCATTTATAGAGTCCTTCCAGAGGGGTTTAATTGTAAGAATGGAACATCACAAAGTGAGATAAACAGAAAGTGTGAGGTGCTTGATGGCATGAGTTTATTTAGGTGAGATAATACGACTTGAGCGTCTTACAAAAGCAAATGTGTTTTGTAAATTCAAGTCCACTCTGGCACAGATTAGGTAAACAGAATGTGGCATCAGGGACTTCTATGCTTAAATAGAAGTCTTTTCTTTTGGGGAGAGATTAGTGAAGTGAAACATATTGGTTAACCATGCCTCAAAGTTTCTCTCTCGGTCCCAGAGTTATCTGATGGTCACACTGACAATTCCCTCTTCAATGCCAATTTCTACCGTGACACTAATACTCACCTCTGAATGAAAAGGCCACAGTATGCAGTGAGGTTCTTCGAGCTTTGCTTGTGTGGCTGAATAAAGGATGCCTTCACCTGACGGATCGCTGGACAGGACGCCTTATTCTTTCAGCCCATGACTTGACACAAGACAGGGCCCTGGATTCTAGGGACACAGTAGCTGCTGCACTCAGATCAGTCACCTTGATAGACAAGATAATGGAGTCCGATAATGGGGCGCCGTCCAGAGGCCGAACAATGTTCATCATGGCCTCTACTGTCATCCGTGCAGACACATAAATACACAGCTGACAGCTTGCAGGGGCTAAGGCTACGATCCAGGGCCTTGATATTATCTATGTGTCTATAAGAAGGTGCGTGAAACAAGACTATAAAAAAGACTGAGGAATAAGAAGGGATTTTCACGTTAGTTACAGCTCGAGGCCTCACCTAAAGATGATCTTTGTTATGCCCTCTTTGTGGCTAGGAGATCTGTTCCTTCTGATTCCTAAAGGAGTGAACAGTCAATGCTTTCTGCAGGCTGCTACTGTACCCACAACCCAACCATGGAGGATACCGTCTTTGAATTAGAATGTTCGGAATGATGAGTTTTTGCTTCCGGACTCAGTTGAAAGACACAACCTGCAATTGCTTCAGCCAGTAACAATGGTGCAGCAATGCCTTTCAAAAAATGTCATGCTGATATATGCTTTTCAAATGACTCATACTTTTCAGCTATGAAACTTTATTATTAACCTATGAGGTAACTCCAGGGGGACCAATAAATGATTTTGAAAGTGGATAGTATTAATACCTTAAAGCAAATAATGATTAAGTTGTGTTTTGAGTTTTAAGTTGTGTTACAGCCTGTGTTTGGGTTTACTGAAGTGAGAAAGTCTGCCAGTATTATATACTAAAATACTAAATAAATACTCTGTGGTTCCCATATCTTGTGATCATAAATTAGTGACCAGCCATTAGTAAATGGAGATGTAAATCATGTTATGTGGCTCCCCCAATATTTTTCCCATCATTTATTCTCTACTCTTTTCACTATACTATATAGAAAGGTGACAAAAAGGCCACAAAAAATACGTATTCAATACTTAAGTAGTTAAGTATTTTAATTTCTAAATGTTCATTGTATTGCCACTTTCCAATAGCTACAAGTGCCTGAGATTTCCATAAATTGCATCTATGATGCGAGAGCCAGCAGAGCTGGGTGCCAGGAGGAGAATTAGCATATAAACTAACAGCCTGCGAAGAGTTTCTGGACAAAGCTCTGCTCAATACAGCACAGAGCTCTTCCATCTTGGTAATTAAGGGGTGCAGATTTCATTGCAACACAATCATTACCGTTGTTCACCGTACCTTTTGTTATATATTCTGGTGTTTTTCTCCCACACACCCCCAGATTTCTGTCCCTTCTGTCTTCCTACTTACTGATTTAATGGAAAAGCTATGCTCACCATTAAATCAAGCAAGATCAAAAGGCTAATTGAAAGAAACAGCGCCTGGCTAAACTTTGCTAGCTGGCGTATAGGAGGCCTCTCTAGAGAAGGGAATTATTTTTTGGAGAAGAATATATCTGGTCTGACTTGGTCAAAGATCATATAATCCCAGACCTGTGTCAAACAGTGAAAAAACAGGAAGATAATTGCAAAGAAAACCCAAAGCGCAAGCTGAGTCAAACTAATTTCCAAGTTTTCTGTGGTCTGACATGTTTCTTAGACACCTACCAGAGTGTTGACCTTTAAGTATTCCTAAGTGCTCAGAGCTCGGGAACTAGTTAATCTCATGACTTGATTGAATATTTGCAAAGCCCCTTCAAACAAAGTCAGTTCACTTGCCATCTTGGTAGTTTCTTTTACTAGTGGTCTACTGACTTACATAATTGGACACGGAGTAGAAGTAGACAGACGTGTAAGACAGAAGTTTAATAGAAGTGTAACAGAAGATATTACAGGGCAGCTGTTGTACAGAAAACAGAAAACGTGCCAGAGCTTTGGTGGACCAATGGGATATCATTAGCCTGCTTGATGAGAACCACTGCAGATTAGCTCATTAGAAATTGTGTTGAGACATTTCGATATTCAGTTCCCCTTAATGCTGAAATTCGACTGAGAATAGGTGGTTATTGAACAGTACGGTATAGCCCAGAAGGTATTGGCCATCTTTGATGAATATTCTGGCCAAGGACATTTTCACAGCCTAATAACATGAGACCAGAGGAACATGAGAACAGAACTTAGTCAGTGTTAGACATTAATCAGCGTTGTTATCTTTGTGTATATTCTCAGCAGTGCCTCTCTTGAGGTGAGCTACTTAAATGTAGCACTCGCTGTTTCATTACATAACTCAAAAACAATGAGGATATTATGCAGCTTGTCCAAGATGATAAATGCATCGCTGCGGTCTGCTTCGGCAGCTGGTAGGTGACAAGAAATTCTATTTCTGTGTTTTCTTTTATCTGCCAAATGCTGCTTTTGGATCATGCATTGGTTAAACTGGGGTAGACAATTTATTCTTTTGGTTTACTTTAAATGCAATTTGTGATTAGAGTTCTGTGTTATGGGCAAATAAATGATTTTGTCACCATTTTGACAGCATTCAATGTATATTTGCTTTGAAATGGCTTTAAAATGTTTTGAATTAGATTAGATGAATCACCATAATCACCATTTCAACCCAACAACCAATGTTGCTGAATAAAAGCAAAATGAAAGAAAGAAAAATTTTCTATACTGTTTTTCACAAAATGAACACAGGAAATAATAGCATTCTAGTAGCATTGATGATGCAAACAATTTTTAACTGACAGTTCAAAAAACAAATGCCAAATATATCATAACTATTCAATATATTGCTCAGCCCTGGTAGAGATCAGATTTTGTTACTCCTGTAGAAAGGGTTTCAAAGTCAGGTCATCCTTGTCTTCACTCTGATTTACAAAGTTTCATCCGAGAACCTAAAGCAGACCAGCATTTATATGAAGACTACGTCAAAGAGGTAGATGGCAAATACAACTGCCTATGAAAGTTTAAGTAATTGACATTCAATTACAGAGGCGCAGTGGGAAACAATCATTTTCTATTATAAGCGCTGACAGAAATACAGATTGGACTGATTTTTTGTCACCGCTATTGTGAATTTACCCACCTTGCTTTCATCTGGTTTCAGATTCCACAGATTAGCTACGCTTCCACCGCCCCGGAATTGAGTGATGACCGCCGGTACGATTTCTTCTCTCGCGTGGTGCCTCCCGACTCCTTCCAGGCACAGGCCATGGTGGACATAGTGAAAGCGATGGGGTGGAACTATGTATCTACGGTGGCCTCTGAGGGATCTTATGGCGAGAAAGGAGTAGAGGCCTTCATGCAGATCTCCAGAGAAGCAGGTGAGTTCAACAGTCTAAACAATAAACATTGAGTCTTTGAAGATGCACTTTGTGAAATCCGAAGGCAGTCTTTGTATCAGTACATGAAAGGAGTGCTGCCAAAATGTTTTTGCTGTTCTAATAACAGCCTGTCATTATATTTTTAAGAACAAGTACTATTCACAAGGAAATGTTTGGATTACATTTCTCATTCATCTCTGCGGTACCCTGTTGATTACTACAGACAGCTGCAAAACTTTCAATGAGAAATTTGCAGTGTTTACTCCAACAAGAAGCTACACTAAAACCCACTTATCAAATAAATGAATGTGTAAACAATTTGAATGGCTGTCAACATTGGAAATGTTGCGTCTCCGAGATGATTCCAACACAATAAACACACTCATTCAAACGTCTCGCAAAACAAAGTGTGAACACACCCCAGAGGAAAGGAGATTAATTCAAAACGTCTTCCTCATTAGCAAGAAAAGCCAATTACTGGAACTTGACTTGTACCTTTTAGGGCACAAATTAGATTGTAAGGTGTAACCTGACATGATGGGTAATTAAGGTCGCTTAATGAGACCTATGCTATATTAACCAAGTGAACTCACAGAAATTGTTTTCTCCAAAAAAAAAAGAGCATTTTTATAAGATACTGACATGTAATTATGATAGATAGATGTAGACAATAACCAAATGTTGCTGCTTTACTGATAGAAACAGAAAACCTGAGCAGAATGAATTTTTAATTTGTAAATAGTTTGTAAGACTCTGTTTTATAAATTAGGCATGATTTAACTAAAGCAAACAGGAAAAATAGGTGCCCGCATTGTCTGAGCACAACATGTGTTGAAGCATGTTCACTATCCAGAAGTTTATTTTCTCCAGAGTTTCTTTTCACATCTGCAGTTGTGGCAAACACAAAACTAAATAAAACCTGTTAAATAGAAAGCTGTAGATATCTATTTTAATGCTGTAGCAGCTCACATATGGATTCTCTCCTGCTTCACACAACTTCAGAGACTTTTCAGAGCTCAGCACATTCTGTTAATTGGGCCCACTCTCCAATTTAGTGGTGAGGTGGAATATATCCACAGATTGTCAGTGCTGTAGAGAGCTCAGATTAGCAACATTTCTCACTTCATCTCAAGTCTTTTTCAGATGTTGTAAAGAATAATTTAAACTCACCTTTTTGTGTCGGGCAGTCTATGCAATGTTTCTGCAATCAGAAACAAAAACTGCTGAAGAATCGGATTTAGTGGTTAGTAGCACAGATAATGTACCAGTCAGACAATGTACACTTACCAAACAGACAGATAAAGAAGGATTGCAATACCTGTTAAAAAAACACAAAGAAGGCCATGAGAAATTGCTTGTTAGGGGTTAGTTATATGCTTAACTTGATTTGCCTAAGTAGGATGTTTCTCATTCAACATCCTTGTTGGTGCTGGAAAAACATTCCTGTCAGCCAATCAGATTTTGGGGTTAGATTTATGCTGTGTTCCATCCAAAGTTAAATGTTTAAATCTATCCACATCTGTCTATTGTACTTTTAAAAGTGTAAAGAGTTAGGCACACAGGGATCCATTTACAGCATTTATTTAGAATAATCAGACAGGCAAGGTCGAGTACCAGCAAACAGGAATAATCGGGGCAATTGGCAAACAGCAGTATAAACCGTCCAAGATCAAAAACACAGATAATCCAAATACAAGGGAAACCCTTTCCGAATTGTGCCACGACAAAACAAGACTTGACACAATGATAGAAAGTTTGCTAAGAGTTTATATAGGGAGGATAATTGGGTGCAGGTGTGAGAGGAAGTGGTCAATCCCAGGCATGAGGCATTGTGGGAATTGAAGTCCACATTAAACATCAGTTAATATTCCGGTGACGGTTCCCTCTGGTGGTGCGGAGGAGGTGGAGTGGAGACCTCCTCTGTAACAAAAAGTAGGATGTTCAATGAGCTGGGTAGATAAAGCAAGTTTAGATAGGTAAGTTACTGTTTAAAATTATAAGTGATACAGGCACAAATGAGTTTTAAAGGCAATTTAGTTTACCCTGCAGACCTTTAAATGTCTGCCTAACAGTAACAGCTGACAGTTATCCAGATAATGTTAAATGTTTCTTTAAGGTATATTAAATATATACATTTTGTGTTACTTTTAATATTTGTATGCATTCAGGCTTGTATATTTTCTGGGCATCTAAATCAGGTACATCAGGTTAAATGTCAGGAAACTTGATTCCTGGCCACGCTAATATCCGTGAACTACTGGTTCTTTCAAAAGTTGTAAGGATCACTGTCGAGTTAAACTGCATTTAATGTAAGCAGATAATTGTTTGTTTTACTGCCATTTTCAGTTGAAATGCAGCCATGGCATAGAATGTTTTGCCACTTAGTCTGACTGTGTTCTGTTTGGAAAGCGATGCCAGTGCATACTGTATATAGGGTTAGAATAAGGATTATGGCTTTGGTTGTTTGGTAGGACCAAAAAGGTATCACTTTATTATGATGGTCCCCTATTCACATTCTGTTAATTCTACGGAACACTGCACCACATGTCAACTAACTGTCATTAAAATATTAGTAGAGTATTGGGAGACTATCTGTGTAGTATCTGATGACACTTTATTGCAATGGTGCCCCATCAGACATTCTACTGACTATAAAAAACTTTGTAAGTACATGTCAACTTATCCTACTAACCCTAACCCCTTATTATACTAACACTAACAGTCTACTAATAATAAACAAATACTACTGAAAGTCAAGGTGCAGCGTTACCTACAGTTAACCAAATGCATAAAGGGGATCATAAGTGTAACCCCTAAAAGCTTCTACTGCCTGTTTATATACATTTACATTTAGTCATTTAGCAGATGCTTTTATCCAAAGCGACTTACAAAAGGAGAGCATTGAACATTTTGCCTTGCAAGCTTACAAGCCAAGTTTACATAGCTAAATTTACAAGCGGACATTGTATTCTGCTAGTAGAGACAGAATGGTTGAAGGCTGTGATGGTCTCAGCGGATCGGGTGGAGGCCGGGAGTTGATTCCACCACAAAGGAACAGAATAGATGAAAGTTTTACAGACTGATTTGGTGCCTCGTTGTGGGGGAACAATCAGACGTCGCTCATTGACTAACCTTAGCTGGCGAGTGGGAACATATGTCTGGAGGAGTGAATTGAGGAGGTAGAGGTTCCGGTTACTGTCCTAAAAGCAAGCGTAAGAAATTTATATTTGATGCAGGCGGCTACAGGTAGCCAGTGGAGTAAGGTCAGGAGGGGTGTGACACAGGCGGTTTTTGGTTGATTGAAGACCAGACGTGCTGCAGCATTCTGGATCATTTACAGGGATTTGGTAGCATTGGCTGGAAGGAGAGCCAGAAGGGCATTGCAGTAGTCCAGCCTTGCTATTATAAGTGCTTGGACTAGGAGCTGCGTTGCGTGCCCGGACAGGAAGGGTCTGATTTTCCTGATATTGTAAAGCACATACCTGCAGGACAGAGAGATTGTTGCAACAATTGTTGTAGTTCCTGTGAACCATGCTTGGAGATGTACTCTGGTTCAGTACATATACTAGCTAGCTGTGTAAGCTTGTCCACTACAACTGAGTTATTACAGTTTGCCAAATCCCATATTTTACGAAATGTGCATGCTGAACCAGAGTACATCTCCAAGCGTGGTTCACAGGCACTACAACACATGAATTACGACATTTTGACTGCAGCAGGTAATCCATATTTATTATGCGCTGCTTTTCCGTCACACTCATAATGAGAGATTCGTCTCAGCCATCACGGCACACCTACATCTCTCATGTCTAGCCTGTCATATTATCTGTATCTACCGCTTTTCCTTCAGGTATTTGTCAACTTAACACCTATTCAGATGGGACTTTTCATTCCTGAAGAGGTTAAGTAGACTCATATTTTGCAGACATACTTTGTGACTTTAATCCTGCACGAATCAAACAGGTCTTTGTTTTTCTGCACACAATCTTGGTAAAAGTGGCAAGGCAAATTACCTACTGTTTTTCCCATCCCAGGGGTCCTCTGAGAAAACTAATTGCATCCAAATAGGAATGTCTGTGAATGTGGTATATTTTGTTTTCAAGAAGAAAAACATATATTTTTTATGCAATATAACATCACACCACAAGAACTGAAACTGAATTATGCATTCAAACTGGAGGTCAAAGGAATAATTTTGACTTTTGTCAAATACTCTCACTGAAGCAAAATTATTATTGGGCCTCTTTTCGCACTTTTAAAATATGGTTGTTGACCTTGTAAACAACTTCTATGTACTGTTAACAGCCCATCAAAAAGAAAATTGAATCAGTAAGGAGAGTCTGATCATGGACAGCTCAAAACAGCCACAGTAGAAGCAGTCAGATATGATTGTTATCTTAATTCCTTCCCTTAATCGTACACACACATAAGTCTTGTTTATTTCAGTCAGCTGATATGCAGAGAAAGGACACTCCCATCTTAGTTAATTTAGATCCCAATACTGTATTTGGGACATTAAATCACAGACATCTTATGTAAACACTAACATTGTTAAGAAAACTCCCGTCCAAATTTTGCTTTAGTCTTGCGTGCCAGGTATTTGCTTTGGCGGCCACCACGGCACGTTTGTTTTTAATGTTTATTTATTAAGCCTTTCTGAGTCAACTCTGGATCAGAAGAGAGGAGGCAGTTATTAATGTTCTTAATTTGCGTATTTGATTATCCTGTTTACAAGTGGCAGGGTTAGGGTTAGGGTTAGGGTTAAGGACTAACAGTAAGTGACTTTTTTTTGTAAAGACTTGCATGCAAATGTGTTATGCTAACCAGTTCTGCCATGTTCAGAAAATAAAAAAAACCTTAGACCCCTAAAAAACTGACAATGTTGTTTAAATAATATTTAATAGAAGTATTTGGTCATTTGTAACTTTATGTAATCAGCTATGCTCCAGTTGGGGTCCCGACCACCCTGTATGGGTTTATTTTGCTATAACAACTGGCTTGACTGTATATTATCCTGCCTATTACTGAGCTACTTGCTGCATAAATAAGTAATTAACCACAAAATATTGATCTGAGATATATTTTAAGAGATATATTTTATATTTTATTTGAAATATTTTATTAGTTATTATTTTATTACGTGAAACATTTAAGTAGCACCAGTAGAGCATCATAGATAAGTGTTCCAATATTAAAGACCAATTCTCAGTTTTTTGTTTTGCTAAATATTCTGTTGCAAAACAAAAATTTGCAACACTTGGAATTGGTGTCATGTTACATTTACATTTATGCATTTGGCAGACACTTTTATCCAAAACGACTTACAGTGCATTGAAGTTATACATTTTCTTAGTACATGTATCCCCTGGGAATCGAACCCACAACCTCTTGTGCTGCTAATGCAATGCTCTACCACTGAGCTACAGGAGAACCCCATGGAACTGGGTTGCAAAAATCATTTTACCAAATAGATTTGAAATGTAACTTTTTGATGTGTGTTGTGTAACAATTGCTTCCTCTTTCCAGTCTTATTTTAAATAGGAGATATTTAGACTAAAGTCAGATTTTATGATTTTCAGATTTTCATATAGATCACAGGCAAGATGTTATAGTTTATAGACAATATTTTGATAATTTGACAATATACTATATAATAATCACTATATTCTTGCCTCACACTAAATGAGACAGTTTAAGAATTTCATAACAATTTCAGAAGTACGTTGACTTGGGTATAGATTTGGTGTGATAGTTTTTATAAAATCTGGGGGAGACTTCCCAAAGGATAACCTGCCATTAATATTGCAGTGAAGTAACTGCACGTGTTGTCCGATCCCTCATTAAAAATACAAAAGATCCGGCTAGGGTTGTGATTCGTTTGGAGTAGTTGGGGCATTCAGATAGTCCAACTAAACACTACAGCCTGAGATGAGGGCAGACAAGGAAAAGACGATGTGTCTGTTTATATCATATAATAGCAGGCTTGGCAAACAGTTGTTTCTGGTATATAATCAAACTTTTGAGACTGCAGTGGCAAAAAATGTTTGAACTTTAAATAGTTTTAATTACTAAGTTTTACTTGATAAGTTTCAATGTTCTCATTACTTTGATGTGTTCAAAAAAGTTCCTGAAGCAAGTGTTCAAAAAACACATGAACTGTGAGTGTTGTTTGAATGTGCAAAACCTATTGCAGGAGTGTTGCTAAGGTGTTCTGAGGGGTTGTTAGAACGTTACTAAGGGGTTGCTAGGGGTCAAGTCAAGAAAGCCCATCTCATGTTTCTGATATGACTCTGGTTCCTCAATCAATATCTGTTGGATGTCATGCACTTGCAAACTGGGCATCTGATTTTACTTGGCTTTCCTTTGCACTTTTCCAGATAGGAAGCTGAGGAAATTAGGAAAATCATGTCCATAGCAATTTTCATCAGCGTATAAGGAAGTTTGGTGTGTCAGTAGAAATTGTTCTACTGTGAGAGGTACTGAGGCCAACTTTAGGTATGTGTACACATTTGAAGAAAACTACTTTGATTTTAGGTGTAAACCCTACTGTTTGCATGTCTCTGCACATTTGAGATCAGCTCAGGGAACAGAGTGAAAGAAATTGGGCTATTTGAATGTCTCTATCATCTTCCTCTATATCAGATTCCTTTGAAGGCTGAGAAGAATAATATCCAAGTCGCATCTGTGAAAATGATCACTTGTGGTGGTCCAGTCTCAAAGGAATACGGTCAGAACCTTTGATCCATCAACAGCAGTGTCACGGATGAAGTTTTCGTTAGTCTTACAAACCCAATACTCCCAGATGCTCTAGAGATAAAAAAAACACTATGCCACTTTATTAAGATGATTTGTCAATTAATAATTAAACATGACAGTGTGTTTAAACTATCTCTGATTTTTAAGTAATGGTCAGGACTGGGATTCTGGTCATTCTGTAAGAGACAGACAAACTCTTGCTGAATCAGTATAAATAAGCCATCCATGAAGTGAATGACCTAATTTGGCAAGACTACTGTCACATAATGATAACACTAGTGGAAGTGCTGACATTGAGACTGTGGCCAAAATATCAATTAGTTTTGAGCGTGAGTGCTAAGCTGTGACTTCTAGTATTATGAGTTGTGATTAAACATCTGCTAGGTAATTTGTGAAATTGCAAGCGGCAAAAAAGAATCCAAGATTATTTTAAAGACAGTCCAAAAACTCCTAAAAAGTTTGTACTGAACTGAACTAGATCATTGTGATTCCTCTTCTGGCAGATGGGTTCTGGAGGATACAACAGATTATCATGATCTGGTGTAATTTACTGGGACTGTACAGCATCACTCCACCACAGCAATCCAGGCACCTGTTCTGGCTCTTTAAAATGTCAAATTTATGTTTGACTACACTACAAGTCTGGATATATACCCAGTTGTAAAGCTCTTTTCTACTGTAGCATGAATTACTGCTGCCATGATCGTTACAAAATGTACAGAAATGTCTGTTTTGCAGTTTATTGCTCACTTTCCACACTTGGTAATAGTGCAGTGTTAATTGAACCAGTCAAATAGTGCTGATTTTGTTGAAACTGCACTTTCTATAATAAGCCTTGAACAGAGGCATTTTTGGGCCAAAACAAATGTCTCTTAATTTCGGCATAGTGCTATTTAGGTTTAACATCTTCTTAAACTGGATTGTAGGTGATTCATGAAATGAAACTGCTAAATGACTGTGCTCTGTAGTCACTTTACCAAAATGTAGTTTTTAATGGGTGTGTTTAAGATAAAAAACTTTTGGATACAAAAGTTTGGCCTCTAGCTACATCGGATTTTAATTGTTGCTAAATGACAAACTCAAGTTTGAGTATTTGAATATCAATATTTGTTGACATTTGTCTCAGTAATTACCTCAGAAACACATTAGTGTGAGATTAGAGCTAAGCGTTGCTAAGCAGACCACAATCAAAAAAAGATTCACAGCTTCAAATATATCCGATTCAACATAGTGCCATCCCCGGAATATAAAAAATCCTAGATTCTGCTCTGAAGGTTAAATGATTGGCTCCTCTTAATCTATCACAAACGATTTTGTGAATTTTGAATCACAAACTAGGACTTACACTGCTGTGATATGTTTAAGTCCTCCTGAAAAGTTCATATTTATGACCGCAGAAGGTGTAATTGCGATATGATGCACATTCAAGTGATTTTTGGGGAAAAAATGACTCACTGGGATATTAAAGGCAGAGTAGACGATCTTCTTCTTCAAAAAATTTTTTATTCTGGTTGAAAGTCTCTTTACATCCTGATAGCAATCACTAAGTAAAGTGGTTTAGATATATTTATATTGTATGCAGGACTGTAACGTGTTTGTCCAATCATTGCATGATAGGATGTCCTACTTGTCTGTAACACTATGAATTTACATATTATGAGAAATGTAATTTCCTAAATGCAGTGACCACTCAAGGCTGTCAGGCTTAAGGCCTTTAAACATGCTAAATAAGAAGATTTTTCTATATTAATCATTAGCAGTACACAAAATGTATACAAACTACATTTTACTGTTAACAATCACAATTACTTTATGCTTCTAATATTATGATTAAATCCAATTTGCCTATGGCATGATTCTTTATTGACATGCCCCCAATTCAGAACCTCAGAGCCTGAAGAACATTTTGGGTTTTCTATTGGTAACTGCAACTGCATGTTGTTCATTTGCGCTCGTCTCATAAATACTTAACAGCACCATTGGAACCTCAAAAGACCTTGTTCTTTAGTGTATTGACAGATGGTTGCCCTTCATTGCCTGTTTGAGATGGTTTGCACTCAATTTCAAGCTTAAGTCTCATAATAGCAGCTAATCAAAGGAAAGCAGAGGCAGATGAGTATTAGCTAGGCAGTCACTAGACTTGACTTTGGCTCAGGTAACAATTTAGTGCCCTGTGGAGTGAAGACTGGAATGGGGAAAGGTGTTATTAAGATGTCTCTGCCCCTGTTCTTTTGAGGCTTGGAACACAGTGCTAACATATCAATGAGAGCATTTCACACTACGAGCCCTTTCGCCAATACATTATTCACTGTGCCGCCATAGCTCTGCTCTACCATGGGTGCCAGTGGCGTACAAATTGTACATGTGGAGAATTCTGTGCCACTTTGCTATATTACAGGGATCCAGTGCATTAGAACCCAGCATGCCTGAAAGACAGACAAAGCACCAATGGGAATATACTGTTTTTCTTCTGTCTCTGAAATAGACCACAGAAGATCAATCTGTTGAATGGAAGATGGTAATGATAGACTAATGAGGTGTCACTTAACCTTTGCCAAAATGGTTACAGGAGTGCTGCCCCTGATCAATAGACGTTTGTTTAAGAGCTATACGACAGTTGTAAACTCAACGGCTGATTAATGAATTACATGCACTGTTGAGTTGCATGGATACAATAAAATTGACTTGCAGACAAGACAGAGGTCAGACTGTGCAAAGCATGTGATTTTCAAACATTATTCATTTGTTGCATGTAAACAACATCATTGCAAACCAAATGTCCTTCTGCTGTGCCTCATTAGAAGCTTTGTCACAGTAGGGGTGGGTGATATGACCATTGGTACACTGCAAAAAAAAGGATCATTTTCTTGCTCAAAAAACTATTTTCCAATGGGATAAGAAAAATTAAGTTCATTTTCTAATGCTATTGGCTCAAAGCTGTTTTCTTTTTTCAAGCACAATCTTATTAAATGTTAGATTTTACTGAATACAAGACAAAAATACTGAGTAGAAATGTTTTACAGTCTACTTAACAAATTAAAGGTTTATTTATGTTAGGTAGGATTTATGACCAAAACATATGAATATTCATATACAAAAAACATTGCATAATATAAATTGCAGAAAACTTGTTTAGGGCTTACAAATGTATGTTTACATTTCTTTGTTTTTATCTTTATTTAATATTGTAAATTAGTATAAAGCTATAAACTGTACAGTAAAGTCTGTAATGATTGACACAATATACCATAAATCTCATACTGCCCAATCCTTGTCAAAAGTATTCATGTATAGAAAAGTTAATTACGAAATATGGCTTTTCACGAATGTGTAAAATTATATTTAATTTATACAATGTATCAAGGTCAAATATGGCTAACTGTAGACCTAGTTATAATTTTTAGTAATTATGCAGCCAACAATAACATTGAAATATGGAAGGAAAGTGTTTTATGCTAAACAAACAATATGTTTTGTATGCTGTATCTGGCTGGCTGGACTGTGGTAAGCTATACAGTCTTTTCTATATATATATCAGTTCTGTTTTAATTCCTTTTTTAATGTTGTTTGTACGTGTACTAGCTTAGCTAAATTTGTCACACAAATTACTGTTTACTCCACCTTTCAAAGAGTAATTAGGGTTGAACATGTGGGGTTATACTCTTCATCCATCCTATGAACTGTCAATGTGTTAATCGTCCACTCGTGACTTCATTATGCAACATAGTTTGCTTATGATAAATCGTGAAGATACCTTAACGACTCCAATCCACCTCCGGCCCCTGTGAATGCAAACCTACAAGCTGTGCATCGAAAATAAGCCATCCAGCTTGGGTTTAAGTAGGCGTAAAATCATTTTATTCAAACGCACTTTATTGAAATAGCAAATGTATTCAGGAGCGCTGCGGAGCATGCTGGGATACCTGTAGCCCGAGGATGTGCCTTTAACTGCAAGTTTCCACAATGCAGCCCAGGCTGATCTCTGCAACTTTAAAAGAAAATACACTGCTGAAACAGAGCCACCACAAATCCTACATTAATACCAGAAGCTAGAAGCTTCAGTCTAGCTGACTTCCTCAAACAGAATTCTTAAAACATGAGCAGTGCACCATGGGAGTTTTCCAAGTAGCCATTTGCCTTTTATCTCTTCATTTATTTCACAGTTTTATTTCTCTGCAGCTGATATTGAAAGCTAAGAGTATAAATTAGAAATGGTTTACATTTTCTTCTTGTTTACAGTCATCCCATTGTTGTGAAAAAGTGAGATCATTTCAAATTTACAGTTTATGAATCATTGAGATTTTTTGTCCTTCTGAGATCCAAGGTGAACCTATTTCAGTTTCTCAGCCCAGAAAATAGCAATGCGTTATAGAACGCACTTTCACCTGACTTGTTTTGCCTCTATGAGTAAAGAGCACTTAGTGCCAAAATGTGTTACATAGCAGTTGCTGTAAAAACACATTTTAACCGATGGCTTTTCCATTGTAAAATCCTTTGTTAACTCTCTGCCTTAGGAAAACCAAGCCATTTGGTTCAATTCCAACATTTTTTCTTGAAATCATGTTGTTTCAGCTGAGTATTAATAGCACTGTTAAGCAATGACGCAGTCCAATACAAATTAGCTTTGAATAATTCAGAACCAGCTAAATAGACCACATTTCTTTTTAGCATTCTGTGCTAGCTCACTGTCCCAGGAGAACAAGTGTATGCTGAGTTAAGCCTGTCAGGATTCTGTGCAAAAGTGTTAATGATGATGTAACCTACATGTTTACTGTCTAAAATATGAACTAATTGAATTAACATTTCAACTAATGAGAGTTGCTATACACATTTACTTGCACAGATATTCATTGACAGTTCATTGATTTTGGAATTGTGTAAACTATATGCAAAACATGAAAGATGATTACATACTGAATGTCAGTTGTTCGTAAACTGTTATACCTCTGTGATGTGACATTTTCATATGAATGAGGACAAAAGACTAAATGCAGGATAGACATCATTTTATATGTTGGGAATTGGTTTAATTGTTAAAAAATGGGTGTTGCATGCCAGGAAAAAGACAGGTGGTTGACGGGGTTAAATGGTAAGAGGGATTTATGATGTCATCCCAATGAAAACTCATTTCAGAGGAGGAATGAATGTTGAAAAATGTATATTCTTTAGAATAAGATGCACTTCTGGCCCAGAGAACACGCATTAGGAAAGGGAATATAGGGTAAGTGTAGTGTCTTTTTTCATTTAATGTCAAACATTTTTGATTTAATTGTCACTGTCTGTGCTTTCACTGTTATATATTGATGAAAGTGTAGCTGTAGACAGTTCATCTGAATATATAAGTTGACCCTTCTGTTCACACTATGACTTCAACCGCCAATCACTTAAGTTTATGTAGGCCATCCAACAGGAAACCGATCCCCCCCATCCATTAGGAGAGCAGTTCTCACTTTTCTCTTAAAGTCCATTACTGGATAATGGATGGGCCAAAGTGCCTCTTACTTGCAATGCTCTTGTCTCTAAACTTGCACTTCATCTAGCATTGTGGACTCCTCGCATGGATTCCCTCTGAAAAGACCTGTAAAAGAGGCTGTAAAATAGATTAGCCTGTCAGACATTCTTAAGGACAGATCTATGAGCTTCTAATGGCACTGATGTCAAGGTGCATGCTGGGAGACAGGAAGAAACAGCACATTTCAAGATGATATTTATTGCTCTGGTGCCATAATTGTAAAGCCATGTTAAAAGTAGCAAAGTGCTGCTGAAACACTAAGCTGAAAGAACTATGTGGCCTATTTAATTGCCCAGTTCTTTTCTTGGTAGTAATATGCTAATTTTAATGGTGAAGTGTATAATTTTCAGGCCACTAACATCATGGAATTACAAAATGAATGACCATTTTCAAATTTTTGCAAATATATACCATTTGCAAGATGCTGCATTAACAATGTAAATTATATATTTGTTTTTCTTGGTCTTCTTGATATTTACAATGTGCGGTTTTCATCTCTTCTTCTCACATAGGGGATTTGCCCTTTTCAGTCCCAGAGTCCCTCAGGCTGTGTGGGTAGTGAGAGATTTTTGTGTTGTAACAAATGGAAATATGACCACAGGAATAATAATTAGAAACGTTCGGGGGTGGGTGAGGCGTTTGAAAGACTGCTTGAGGTTTTACCTCACAAAAGCAAGATTAAGCAGCCGCTAAGAGCATATGTCTTGCTTATGTTCTGTGGAGGCTTGTTTTGTTCTGAGTTTCTCAATTAGTGAGAACAGGCTGTTGAGATAAAGTCACGTTTATCGACTCAGTCAGGCATTAAAGTTTTGCTTACGGTTAAAACTGGAAACACAAATGTCAATATTGGCCCTATTTACTGTCTTAATATACATTTCTGCTGTTATTTTGAATAACTAATCCATTCACCATCATTCAAACGAAAACTAATTGTTGTCCTCAAACAAAAATGTGGTGTAACTTGGTCTGCTTCATCACTATTTTTTAGGGGTGGCACTTGGTCTTCTTTATTGTAGTTCAGTCAAATGCTGATGAATAAAGCCATATCTTGACCTATATATTTTAATGTGAAATGTTTCACTGAGAAATTCTTTAGATTAGATTGCAGATTCATGTGTAGCAACATGTGACTCTATACAGTACAATATAGGGCATAAATGGATTATGGGTAATCATGCCTGTCTTGAGAGCATTCGTTATTTAGAGAGTCAGCAAAATGGACACCAAAATTTTATCTGTGCTTTCTTAAATCTTCCAGTGAAAGTTGGAATCTGTCTGTATAAATGGCAGTACGTGTTGTTTTTTATAGATATTTTTTGCTAGGATGGCAAGAAAAGGACAATCAGTGTCACCAAATTTTTCGATGGGAGTAAATGACAGGTCAACAGGTAGACCTACAGCTGTCTCCTAGTTTGGTGGTGAAGGCTGAGTGGAGGACAAGGTTTGTCAGCTATGCTGATGTCTAATCCTTCATAGTCTTGCTTAATGATGGATGAGATTTGGTAGAAGCTCCTTGGCAGCTGTCAGAGGTTGAACACTAACTGACAGTATTATCCTTTTCAAACTTTGGTTTCTGCAGAAATGCCCAATGCACTGGGCCTGGGGTCTGTTAGGTTTTAAAAATAACTAAGACTTATTTTAAACATGGTAAAGAAGTGATGACAAAGAATATTTTCATCCTGTTTTTATCCTCATCCTGTTTTAATTCTAAAGCTAAATGGTACAGGGGTGTAGGAATGATCTAAAGACAGACAGGAGACATATTCTAAACTTTATCAGTTTGACTTATGATAATTGACTGAATGATGTGACATTGCCCAGTAGTCCTCAATGAGTTGTTGACAGGCGGGTAAGTGGGCGGTAACCATACTTACTGCTTACCACAAGGCCATATGGAGGCAATGATGAACTTAGACACTGTGAATGATTGCTATGCCCAGGACTAACAATCACATGTGGCTTTTGCAGCTTATCAATGGGAAGTCCAATGGCAGAGCTTTTGGTGGTGGTCCAAAAACAGTCAGTAATGAAAGCCAGGCCTTCAGGGAGGAACGGACAGAAACTGAGGCTTTTATTCATTTGCTATTCAAGTCTGAAACTGATGTGTCTCACTAAAATTCTCATTTGGATAATATGGCCCTCAAAAGATAGTAGCTGAAGAGCTCACCCTATAGCAATCAACAGTGAATCCAAACCGATCTAAGCACTAATCACTGTTTTGGACTTGGGCTCTCTGATAATGCATTCATTGGGAAAGCTTAGCGTTAGCTTAGTGGATAGTGAGCAAAATGCACGTTAATATTTTACCTGTGTCCCCTAAAATCCTCCAGTGACAGCTGTAAAATCTCCTTGGATTTCAGCTGTGAGCTATTTTTCTGTCAGCGAATCAACAAAGGTCCCTTTGTTTCCTAGAAAATCCTACCCTTTTCTTGCAGTGTAAGCCTTCAATAAAAGCATTTTTTTATCCAGTGTACCAGTTTCTCATTGTTTTCTTCTCACAAGTAAGCCTTTTTTGCCTTGGTGGGCCACTCTTACGTCATAGTTCCACCTCAGGGCCTGAACGCTGCTCTGTTTGTTGGTGATTCTTAATGTTAAGAGCTCCAACCTCTTGCTTGTCCTCGCTTGTTTCTAAACCTTTCAATCTACTTTTTGTTCTCCAACTGCTTGTTTCAATCCTTTGTTTTGTCACGCAGCAGAATAATGTAAACCCATATAATAGTTATTTCTTGCCAAACGGTTGTGTGTTACACAACAGTTTTTAAATTTTTGAAAAAAAAAGCTGAGTGACAGGGCAGGGGTTGAGCGAAGCTCTGGATTGCAAGTCTGAAGGCCGGATGAACTGATGTAGGCAGTGATTTCTGTCACTCTCCTACTGTGCACTCCTTCGATTGGTTTAGCTGTTTGTTTCTGAACCACCCTTTGCCTGGGTCACTAAAAAAATGTAACTGCTAATCAGTCAATCACCATACAGAACGATGTAACAGTTTAGCCCATGTTTATTCCAAGGATATTCATCCTTTGAGATATTGCTTGAGTCTTTTGGCTGATATTTTCACTACATTGTAACTTCTCTGATAACATAGTAACAACCTGAGCAGTCAATTTTTGGGGAAGTCAACTGACTGAATGCCTCTGTTTCACTACAGGATTCAGCTAGTTCCCAATTGTACCGATTTACAGAGCAGTCAGACAAAATTGACCAGAAGATGAAGGGCTCCACTGGATGGCTAAATGACTGATGTGTAAAATGATTAACATCATCAAATATCAGCAGCAAAATGGAAGAAGCTTAGAGGTTCTTCTTATTTTGATGATCAGTGGACAGGGTGAATTATATGTGAGTGGTAACAGTGAATTTAGAAAGATAAATATTGTTATTAATAAATATTAATATGTGATATTTAAAGATATTAAAATGTGAGTGGTCCTTTCCTGTGTATAATTTCCCTCCATAATGTTAGGGTGTTGTGGATGGTTTCTGTGGTGTTCCTATGAGGTTACTAGGTGTTATTTTCTTTCGGTGCATTGCTGGGTGGTATACTGGATGCCAACTCGGGTGTCTCTGATCACTGTAAAAAAAACGTTGCTGCCTTAAATTGTAAAGTTGAAACAATTTGGCTGCACAGGTCATTTCAACTTACTCTTTGTAATCTTGACTGGTCCTGAGTTGCTGTAACTTTTAAGAAATGGTTGAAAAATTGCTTAACCTTTTTTTTAAATTATACAAGTCAGGATTTAAAATGTTATGTTTAAATTGTTTGTATAGCCAAGTTGATTAAACTTAAAAACTTAAGGCAGCAAAGTTTTTTTTGTAATATGATATTTATAATAATGTGATATTTTGTTCCATATTGCTTTAAAACTAAATGTCCGTGATTCTCTATTAATAACAATCCAAATGACTAACATGAAATTGTTTGTGTGTGTGTGTTGGCTCATATATAGTGTTAAGCTAGCTAGTGTTAAGCTAGGTAGTGCTGGTAGATTACAGTGCTTGCAATGCCATCGTTGTGGGTTCAATTCACAATGAAAATATATACCTCTAAAACACTGTAAGTGACTTTAAATAAGTGACTTAAATAAAGGCATTTTAGATACAACATTTGAGACAAAGTTGATATTTAAATAAAAGCAGCACAGAATTCAACTGAGTCTTCTCTTCTCAGAAAAAGAGGGTAATAAAAATCAGGGAATATCTAAACAAATTGGAGAAAGGCTGCTGAATGAAATCAGGAAGTATATTTTATCCAAAAATGATTATAGTTGGATTCTAGAACTAGAATTACAGTGTGTGATTATTTTGTAATGTTTCAGTATTATGGTCCATTTTCACCAACTCCTTAATGATTTGCCATCAAGGGCAACATTCACATCCAGTTACCGAGCAGGATTTGACATTCACCTCAATGTTCCTCCACTTTTGTGCTGAGCTGCAGAAGGCTTTCCGGTTTTCCTTTTTTTTGTTTTTATAATCCGCTCTCACCTCAGGACCTGTGACTCAGACACCACCGCCAAGGTCAGACCCCAGTCTCTGTACATCAGTCTTAACAAAGCTACCAGTGTGGAGGATGGGGCCAGTTAAAATCTCAGGTCATTGGTTTCCTGGTCTGGTCACAAAAAAACTGAGTAGAAAGTCTATTTCCTGCTTCATTTTGAAGAATCAAACTGACTTGTTCTGTTTCTTGATATTTTTTGTTTACCTGACTTGTTGGTTTGCCAAAAGCAACACAGAGTGCTGCTGAGAAGAGATAGAAGAGAGGATCAACAGGATAGGATTAGATAGGGTTCAAATAATACATAAATTGAATAATAATGACTGGCTCCTTGGTGTAGACATAATCACTTTATGTACATATTATATTTTTTGACACTCAACTACATCCTGTCCTTGATCAAACTAACTTCCTGAAGCAAAATATGCACATTTTGGACCCTGTTTACTTTTGTAATAATACACATTATTGGTCTTATTGGGTGTGATTTATCAGTGTATGGCATTCCTGAGAAAAAATATTTATAATCTACATTCTTCAATCAAACATAATAACTAGAAACTGTTTATATTTTGGCTTAGAACGTTTATTTTGGCTAACATCAGCTATTGTTTTATGTTTAGTAGATATCACAGGTAAAATTACTCAGAAATGAATGATAAACTTTTCATTATAAAATTGATTTTTTATAATGTTAGTATGTTCTGCTGTAATCTAAATTTCATATTTTGTTGTTTTATTCACGCTTGATAAGATCTCTCAAGCCCAGTATGTCAACCCCATATATAAAGTAAACAGAAAACATCTTTATTTAAATCTATGTAAATTTATTTACATCTTTAAATGTAAATCTTTATTTATCTTTTTATGTAAAAGTCATAATTGCTCTTAATTCATAATGCTGGCAGGATGCCATAACCTTGATAATAACAGTCATTTTGCTTTAAAAACAAAAATTACTATAAGTTGGCAAAATGTAGTATTTAATTAAAAAATTTTGTTCTAGAGTTAGATATATAAAATGTTTTCCTTGAAAACTTATTTCAGAATTTAAAATCTTCCAAGTGACATTCCTTTTTGGCACACAATAGCATTTTCATCCTGAAATTAATACTCTGTCCCAGTCCCTTTTAAATTACCCAATTTTATTTCCTTTGGATATCTGAATATGACAAATATGATTCCCGTTCATGGTTCCAGTACTCTTTGGTAAGCTTATGGACATGCCTGAGTGCTCTAAAAGAATGACTAAGTGCATTTCAGTCTCTCTGGATTGATCTGCTTAATGTTTTATTCTGTGTTTTGTCACTCTTGTTGCTTCAGCACAATAAAAACAAAGAAGAGAAGACTAAACACAGCTTTCACTGAGACAAAACATGGCTTTGAAGTTGAGTGGGAACATGGCTTTTATGTTCAATAGGAAACCCGTTTCAATCCAGCTCACACGTTTACTGCCTCAAGAGTCTGGTCGCTTATTTACTTTGTTTACAATGTTCCCGTTTCCATCTTTTGGCTTCTCTTTTAATTTTTAATGCTATAGACAATTAGCGTTTCTCCTCTGTTGTGATACAAATACAGAAATGCTGAAATATAACCTAAATGTTTATTTTGTGTTGACAGGCGGTGAGAATTCCAAAGAATAAAGGATTTGTGGGAATTTTGGGAAAAGCATATCTGTAGTCATAGCATTGGTTCAGCCATTGGTTTGCCAATTAAATACAATTACATTTCATTTATGCATTTGGCAGACACTTTTGTCCAAAGTGACTTACAGTGCATTCAGGCTCCACATTTTTCATGCATTCCCTGAGAATTGATCCCATGACCTTTGGGCATTGCTAGCAACATGGTCTACAATGTAAAATGTGCTTACATGATGAGATTTTGAGTCCCAGTAATTAACTTAACAAATATTACTAAAAATAACAAATCTGTAACAAATGTTAAAATTTCTAAAATTCTTTTAGAATTTTTTTATGTTGTCTTTATGCTGTTGAACTGATATGATATAGAACTTTATTTATATTAATATTAACATTATAATTAAATGAAAATACTTTTGAAAAATGCTGTCTCTTCAAAGAGTCTCTTCTTGGCTAACATCACCTATTGTTTATTTGTTTAGTAGACACATTCGAACATCAAAAACAAATTACTAATACAATGAAAGTTTCATTGTATAATTGCAAAAATAATAATATCTTATTAATATCTTATTAATATAATTGTATGTGATAGTTGGTAGTTTCACACATGGTAGTTTCGAAAAGTTACTAAAAAATTCTGCTCTCTCTAAAAGTCATAATTTGTTGTTTTAGTCATGCTTAATAAGATCTGTTAAGCACAGCATGTCTACTCCATCATATAAAATAAACAGAAAACACTGTGTTCATTTATTTATCTTTTGTACCGTTTATATGTCATATAGTTAACTCTGTTGCTCTTAATTGTTAACAGGCAGTATTAAAATACAAAAATACAAGCAATGGAACAAATAAAAGCAGTAACCAAATGACTGTGAACACTCTTCATGGAATGTGCAAATATGCATGTTTCTTGTAAAATGCCTCTTATTAGTCTTTGCTTTTTTGTACTGACATAAATGCCTGACAAAGGTCATGGGATTGAAACATTGCTAAATAAAAAAATTTTGTTTTGACAGTTTACATATTGTTTAGATTTTTCACATTCCTTGTACAATGTGTCCTGGTGAGATCTTCAGGAGTGAGACTTTTGATTATTTTTCCACAGGCTCAAGGTGCAAGAACAAAAACTGTGAGAAAGCAACTCATGATAATGACTTCTTGCAGTGACTTGCCTGCTATTCAAATGAGAAAGCTTTTTCAGTTACACTAACCTACCCGAGAGAACATGCAGGTCTTTTGTATCAGTATAAGCAAAATCAACTCAATGCTTTTGTCAAGACAAAAATATGTCTGCCTCTGATTTTAACTGTTAGGATATCACTGTGTGCTAGGAACTCATAGTGCACCTCTATACCATTTCTTGAAGCACCTGGTTTTATTGTTGGTAATTTGTGAACAGGATGAAGATTTTTATGTTTGACATACTGCATGCTAAAACGTCATGAATTGTGAATTCGCATCTTTTGACTAGAAGGATAGTTCACTCAAAAATTTAAGTTTGGAAGAAGGAAAATCAAACTGGTGAGGAATAACACCAGGGTAAATGATGACAGAGTTTGCTTTGTAGGGTGAATTATTTCCTTGAATTGCTTCTCAGTGCACACTACTGCAGTTCTGTATTGTTGAAAAATAAACCCATTCAAGTTCATACAAAGATAGATTAGTCTGATGATCATGTCTGACACTGCTACAGTTCGTAAATATATGTAGTTTGCGGCGTCTACAGGCTCTGCCAGAATAAATTGCCTTTGTTGAGGTACAGTTTGCTCAGTTTGGCCACAGAACTGTTTTCTAGGTCAGCTTTATGAATGGTAGGTTTTCTCCATGCCTAGACTGTGGATTACAGTATTACAGACAAAGCAAGTCCAAGAGATGTTCCGTTCTCTGCATCACAAAGTTTTGCAAAAAGAACTGAAGAGAGTAATTTGTATCTGTAGGGATGAAGATACTGAAGGTGAACCCTCTTAAAATGGAAGACAAGAAGATGATAATATATATATATTTCCTCGCCTGCAGCCTTGCAATGATCTTCCTTTATATTCAATAGAGATTAATTGCAGGCCCATGCAAACAACTTCCCCAGAAGCCACAAATCAACATAACATGCTATGCAAGGCCATCTCAGGCGACGCTTGTGTCTTGATTGGTTATGCCACCACAAATGAGGCACTGTTGGAGCATCTTATTGGATTCTTGCTGGCTGATGTTGAGTTTTTAAGGCCACATGACGGAGAGTGTCTTGGCTGGCTGAGTGGCACAGAGAATTTCCCTGCAATTTTAATTACAACCTTGAAGATGTGACTTACCTACTGCAGCCAGATCACTCAAGCTTACAAAGGCTTAGCCTGGATCTCAAGGCTGACATTGTAAATTTTGATCATCTGTGTGTAATTTTTAGATTTAGTGGTCCTGGAATGAAGTCATATTTCAGACCATTGCCCCAGGTGTTGAATAGATGTGAATTAACCTAAAAATGATTACCTAGATCAATATTTTGTCATTCATAATACTGATCGAATTTCACAGTCAATCCTTGGACTGCTGTCAGTGGGGCAGAGTGCCAAAATTGGTAATAACTAGGCTTCTTTTATGTGATTTGTGTCCAATATCCTCAAAACTGAAGAGAAGTCCAGCCCACGTACTCCTTGAGGTGTAGCCCTCTTCAGTGAACTGCCATTGGGGTCTTTATTGATTGAGTGGGCTGATTCCATTGAATTTATCATCTAAAATCATAATGGTCTTAAATCTTATATACTTTATAGAATTAGACTGACAGAACCTTATATAGTATATAAAATTAGACTGGAGAGGGACCGACTGTGCACACAGTTCTTTAACAAAACAACAGTGATGTTTAAATAGTGATATCATTTAGCACTATAAATAGTGATATCATCATAGCCAATCAGCATCCAGGACCAATCAGCATCATCTATCATATTACCCAAATTCTAATTTTCAAGTCTCAGATGTTACACAGTACCCGCAATCAGTACATAAGCACTGTTAATGTTTTAGAGTAAATAAAGCCCACAGCTGAGGTTAATTGGATTAAGTCACAAAACACCCATGAACAAATTAAAATAACAGAAATGCCAGCAAAGACTGGACCATACTGATAAAATCAGTGGGAAATGGGCTTTTTTAAGAGATTAGTGGCAGATCAATGTGTGTAAGTGAAATCCAGTCAGCTCATTCGCCAGTCCCATTCATGCAACAGATTAACCCTAATTTTTGGGCTTAATCTTCTCAATTCTTTTCTATCATGTCGAAATGCTTATTATCTCTGTCAGAAGTCCATCTCCCTCTGTATAATGCTTATATGTTGGATTATATTCTTTAGAACAGATTTATTTTATCTTTTGTGTATCACTTACACAAACATATGCTCCATCACCTAATGGAAAATGCTTAGAATGTGCAGTGATGTGCGCTGGCATATAAAGCCATAATGTACATTTGGGTTCATGTCGGCCCACACACAAAAATGTTTTGATGTAAGTACATATTGTATAGCGACTGATGCATTGAGATATGTCTGTGTACAGTAGGTCGCAGGTCTGTTTTGATGGAGTCATGGACAGCAGGAATAGAACATTACTGCATGCAGAAAACAAAATGCAACTAACTACAATATATAATTATATATAGTTAGAATGGCAAAATGAATCTGGTTTTAAAATGCAGGGGAAGCACTTTTGTCTGTCCTCCAAAACCATAAACTATGCAAAAATGGGTCACCACATGAAGTCCAATATATGTATACTTGCTGTGCTAGCACACTGTAACTCACTTCTGGGTCAGTGTGTTTGTTAAGATTGGGTTATTACCATTTGTTGTCATTTAAAAAGCTCTTAGAGAAAACATGATTGCTTTTTTATAGCTCAGAAGACAACTGACTTCACAGTTATGTGTCATTTAAAGGATTAAATTACCAAAAATTAAAAGTCTGTCATTATTTACTCACCCTGTGTAATTAGAAACCAGACTTACTTTCTTCTGTGAAACATAAAAGGCAATTTTTTAATGAATATTTGGTTGGCTGAATTTAATACAATAGAAGTACATTATGACTCACTTTAAAGCCTAATAAACCACCTAAGAGTGTCAGCAAGAAATATATGAGGCTAATATGGCTGATCATTTTTATGTACTTTTGGTTTTGGTGAATAAAAGTCTCGATATTAAAGTAAATTCTCAGTAAAATCGCCGTCACAGCCATGACGTCTCATGACATCACAGCTGCGATTTTAAGTTCTCTAGAACTTAAAGCTGCAGTTCATAATTTTTGCCTCTCTGTCACCATGTGGATGTGATGTAACCATGTAGACAAATGAAGTTAAACTGACATTTACTGCGTAATTGAACCTGACAGCTCAAATTATAAATTATTATTATTATAAACTTAATGTTGTGAGCCAGGGTAAAATAAGGAGAAAGTTATTATTTTTGTTGAGAACTTATTTTTGTTTATTTTTAAATATGCATTTTTTTTTTTTTTTTTTTTTTTTTTGGATTGCAGCTTTAAGAGAAGAAATTAGATTGCCAGTGTTTTTTCTACAGAAAAACATCTGAGAGACATCTTATTGCTGTCTGGGAAACATAATTGAGATATTTAAAGGAGCTCATTTGTGATTTCTCTCTCTTATGGGTGCTGCCAGTTATTGTCCTTTGAGAGAATCATTTTCACAGAATCCAGCCTCTTTCAGTACAGCCAAAACAGCTTGTCGTCTCAGCTCTGATTTCCCGCAGTAAATCCACCTGCCACTGAGGGTCTGATTGCATGTTTATAGCATGAGCCTCTTCTTTATTTTCATGTTTCATTTAAACAGACCTCTCCACACTCATGTAGCATAAATTACCCAATGTAATGATGAGAAGCATTTTGAATCTGAAACATGTATTTCACAGAGTGTCTCTGATGGCTGTTGAAACACCATGATGAAACATCATCAACCCTCAAAGAGCCATTTACTAGAAGCTGTTCATCAAAATGATATTCCGTTCACCTTTCTCAAGCAACGATGTCTGAGATTTAAGACTTAGCATTTTTTATAACAGAAAGTATGTTGATGTTAAAACATCTGTGAAAAATTTATGCTCAGTTAAGCAAAAAGAACAGAAAAAAATATTTCACCATTGAAAGCCCAACATTTCTAATATAAATAAGACAAAAGCAGGCATTTATACTGAATTGTATGCTGCTTAGATGGTAAACAAAATATGTAAAAGATTTAGGTCGTTTTTATTCAGTATACAGTGAGATACAAAAGTCTTAAGGCGTCACATGAAATATGGGAATTTTAAAACATTAAAACAGTTTTGACTTAAAATCAAGAAGAATTTTTTTGACATTGACTACGTTAACTCCATTGTATGAAATATTCTTGTTTCCAAAGGAGAACACAAGATGCTCTCTGGAACTTTTTAAAAATCATGCTGAGATATCATGGATCATCAGGTGCCAAGTGAGGAACAGGTTGTTTTAGAAATTGAGTGTCTGGGTTTTTTCGCTTGGAGCAGCTTACCTCTTACCAGTGAGCATAGAGAGAGCAGGGAGCAGGAAACAAACAACCCTCCAAAAATTGAAAGGTTTTTCTTTGCTGGTAGTTGATTTGGGAGTTATGTCCTAATCCAACAGTCTCATCAGGGTGACACCTGGATCAAAGAAGGTCTTTCTTGTAAAGAAAGTTATCATATCTTAAAGTTTGTCCTGGATTAAAGTGGTCATTTTGGACAGTAAAAGATTAGGAATGTGATCCAGGTCAAGCCAGTGGAGTCTGTCTTAAGACACATCTTGTTCCTTCATCACCTGTTGGTGACATCGGGCTTTAAGGATTTGAGTAACAGTAAAGACCATCAGAAATGTTAGTTCATCTTAATAACTGTAGATTCTTTATTGGATATTTTCACTTTTAACTCCTTGGCAACTCTTAAACATGAGCTTAGAACACACTGTGTAAAAAGTAAATATCTTACAGCTGTTTTTATGTGAGCTGACCCTTTAAACACATTTGCAGACTTTTTATATTAAATTAGAATTTCTAGCTGTTTTACAACATTTATGAATATGACTAGTCAAAATCTAGTCAAAATTTTAAGTCACTTGCTTATAAAACTGTCAGTACATTTTTAGTTTTAAATCACAGATTTCTGAAGATCTCTGAAAATCAAATAGATACAGCAAGATATTTTAAGGTATAATAGATATTGTGTAGAAACAGTACAGGTGATCAAAAACAGGTAATGTTTTAGAGCTGAAATTTGTGCTGGGGAGGTTTAACTAGCTCAAAATACCTTGACTAACAAGAATGTCTAAGACTCACTAACAAAGAGAGGGACTAGTAAACAATGGCTGGATTACATTTGAATAATTTCACGGCATGCTGTATAAAAAATGAAGTCCAAACCACTTCAGTGATTCATGCTTCATATATTGTCAGCATGTGTTATGTATTTTTCATAGTATGCAGAGATGAGTCCCATAGCTAAGAGGGATGTAATCATAATTGGTGTCTGCAGGGCCTGTCCATGTCAATTAAGCACGAGTCTCGCCACTTGGTGACATTCCTCCGGAAGACTCTAATTGGTCAGTTAACATTAGTTGACAGATCAATTAACTCGCATTAACTCAACTTGAACGGCCGGAAAGGTTCAGATTTTGGGTTTCTTTTCATGGTATTAGTCTAATCTGATAGTGTAGTACTGCAGGAAATAACATATCCATCATTCCACAATGCAATTTTGGTCATGTCAGTGTATAAAAATTGCTGTAATCTCTTTATGTAATCTAACCGACTGTAGTGTGGTGTAACAAATTTTTGTGCATTTCATATTCAACTGCATTACATTTGTTAGATCTGTTTTTTTATTTAAGTTATTAAATAATTCTTCATGTGTGTGTTTTGCCTTGCTTTATATTCTTTAGCTATACCCCAGCAGAGTGATGTCTGTTTCCTTAGCAGTGTCGTTTTCAGTGATTCAGACAAACCGGTTTGTTAAATTTTCATAAATCAATTGACTTGAAGAGGAATCTTTGGGGCAAAATGACTGTCTCAATTCTAGTGAGTTCCCTGTCTAGACAGCACTTTTGGAAGATCAGCATCTCACTAAGGTTTTAAATACAGCCAATTATTTTTTTAATTCACCAGATCTGCATTTTAATTCTAAAATCGCCGTATATCTAGAATTCATCAGTCTTGGAATGCTAGAAACGTATGGGCTTCACTTTTGATTATAGAAGATAATGGCACAGATTCCCATGGTTAACTGGAATGAATGAATCAACACAGAGGAGCACTGGATGTGAAGTCACTGGGATAAGAAGTGAAGTGATGCCAAAATCAATGATCCTCCTTCCAGAAAAGCCATGTTTATGCAGCTTGTACAAACTGCGAAGGGTTTTCTTCAGTGGCCTGTCCCTTTTTATCACATTTCCGATGTTCTGATTCCAAGCTCATAAAAAGCTCCACTCCAGGGAAGCGGGCATGGACTTGGATATTGATGTTAGCCAAACAATAAATCACTGGGGGGGATTTGTAGTCGTCATTAACCTACAAAATAGAAAAAGCTGAAGCTGTATCTCACTTTCATTTGGAACTCTGGAGCTCTGTGGGAAAGTGGCAAATCAGTTTTTTCTGAGAAAGACTGATGCAGTCAGTGATCAGTGAGTCAGGACTGATCAGATCAGTGGTTCCCAATATGGACTATGTCAGCTTGTATTCCTCAGCTAAGCCCCTTTTTAAACACTAGTCTAAAAATCAGATACTAAAAAAGTAAATCTGTACAGACACAGTAAAAAAAATGTTTATGAAATTTTACATGTGTTGAAAACCGACATAAATAGACACAATTTGCCTCATTCACCTATAAAGCAAAATTATGAGTTTAAAATAAATATGTGTTGGGGCTTCAGTTTGAGATAAAACCACTTGATATGTCTGTTTGTCATCCACAGTATTGATTGTTCTCAGTTTAAAAGTAAATCGATGTAATAATGACCATTCTAATAACATTATTGATTATGCTAAATGATCTACAATATAATATATAAGGAATGGAAGAAATAGAAATAGAGTTATAAGGAACACATTTCTGGTCTGGTGTTGATAGCTCTAGCAACTATGTTGATAGTGTTAGAGTTCTTCAGTTCTACTAATGACAAATAAACAGCTGTTATAGAATGTTCATAAATCCATGTTTAAGTGAGTGGCATGTTCCATTATCATCTAAACTCCTGGAACCTGCTGGTGGATTTTGACACGTTTTAGCGCTTTTCCCATAGCAGCACAGTTCAAGGTGTTTAATGTGTTATATTTCTTACAAATTTGCAGAGAACAACTTTTTCAAGGTGCTCCTAAGATGGTCTTCCTTACTTCTTCTAGGTGGAATCTGCATTGCTCAGTCCCTCAAGATCCCACATGACCACAAGCAGGCTGATTTCGACAAGATCGTTCGGCAACTGCTTGAGACGCGTCATGCCCGGGCCGTCATTATTTTCGCTTACGACGAGGATATACGGTAAGCTGTTAATGGTCCATGCAGAGGAGAAGGCCTAAACTGAGGGACTAAACCACAATATGTTCGATTTTAAACCAATTAATTGCTCCCTTTCGAGCACCAAAAATAATAACGTAAACGTTCTTGATGACAACTAATCAATACTCTACTGGCTAAAGATGCTATTACTTAGATAAAACTCAAGGGTGCACTTCAGGGGTTTATATCTTGTTTGCTGTATAAGCTCAGCCACAAGGGGTATTGATTAACGACATCAACATTCCGTCAATCTGCAAACTGATTCGAAATTGCTATTTTGTATTTCATATGCAATAACGATTCAATCTCAAGACTATAACTGCAAACCAACATCTTGAAGAGTAACAGAGAGCTTCAGTGTCCATTACAATGATTCCATCTGTGGGAATGTTCACAGGGGGATCCTTAACGCCAGCAAAAGAGCAGATCAAGTGGGCCATTTCCTGTGGATTGGGTCGGATAGCTGGGGAGCCAAGAACAGCCCTATTCAAGGCCTGGAAGATGCCGCTGTTGGAGCCGTCACCATCCTGCCAAAAAGAGCGACTATTTCTGGTGAGATTGCAGCATGATTGATTGTATTTTTTTAAATGGGGGCAATTATGCTAATGATACCCAGGGAAAAGCAGATTCCCACAGTACTGGGTGATTAGAATCATTGTAGAATAACGTTCTACAATTTCGGAAATCTGAAGTTAATTTCGTTATGTCTAAAATTCCATGACACACTGTATGTTAAATAAAACAAATAATATCACAATGTTATATAATTATAAGATACAAAAAATGTTATATGTTTTTAAACATATTATTTTAGCTATGATATTAGCCTTAGCTAGACACAGTAGATGGCCATTCCTCTATCATTGTTTCCCCCAAAGTTTGCTTTCAAACACACTGTGGTGGAATTGTCAGTGTTGTTTTATAAAAATGACAGACTTTTCCACTGTAGGACATTGTTAGTAGACAGAATAACTAACTAGTTAGAATGGGAACATCAGGCTTTAAGGGGGGCTAGTTTCTAAAAGTCCCCTGGAGTACCCTTATTCTTATTGCATTATTTAAGCAATCTTCTTTTAGCTTTAACAATATGCACACTCAGCTGATCGAAAGAATAGAAGGAACATTGCGCTAAAAATAGAAAATAATATCCCTAGTGTCTAGGAAACCTAGATAGTATAAAACTCTAGTGTCACATTTTATAGAGATGACACCTGGTGCGTATTCAGTCAATGAATGTGACCATGCCATGGGGTCGATCTCAATGACAGATTAATGAATGATGGACTCCATGGTATCAGGTTTTGTGTTGGTAACAGGCTAATGATACAAAGAGCTCGGTGGGCAGAAGGAAATGGTGCTGCAAAAGAGAAATAGCCTTGAGGTGCTACATTCTCTGTGATAACGAATCTACTTGTTGAGGAACCCACAGCCCAGAAGGGTTGTCACAACACTTTAATTATGTCTTCTGATATCAGCTAAAATATCACAGTACCAAGCAGAGGCAATTAAAGGAATTTAAGGTCTTAAAGTTCAAATCCCGCTTGACTGACAGCTTTTTAATAAATAAATAAAGAGTGTATCTGTCAGCAAATATATATCAGTATTGGTGGCATGGAGCCTTTGACCCAATTCACCCCTGACTCGAGGGAATGATAACACTTAATGTTTTGAAACGACTGGTTTGGGGAGGATTCAGAGGAAGAGGACTTCAGATATCCTACTGCAGCGCTGAGACATAATCACTGTTTTTTACAGGGGCTGAGATGATACACAGGGAGCCTCATAATAGGGAGTGACAAATGCCTGTGGTACTAAGAAATATGCTAATACCACTTATGTTTAATAGCAATGCTCTGACAACCGCCTGCAACAACCAATCATTGTGCAACAAAGTGACTTTTCCTTTAATTTCTATATACAAATAGAGGTTTTATTGTCATAGTAGTTATTTACTTTAGTTATTTGCATAAAGATTTATCAAAAGCGTCTTACAGTGCATTGAGAAATATACATTTTGTCAGTATGTGTGTTCCTTGGGAATTGAATTGTTCATGTTCTGTTGCACAACAGAGGAGCAACATACAATAGATATTTAAATTATTATAGATAATATTATATATTAATAAAACAGATAGACATGCTAAATAATATATTAAGAAAATAATAGTAGATTATAGTTGTGCTTTAATTTCACATTTTGAGGAGAATTAGTGAGCACTCCAAACAAATTTAGACCGTCAGATGTGAAACTAACTTAGACTATCTTGACTGTCTTAAGAAGCGCTGTGTATTTGTTTATAATGTGCATTAGGAGCCATCCACAGGGGAATGCACTATTTCTATTATACATTAAGTTAAAGTAGTTCCTTTTTAAAAAAATTCAACTGCAGACTTCTTTCGTTCCACTGCACTCCATGTAGCACCCTGTGTAAACAGCCCCTGAAGTACCAGTTGGTTAAAATAATGCATGCTGATACCGAGTCTGACCCACAACCAATTTTAGCTGAGTAACACTTTTCATAAATATTTACTACCACACATGCTCCTACCATTTGAAAAATACAGTTGTGTGGTATTTTGAGGCCTGATAGTACAGTAGCAACAATAGAATTAAACATTATAGCAAAAATAAGTTTTGCATTTTGACAAATTTAGCTTTTAACAGCATATGTACTTTTTCTAGTTTTTTCTAACACATATTTTCTTCTTATCTTGTTTTTAAACCAGTGGTTTCATGCTCTGGAAAATCCAATCCTTAATAATTTCATATTTACATCTTCACCTGCAAGTTAATCCGACTTTCATGCATGCAATGCAATTCTACAAATATAAGTCGTCACACAGTGAAATGCGTTTTCCTAATATCCACGTGGTTATGATAGCATCTCTCTGCTTTCCGTTGCTCGTGCTGCATTTGCTGATAAGTGCGTTGAGCTGCGCTTTGCCGGGTCGCACAATTGCCCCTGCATTTCACAGAGCTGATGGAACAATTTGAAAGGCACTCAACAAGGAAAGCGTTACACTTAAAGCTTTTTGGACCTGTGAAAACAATTGAATGTAGTATTGCCAGAGAGGGAATTTGCTCTACCGCAGGCAAGCACTGCAAGCAAAGGTGCTTAAAAGAAACTCACAACTCCATCTTTTCAGTTTACCTTTGTTTTTGGGAGTGAAACAATGTTGTCTTTGTGCATAGACACAAAGCTGCAAGCAATGCAGATGGTTCTCTTTGATTTAATGGTACAGAACACACACAATCCTTGGTGCATAGCAGCAGAATCTGGTGTTCTGGGGCCCCATGCAGCTATCTTAACCAGAGCATTGAAAATGCCACCCAGACAATGTAATCTGTGGGATAACCCCCGTGTTCTCCTGAGATTGACTTTGCTATCTGGTTGACTGGGAACCCAGAAATCTTTGTGCTCTATGTGAAAGAAAAATCAAGTAATTTTAAATTAACTTATTTTCCCTTGACCTTTTTAAACCCAAGTAGACAGGCATTTTTAAAGTTTAATCCTCTGTTTTTCTTAAAGTAGGCAAGCACTTAGAACTGTGATTATTTATTGTTTTTTTAATCCAGGATTGTAATGCTGTTTTGGGGTCAATTTAACAGATAAAATAAATTTGCTGAAGAAAATTTGCTGAAGAAATGTGAATGACTTATTTGCGGAAAACCCTGCCCATGATGCTAGATTATGTGGGTTGTTGCCAAGGCATCACAATTCAGTTTCTAAGGTTTAATGAAAAGTTTAAACAAGTTCCTACGCAGTTGTAAGATGCTTGCTTACTGGTCCGGCTATAAAGAACTTCTCTCTGAAGATTTTCTGGTTCCTAGACACAATATGATTTGGGTCTAGGCTACACAATTGACGAAAATAATAATTGTCCTTGATATTATAATCTTAATTATTAAATTTCACTAATAAATTGTGCATTAAAGTACACATGTAGGGCAAGTTTGGCAAGGTTTATACAGTTTATTGCAATGCTTAGAGCCCTGGAGTTCAGCGCAATTATAATCAACCAAACTGTCGACGCTGCATAATGAATCTCTTATTTACATCATAACTACACCTCTTTCATTCATAATGATAGCAGCATTCTAATTTTGTCGGATCACTTGCTTGCGTATATATTAGATGTTACACACTTGTGTAGCACATGTGAGAATGCAAAGTAATTTCAATATTATAGTGTGCTTTATAAGCATCAGTTCATGTTTTCTCAGCTCTGTTTTACGACTGCATGGAGAAGTGAAACTCACATCTGTGGATCTCGTGGTTTCAGACCCATCCATTGGGACAAGCTGTCATTACGGATAGGCCTAGAAACTAATTTAAACACCTCTGATTGGCCATTGCATTCACACCATCACCGGCATTGGTTAAAATGCCCAACACTTGTTCCAATAGGAAGTCAAAAATAACCTTGTGGTCTCTCTAACTCAAACTGTTGATTTTTTGTTTATTGCTATGAAACAAGGCTACTTGTGCAATGGCTGCTGTGCAATAGCTACTCATTCACCAGTCAGGTAAGCTGTGCTAAAATCAAGCTGACAGTCTGTCGGCAAAGATCTCTCTCCTGAAATGACCCAAGTGCTCCAATGTGACAAGCACTTAGGTAATGGCATGGAGACGACAGAGTATGATGCTAAAGTAATCAGCAGTTCCAGCAAACACGAAGTGTTTTACAACATAACACTTTGTTTCGGTTACAGTTAGGTAGAATTACAGTACAACATTTAAAAAACATTATAGAAGCGGCACCAAAAATAATTTAACCAAAAAAACATTTTGGGAACGTAAAAATGACTATCTGGTACATAGGTATGCTGCAAAACTTAAATATGCTTCAACGGCTCAAGCTAAACAGAGCAAACTGCAACTATTGTGAGATGATTTATTTAGGTATTAAGCACATTTTAAAATGACAGTTCGAAAATGTTGTGAATATTCAACCAAAACATTCAGTTAATATTTCATGTTTTCCAGAATTTGATGGAAATTATGATATAAAAGTGAACCGTAAGGTTAACATTCAGCCAAATATAAGATAGCCAATTTCACTGGCGAAAGAAAGTCATATAGATTTGGAACAACACAACAGTGCATAAATGATAATTGGGATAATTATAATTTATGGGGTAAATAATTTATGGATAATTGGGACTGGATAATTGGGACTGTCCCTTTAAGGTTTCTTTTTATATTTTGTAAATAAGTACAATATCTGCAGTAAATACAGTAAATACCTAAATACAGTACCTAAATGTATTTAAAATAAACTATTACATATGTTAATGTATGCTGGTTAATAAATGTAGGTAAGTAATTGTGATAAAAACAAGTACAAAATAAAGTGCAAAGTTTTTGACATCATCAGAAGATATACACTTTTTGCTCCTTGTTTCCCGATAAGCCATTTGTTTTGCTATCCTAAATGCACAATTATATGGCATTAGCCCTGTTTTTATACTTTTAAGACATAATTGATAGTAAATGGGCTTTTCTTTCTGTCTAACAAACATCAAACTTTTGTCACCTGCGGTTATTTGGACGTTAGTGTAAAAGATGGCAGGAATCAAACATTCCTGACCAGTCTGTAATTTGATCAAACTGCGCCTTATCATGTGGCATTTCAGTCTTTTGCTTTCGTTTTAATTTGGCCATTAGATGCACAGCTGGGGCTCAGGCCTCTGTGCTGACCTCCAACTGAGTTTGTTTGTTTGGGTGCTTATTGTATTTTGTAGTAGATATCTCTTTGACAGCGGGTGGTCTGGAATTGTCACTCCGGGAAATCCGATTATGACCCTAAACTCACAGCAACAACTCAAAACACCAATGCCATTACAAGAGTCGGCATGAAGGATTTTGATTGTTGCCATTCATGCTCGCTTTGATAGCAAAAGTTACTTAGCAGCAAAAACATACCTAAAATTATATTTATTAATTTTTTTTTATAAGAACGTTCCAAAAACATTATTTTAATAACGTGTGTTCTTAACATTTGCATAAACTTTTAAAAAAAAGTGAAAGTTATGGGAACATTATGTGCTGGGTTGAAACGTGGCTCATCCAATTAAAGATTTAAAGCACAAAATATTAAACATATAAAAGACAGCACACTATCAAAAAAAAATTGTTGATGCCAATTTCCATATTTTTGTATTTATTCAACAAAAATGCCATTATTTTATGCTAAGAACCCATGACAATATTCCTTCCAGCCCCTGTCACACGCATACAATGGCTGTATGCTGTAGAACAGACCTGAGGTTACAGCTCCCATCTGTATTAAACTCACCTCAAAGGGGTTGCCAAATTGCAAGTGCATTAGTCAGTTGCTCTCAACGACAACGTTATAGCAGACACTCAGAGACACTTGAAACAGAGTGACAGCTTGGAGTGTGATCCTTGTTGATTTGGAGATCAGTTTGGTTTGCCTTTTCTCCCTGCAGGCCCCGTGCAACATTTAACCCTGGACGTACATTAAATCGCAGTAAGAAGGCTAAGATCCAGCTTGGCACTAGAGGCTCAGGCACTTTATTTGAAGTGTCATCGGAGCCAGCGTTTGTCACCTGAGGTTTCTTGCATGGCTTAGTAGCACAAATGCACACAGCAGCTATCATCTCTGCTGTAGCTCTGGGGTTGTTTTAGCTGGAAACTTTGTGAAAAATAGTTTGGAGGTAGCTTAATGATTTGAAAATAGGCTTCAGCATGGATAAGGTAGTTGTGGGAGACAGCTTTTTAGTTTCTTTGATGGTTCACATGACAATGGATTGGATGTGGGTTGACGAAATCAGAAAACATGGTGTAGGCCTCCACATAAATTAATCTTCTTTGGCGATGGCTGTTGAAATGCTGAACCGACACGTGGCTGCCTACATGCCTCTTGGAGGCAATACGTTTTCCATCTTATTTACATTTGTGCAATAAGGATATATATATGTGTGTGTGCTTTTCTACAATATGTATGATAATGTACATTCATATTTAAGCAATAAGTTACGAGAGGCCGTGATATAATGGTAGGGATGGAATTGTTTCATAATGCAAATTATATCCCTGCACAGTTGAATAGTTGATTCTGATCAGTAGTTCCAGATCTGTTTACCGCAATACAGTGCCATATAACTTTGACAAATATTTTTTTCAAATAGCCATATAACCTGATGTATCAGAAGAAAAAGACAGTAGCCAAGCATTTTTAGAACACACAGAACCTTGTTTTTAGCGCTATCACGTTTTTTTAATGCAACTGTTTTGCTAACCCAAAACGACATCTCGACGGCAATGATACCACCCCTAGACCATTAAATCATTGAAAAGTACTACTACGGAGTACGTGTTTATTCTTAATAATGAATAGAATCAAAGTGAATTATTCATCGCATGAACCCTGATCAGGACTGCTACTTAACAAATAAATACATGGATATGAATCTTCACTGGAATTGAAATGATTTTATTAGCTTACTAGCACATCTATAGTATGTAGGGACACATGTTTCCTGGAGTGTTGCCATAAGCCACTCATTATTCTGACATATGTGACTGCTAAATGCTGTAACTGACCAATCAGAATCAAGTATTCCAGAGAGCTGTGTAAAACACAAATGTCTGTTTACTCTAGCTCTGGTTTGGTTGGCCAAAACATTGCTTTATTTCTGTTTTTCTCTTGTTTAGTTTATCTTAAAAGTCTATACCCCATAAATTTATGTATTGGGGCATGTTGTCACAAAAGCTCAACATATGTTAAATGAACTGTATCTTTTCTTGGGCAATGATAATACAAATGTTTATTGGTCTTGAAAGCCAACTCTTTAAGGTATGTGCCTTTATAGAAATTAACATTAATAAACCTCTCCTGAGAAATTTTCATTACAACCACCCTGGTCCTTCCTATATGTAATTACACTGCATAGCTTTGTGTAATACTTGATTCTGAATGGTCAGTTACAGCATGCTGTGGTCAAATATTTAGTATAATGACTGTTTTCAGCATAAATCACTATTTCAAGAACCACTCAATGATCACCTCTTTAATTTGGAATTAAACAGAATAATAAATCAGAACAATGAATGACTGACTGTACATTATTACTTATAATGATGTTTCAGTGAGGTGAGTTTGTTTCCCTTGTCATTATTTCACCCTGTTCTTTCGATTTGATTGGCTCGCAAGCATGAGAGGTTTGTGTGCTGACGTAGTGATGTCAGTTACAGCCAATCACAGCACATTTGAGGCTTAGCCTCTCTCACATGATTTTTCTGCTGTTAGTTTGGAACAAGTGTTTTACTTATTGTTTGATCTAAGACCTTGATTATCTTTTTCCATTACTCATAGTGTTAGGAAAACCTATCTGAAAACTATTTGAAACTTCCATTTTTTCCAATTTTTTTTAAATGCCTTGCAATGTCATGTATGTCAGGTAAGTTTTGGCTTCAGATTTCTTAACTTTTGCATGGTTAATAGAGCGACATACCAAGAATTAACCCAACCAAACATCTGACCATGTTACTGTTACTCTCCTACTGTATATAAAGTAAATTGATAACAAAGACATTATTCCATTGCTCTACTGCTCTGTCATTACTGAAGAAGAGTATTACTCTTAGGAAGAAACATTTGCAGATTCTCAGCCTCTTCAATCAAGTGTCATTTTTGAGGGTCTAAAAAAGGTCTATTGCAACTTCAAGGCAAAGAGGGTTTGCCCATTTAAATACATTAGGAAGATAAATTATGAATGTGACGCCACTGTAATGGATGGTTTCAAGCTGTCTTCTCATCATTTTTTAATGTCAATGTGGTTTATTGAAGGGCATCATGTCCAATCTACTCTTCACGTCTGATGTAAAGCGAGGTCAAAAGTCTTATTTTAGATACACATTGTTAATATTTATAAATGAGTGACATTATTGCCCAGTGAGGGCAGGTCTGGTCCATCACAGAGGAGGATCATGGGATGCTTGTTAATTACCCAACAACAAAGCAACTGTTGAATGACTTAAATGAAAGGTGAGGGTTTGAGGTTTGTCCTCCAGACACGACAACAATGACATTGACATGCCTTAGGGACTTTCTCGTGTACAAAGTTTGTGTACAAATAAGCTGCAATTAGCTGACTTTATGAGAGAGCATGCAAGCCTGCCGAGGAGCCATTTCCGAGTCAAGAGCGCCTGTGGAGTGATGGGTAGCATGCTTTGTTGGGCACATCTAACTAATAAAGGCAAACACGCATTGATCAATCTGAAGTACAGTTTTGTTTACTGTTAAAGCCAGTATTATTGCATATGCTTCAATGTTAAGCTGTGCTTATGTTGTCAACAAGAATTCGAATCTTGCTCACAATCCTCACAATATGTCCTCTGTGAGCAGAATGACTTTTTGTACCGGTTGTTTGTTAAATCGTTTCTATGTAAATCATCAGTTTCAAAATAATGCAACACTTCACATGAGAATGGTTTTAAGAAATGAAGTTTCATTCTGCTATTGTTTCATGAGCCAAAGGAAAAAAAAATCTAATCTTAAAGCTGCAATCTGTAACAGGTGTGACTCTGCCACTACACTACAGCCCTTATAATGCAAGCTTGTGGGTATGTGGCTTGGATACTTGCCCCCGTTCAAGTGCATGCAATGCCCAGGAGTCTATTAAGGCCTCATCTGGAGACTGACTTAAGGCATCTCTATTGTAGCAGCTTTCTGATAACCCTTATCTCTTTCTTAACACTTATTTTCCAACTACAGGCAAGAAAGAAACAAACTTCCTTTGCAGTGTGCAGAGAAGAAACAAACAAAGTTTAAATGAGCTATGACTGTGTAAAGTTGGTGAAATTAAATGTTCTTCTGACCTTTGTCCTTGTAGCTACACTGTTGATGAAGGCTTGCTTGTGAAAGCCTCATTACTCCACAGATCTATTTGGGCGAGGCATAGTTTAGTTTTAGCCATTATGCCGGGCAACAAGGACAAAACCGAGGGCACCTTATCACGTATTCAGTCTGATAAATGTTTATTTTTGTCTGCTAATGGTGAACGGTCTGATTAAATGCTCTGCTGCTTGATGAGATGCATGGTAAGTATGGATATTAGAGAGGTTGCAGGGGAAGTGTAACTTCAAGTTGCAGACTTTTAATTGCAAATCTGGTGCGACGGAACATTACAAGATTATCGAATGTTTGCAAAGGATTTACACACCAAAAATATACACATTTATGATTATGACTTATTATTTGTTGATTTATCTAAACAAATTTAGAAATCCGAACCTGAACTGCTATGTATCTTAAAAAGTCCTTGACTATAAATAAAAAATAAATATGAATCTATATCTGTATATTTTAATATTTTTGTAATATTTGCGTAGTTGAATACGCTCATTAAACTACATTGTTCCTTTTTGAAATTTTGTGGTTGTCATGCAGAAAATTCTGACATCAGAATATGATTTCCACTTGTAAATGTAGCTTTGTAGACTTGGCTTGTTGGTTCTTAAGCCAAAATGTTTAATGCGCTCTTTCATTGTAAGTTGCTTTGGGAAAAAAGGCATCTACTAAATGAGTAAATGTAAATGCTCAAGACATTTATATTTATATATTTGGTGGACACTTTAATCCAAAGTATTTTGCAGTACATTTCAGGCTGTACATTTCATCTGTGTGTTCCCTGGGAATCAAACCTGTGACAAGCACAACGTGTTAATAGTTGTTTAAATCAAATGCAAATGATAAAGATTACATGGTGTTATTCCTGACGCCACTGTGTTGTCCTTTCCAGGGTTCGATACTTACTTTACATCACGTACGCTTGAGAACAACAGAAGAAACGTCTGGTTTGCCGAATTCTGGGAGGAGAACTTCAACTGCAAGCTTATGAGCTCCTCCAAAAAGGAAGACACCAGCAGAAAGTGCACAGGTACATGCTAATCACTGATTTGTGGCCTACTAGTTAGGCAGGTCTTTTTATATGGTTTTAGATGATTTTTGGATTGGTCAGCTGATTGACCAGCTAAGCCAGTTAAAAACCAACTTGGCCAACCTACGGGACCAACTAGACCAGAAAACCACCTTCTCTGCTGAAGAAAAAACATCTTGTCCAGTTTTTGGTTGTTTAAGCTGATTTTTCAGCCATAATGGCTGCCCTAAACCACTCTAAAATCAGCAAAACTGACTAGCTTGACCAGCTAATCACTTAGGTCTGGTTTAAGATGGCTTTTTTTAGCTGGGTTGCTGCAACATGCAGTTTCCTTTCTGCAAGCTTTTGTCAATGTTTCACTGCTGTCTCAGTTACAAACCTGACAGCTCATACTAAAACAGTTGAAAGTCACGAATTATGAAAGTTTTTCATTTTTTAGCGAAACCTACAGAACCCTGTTAGGCTCATTGACTCCAGCTTATTAGCACAGTGTATCTGAATGCAAAGCACATTCTCTCTGTAACAGAGCTCTCAATTACATAAATTTCCCTCAGCTCATCATCGCTAGTTCAGGCTGACTGGTTCCCAATACCCAGAGAGCTGCAAGATAGAGCAGACATGCATCAAGATTGTCAACCGAAGTTTGGGAATATTCATAACGAGATAACAGAAACATGCCTGCAGGGTTTTCTCTTCTTTTTTAATATTTCAGGTTTCAGTTAGTTCCTCAGACCGTATTCTAGAATTGAGCAGAAAATTTCATTAAACAATTATATACTTAATTACTGAGGCTGAGTTGTTGGTAGATTGTAAAATCAGTTTAAATTGTCTTTTGTCCTGCAACCTGTGGTTACATCGATATTAACACAAGAGGTAAACACCTTGAAGTATCTCGTGTAATTAACATACTAATCAATACTATTGAGCAGATTCAAACTAAATGAAAAGCATGAAAAAGGAATTGTTATTCCTTTTTCACACATTTTTCAGACACAAATTAACACATTCTGTATTGTGAGATCTTTCTCTTCAGATTGCCCTGGAAAATACAATACTTATCCATCAATGGATATTTGAACCAGTTAAAGCTGTGGCAACTTGTTAATTGACCATTGACCTGCACGACTTCCACACAGGAAAACAGATAATTATGTACTGTAAGAATGGGTATGGTCAACAGTGAAGAGCATTCATTTCTGCTACTGTTCAAAGGTGAAATTAGGTTTTAATTTTATGTAAAATTACCTTTTTTGCTTATGTGGACAGTTCTTGGCCAAAATAAGTTATCTACTGGAGACTTTATGCCAGCAGTCAAAGGTCTGCCTACACAATCCTAGTATTAACATAAATGTTTTTTTTACACATATTAGACAATTTTTCACATCTCACATTGAGCAATCTTGTTTATTGAGTGTCCTGATGGCAACAGAGGCTTCTGGACAGGGAGGTGAGAAGCTTTTTTATTTAAGAACTGTAGGTGGCAGCGATTTCTGTCACCGACAGCTGGCAAAACCAGCAGCACCTCGGCTGTGTCGATCAGTCTCTATCACCCGGAGACACCATTGGTGTGAGGGCCAATTTACAGACATTAAGGGCTCGACTATGTGATAAGAGTGAAAGCACATGCTGCTGTCCCCAGAATAACAGTGTGTGTTGGGGGCCAAAGGCGAGTCAGGTCTGATAGATGACAGAAATGGTGAGAGAGAAGAACTGGCTGTGGTCCAGGATCACGATAGTGGCAGAGATAATTAAAGGGGCCTGGATTGGAAAGTCACTGTGAATCTGTAATATTTTTTTGTTTGCTTCACCAATGTACTCCTGCATCCAGGTTTCTCCATCAAAATGCACAGTAAAGTCTGAATTTTAAGCTGGAATAAGAGAAAGTATTTTACCATAGAAAAATGACTTCAGCTTTAAATAATACTTTTAGCTCCTTAAAATATTTTGTAGCTGCTATTCATAACTTTTTTAAATAAACAACATCAGTTATTGAGCAAGTACATAACAGATCAGTCTCCTTACCTTACCACGTTTCTCAACTCTAAAGTTAAAAGATTTATAAATTGAGCTGTTGACTTTAACATAAGAAATTCAAATTTGCAAATGTATGTCTCAAACAAATATGGCAATAAAAATGCGAAGGATTTCAGCTTTTAGAAATGTGGGTTTTTGGAAATGCAGTTTGTTTCTTTTCTCTCTCTCTTTCAGAATGACTTTGAGAAAGCTTTTTAAGCCACTTTTGGGAGTGAAGAGCCAGAGTTTAGTTCTCCTCTGAGCTGTGAAGTGTTTGAATTTAGACTCTACTCCATGAAAATGACAGCTTCTCAGGCCCCTCACAAACGAAAACATAAATGGGAAATAGCTGAACCCTGTCCGTGGAATTGCTGTTACCATCATTGTTTTCAACAGAAATGTTCAGAGAGAATGAGAGACTGTTGATTTTACAGGCTTGCAGTAAAAACATTATAAACTCTAAATTCTGTCTGAAAATCTTTAAAAATGACATATCCTAAACTTTTTTTACCTGAAATTATAATGTTAGTCATGGTTCTTTCATCAGAATCATAATTTAGTATTCCATGACCTCTGTTGTGTTTGGCATATTCACTTTCTGCATATGAAATGAACAACAAAAAAACATAATTCATGATATTAAATATTTTGTGACAACTCTTTCTTAAAACTTGAACTGAAGGCATTGGCAAATACTGACCAATGACAGCATTAGTGACTGACCAATAAATCAACTGGCTGTTTTGAGTGATCAGCATTAGCCAAAAGTTCCAAAAAGTTTTGCAGTGGTCAGTTCCAAAATTTATAAGGCTATATCAGTTGAAGACTGAATAGCACATATGGTGCATAAGAACTGACAATGTTAATAAAAACAGCATTTAAATAATTTCCTGTTGATTCAGTGTTGAATGGGAAGTTGAATGTTAATGTTTACTAACTGCTGACTACAGATAAGTAGCCAGGTGCATGATGGGAGATATCTGTCTGGTTTCATCTGAACTATTAAACATGCTAAGCCTATAGGCTTTTACTTCACATCACAGAGTGTCTGTTATGTTCATGTCACTCTTGTTACACAGTGTTATGTTATGTTATGCACAGATTAAAGCACAGATATATTTCTCACTGGTTGACTTTCTCATTGGTTCTATGGCGCTAGCTCTGGTATATATTAAAAGGTCAATCTGAAATTGCATTTGCTACCCATTTTAATTAAATGAAGAATGAAAATTCTGTTACTTTTTTATCCATTATCATGTTGTTGCAGACCTTTATTTATGTGTGTCTTAACCTAATGTGACACACTGATTTCAATATGCAGAATACAGAACAAGATTTCAGAGCTGCGGCTGGGAACAGCACAAAAACGATCATACTGTTTGCTTTCAGAAGAGTTGGAAGAGCACAGGTTGTATGTCCTTTCTGCTGTTTTTGGTCCTGTTTGAAGCTTGTCATATGTGGTCATACAGAAATGTTGTGTAAAAAAAAGAAAAGTGAAGAAAAAACCTGTAAATATTCTTTAAAAATTTGGCCTTCTTCAAAAATAATAGCATACAGGTTTAGAACAACATGAGGGTGAGGTAGATAAGGGCATTTTTGTTTTGGGTTGCACTGTTCCTTTAAGAAAGTAAATGGGGTCAGTTTTCAGTTCATGTCATCACATAAACTGAATGATCTTCATAATGTCAGCTGTGTGTCAAGCCATCATTCTTTGGGAGAGCTGCAGTTGACTGTTGTATCAGCAGCAAACAAACAGTTCCTGTGGAGGATGTTCTGTTCGGAGAAAACGGGGACAGACTGATTCGTTCCCTTCCATTTTTTTGACCTCTTTCAGCGGGCTCCGATCAGCCCACAGACATCTATTCACTATAATTACATGCTGTGTTTATCTGTAGAGCACATGTTCCAGGAGCTGTGATGGGGTTTACAGAATAGTAGCTTGATATTAATGAGAGTGACAAGCATTTCCTCACTTAACGGCTCACTTAAAGCTCTATATTGGACTAGACCAGTGGTTCTTAAACATTTCAGACCAAGTAACACCAGATCATATAACCTGGACCAGAACCTGGAACCTTTACAATGTTCCAATGTTGACTAATATTAATATTCCTCACTATAAAAATGATGGTAAATGTGTTTTTATATTACTTTAAAGGCAGGATAGACTATTTTTGTCCAGAAACGTTTTTATGCTTGTTGAAAGTCTCTTCACATCCTGATAGCAATCATTAAGTGGTATAAATATTTTCTGTGGAAGTTGCAGGATCATAAAATGTTCATTTCAAATGCAATGATAGGATGCCTTGCTTGCATGTCAAATGATGTATTTGCATACGTCCGTGCACTCTGCTCACGCAGATGCTCTTCTGACATCAAAGTGTTCATGTGTTTTAGAGAAGGCGTGGCTTTGGAGAGCCTTCTGATGTTAGCGTTGGCTCTTATGCTTTCAAAGCTAGCTTGCTATTGCCTACCCTACCTTGAACTCATAAAAAAGATACTTAATGCTTATTAATGTTTCTTATCTGTAAGTTGTAAGTCAGATACAAGTGTCTGTTACAGACCAACACTGAGAGCTGTTGTTGTATTAATTTTAACAGGTTTATGTTTAAATCTGTTATGCCAAGGGTAAAAATTCTGTCCAAACTTCTGACAGGTTTGAAAACACTGTCAATTGAAATGTATGTAAAACTCTCTGACCTCTTGACTTTGAATCTTAGTTAAGCCAGACCCCCAATCCTGATTTGGGTATTCATTGTGCAGATAATATATTTATAACTGAAGAAGAGAGTGTACCTTGTTTCTAGGGATGGGAAGAAATGTTAGCTTTAAAAGTTTACATTTAAAAGTTCATATTGTTCAGCTAGCAGTACACAGTATCTAATTAATTCTGAAATGCCTACTGGGTAATTTGGAGATCAAACAAATCTTTTGTGAGTAGTGTTGAATCTGTTTGCTCTCCTCAGAGCTTGGTACTCATATATGACAGCACTGGTTTGTTGTTGAGTGAAGGATTGTTGGGTATAGTTGCTTCAGCTGGTGCCTCAGTAAGCCCAGATCTCTCAATTATCTCTTACACTGTATTGGTGGAATAGAACACAAGGGGTCTAGAGATGAACCCTTAAGCTGTCTAAATAATGAACTAGTAATGATAATGTACTATAATAATGAAATAAATAAATAATGAAATAGTAAAGATACTAACAGAATAAACTGCAAAGTTTGTATAATACAAACCTGACATGCCATATTAAAAATGGCCAACAAAACTGACCAACAATTAAAAAATGTCAAAAACAGAACATAGAAACACAAATTCTAAATACATATATACATAAATGTTAAATGTAGCCAAGGGATACAATTAAAGTTTTTAATTTTCATAATATGACAGATCTATCTTCTAAGCTTTTCACATCAGATGGGTTTTCTCAGGATTAATCACCAAAAATTGAATTTTTCTGTTTTCACCAGAAAAAAATTATAATGAATAGCATATGGCTAATACAGATTAGGTGAAGCCCACACAAGGTGGAAGCAGGCACTCCAATTAGCTTAAACATCTGGCTAGACTCCAATAGTGTTTGTTCTTAACACTAAGAAAAGAGAGTCAGCTGAATTGAAAGATATCTTTTTGGTTCATATGACAATTCCAATACAGTTATCCACAGCGAAGAGTTTTTTGCATCTCTTTCAATGTAGCTGCAGAAGACAAGTGCTGTTTTGTATGTTTTATTTTTGTAGTATAATCAAAGAGACAAAATCTCTTTGTAGTCCTAGTGATGATGATGCACTAGATAATGCAGTGAGTTGTGGGGGAAGGAGACTGAATTCAGACTTTGGATTTGTGACAAGTAAAAAACAAAGTGAAAGTAAAAAAACAATTTAAATGCATTTTGATATAGAGCCCGTCTAGTTATTGTGCTTTGGTCAGCCTTTTAATCTATGGCAAAAGGCCTTTTTTTTACAACCTAAATTAGCCAAGAACCACCCACTTAGACAGAAAGAGCAATTTGACATATGCAAAGTGATCAATTGGCATTAAAAGTGGTGAGTATTGTTAAAAATATATATTGTTTAAAAAGATTACTGTCACTTTTATTTTCTAATGCTTATTTTGACCTTCAGTGTGTCCACACTTCTGGAAGAATGATGCTTTTTTGTCACTGCATAAGGTCAGTGATGTCTGTTGCCCTCACGGGCATCAGCTGACCCTGACTGGAAGAATGTCATAACCTTTAATCTGGTGCCATCAGCATGTTAAAAAGTCTCTTAACCCTTTCCATCCATCCTTACACCTTGGTTGCAAGCATTAAACTTCCGTGCTGAAGTTCAACAGGTGCTGCTGCATGTTTTGCTCCATTACACTAAGAATTTAATGTTGCAATCATAACGTGAATCAATCCAGAAGTGTCATGATATCCATCTCCTGTTCTTTAAGGATAAGGAGAATTGTACTACCTAAATACATCAGTCATCCAGCAAGTAAATAGCATGGAAAAATGAGATCTGCTCAATAGTATGGATGAAATCAAATCCCAGATGGCAGATTTCAAGCTCACTGAAAAGGTCTAATAGCGCTTTTGGATAGGCTGATATTTGTCTAGGCTAGTTTTCATGTTCTGTCAGGCATCATTAGAATAACCCATTGCTTCCTCAGAAAAAAACTTTGATTAAGCCAGCTTCAGTATGTTTAATGAAAACCGTTATTGTGGGAAGACTATAAGAGCTTCCCTGAGGAAGCAGGGCAGTGTTCTGAGGGAGAGTGTCAGATCAGGAAGACAGCAGAGCTAATTGGAGAGAAATTGCAGAGAATATTGCGTGAACCCTATTTGTGTCCTGTGAGAATTTCCCTGTATGGATCAGGGAGTGTCTGGTCTTAATAGAACTGCCACGGCTTTCCTAGCAGTATAATGAGTGTAAGTCTATGACTGTCATTACTAAGACATTTTTACGCACTTATGTGCTTTATTCAAGGTCAGATCCCGAGAAGCTCCTGAAAACATTTATACATTTATACTTTAGGCATTTAGTAATCCACCATATAGGAAAGGAAGACTACAAATGAGATCTTTTTAATCTCAATTATTTCTCTTAGATGGTAGTAGGTTGAGGGATATCTCTCTCTATATCTATCTATCTATCTATCTATCTATCTATCTATATATCTATCTATATCTATATATATATATATATATATATATATAGGCAAATAGATGAGAGAAATACTGAGATTTTTTTGATGAGCAGAATTCTGTCACATATTATCACATTACTGGTTTAGGTCATTTTAGTCGCTGACTTTTATGTCACATCACATATATTTATATAAATTTATTTAGTCACATATATTTACAAACAGGTTAGAGCATCACTCCATAACCCTGCCCCCAACCTGCCTAATGTGTAAACTGAGCACCGGATAAGCACCTTCCAGACATTAAAAGTACAATAACACTTTTTTTTGCACCATCTAAAACCTCTAATGTTTTTTACCTACCTATCCTCCAGGCCAAGAGCGAATAGGAATAGACTCCAAATACGAGCAGGAGGGTAAGGTGCAGTTTGTGATCGATGCCGTGTACGCTATGGCCCACGCCCTGCACAACATGCAGAAGGAGCTGTGTCCCAACCAGTCGGGTGTGTGTCCTGAGATGACCGGTGGCAAGAAACTCCTAAAGTACATCCGCTCTGTCAGCTTCAACGGTGAGTCAAAAAGCCTGCAGAGATACACAACTGATGTCAAACAAAAGTACTTTCCTATGCTGGTCAGGCAAACATAACTACCACCGTTTCTCATTAGGGCTGAGATTTTCTCCAGGACCCCTAACTCTAAACTCTAAGCTTTAATGCCTAACTTGCATGATTGAGATTTTAAATTATGTATTTTTTTCAGAGAGGTATTGTATTACTGATGGAGTCAGCCTAATAGCATTCCTAGTATTGCAAGGTTTTCTGACCAAGTCAAAGGAACCTAGGTCTATATGATATTCTGGTCGCTATATATGACTGTGGGCACTTGTCAGTCTGAGTGTAGTTTTGCTTGTTTTATCTTCTGCTAGAAGAAAATTGTCCAATCACAGAAAAATAAGAGAACAGCTCTCATCATTGAGCCAATAATTTGAGGTATCATTCACATCTGTAGCACAAACAGTGCGAGACAGGTTACGAACCAAAGTTGTGGGTGGAAAACATAATAAGTATGAGCAATAACAATAGCTTTTCAAGCACCTACAGTGCCGAGCCATATAAGGTCCCCCTTAACCCCGGTGTGCAATCCAGCACCATCATTGGTTTATTCCAGCACAGCTGCTCGTAGGAGGGAAATGAATATTGTCATTCGATTAAATCTGATTTTAATATGAAATCTCTATCTTTGGCACCTGTCTGTTCAGTGTTATTTTTCACAGAAACTCAAAATAAACCAAAATGATTGTCTCATTGTTTTGAAACACACCCACACAAGAAATCCAACTTTGCTATGTCGAATTAGCCACAGAAATGACTAACAGATGAACAATCCCTAGCGTCACAAACAGACACGGCTGTCTAATGCCCCAACACATTGTTTAAATGCATAACAAATGTAACACACAGAGAGAAACATTTAAAAGCAAAGGTGGGTATGAAGTTTGGACTTTAAAAATGTCTGGGTAATGTATTTTCTGAACCCTACCTTCTTGAGATATACAGAATTGATTTGAAATAGGGGAGTCTGGGGCTTGTTGTCACATGAGAAAGTTGTCACAAGTGCTATAGATCAGCAGTAAGTCCAAAGTCAAAAGTCTAATTAAAGAGATACTTGTTTCTTGAATTAATACGGTTTTAATATTGTGGTGTGAATACTGTCAAAACTAAAATTCCAATATAATATTTTTGCTGGAGCTGTTGGCTAAACAAGTTTTTTAAAAGATTTTAAAATAGGGCATTATAATGTTCTTTGTTAACTCTGTTTTCATGACTGTTAGGTTGGGGCAAGTTGTCATGTTTGAAATATAATAAATGTATTGCGCTTTTTATTGGCCACAACATTTTGGTATATTGTATGTTACATTTCCAATTTAAGCTGTATAATGTACTTTTTCCTAAGCAGCATATAGTACGCAATAAACCCATTGTAAGAACAACGGAATAAAGTAGTGTGACAACTTGTTTGACAACAATTCCTGTACTGAGGTTCAAATTTACACTTTTCTCTTTGAAGAATCTTCATTGCTGCTTTTTACGTGGGTTTCTAACTTTCTGCTTTCTTTTATATATCACACATCCAAACGCTGTGTTAGACCTTTGAAAGTTCCAAGAAGAAAGGCAATATGGTATTAATGCAGCCTAATGAAGTGAAAGTTTTTATAGTCCTGCACCAGTGCACTGATAGATCAAAAGGCGTCTGTACCTTTGATGTCTGTGTGCGATGATGAGGAAATACTATTTGGGGTAAATATGTGATCTAACTTATAATACTTGGTGAACAATACGCCAATCAGATTATCCAAAAAACAGTTTTTACTAACCAGATAGTATATTGAAAGAAAGTCGCATCTTGTCTGAAAGTATTAGTTTATGTATCAGTTTTTTTCCCAAAATATTTGATTTATATATGCATATATATATATATCTATATATATATATATATATATATATATATATACTAGATATATATTTTATATACATATATATATATTTATATTACCATCATTGTTTTATGACTTAAACTCATTGGCAGACAGCAATGGAAGCACATCTAGCACATATTTTATTTAATGGCTTGAAGACATGAGAAAACAGGAAAACATTTAGGAATAGTGTTGCTTCAACTGTCACTGTAATTTATATGTTCTGTGGTGTGCTTACAAGGTGGGCAGTCAAGAGCTTGAACTTCATTGTACACCGACGTGTGAAACGACATCAAAGCAAGCAATATCTTTTGTCTCCTAGAACTAAGAAAACTAAGAAAGCCAAACAATGTGTTTCCTTTTTTCTTAGAAAATTCATTAACAAAAAAATAAACAACAGCCAATTCTCCAATGTTCTCATTTGTAGTTCATCTAAATACAAGTATTGGATGGAAAGACAATTAAAATTGCTTTCTTCACAGTCAGTAACATCTCTAACATTGTTTACTGTACTGAGGCACAGCAACAACTTTATGAAGTTTACAGCCTTCAGGCATGTTTATGAATATATAAAATGTAAATTCATGCAAGAAGTCCTTCATGATGGAAACGCAATGTTCAGGTAGAACATTTGCATATGCAAATGAAGATCTGAAATTTCTAAGTGCATTTCTAAGACAGATGAAGATGCGTTGGATTAAAGACATAAATTCGCACATTGTATAGAGTTATCAGTGGATAAAGCAGTGGTTCTGACCCAGCCCTACAAATATCACTGTGATTTGATATGTACGTGTAAAGGACAGATAATGGAAAATTTAAAATATGATGGATATGCTTTACACTTACATTAAGAGTATATTTGAAAATAAGTATCACACTAAGAAAATCTCATGTGACATCTCATGAATTGATTGAGGGCCATTTACATGTTAATGTAATTAATTAAAATTTTGATGTAAATTTTTAAAATGTATTTGCTTACATTTCATACAAAGGGGACAAAGATTTGTAATTTTGTATGTATTTAGCTGTAGGGCAGTTGTGGCCTACTGGCAAATTGGGCTTGTAATCAGAAGGTTGCTGGTTCGATTCCAGCGCTGGCAGCTAGCAACTGAAGTTGCCCTTGAGCAAGGCCCCTCCCCCCCAATTGCTCCCCGGGTGCAGCAGTATGCTGCCCGCTGCTCCGTGTGTGTGTGTTCATGACTTGCAGTGTGTGTTCACTCCTCACCAGTGATGGGTTAAATGCAGAGGTCAAATTTTGGGTATGCGTTACCATATCTGACAAATATGTCACTTTCATTTAAAGTTGTACATGCCTAAACTAGTTTACAAAATGCACAAATACCTCCTAGTTGGATTCTATAGCGTAACATTATGTATTATGCAAAGCATTTTGAAATATGCTGATTAAAAAAATCTGAAATATGAAAATTATATTAACCTTAAAGCAAGACACTACCAAAAAAAAAAAAAAAAAGGATTTGTAATTCACTATATCTGGAGGAATATAAAACTAACTGGTTTACCTTAAAACAGCTTTTATTGATGAATGTCTGCAGTTCTATTTTTATCTGCTGGTTATTTATGCTCTTATGATAAAAGCACTTGTCCCATAGACATGGAAAGATGAGACTTTGAAAAAGCAGAGAATGTTCTGCTTGAAGTTGGGCAACTGATGTTTTTCAAAGGGTTTTAAAAACAGTTTCCTCCAGCGAGAACCAATAAAAAAAATAATTCAAAGCTTCTTGCATACTAATAATTAATATGCTTTTTTTCAAAATCTAATATTTACAGTGTAATTACTGTGTAATTTTGAGAGAGTGCTTGTCTTTCAGTAGCTATATATTTACTATATAAGAGCCCATATTGGCTGTTCCCTTTCAGCTCCACATAACTGCTAAACCCTCAAACCAAAATAAAAAGAGCACACAATTTATCATGTAACTGCTAAAGACTTCAGCACGAGATGTGATGTCTCTTAAGGCTCATGTTAACTCAATGTGAAGTGGAGGCCTGCCCATCACCCGCTACTTAAGTATCGCAAGCATGCTGTCATTTTCTTATCACAGCGGCCTTCCTTTTAGTATTCAGTGTCTCAGTTTCCCCAAAGTCTATCAGAAGGACAAGGCACTCTGTATGTAGCCTTTTAATCCTCCTTCCTATGATGCCCCTTTCCAAAAACATCAACAGACTTGAAAGGGCAGCGGGTGATGCCAAAGTGACTGAATAATAAAAGTCCTCAAAATGCAACATTTTGCAACAGCAGTTTTGTGTCACCTGATGACACAACAATCAAGATCTTGTTGATTTTCTGCTGAATTATGCCTAATTACTGCTGGGCCTTTTTTCCCTTAATAGTTGATGAAGGTTTGAAGAAAAAGAAAACAGTTCTTAAAGCTGCAAGGTGTTTTTAGTTAGGTTTTAGATTACATTCAGCTCACATAGTGACTTCTTCAGAGTATTGATTTAGGTGGCAGAGAGATGGACTATCCAGTATTTGGGTTTGATTAACCAGCTGTATGGGAATCTTCAGGCACCTCACGTAGGGCTGGGCACATAAGATATATATTGTGCAACAGTTAAAGGCCCAATAGAGATTCTGCAAACCTGCTAATACAGTACCACAGCATGATTTCAAGATTACAAAGTGTCTCAGACAGGCGCTTCCTTTGCAGCCAGCTTGACTGATTATTATAATAGACAGAGTGTAACTCTAGGTTACTTATGGTTGCCAAGAAACATTGCAACTTGATGCAGTATTATAGTATTAAACTGATTTAGGGCCACAGATATTTGTATATCTGCCTTTGCTTCATTCAGTTCTACAGTATTTATGATGCATTACTGTTTTAATTCTTTTGTTGGTTTAGTATGTTGTTAATTTTGTTAAGCATCAGTTTTGGCACAAATGCCAGACTTATCCATTTGTTTAAAATGTTACATTTTTTGGTTTGTGTAAAGCAAAATTAATACCTTAATACATTCATGATATATATTATGATATAATATATACCATTAATGTGATATAACACTTCTGTTCTCATGATTCAATTTCATAGGAGTCACGATGTCATTACAAAATAAATCTCGACTTCAAATCTCAGTTTCAGTGTAGGGATGCAAATCTTTTGAGAACCGTCTCTGTGCACCTTCCAAATTGTATGTATAGAAGCTGCATACAAGTACTAAAATATATTTCTCCCTCTTACCCAGCAATAGAAATAAAAGAATAAGTGGGTGTAATAACCCACTGTCGGGACCTGCGTTTATCTTACTGCAGATGCTTTGGAGAGCTTGCGTGGTTCATTGCTTGCAAAGGCAAGTTATTCAGAGGGAAACAACTATGGGAAATGCATTATACTATAATTTGTAAGCGAACATTTAAAGATACAAATTGTAATAGTGTTCACTTTAATGATTATGAAAAGATTGCTTTTATACAATTTATAGCTGTACTTCAATTTAATTAACTGTATCCCAGACCACCTTCTAAAAGCTTAAACACCTTTCACACTAACCAGATGTTTCAAACTCCACAACTCCACACAAGCTCTAGTGTGAAAGTGTCCTAAAAGTCACTTTTGGCAGTGGTCTACAGAACAGCCAGACTAAAGCAGTGAACTCGCCTTTCAAAGAAAGTTTTCTCGATATCACAAAATCCTTCTTAATAGGTACCTGCACAGCCTATATCTCCCAGTGCCCTTCAATATAATAAGTGTGATGAGAATCCTGTCAACAGACCACAGCATGAGGCTGATAAACAGGAAAGAAGTAAGTGGATGTTTCCTGTACAATATTTTGTACAGATCTGAGATCCAGAGTGCCAAGTCCTGCAGATAAAGCTCTGTCAAAAGTCATATGGGAATGAATGTCGGACCCTCTAAGTCACTTTTTGGACTTTTGTCATATCCAAATGAACTTAAATAAACAAAGCTTAACAAAAAATACATTCAGAATTCGACACACAATATGAATTTAAAACCCACCTGTGTGTTACTTTATCCACTGACCTTTTGATATTTTTACTTTGTTAATATTTTCTGAATTTGTATTTTGTTTATACAGCAACCTTGAGTCTGAAGAAAGGTGCTATATAAAATAAACAATGATAATATTAAAACTGAAACCTTTTCATGGTTTAGTCTGCCAGTTTCAGGCTAATCTCAAAATGTAATGTCTAATTTACTGTTTGAATGCAAATTTTCAATGTCAACTTACTATTCAGTCATTGCCAGATACTTCTAAATAATACATTTTTTTATTCTATTTTTTTATTCCACTTTTTTCTAGGGAGTGCTGGAACGTCTGTCACTTTTAATCGGAATGGCGATGCTCCAGGACGATATGATCTTTTTCAGTACCAGATGAATTTCAACAGTACTCCAGGATACAAAGTCATTGGGCAGTGGACAGAAAGTCTCCAACTTAATGTAAGTATACTTTATTGACAAATCAAATTAATCAGTTAATCCAATCCAACTCATCCTGCAAATCCCTATAGTGATTTACCAAGAACAAACTTGCCTTTGTGCTTATTCCCAAATGTAAAAAAAACAGCCACACACAAAGCAGTCAAGTCGCGATCTCCACTAAAATTGGATTCCACCAATAATTTATTCACTGTACCACCACTCTGTAGCCTGTATTCCATATCTGTGAATTTTATAATCATCACTCAATGCACTTACTGGTCTCTGGTTATTTTGGTTCTGTTCGTTCAGGAAGCTCTGGCTACACTCAGCAGCACTCAGCACCTGGGAGCAGTCAGGCGCAGCAGTCTAACATAATATAATTTAGTTCTTGATAACTGCTTGGGCCATTTAAAAGATACATCTTAATAGCCAGAACTTCATAAGACTATAACCTCTGATTGAACCTTAGATTATATGGTCATATATATGAGAATTTCTTGCCTTGGGGAGTACAGATTATTATGTCTATGTTAATGTTATTAGCAACCAGATGTGCTGTTTTAAGTCTCTGTTTCCTGGTGCACCTGACCACATGTTTTATTGGGGATGCACCACAACACTTTCAGCTTGCCGCAAAGGCAAACTAAAATTGGTTTAACAGATTTCACGTTCAGCTGTGTCATCAGCCTGACAGGTGTGGCAATTCTTTCAAAATGAAAACCAGTGTAATGTAAACAAGAGACAGGAGAAAAATTCTTCTAAGCATCCATAGACTTCAACATCCGGCTGGCCCTACAAGTATTATGAAATATTTGAAGTTAAGTTGGTTTTATGGTTTTTTGGTTTTACCATTCTTACCATGATGAAGGATTGGTTTATGAATATTAATTAGGTCGGCCCAGGATATTAATTGTTTTGAATGGACATCACAGAAAGACTACCAAAGCAACATCACCTGCCATAATTAATATTCATGAGCTTAGCTATGGGTACACCCTGACATCACAACCAGCCCCCATGCCGTCAAAACTTGTTCTGACAACACTGACTGAATGGCACATAATGTAAACTAGATAGACTTCAAGATGCTTAATATTGCCATGTCGGCTCTCTGCGCCCACAGCTAAATTATTGCCATTAATTTTGAATGATAACAGCGTGTTAGACAGATATTGTATTACTCAGTTTAATTTCTTGACATCTGGTTGTAATTCTTCAAAATGTTTGATCTTTTTTAAAACTGAAAGCAAAAATAATCATATTTGTAGCTAGAAGTCTCATGTACCTAATGTTTGTCAGACTTTGTTTTCTTTTGGCCTTAGTAATGCTGTAAATGGATTTGTGTTGCGTTGTGGGATTTTTTAAGATCAGCCTGTGAAGAGCAATATTATTAGAGGAGAAAGTGAGGGTGAGAATGGTGTCCATATGTGATTCACATCTTCCAGCCTCCATCGAGTCACAGATGAGAAGTCCGGCTGAATCGTCTCCAGGGTTCGCCCACAGCGGCTGCAGCAAATGTCATTTGCACCTCATCCCCATCTTCACCCCTTCACAAGAACCGTCGAGAGTCCCATAAACAGTCCTACTGTATAGGGCTGGGACTGCAGGGATTTTGTGTGTTTTCTCAGTGTCATGTTAAAAAGAAAGTGTCTCTGCTTTTAATATCTTCTTGACATCCTGTTGGTTGTATAATATTGTATCTATGCATTATATTGCATTTGTGTAAATGCAGCCTAATAGACCTGCATACATTAATACCAATTCAATTTTATAGTTGTTTTCTTAGTATTATTAACATATTTGAAGCAACATGCTTCAAATAAGCTACTATAATATTGCAGTAACAGAACAATTGTGCTAAGCAAGTTAGATAATGTTTGCTAAACATCAGCAAGTCTTAAGTTATAGTTAACTACCTTAATAATAATGCACAGTCATTTGAAGGTAACTCTATCGTCCCCATGAGTACTGAGGTTCGTTACCACCACAGCAACCCCACTGAGTCACAGATGAGACGTCTGCATGAGTCGCATCCAAGAATCGCCTACAGCTCCTGCAGTAAATGTCATTTACACCCCAGTCCCCCAAACAGTCCTACAAGGCTGGGAATACAGGGACTCTTCGTCTGTCCTTTGCGTCTGCTCACAGAGACAGAGTCCCTGCTTCTGGTGTCATTCATAAAGCATCAAATGATGTTTTTCCTCTCACTCTCTGGTCGCAGACGGCCATGAAAGGTCATGTTGCAGTGAGCTGTACTGGGAGCACTGATTCTGAATGCACACCTACTGACTCTTATCGGAATGCTGGCAGGAGACAACAGCGGGTTGTTAGGTTTATCCTCCTTTGCTAGTGGGTTGCGATAAAAGCACGAGTTGAGTGCATTCCCAGAAAAAGCCACTGAATTACAGCACAGTCAGGATGCCCTGTTTGTCAGCTGTGGAGAAAAATTCTAACATGTTTTATGCTCACTGCAGAGTTATTAATAATTAACAAGATTACGCAATCTTGATTCACCTAGGATTTGCATTTTTGTAAAAAGCTCTGAATTTTAATACCGGAAACTACCGTTGCTTGTGCAAACAGCTGTGGTGCATCTCAGTTCTCATGTCAATGTTCTTAAACCTTCTATCTACCTTTGGCACTTCAAAATCCAAACTGTAGTGTGAAAGACTAAAATGCCACTTTAGTTCTTGATCCTAAGTCGCAAATGAGTCAGTGAGACTTTTATGGATGTTTTAACCAGATGACACAAGCCCAGCTGAGGTGCAGGATTTTAGACCAATAAAATTTAACTGTGGGTGGGGCATTTCAAGCAGCAGAAATGTTAAATTGCTTATCACTTGTTGTGGTCGTTGACTTAATTTTTGATGATGGAAATTACGTGTCGCTTCAGAACCCTGCAGAGAAATTTATTTGAGTGTGCATGACCTTGTGCTGATCTTATGCAATGCAGCAGTCATTACCTTTGATGAATCAGATGAAAAGACTCATGAAAAGTCAGAGAGAAGCTGTCAGAGACGTTGACCTTTGAGAACTGGCCACATAACCTTTTTTAACCTTCTAGTCATTTCACAGTCATTTTCACAGTTTTGTGCAGAAAAAACAAACTGATCATTGTAGTCAATAGCAAGAAAATATAAATTTTATCATAATTACTGTCATTAGAAAGGAATGATAGTGTGAACTAATGAAATGAACTATGAAACAAAACATCACGTAGCTCCTGGAAATCCTCAAAAATGGCACTGCTTTCTAAAGGACAATATCATAAAAGAAATAAGTCAGACAATATTCACCACAAAATATGACATTAACATTAGAGTAAAGAATAATATGAAACACATCTAGACTATCTAGAATATTATTAAATCGTATTATTGATGCATATATTTACATTTATTGAGTCTTAATTGTGTTGGGATACAATCTAATAATATGATTTACATCTTTTAAAACCTAGAGTTTAATATGTCATCCACTCTGCCTTGAGCTGCTGTAATAAGAGCCAGTAATCCAAGAGAGAAACACAGGAAAAAATACCACAGTGGACCTCATTCAGTTTGCACAAAATTAATGAAAGGTATTTACACAAATGAAACATCAAGCGTGATATATAAAGGACCATTGTTTGAAAACAAAACCAGTCTCTCATTCTTCATTTTTAATTAGCTTATCATTGAATACTTTCCCTAATACCAGCAGGGTATAATTAGAGTTTCCAACTTTGATTAGCCTGTGAGAACAGGACCTATAGCAATGAGCTCATTATGTCTGTATTAGGGATAGTGTGCACACATCTGCTGTCACTTAAAGGATTATTGATGCACTTTATTGGCCTGTGAGTCAATCAGAATATATATACACACACATACACACACACAAATATATATATGACATACCAAATAAATACCAAATAAATAGGAATAAAATATTGATTTGAGTTTAAATTATTTCATTATATGACAACAAAGAGAACCAAGAGACATAAAATAAGCTATGTAGTAAATCTACCAGGACAACTGTCAATAACATAATTTAACAGTCAGTACATAGTAAATAAATCTCAGAATGCTGCCATTCACCAATCAGAATCAAGTATTCCAGAGCGCTGTGTTATGATAACAGCGCAAAATAATGTTCAGGGGAAACTTTTTGTTAAATTACATATTTGTTTGTTGAATTAGCTTTACCTGAAGCTGTCCAATCACAAATGTAGTCTTCTGGATAGAGGGCTTATGAACTTATCTGTAATAATAAAAAAGAAAACTTGATTTAGGGCTGGAACAAAATGTTTTTATGGTTTAGACATGCCTCAAGCAAAGCAATCGGAAAAGAAAGCTAATTCTTGTTTTACAACTTTATCCATTAAGCTTGTACCCATTAAGCAAAAGAACAACGATTTTAAATACGCCCCTCCAATCACGCTGTTTTACGCTAATGTGCTCAGCATGTTTATTCATCGACGCCCGTGTTCAGAGGGAGCTGCTAAAAGAGGGGTTTTCCTCCACAATTGTTAATTATCGTAGCAAACACTCACAAGCGGGAGCTCTGGGGTGCACACAGTGTCAGATCAAATTGATACTGATAAAACAGTAGTGTTGAGAAAGCACCGTGTGACAATCACTGCGCCAGACAGTTCTGTGCATTCCCATTAGTTTTCGCATTTCTAATGATACCGCTTAGACCGAATGTGGGTGGAATAAAATCAAAAAATTGCCACGCCTCTCATTAGCACAGACAGGCTAACATAATTAACATTGTCAGTGGCGTTTCGGCACTTCCTACACTCAGAGAAAATCAGTTGCGAAAAACCGAACCTCAAACGAATCTGCATCCATGCTAAATGTGTTGATGAGGAGGAGGTGAGCTAAATTGATGAAATATTGAAGAAACCACTTTGAGGGCTATAAGCAGATAGATCTCACCCAGTATCCATAGCAACAGAGCTGTTAATCGCATTAGGATTTCCACACTGTGCTTAATTACAAGCAATAGGACAGAGTATAGTGGCCCCCAAAGTCCAAATTATGAACTGCGCTCTAATGACTGGGCGGAAAATTGCTATGGGTGGGGAGCAGATATTAAACTAATTAGCGTTGCCCCTTCCCCCAGATGTGCTGGAAAACACAGAACATGCAACTTGCCTGATACCCTGACAACTGTGCAATAAACTGAATGCACATATGTACCATGATAAACAAGTTTAATTTGTCTCACAATGTCAAAGTTGAAAACCTTGACCACAAATATGCCGCAGTGGAGGCATTTATGCATGCACTATTTGAGTGTGGGCCAGGAGGAAGAAAGCTAGAGAGAGCTTTAATTCTTGGTTTCTAAGCAACTAGAGAGACGGCTTGGCACCTTGCTGAACACTCTGAAACCTTTATTGTGTAGAGTTACTACACACAAAACTGTTAGTGTGTAGATGGTTTGTTTGGGGCTAGAATAGTTTGGGGCTTTGACTTTGTGCTAAATGTCTTTACAGTGATATTTCAGTATTATTTGTGTGATAAAAACAAATTATATGCAAACAATATTAATTAACAGCACTGTAAATTAGGGATAATATACAGTAAAGCCCTATTCAGACTGGGCTACTTTTATATTAAGAGGTGGGGCACTGTATATGTAATCATAGGTAATATTACTGTAGATAAAACCCAGTCAACCTGTCATGAGTGACACATTTCTAAACCGTAAGTTGTCTGCCTGTCACTGTTTCTTACATCATTGAAGTAGACACAGTCAATAAAAAGACCATGAAAATAAAATGTTTTATTCACACTGGCTGTTTCATATGGATTTAAGATAAGATATATTATATGATGAGGTGTGTATATGTGTTGTTTGGATGCTGCCGCCTGGCCACATTTTGGAACATTTTCCCATGTTGTCCCTTAAAGGAGTACAGACTTGTGATAAATGCTTATGTTTAATATTGTATCTATAAAATTAATTACCACCATTTTTTGGTAAGTTTTGTGTGATAGTCATACATAAAGGCAGTGGATACACCAATCATGGTGATTTTTACTGACATCACTTTGAAAAAGCAAATCAGTAACACACATTACATATGTAAAGCCTAAAACTTTACATACGTGTCCTGAAGATGAATCCCTACTGAATAGGGTTGATTATAATGGATTGCTGGTCATTAATCACACAATAAACCCCAACAGGATGATCAGGACCCCTGAAAAAGTTGGCTGTTAGTTTAAATTACAAGCTACTAACAGTCCACTGACAGAAGTGTCACAATATGTGAGACCATTATATATTCATTGGCCGCCTTATTGTGTACACTTGTTCAGTTGCTTGTTAATCAGCCAATCATGTTGCAGCAACTCAATGCATTTAGGTGTGCAGACATGGTCAAGAGGATCAAACCATCAGAATGAGGAAGAATGGTTTTATTTTAAGTAGGTTTAAATTACTTAAATGCACACCTCTTGTGGCTAACTGCTTAAGTAAACTGTCTTACAAACATAGTCTAGTTAAAGTTAATGCAAAACCTAAGAAAAACATTCTTTTGCACTGTGTAAATGTTGACAAGTTTATTGTGTGCAAGGAAATAGCATAATGAAGGATGTTTCCAATTTCAAGTTAGTTTAACCCTCGTTGAAGGTTACATCCATTTTCATCCCTCCTGCACTGAATATGCTTTTCATTCTGAAGTGAAAAGAGTGTCAGAGTGTCATTCTGAAATTTATTTAATATTATTTACCTCTGTTTTTTGCTTCCCTTTGGAATGTTCTTCATTGTGCACATGCTAGGTCCTCCTTCTTCCCTCAGGCTAATATTATTTAAGTTGTCACCTTACCTGTGACGCTAACCTGGCCGTCACCAAGATTTATTGACAATTGTGCTCAACATGCAATTTAAATGGAGGAGAGGGAAGCAAAGGCCTGGTTGAGCCCGATAAGAGCGGGAAGCTCTGGGAATAATGAGGGACCATGGATGTTCACCCCCTCTCTGCATCGCTTAATGCACTCTGTGCCCGTTCTCCACTCTGGCCTGGCACTCCCAGCACACAGGGGCATGAACCGAACAGATCTGATGAAGCATAGAAAAGGAAAGTTGCAGAAGAGAGCAGTGGTCATAAGTGAAAACTGTGACGTTCTAAAGGTCATAAACAGCTGCTGTCCAGACCTTTGGTTGTACATGTGTGTTTGGAAAGTACATTTATCATCCTGATAAATAGGTAAACAATATATTGTTTTAATGTGTTGATATTGATTTTTATTGTGTTATTTTTTTGCAGGTCTGTTGGGTTAGGAGGCGATTTTTCTTAATTTGAAAATATACATTGCTTTGAGGCAACTTTGCACAAAAGACAGTAATTTAATAATTTCTTAATCATTATAACGTAACGGTTAAGTTCAATATGTAGTTTGCTCAAATAGTTGAATGTGGTGCTAGCAACGTTACGATCACAGGTTTTAAAGCCAGGGAATAATGTATATTGTCATTATATAAGACAATTATATAGGTCATTATATAAGTCAATATTTTCTTGTTTATGGTAGCTAACCAATGTGTTTACTTGTCTGTGTGCATCTTTTTGTAGTTTATATGCTGCTTCGGAAGCGCAGTCTCTGTCGTCTTTTCAACATAAAGACAGCTTTAATCTTTATGTTTGTCTCCTGTGGCAGTGTTCCTAATTCTTGACCTGAATAAATGTTTGTCCTAACTTTAAAGTAACTCAAATTCTACAGTACTCAAAAATGCTTAAAGTAAATTGCTTCTGGGACAAATATTCAGCAAATTTTTCAGTTCCTATTGGATTGGCTTTTTGCATCACTTAAAATTAAATGACCTCACAATTTTTCAATGGCTTGTGCACTTTCTAAACTGTTTACCTTTAAAATGTCTACCTCAAGACAGCTAATCTGTGAAATCTGGGAACTCTGGCACCCGTGCTCAAAAAAGCAGATGCAATCTATCGCTGAGGGACAAGTAATTGACTTCTGTTGTACCCATGTCAGCACTGCTGTAGTTAGTCTGAGTTTCTCAATCTCTCTGCCTGCAATTTCCCAATGTCCGTAAATGGCCTTCCTTATGTCTGCTTCCTGGCCATCAACCCCCCAGTGTTCACTCTGCTGAAAGCAATGATGGCAGATGATAGTAGATCCGATTCACCCAGAGGTAAATATTGCCCTTTAAATAGAGCAGTATCTGGGCAAATCAAGTGTAGTGATTTGGCTTGTTCACTTTTAACTTTGTTTTTGACCTTTTCTTGAACAAGAAATGAGGCTCCAATAAAAGAACTGAAGCTACTGGAAAACTAAGTTACTGGTTGTCAAATGAAGTTGGAATTTGGAAGCCTCGAACCCGGGTTGAGGGTTGTAATGTAGTCTTAGTTCTGCTTTGAATTGCCAAACGTTTTTGAATGGAAAATAGCTTTAATGATAATGCGAAACCTTTGCCTCTGCTAGCTTGACGGATCCAAGTTCTTTAGTGCAGTACTATAAAGTGTGTGGCATTGTAATGTAGAAGACAGGGTTCAGAGAGTAATACTAAGGTCTTGTTCTCATCTGTGACATCATCTGAGAGAAGGGGTTTCAATAATTCAGGGCAGTGCTGCTTTCTGTCTTCTATCAGAGAGATATTTGGTGTTCTGGGTAAATAATTGATTCAACCCTGACTGTTGCTCCTGGCAAGAAGATCTCATGAGGGTGTGGCTTTGCATGTGTCATATGTTAGCTTGACAATATGTTGTTGGCACTGCTGATATCATGCTAGCTTGTTTAATGGAGCTGAAGGGAAACCCAAGGCCACATCTTTATTAATGACTCTTTAAAATGTTTTAGTCTGGTTGACATGCAATGCTGTTTTTTGCATATGTATTTACTGAGTTTATTCAACTATGGGCACATTTATGTTCCTAGGGGTTGTTTTTATTACTTATAATTTAAACTTAATGATTTTAACTTTTTCTGTGTTTTTGTTATATAATGGTCTATAATTTAGTTTTTTTTATAAATTTGTTTTTCTTTTCCTTTATGTATAGATTTTATTGTTAAATTTTGTCCCCAGACCCAGTCTTCTTATTTTATGTGCAATATAAAGATCCATAATAAAAAATATTTCACATTTTTATGATACTATAATATCAACAAAGGCTGAATTAAACAGAACATTTCAAAACTTGTGATGTGAAAATGAATTATGTAAGGTTTTATCATAAGTTTTTATGACTGTCTCAGGGATCATTTCATTGGCTTTCATTCCAATGACATCTTGTGGATTATAAAACTATTTTGGCCAGCAATTTTGCTGCCATGCATGTATATCCACTCTAAAACATTGCTGGTGGACAATTGTTATACTGAGAGTGTGGAAAATTGGTTCCAAGGGTGTTTATTTTCTAAAAGTCCACCTGGCTTCACAGAAGAGATGCCCTCATGTGTTTTGCTGTGAGAAAAAAGAGAAAACAAGAGTATGAAAGTAGATAAGAAGGAGACACAAGGGTGCAGAGAATTTAAAATAAGGTTTTAAGAACTTAAACAAGAAAAAAGTCCTTCTCATTCTTTTATCTGCTTTCCACCTCTTTTCCTAGACGGGATTCTGTTGCTAAATTAACTGCACTGTCTTTCTGCTTTCGTTTGGGTGCATGAATGCTCAGCTATGTCCAATCAGCTGGGCCGTGAGGGTTGCTGCATCTGGATTGATGCGGCTTTTCATTATGGCATCTCCGGGTGTCACACAGTGGCATTCACACAGTTGCCACGGAAATAGCCAAATTGATCTCTGGTCCTGAAAGAAAACATGACTCAATAATAGCAAGGTGTAATAGAATGTTTCGCTGTTGTTAATTGCCTCTTGCTGGCCTCTGGTAAAGCTATCAATACTCAGGTTTTGGGGTGTTAACTTTAGCATAGTTTGTTATTTCATGGTCAAACTGTTCTGGATTTTTAGCAGTTAGCTTTTGCAGACATTACATTTATCAGAGCGAATTATCACGCAGAGGTTTTATTGTAGCATAAATCACCTTTGGTTTGATTAAATCTTGCTTTGCCAAGTCAAGTTACGTCAGGGCTTTCTGTATATATTGTTTCAAAATGGCTTTACAGAAGTGATTTTATTTAAGTTTCAATGAGACCATTCTCCTATGTCAACAAATTATTGACCATATTACAAAATATAGCTCTATAATATGTGTAATTCAAGTCATTTGTTCTTCAAACAGAAGGGATGCAACCTTCCAATGCAATTAGTAAGACAACAGCTACAATTTTTGAGCTCTGCAATGTGTTTTCATGACAGAATGTCCTGAAAGGAGTAATTCACCCTGTGTCTTTATCTACCCACTTTCATGCTGTTGACTGTTATTTTATTACTATTGTAGAACACTAAGAGAGAAATGTTGAAGAATGTTTTTGTAGTTCTTTTCCAAACAACATTTTTTCTTTAAATGAACAGTAGTAAGTGGCCCATATGTCACGTGCTGTATTTCTACTGTAAGTCTTCTGAATCTATACAAAAGCTTTATGTTAGGAACAGACCAACTGTTATTTACTCAAAAAATCAAATTCTCCATTCTGCATCCAAAGTGTCATGTTAGGTCACAAAACACACACACACATTGTTGACATCAAATGTGTGTGACATGTCAACAGGGTGGCATGTTTGGACTAAACACAAACACAAATGAGAGGATGATTTTCATTGGATAACAACTTCAATCCAGTCAGTTATTCACTCAAAGCTATTGTACTGCTTCAGGAGATTTGTAATATAGTACACAAGTCATTTGGGCCACTTTTATGATACTTCTGTGTCCTCTGGGGATCTTGCTAAACCTGGTTACTATGAATTGTCATTGTTGAATCTGAATATTTTTTAAAATCCCTCCTTCGTATTCCATGGTAAAAAATAACATATGACTTTGGAATGACATGAGGGTAAGTAAATAATGACAGATTTTTCATTCTTGTGTGAACTGCTGCTTCAGTAACAGCATTTCCTACTTATTTTATATACTGTGTTTCATACAGAACTCTTGATGAAAACGGATTCATTTCTCAGTTGAACCGAAACCTGTAATCATTGTGAAATTATAATGGACTAAAGACTCAGAGCTCTTTGGTGCTATTTTATTATGTCATGTGATTTATTCATGGCTTTAAAAAGTGGCATTTGTTGCATTGCTTTCGCCACCCTCTTATTGCACGTTTTCATTAAAATGCGCCCTGTCTCCATGGTGATTGTTGCCATGAAAGGCTAAAAAAATCATTGGTAATCACGCTGCAATCAGCAATGTTTGAATGAAAGGCATAAAATTCGAAGTGCATATTAAAGGAGGTATGAAGGAGGAGGCAGAAAGCAATAAGCAGTTGACAAATTCGTTTTTCCCTATGATCATACTTAAGTGTTTACACTCTTTATGGAAACACATGATCAACTTGTTAACAAAACAGTATTTTGTTATGAAGCATCCACTTTGGGTCCTGGTCTCTGGCATGGTGGTGGTGTGCTGGCTTCTTAACTAGTTTAACCAGCAAGATGTTTCTGGTTACAAGCTTCATTAGATAACACCAACCAACACTGACAAGCACCTAAGGCAGTGATTATGAAGCTTTTCTTAACCATACCATCTAATTATTCTATTTTTATCATTTTTTTTCTTTTTCAAACTATGTATTGTAAGTAATTCAATAGCATCTTTGAATTCAATGGTAACTCAACAGATAGAGCATTGTGTTAGCGGTGCAAAGGTTGTGGGGTTCAATCCCAGGAAACACACATACTGCTAAAAATGTATACCTTAAATGCACTGGATTAAAGTGTCTGCCAAATGTGTAAATGTAAAGAAATAAAAATTCTGTGAATTGTGTCCAAACGTGGTGTATTCCCCAAATTAAGTTGAAAAGTACTAATGTATGCCCTTTAATTTCCAGATGGAGGACATGCAGTGGCCCAGTGGTGAGATGGAGATACCCAGTTCAGTCTGCAGTCTGCCGTGTAAGACGGGTCAGCGCAAGAAAATGGTGAAAGGTGTTCCATGCTGCTGGCACTGCGAACCATGTGACGGCTACCAGTACCAGTACGATGAGACTACCTGCAAGTTGTGCGCATACAACATGCGACCGAACCCCAATCGGACAGCCTGCCAGCCAATTCCAATCGTTAAACTGGAGTGGCATTCACCCTGGGCTGTAATTCCAGTTTTCTTAGCCATGCTTGGAATCATTGCCACCATCTTCGTCATGGCGACGTTCATACGTTACAATGATACGCCCATTGTCCGAGCATCTGGCAGGGAGCTCAGCTACGTCCTTCTAACTGGGATATTCCTTTGCTACATCATCACCTTTGTAATGATTGCCACGCCTGATGTGGCGGTGTGCTCCTTCAGACGGATCTTCCTGGGGTTGGGAATGTGTATTAGCTACGCCGCACTGCTAACAAAGACGAATCGAATTTATCGAATCTTTGAAGAAGGGAAGAAGTCTGTGACTCCACCTAAACTGATTAGCCCAACATCACAGTTAGCAATCACATCCAGTCTCATCTCAGTCCAGCTGTTAGGAGTCCTTATATGGTTTGGGGTGGATCCTCCGAACACCATAATCGATTATGATGAACAGAAGACCATAAACCCAGACAAGGCCCAAGGGGTTCTCAAGTGTGACATTACAGACCTACAAATAATTTGCTCACTAGGATACAGCATCTTGTTGATGGTTACATGTACGGTATATGCCATCAAGACACGGGGAGTTCCTGAAAACTTCAACGAAGCCAAACCCATTGGCTTCACAATGTATACAACATGTATCGTTTGGCTTGCCTTCATTCCTATTTTCTTTGGGACAGCACAATCTGCAGAAAAGGTAACTTTTTAAATAATTTATCAATTTATTAATTATCTGTTTCAACTACCTGAAGTTTACCTGCCTTACATTGAAGGTTACTTGAAGGTTAAAGCTTAACTACCTTAGCTGGTTTAAACTGGTTAAAGTTGCCTTCCAGACTGGCCAAATTGGTGTTTAGCTGGTGTTTGTTCTCCCAGCTCATCTAAAACCCAAAAGACTTAACACTGAAAACATTTTCATTTCATCTTACATAGCACAGAATTGCACATTTTGATATAAATTGTGCTGAATATGTCATTTAATTAGCTAACTAAAAAACACAACGTCAAAGCTCCGGGACCAGCATGTAGATCTTCTACCTGAAGTCATTTTTTAGTTAAAAGCCTGATTTGCCTTTTTTAGTCTTGCCAATTGAAAGCCTATTGGTCTAAGTGTCACTCCTTTTATACATTTACTTTTGGCCTTTTTTGGGGCATGAATATTTTACTCCATAATTCCCTTCAAGGCAGCTGAGAGTCTAACCCGGCGCACACATGGTTTTCCACTCAATTTCAAATCCATTTGTGGGCTGATGTTGCCGTAATGGCTCTATTTTGTAATACCTGTTTGCAAGCTGCAGGCAATCTAAACTCTGGCTTTTGTACCTAAGATCATTCATTTTTCATCCCTTCCTGAAGAAATGAAAAATTATATTTTAGTGTGGGGAGAGGGTTGCCTTCTCTGGAAACGGTAGGGCAAATAGATATTAATAGCACAGTTAAGAATCAGAATCAACGTCCCAAACCAATCTTTTAAAAGACGTTTCATTAGCATAAGGACATTTGCTCATTATCTGCATACGAGACAGATAGCTCAGCTTTTTCTCCTTAGTGGAAATACTGAAAAGCAATTAACTAAATAATAGAGCAAGCTGGTTTGTGCATGTACCAACGTCAGATATGATGATGGGCTGTGACTCCCATTCGTTGAAACCATTTAATTAAGTTTCGAAGACCTCTGTTGAGTTATACCCTGACACACATGCTTTAGAGTACAACAGTTGGGTTTTCAGATTTAAAAGTTACAATAACATTTAAACCTTACAAGACTTACTTGCTTGTTGTAAACCATTGGTTAAAGTTTATCCAAAATTGTATATTTGTGTTTTCTTTTTTATGCCTTTCAAATACAGTATTGTTTTAAATCAAAGTTGGTTTTGTTGTGGTTAATCTCAAAGCTAATTGGTTGAGTTCATGGCTTAAAATTCTTTTCTACAGAGAAAAGTAATGTGCAAAACATAGCTGGAAAAGTGGAAGGTCATTTTCGTGCTCTATAGCTGTTGTGATTTTGCATTTTAACTATGGAGCTCTTTAATACCAGGAGAAAGATATTTGTTACCATTTTTACTTCATCACCATCACAAGCGTGTGCACAGCAGACAGAAAAACATAATATTACTAAAACATAAAATATTTGCCATTTATATGTTCCTTGCAAAACATTTATTTAGTTGGATTATACTACAACCCAGATGATGTAGTTACAATATTTACCAGCAGAGACTAACCGGCCAAATCGTGACTTAGTCATAATCATAAACCATCTTAATCTTATTGTGTTGTTTTATTTTTTCCTCATCTTTTTTTATTCACAAGTCCCATTAGGTCTAACCCTACACGAGGAACTCAGCTTTTCAAATGCAAATGAAAATTGCAACGGAATTTGCATGCATTGCTGCACCAAAGAGAAATAGCTGAGGATTCCCATGACTATTACTTGAACCCAGCCAGGGGGCCAAAAGGGGACGCTGGAGATGATGTACAATCCTGAGAGGCAAATGGCAGGCTCATTAGAGGGGAGCAGCCTCATATGCTGCAGAGCCCACGGGCGTGCGAAAGACTGAAGTCAAGCAGGCATCCCAGCTGAGAGGAACTGTGACATGCTGGCTTTTGTTACTTGTCATTACTTACCTGGCTAGAGTCATGCGGAATACAAATGAAGTTCTTCCAGGCTGGCAGAAACACGGACACTGTAAAGTGTTATGTGCATGTGTATGTGTGATCCTGGTATTCACTCATTTATAAGGGCCAAATGTCCCCACAAGTATAGTAATACCAGTAAATTTTGGCTTTGCAGGGACATTTTTAGGTCCCCATGATGAAACGAGCTTTTAAATGATGATGATCTTTTAGAATCTTAAGATGCAAAAAGTTTACTGTGATATGTGTGTGTGTGTCCGTGTGCATGTGTGAGAGTTGGGGGGTGGGGGGGTGGGTGTAGAAATGCAAGTACAAAGCAGAAAGAGTTTTTGTATGACAAGACTAGCCAGATCTCACCTAAAAGAAAATAATAGCTTCACTCCATCTCATTCATGCACTGCCTCTGCATTCACTACTCTAGAGTAGGAAAGAAAATAAGGCACTTTGAGGTCGCCTTCATCTTAGAAATGACAGGATGGATCTGCAACAAAGAGGAGAATTTTCATGTTTCATTTTAGAGTTGCAGTGACATCAGAATGGCATACATCATACAAACCATTATTATTTTGTTGCTTGGCCCTATGTTAAAGATTACAGGAATAATAATCTCTAATAATAATACTAAAAATCTGTCAATTAAATTAATTTATTCATATATTCAATTATATCTTATTTGCATTTATCAGATTTGCTACATTATATTGTGCATGTGATACACTAAAACCAATGGCGTCTGTGTATTTAATAAATGAATGATCATTTCAGTCTCGATTACTGTTGCCATTGACATCTGACAGATCCTGAATCAGTCCAGATGGAGGCCCACATCCTTTCAGAGGAACACCGTCTCTCTCTGGTGTGTCGTCAGCATGGTCTTCCCTGCTTGTGATTGATAGGTTGATTCCTACACACACACAAACAAAACAAACTGATTTCAGCTCAAGGGCCTTTCTATTACAAATGATGAATCTGCACCACAGTAAACTTTAAAATATCTAGTGTGAACACAATATGAATCAGTGAGGTGGGATTGCAGCTGAATTGCTTGCCTATAGTCTATTGTGGTGTAAATTATGATGCAGTGTAGCTTTTTCTAAGCATGTTGCGCTATTGGTCTGTTGTAATGTGTTTTTAAAACAATGGCATACAAAAAACACCCACGTATCTTTGGAATTGTTATGAGACAGTGAGTGATGTTCTTGGTACAAATAAACTGTGTGGTCCAGTAAATGTGAACATTCATTTTTATTTTAAACATAGGTTAATTGTTTGTTAAATTATTCTTGAAATGAATGTAACAGTTAATGTTCGGATTTAATGGACATTACACAAAAACAGTAAATTACTGTACTCTTCTTAGCACATGAAGATTTGGACCTGCTGATAAGAATCAAGCCTTTTATGTTACAAAAACATAAAAACACACCACAATAAGGCAAAGATATTAATTTATAAACAACATTCATAATGGTTTATTCATACATGTCATCTAACCTATGTAAAATTATCAACACAAAGGCTTTACTGAAGCTATACTGTAAAGCTATACTGAGTTTAGCAGGAGATAAACGTGGCAACAAAATTCAGTCACGCGAATGGCTGAAGGTTTTTAACCTCGAGTGCTCACTCAGTATTATTAGTCACCGTACCCCCATCATGGTATTTCAGTAACACATAATCCTCCAAATTTCTTCCAGGCCATTTTCAAACCAATCCTGACTTTGTCTTTTTCCATTGAAAACACTACCTTCAAGTAACAGCCGTTTGGCATTTGAAACTGAGCAGCTTTTTGTGCAGTTTGTTGATTTTATGCTAACATCTGTACTGCTGAAGGCCTTTGCTAGTTGGGTGCGAGGCCTGGAAAGTGGCCAACAGAAGCTTGTGGCTCACATGTCTCAGAATCTGAGAGCAAATTGCAAGCATTGGTTCCTTCTAGGTTGGTTCCCTCAAGCCATTTTCTACAGATTTAGAAATATTGTATTGTACATTTTTATTTGTATTTATTAGCCCTGAAGGCCCCTTTTGTATGTGTTAGTTTTCCTTTTAGGATTCTTCATCTACCATTGAAGTCTATACAAGTCCATAGAAGTTATGAAATTTTGCACACAAATAGAGAACTGTCTGAACTGATTCCATCACAAATTTGTATCTTTTTACAATACAGTGTCCTTACTTTAAATTGTAAGAAAATCTAATTCAGGTGGATATGAGGGGGGGAAACTAGATCCAATGTCAGTACGTTTAAAAAACACCCAGCTAATCCAGAATTAGTCATTCAGGATACTGAATGACTGGCCATAAGAACACCTTCTGTGTCATTTATCTTATGTATTATTTTTGGAGTAACTGCACATATAGGCTTTTTATAATATAGTGAATTAGAATAAACTGTTGGTGTGGAGTATAGCACTAAGGACTTAATTTAAAGCCAAATTACCATATAGACCCCACAGGTATTGATGCTATTTCCAGATATGTGTAGGAATACTGGAGCTTTGGTCATTTGTAGTAGACTTGAGTACCATGCCAATGAATATTCAATGGCATCTGTATGAATATTCAATGAGGTTGCATTTTTGTGCCACTGAAAGATCTGCGGCCATCAGTAAATGCTGATTGGAGCTGACAGTGGACGGGTCCCCGATGATTCGCTGCAATATGCAAGGCGTAGAGTCAAGGTCTACAAGAGCAAATCGAAAGCCAACCTCAAATTGCAAATGGTCAACATGTCCACCAAAGCTCTTTCCCCTCTAACATTACTACTCATAAGAAGATAAGAGATGCTGACATTGCAATGCGAACAGCTGTAGATGTAAATAGTGGCACTTTCTGTGAATAAAGTACATAATAAGACCCAAAATGCTTAAAAAATTTAGTTTTAATATCCTTTCAGAAAATGGTCAGTAAAAGGAGATAATTTTTTTTTTTAGCTGTTATCTATCCATTTTCTAATCTAGTCAGGCTTGCTTATGATCAAAAAGACTTTTGACATGTCAAAACGTTATTGTAAATTCTAGGTTTATTTGATATGAGATAATAATGAATAAATAATAGAATAATTAATAGAATGTTGCTTTGTTTTGAAAATAAAGTGTCTATTTATCAAAGGCCCTATTTATTTAAAAGAGTTTCCCCTCTAAAAAACTAGGGGAGGACAACAGAGACATTTTCTAGATCTATCCACACAAACATGTCACCCTCCAGGGTTGTCTGATAGCTCTTGAACTTCCTTAAAACCTGAGCAGGTATAAATCTAAACAACACACTGTAACATTAAAACACGATGCAATGGTCATATTACAGTCGTGTTTTTACTAATGTAGTATCATTGTTTATTAACCCCCCTCCATTCCGCCTCTGTATTGTCCATGACACCTTGTGCCCAGATGCTTTTAATACTTCTGACTAATAGGCTGGCTATATTTGACCATGCCATTAATCATAGCAGTGGCTAGGGATGCTGTCAGTGGGACCCGGGCTTTAAATGGTAAATTATCTTATCTCCCGGCAGGCTGACCAGACAGAAGGCTTATTTATAGACACTGTTGGACAGGTATGATGTTTACATAACCGAATAAAAGCAGCGTGACTGTCTGTTGTATACAGATATTAAAAAGTAGATATATAAACATAACAGGTAGAATTCTGTGACGCACATCTGTTAGATGGGCATTGCACTTCAAGATAAGATAATGTACTTATGTTAATTAATATTAATTAATATTATATAATATAATAGTTAATTAATAATTCATATATATAAGATAATGTAAAATGGCATTTATAGCCAAATTTCATATATTCAGATGCAACAAAATATTCAACAAAATATAGGACGGGGTTTATTTTAGTAATTGGGATTTATTTCATAAATTTTTAGACTTCTATTTTATTTTACAGAACACTAAAATAAAAGTCTAACCAATTAGAATATTGATTTTTATATGACAGAACACTGGAAGGAGGGGCTTAATGATGTCAGTCAAGAGTGTTTTTATATGACAGAATACTGGAGGGAGTCAAGCAGGAAAGTCGTGAAAAACTGAGCAAGTTACACCTACTGCACCTGTTTCTTGAAGAGGAACTATATTTGAAAATTTCAGCTATAAAATTCTGTGTAGGTCATAGCAGTGACAGGGTGCAAAAATATTACATGACGATCTGTGTTTTAGGGGCTATTAAGTGGCCAGTTGATTGACAGTATTACTGTAGCAGTACAGGCAGAGAGCTTCACTTGAGCTACTCAGTACCTGTGAGAGTTTGTCATGCATGGAGTAGATTTGTCAAAAAATAGCACATTTACATTTAAATGTAAGAAAAAGCAGCCTGCATGCCTTGTAACCTCGTCTCTTTTGAGAGAATCCAGAGACTTTCAATCAATACCAGAGACAGTAATTGGTGGTTGATAATTAGAGTCATTTGGATGTTGAGTGTCATTTAAATCACAGAGAAAATGAGCCAGCAAGATCAGTTGTTTACAAAACACACCACCAAGTACTACCTCCAAGTATACTTGGTTTGTTTTTATGAACTGGCCTGTAAGGATTTAGGCTGAATAAGCCAGGTTTCTGTATTCAGTGTAGGGCTATTTTACAGAATTAGTGGACAGTGTGACCAAAATCTTATATAACAGTGTATTATAGTAACTTTTGCTTTAAAACTAAATGTTCATATGTTTTTTTTTAACAAATGATGTGGTCAAAATTATTCAAATACTTTCTAAATATGCTTTAAATTACTTTTGGCAGAGTGACATTTCTTTAACCACCTTCAATGCAGCATTTATGCCGCAAACTGTCTGCATGAACAACCTCCAATATGTAAACAGTCTGTCTTGTTTGTGAGCTGGCGCTTTCAGGCATGCAGTGAAGCTAAGCAGCTATGTTTAATGGGGTGTCCCTCAGGGCTCCGTGTCTGTCACTTTACGTTGAGTGTGCAGTAAATGGCACTCACACTTACCCTCTTCACCACAGAGACTAACAGCTGGCCACTATCGCCCTTGTAAACTGTTTATGTTACCAAGTCTGTTCTTAAGGCACAAAGGTACAAAACTCTTTGACATTGCTGTGGAGGATACATTGTTCAAGCTTGTCAATTTCATACTCCTCGCTATTTTGTATGACCGTCTGCATGGCAACAGCATGAAAGGGGAAAAAGTTGGGAACTTTATGAATGTTTGATACTTACTAAAGTTTTGATGGTGCACAAAAAGCATCATATGAAATTGAGGAGCAGTGGAATTGAAACAGGAACCTGCTAGTATTGCATTTGAATTGTTTATCACGTTTCATAGATTTTTTTGAAAAGAAAGGAGTTATGCTTGAAAAATGCTGTGTTTTTCTTCATGGGTGCACATTCTATGCATGTTCTCATTTATTTTCAGTTTTTGAAAACAGAACTGAATCTGAGAACGGACCTTAGAGAGTTTTTCCACTGGAGTGTGACTCAAATTCATTAGCCGCATGTTAGCTTCCTGCCACTCAAACCTGCGTATACAAAAGCTTGGCTGAATATTCAGGATGCCTGGTAGATGTATGTTCATAATGAGAGCTTCTAATTAATTATTGCAGTAAATACAGATTTATTTTTACAGGGTATTTGGTAGCCTCTTTGTAGCCCCTTCTTATTTCCTGTAGCTTAACTGGTAGACATAGCCGCTAGCTATGACATAGTCATAAACTGCATTTTAAGGGAACACAAATACTAAAGTAAAAGTGTCTGCCAGATGTGTCTGCCATTCATTTTTATAGAGAGTACAAGTACAGACAATTATTTTTTCAGTAGCATAGTAATAGTTCATTTTAAAACAGTTTAAAACATATTTTCAGGAATAAGCTTCTTTTTCTAACTAGCAGTATAGCATGACATAATTTGCTGTTTTTTATGTTTTACTGTACATCACAATCAGCTTTACCGGTGTGTAAACTCTGGTAATAGTATTGTTTTTTGTTTGTCATAAGCTAGCTACTACATCACAATGAAGTGTAGCTTGAACTACTTTAAATAATGAGTAGCTTGTTTCTTGGTAAGCTACTTTTCAGCTACTTTTTGAAGTTGTTTCTGGACTTAACAATCATTTGTGTGCAATTGTTTTTTAAAATTGCAAAACAAAAATTTACAATCAGCAACCCAATAGCAGAGAACAATTTATAAAACACAGAAATCTATCTCGGCTTGCTCAAGAAACATCAAGGAAAATAAACAAAGCCAGAAGAGTTTTCAACCTGTATTCCAGGTTGATCCTTCTTTCTTTCTTCCCTTATGTCTTTGTGGTCTACTTTGCCTGTTCAAGTAAGAAAGGGAAGAGGGCCTGACGGTGCCACTGTGCCGGGGAACTGACACAACTGAAGAGGTTCAGACAGCGGGTCTTTACCTTGGAAGACCTTGGGGGTAGACTTTGGGGGTGTTTCTCATCAGCTGCGGTGAAAGCAGGACACGGAACACAGATTAAAGCACCAGACATGTTGCTGATTGAGTCTTGTGCTGCTGATTGAGTCTTGTACTGGTTGTTAATAGAGGAGACTGTATGCAGAAGCAGCTAGGCTGAATGACACCGGGCCACATTTGGCTTCTGAATTTTGTGCTCACAGACAGTAGCACACGCCTGAACAAAACCAATACTGAACACAACCATGGTAGTCAGACACATTTCAAAACAGTGAAAACAAACAGCATGTCTTAGTGATGCTTGCTTTGTTTTTTCGTATTTCTAGTCCTTTTTTATAATCCTTGATTACAATTTACATTATTATCAAATCAGCAAAATAAGCAACAAATATCAAAAGTGTCAGATGTATAGTAACATTAAATGTCTGCTGACACTACAGAAAACGACATGAAATACCTACAGAATGCATTAAATGAAAATATTCAGTCAGTGATGGTAGAGCAGTATTTTTGCATTAAAAGTTTCTTATTCACACCATTTTTGTATATTTATGAAAGGTCTTTATTTGAAATGAAAAAGGAAGAAGCTTTAATTTTCACTGCTTTGAAATGTTATTCAGTTCAGCAAAAAAGTGAAGGCAACCAACCATAGCACCTTTGCAACATGAAGCACAGTAAAAAACAGTTTTGAGACCTGTGGGAATAGATGTCTTGTAACATGTAGGACTATTATAGAGCTATGATTGAACTTCTTTCATCTTAAAATGTATGAGGAAACAATGGGCTGGCTTTAGTGGATGTCTGGTTGTGAAAGGTTGTGTTTTATTGTGTCTGTGGTTTGAAGCGGGTGACACGCTGTGAAATGTACCTCGACACCGACTCTCAAGGCTAAAGTGGACGAAATTACCTGAAGCATGTGCATTCTTTTACAGCTTTTCCTGTTTCGTGGTCACATGGGTGTATGAATTACGGGTCCCTGTTGATTTTGGTCTGCAATTACATTCGCCGCAGGAAACGTTAATGTACAGTTTTGCTCAATCAAACGTTGGGTCTGGTTCTTTCTGTTAAAATGGCTGTGGTACAGCTAATGAGGTAAATTATAATGCAGATGCTCACTCTTACTCCGGAACAGTTACTCATCATTGTGTAATATTGTAATTATGATCTGATTATGAATGGCAGGGTGCTTGTTTATGAGGCTGAAATACCGCAGAGGTTGTAAAGAAGGTGTCATGTGCACACAAAACGCTCCATAATGAGTTCATAGCCTCACTGTGCGTAGTCATAGCTTTATACCAACTTTGAGCAAGCATGATTATTTAAAAACCAAAGCAGTCATCTTCGCCAAAATCAAGTAGCCAATCATAGCACATTTGTTCAGTCCCAGCCTTTTGATTCCCTCAGCCGGGTGTGTTTTCAAAAAGCCTGGTTAGTGTTTGTTTCCTTACAAAGCAATGCTGAACATAATCGCACAATCATATCCCGAGCAGGTGCGAGCTGTTGCGTTAAATCTCATTATGTATCTTTTATGCATTCATTTGCATAATCCCGGCCTACTTTTGCTTTCTAACTGGAACATCCGTAATTATAAATGCAAGGATTAACCTACACCAATTATCACTTTGCTGTTGATTTAAGAAGAGCCACTGAGCAACATGTACACTGGTGAATAATAGTCTCATCTCTGCGGGTGTTCATGGTCAGCAAGTCGGCCACCTGTGCTGTTGAGTCACTTGAAATGTAGAGCAGGTGTGGGAATAACAAAGGTTGTTGATAAAGGCCACAGACGCAAGACCTGCTAGACCTGCAGGTGTCCAACTCTTGTTGTCAGGACTACATAAACAAAACATAAACAGACTTCTGTGTCTAACAGTTTGTCCTGAACAGGTGCAACAACTTTCAAGTGATTTCTTTGTTAAAAACAAAAATGCTGACTCAAAACATCTTTAATAAACAGCTACATTAGGCAGGACATTAGACCAATAGGATTTTACTATGGGTGGAGCTACCTAGTAAGGTCACCAAGGGGGCCAGTAATGTCTGGAGAAAGTTGCCATCTGTTATCATTCCTGTCTGTCGGCATTCCTATTTCAAATGCGGTTGCTAGCTGAAAAAGCACCAACAGTAATTTTTTTTTTTAAATTTATTTTGCATTATTTTTCAGTTAGTCAAAAAAATGTTAATAAATGATAAAAATTTACCAGAGGTTACTTGAGGTTAATAGAAGGTCAACATGCAGTGCATTATGGGAAACATTTTTTGTGCTGTGTGATATACTGTTATGTACACTTTGGCAAAAGTAGGTCAACTGAATATTCTATGCATACAGAAAAATGTGCATACTGTACACAGTATGGACATTATTAATAGTGGAAATAGTATTGTAGTATGTCCTGGTTTACAACAAAATACCTTTGGATAGAAAAGAAATCCACTTCTGCGGTTTGTTCATTAACGTTTTTAAAAGTATGAAAGGTTAAAAATTGGAATAAAACCACAGAATTGACAACGAATCAGGGAACAAAAGAAAAATATGTGATTTGCTTTTCCCTTTAACTTACAAATGCCATGCCAAGATATTCCAATGTTAGCTTTTTGAGCAAGCCTAGCATGAAATAAAGGATATTTGAATTCCATTCCGAAAATATTGGTGACTCCACAATGACTCCAAATTCAACAGTGTATTATGTTAAACTACAACAAAGCTGGTGTCATTTGTAAACCAAAATGCATATTTAGTAAGAATACCTCATTTGAATATGGTTCAGACTGGGCAGTCTGCATGGAATGCTGAGTTTAGAATACTGTGCATGCATGAGTGTTGACCCATGTTTAATGCAGAGGGGTGTTTTATTTATGCCATCTGTGGCCTTCCTATGTGCATTTAGGTCAGTGAACTCAGGTGCATTAGTTTTTGCAGTGATGTGGGAGGCTGTCTTTACATTCGCAGTCATGTCGGGAGTGTGCTTGCACTCTGTGGTATACATGTGAATATGGTATACATATGCAACATGCATTTAAGTGCTTGTCATACAAATAGTGCTATTTATATGCATTAGTACTTTCCACCACTTATGTATTTGATGGCCATTCTATTGTATACTTTTAAAACATACACAATTTTTTTGTTGTTCTAAAGATTTGTTATTTCATTTTGGATTACGTTGGTTTGTCCACAGATATTTAATGGCCTTGTCCTGAGCTGCTTTATGTAAATACAGGATAAAATATGATGCATTTCAACTAGAACGCTTATCAAATGTCACTCTGGTGTAACTGGGTTTCTTTATATGTTGTCATGGGTTGTCTGTGTTGGAAAAATCATTAGCAGTGCTGTCACTGACCTTTGACTGGATTGCGACTGCTAGAAATCAATTTAGCCTCGTACAGCCAGACCTTTGACTGTGGCAAAGGATCTGATGCTTTGTGCAGCTTTAATGGGTCAAGAACCGCCCCCTTAGATTGGAGGGGCCATGTGTCTTTTTTTGTTTGTTTGTTTTGTCATTTGGCGGTGTGGTTATGAGAGATGTAGACCACTAAGTAGACTGAAAGTATTATTAAAGTCACAACATAATGCATTTTTTTCTTGTTCCGAAACACAATTCAGAGGTTACCGTAATAACAACGTATTCTCATTTTTGCCATAGGGGGTGCTGTGGGGATCATTTGCACCACTTAGGTTTCTTTTACAGGTCAACTACTATAATGTAAGATAGTAGAATTTTGTTCAGTTTAAGAAAATCCTACTAAGTTACTTAGAGCTGAATAGTTTAATACATAATGTTGATATTTGATGTTAAACCTAATCTCACCCCTAGCTTAGTTCTGAATCTTAGTACTAACACAGCCGTGTGACAGTGCATATTAAATGTGTACAGTGGGAACCCGAACATGCAATGCAAGTGACACAGTATTCATGTCAGAATTTTAGTACAGACGAAAAATCACAATCACTTTGATGTAGGAACTTAAGCCATATCTTGGGACCATTACACCCTAGTAACCACAAAGCAATGCCCAGGCAACCACCCACAATACCCTTTTGAGCGACCAGGCTTCCAAAAAATGTAAAAATCTAGTTGGTGTTATTATGGTCTGTAAAGCTGGTGTCACATGCACATCAGATGGTCCAGGTTTTGACTTGCCGAAAAGATAAATAAACGTTTGGTATAATGACCGCAGAAGGCTTTATTTTTACGCATTTAGCTGAAGGGATGTTCCACTTGTTAATGTTGTCACAGAAATAGATAGTTGAAAGGGGAGAGAATAAATTGGTCTTTGAATATGTTCAATAAGCACATTGTGTTTTTTGTCTGGCTGCCTTTGCTCGTTTTCAAGCCGAATTACCTACTGACATGGAAACAAAAAATGTGCATAAGGGGGTAAAAAAAGGATGCTTTCGATGTCAAGTTGCTTTGTCCTTTTGTGCAAAGGGTGATCCGAAATAAAATTCTGGAATCGCTGCCTACTGTAAGATTCCCAACAGTTGGGTTTCTTAGTAGTGCCAAATCGACCACCTTCATCTGCTGAGACAGAAGACTGCAGTTTGTCACTAGATGTATGTCACTTTATGTAGTCCCTTACTGTCTAAAACTGCTTGAAGCCTGCGTGGCATTTAGGAATGCTCTTTTGTGGCATTCAAAGTTGATGTTTTGCTTCCTCTATAGGAGCGATTCTCTGAATACATAAAAAAATGCAGTTTTGGTGATCGTTTTTCAAAACAGTGTGTTTACTAGGAAAGGCAGATATGTCACTTATAGCAGCTTAGAAGAGGGTTCAGACTAGGGTTGAGTATAGACTTGGAATGCCGTCACAAAGCTCGGATTTAAAAAATGAAAAGAATCTCTAGAGTCTATTCTAGCATTACAGATTTCCATGTCATTGTCTGACTGTCGGAAGGGCTGCAGGATAATAAAACGCTATAAAAATCACACTGATGCATTGCCAGAACTAGCATATAATCTCAGTGGGAGTTTAGTGAACCAATCTAATTCATATCTGTTTAAATTGTATGTTGTCATAAGGTGGTAGATTATGAATTTCAATGTCACTGGCGTTCATGGGGTTGTTGCAGGTGATGTCAAACTGTTTTGGCTGGTAGGATGTGTTTCATTGTGGGACAAGGCTTGTTTGAGGTTTGCAACTGTCTGTATCATATCAAAAATGAAATTTTGACAGTAAAATGTTGATCACAGTGAAATTTATTGTGTAGGAATTTACATATTTATAATTTACATTCATTTTGCTCATGTTTTCAACTCCGTTACCACAAAATCATGGTTACAATGCACAATTTAATTGACTTGATATTGACCTGATATTAGCAAACTTGGCCATATACAGAGAAGTAAGTTACCTAAGAAATATAGTAACCTTGGCAATTAACAAGGAACTAACTGAACTGTTCTCAAGCAGAAAAGCAAGAATCATTCAGCCTAATGGTGGGAAAGCTGTCATACCACCCTGCCCTTCTTTGTACTATAAGAGAAATTCTTATTTGGTTCATTTTCTGTCCCTATATGATGTTATATAAATTCTTTAACAAGTCTTTCACAAGTTTTTTTACTGAGCTTCTTATTTCTGGGCTTTTCTGGTTTTGACTGATCTATTATTAGTCCAGATCACATCCACGGAAATCTCGTCATCGTCATCCCATTCTTTACCTCTAGACATCTCAGATGAGGGAGAACATCAGGACTGAAGGCTCAGTAATTAACACTGATCAATACTAAATTCTGCCCCACACAGACAGCCAGACTTTTGCAAACGTTTGTCAGCAGATCTGGATTAGAAACAGGAGTGCATGTAGAGACAGGTTTTTCTGAAATATCTGATACCACAAATGTAATAAAAAATAAATGGAAAAGTAAATAATAAAGTCATTCAAATACAGAAGTTTATGTCCATACAGAAAAATATAGAAAATGTATATTGTATCATACCAATACCTTGTAAACAGGACATTGTTTCCAAGCAAACTCCATCACGTAAAGCCAGCCAATCAGAACAGAATCTAGAAGACTAAACTGGCGTTAGCCAGTTTTTGTGTAGTATGTATGAGACGGGCAGCAAGTGCACTGTGGGTGGATTGTGGGTGGGCTGTCAGAGACTAGCTTCCACCAAACTTGTCTCAACATTGACACCAGTTTAGAATCTTCTCCCTGACCTATTAAAAGCTGAAGAATTAGGTGCTAATCTCTGTTCTGCAAAGGCTTGTGTGTCAGTTTATTTCATTTACACTTTGGCTTCACAAATTAGTTTGACACTCTTAGGGGTTTTTACACTTTAAATATTCAACATTTTGAGAATCTAGAACCTTTAGGAGCTCTGTTCTCCCTGCTGTTCAGGCTGTGATGTTATGGGGACAAGATGCTCTGAGAAACTTGGCCAAGCCATCATGGTTACTATAGATTGGCCTTATTCTGGCCTGGATAATATGTTCCATCTAAGCCCACCAGTGACCTTCCTAACAAGACTTTGAACTGGCAGGACATTAAAGATTAAACACTTTCAGAATATCTGTAATTACATCCTTTTCAGAGTGCCATTGAAACATTTGTACAGCTACATGAAACAAATCTTTGTCGTTGTACTAATGTGATATGGCTGAACCATGAAAAGACTTGCGTATAATACTTTGACAAGCTTCTTTTTTATGCAGTGGAAGTACAGGAGCTCTACTGTCAGACAATGAAAGCTACACAAGTTTTGTAAGATGGTTATCATCTATTTTATATCTTTCATTTTGAATTTTCCCACAGGGATATCAACATCGACTGACCTGCTTAAACTTTGCTTTATTCTTTATTTCATCAGGAAAATTTTACCAGAGCTTGCTGAAATCGCTAATGGACTGTATAATTTATAAACTAGGAACATTATACATTTATATCTGTTTTCAGGTCATTTTAAAACCATTTTCATTTATGTGTCTTTAGAGAACTCTTTTCCTATTTTAACCCCAAAAAATGTTTTCCTGCTTGTATCTTCTTTCGTTTTTCCAAAGCTATACATCCAAACCACCACGCTGACCATCTCCATGAATCTGAGTGCATCAGTAGCTCTTGGAATGCTCTACATGCCCAAGGTCTACGTCATTATCTTCCACCCGGAGCTCAATGTACAGAAACGGAAGAGGAGCTTCAAAGCCGTGGTCACAGCAGCCACCATGTCTTCACGCCTGTCGCACAAGCCCAGCGATCGGCCCAACGGTGAAGCCAAAACTGAACTATGTGAAAATGTGGATCCCAACAGTAAGCATTTTTTTTACTGTAAATAGTCGATGATGTACATTTGCTCATTATGAATTCAAGCCTCTTTTTCAAACCATATTTTTACATAGCTAGCATTCTTTTTAAGATTTGATTTAGTTTTAAAAAATGCTTTTTTAAAGCTGCGGTGTGTCTCTATCACCATGTTTAAAACATAAAATTGCAAGTTACTTGCAGAAAAATTTTCTTAATGTGAATGATAATTTTAAATTCAGATCAACTGCTGTAAGAACAAGTGACAAACGTTCCACCATCCTTAGCACCTGAACATACGATTTAGTAGCTGGATCTTCTTTCTGAAAATGAAATACGCATTAAAATGATTTCAGTCAGGCTATTGTTTTTTTACAAATCAAACCAACAGCACATGTTCATTTTTAACCCGAAAGAGTCACAGATTTCAGCTTTAATTAAACTTGTTTTTTAGAAGCTGACTGCTGAAACATTGTGAGGTATTCATTTTATTGATGGGTTATGGTTATTAAAAGGAATACAATATATGGAGAAAGAAAAATTGAGGTTTTGGATCACATGAACAGATGGAACAATTATCGAAATGCCATAATGTGATTTTTTTTGCACATTATGTTTTGCATGTTTTTGTGCTCCTGACATGGCGCTGTTGTGTAAATGGCAGTTAAATTTTATAACGTTTGTGATGTTTTATGAAGTCAGTTTAAATTAGATTTGTATGTGTGATTTTATTTAAAATACATGATTTTTTGCAACAAAAATATTGGTTTTAATCCCAATATCCTCCTCCAAGAGGTCTCACCTTTGGCAGAGTCAAAAATAAGACTGTTCCATTATTGGAATGATTATTTGACAGTCACACAACCTTGAAGAGGGAAAATGAAGTAGCTAGATGTGTAAGGCTGCATAATGAAATGCAGTCGCGTCATATACAAATAGATCTGGGGGTCAGGTGCGTCGGTCTCCAAGTTAGACCAAAATTTGTGATTTAAAAAGACATGCAAAACAAAACTCATGTATATACTTATCATGCTAAAGTTATTTTTTGGTATAACAAAAACAAAATAAAAATTGCCAAACTAGCAAACATCTATAAACACTTGATGATCATGTTAGTAAATCATCAACAAACATTGTTTAATATCTAAAACATTGTAGGTTTCATGCACATTCAAAAATAATGTCAAATCTGTTCAAATCATGTCACAATGTCAGTGTACATTACCAAATTATCTGCTGATTTTGTTAATGAATATTTTATCGTACAAATGATATTACTGTTATATAATGTTACTAATGAAAGTTGTTATGTACAATTACTAAATATAATTTAGTTTATACAAAAAATAGACCCAAAATAGAAGAAAACCCTCATTGAGAACCAAAAAAATTGGTTATTTATCTCATAAGTACATATTCAATTAAAATGAATAGCCAATTTTAAGACATTTCTGTTGATTTCAACATACATTAACACATTTCAATATTTCAACAAAAAACTGAAAATTGTAGTTTACTGCATCACAGGTATGGATTTGTATTTAAAATGTGCCTACGTAAAGTTCTAATAAACAGTGATTTATTTGAGCACTTATATCAAAGAGAAACATCTAAAAACAATGCAAACTTACAAATATGTCACTGTTATTATTGACCCCAACACCTTCTCCAGCCAGCGGGTGTAATGAAGAACTCATATCCCAGAGTGCAATGCTTGTCAGAATGTCACAGTAAGCTGGACTTGTGTTGCTTTGGACTGTTGCTTGTTGCAGCATGAGCTGGTGTCATATTATAATGGAATGAAGTCATCTGCTGAGAATGACCGCATTCCCTCTAATGAACACAAGATGGTGGGCGGCACACCGCAGGGCCAGAGTAATAGCATAGGAGTTTTTCTAAACTCTCAGGAATAGCATGCAGTCTCTGTCAAAGAAAAGCCACGGGTCTTTGAAAAGGTAATACAATTTCAGCTGATAAAAAAGTACTTTTGTTGTTCTTTACGCTGTTTTGACCTGCAAAGGCACAGGCCATTTTAAACTTTTAGCTTTGAATATAAAGGCATAGAAAGAAGACAATTTTGGGAAGATAAGATAATTTGGAAAATGAAGGCTTTTTTTGACAGTGGCAATGCATTCCCTGAATTCACCTGCAATCTTAGCCATTGTATGTTGGGACACTAGACATGAAGTCTAAATCTGGAAAATGGCATATAAGTCACACTGTTTCCAAGTCACCACAGCTTTCTACACACCTGCATACCAATCACACCCACCTTCTTTTTTGGCTGTTTGGACCAATCAGAAGCTTTGATTTGCTTCTGTTGGACCACTCAGGAACAGCTCACCAAGTACTGTTTTTTTTCCCAACAGGCTAATTCTCATAATTTATCAGGTAAGACCAAATTAATCTTTTTCCTTTCATTATGACCTTGCTTGATTTTTTTAAGGCTTGGGGAAAGGACGAGAAAGAAATACTAATCTGTCTTGCGCAGCCATTAATCACAGTCTTTGAAAGTTTCACAAAAACTTAATGACCATCACGCTGTAAATCTGTAGGACTATGGAATGAAAACTGTCAAAGTTCATTCATGAAATAATGCTGTTAAAACTGCATTGTGCCATGTAGCAGCACAAAAAAATAAATGAATTCAATTTAAATGTTAGAATCTTGTCTTCTGGTACACCTTTTAGAAAAACTAACATCATTGACACTTTATTTTGAATTGGAATGTTATGTTATGTTAGGTTGTAACAGGTGAATTTGTGCCAAAATACCAGAGAGTTTACACACAGCCTTTAGTGTCAATACATATGGGAAGTGTATTGTTCTCACTTTTAAAAAAAGTCTAAAGAAAATCATCACAGGTTTAAAATGATTAAATAAATTGGTAGTTTTTATTGATTAAAAAAATCCTTTACGGTGCACCCAGTCATTTTTTTCTTTAAAAAAGTTTTACCACACCAAACCTTTAATAGTGGAATTTGGTCTATTGAAGACATGCAGTATGTAAGCAGTAGATGAACATAGTTATAAAACAGTGAACTCAAATGTCAGTGGTGGTCAATCTAAAGACACGTGAATCATCCCAGTTTCAAACACAATTCCCACTGCTTAATTCCCAGCACGCCGCCGTGATGCAGGACAGACTCTGCCAAAGGTCCCAAAAGAGCCATGAACCATCTGTTTCATCCGTTCCTGAGCACTCCCTTCCTTTTATCCTCTCCCACTTCCTTTTCGTAACACACTCTCGCTCTCTAAATTATTTTTTATGAATGTCCTGAACCTTGAAATATCTTGGCACTCAGGGGAATAGTCCCCAAAACTATTTAGTCCAGACAGCAACAGCGGAACTGCATAATCATTGCCATCATTTCGAACAATTTCGTTGGCACATGCAAATTCGAAGCTATTTGATATGCAAGTTTCATCACGAAAGCTTAACAGCAGAGGAATTCACTGCAAGAATGTGACACAGTTTGCGATGTCAAGTAAAACGGATGAATTTATGCAACTATAAACAGTTCGCATCAAAAACGACATACTGTATAGATTCGTTCTGACACAAAGGTGATGACTCGTTAGTCATATACAATGAGGATATTTTGCATTGAAGATAAGCAGAAAACTGACGAAACAAAGTTTGTGAGTTTATTCAACACCATATTCAATATCCTAGTGATCCTTGCCATCACGAAAAGAGAGGGTGAGCAATATCACAGATGTTAATGACCCATAATATAATACCATCCTAATTAAATAATATAAATGAGCACTATAAAATTTCTCTTCCATTGTAAAGATTAGTCTCAGCCAAGCACTTAGATGTCTACACGTCTATTACAGATGCAAATTTTACCTTTTTTATGAGACATTACACCGATACCGATTTGCTGCAACAAAGTTACAGTGACCGTAAGTCATTAAACTTATTTTGTTTCTCATTCATATAGTAGAATCGAATTTCTGTGAAATCCTTCACAAAACCATTCCTGCGAAAAATGAAGCATTAGCTGATATGTATTTCAGTCATTACCAATAGTAAATTCACTAAGTGAAACACATGATCCATGTCTTGTGAGATATTGTAGTCAAGTGCTGGTAAGATAAAGTAAATTATTATCTTTTGTTTCATTATATTAAATTATTTATTTAAATATTTGATTTAATATAGATAAAGATTGATGTCACTGTGAACAACCCTTATGTTATAGAGGAAAGCAAGAAGCACTCCCTCCATTATGCTCTTGTTTCTCTCTATTCACAGCTGACGTTTATGTCAGAACCTCGTTTCAGTGCTCTGCCCGTCCCAGGAGGACTGTGGGAGTGAGACACGAGTCGTTAAGACGTTTATAGTGTGGCAAGCTGTAAGAATGTGCTGCCGTAGGTCAGGGGAGACATAATGGCTTCTGTCTGAAGATTCATTAGTTGAAGAAATGTGAAATAGTCGAGTCCCGTACTTGGGCGGAACTCAGCTGGTGGGGCAAATGAGATCTTTAAAAGGGGTCACATTGCCTCTCCTTCATTTTACAGGGTAATACCGTCACTGCAGACAGCTCAGTATTTTATTTTGTAATCTCCTTTGTATTTAAAAAAGGGCTGTCAAAATATAATCAAAATATAATACTTGCGTGACAAGGCAACTCATTTAATCAAATAAATTAAAAATAATTTTAAATATCAATATAAAAGGAAAGGGTTATAATAATAGTTAAGGCATAAACAGACAAATAAGTAGCTTTAGAAGTAAAAAGTTATTTTTAATCTTAATTGTTGGTCTATATACATATGCATCAAATGGACATCTTTGGCTATCAAGTGACTTTATAATCATTTACTAAAATGAACTGTTGTTCCACCTCTAAAATGACCTTTTTCAACCCCTCTCCTCCAACCACAGTTAAAAGTCCCACACCACATTCCTTGCTATAAATATTCAGTTTCACCTGGAAATACAAGGAAGTAAAATGGTTTTGACCAGTTTAATTAATTGAATAGTGATGAAGCACAGTCAGTCCTTTGCATAAAAACATAGGATGCCTTTGTTTTCCTGTAATTCCTAATAAGTGAAAATATTAAGGGAGAGTCAGTAGTCCCTTTATCTATATGTGTGTTTACATATTGAGAGCACTTTTCTGAAACCACATTGATCAAACTCGCATTTCAGAATAGATTGCTTTTAGGCTGACATTTAACTCAAATATTAAAGGGGCTACAGACTCTTAAAGGCCACAATGATCTTTATATGTGGTAACCTTTACTTTTAAATATTTAGAAGTTCATTTACATGCAAAAGGGTCTGTGGATAAGTGTGGTAATTTGAAAACCGAGTCATTTAGTTCCACAGGTTCTCTGCAAACAAAAGTTTCAGGTTGTGAAGGTCATGTTGTCATAACTGGAGACATTATTATAGAATATGCTTGTGATATTTTATTGCTTTTTAATTTTGAGGAGATCTTTAATCACATAATGATCAGTTATTTACATTCAGGTGAGGTTTGTATTATACTCTGTGTTTGCTATGGTTTGCTAACACTATTATAATTGTTTAATTTGTAGAGTTTGGGGTCTTGAACATTTTTAACCTTAAGTTTTAAAATTTGTTTCAGTACTTGTCCCACATCACACATGAAAAAACATAAATTAGATTTTAAATCAGATATGTGCGATAAAATTTCTAAACTATGCCTGGTGGGCAATAAAACAAATTTTAAAAAATCCCATAGATTTACGCTGAAAAATAAGCACAAGCCATATCTATGGATAGCCTACCTGATATTTTTGAAGTTGGGCCTTCTGTTTGGGCCAGTAAGCGACCGCATAGCAACATTATCCTTAGAAAACATAATAAAAACGTTTTTTGAACCCAAATATTAGAGAGAAGTATAATTTTGAGATGATTATGATGATCTCTTGCCATGTGTAACGTCAAAATGACTGTCTTTAAAAATGCATTAATTTAACTGTTATTTGTCTTAACTAAGAGGTACTTTATTCAAACAAAAATGAAATATTTGACATTTGTTGACTTTTTTAACAGAAAACTTAAGTTTTTGTCTTTAAAGGTGTCTCTGTTGGTCCTTTTGACAGGAATCAATGTATTCTTTATTTTGTGAGAAATGTCACATGAATAGCTATCTTTCCTCTCAGGTCCAGCTGCTAAGAAAAAATACGTGAGCTACAATGACCTTGTGATCTGAGGGCCTCCAGCAGAGGAAGAAGGTGATCGATGACAGTTCTTGGTTTCTCTCGGCTTTTGACACAAAGTAAAGTGGAAAGAAAGGATTTTTGCGTCCCTTCCGTTTCCACCTCTCTTCTGCCCGAGGGTCAGGACAGTGACGAGCCCTCTGCTAAACCAACGACAGAGGACATCAGCTGTTTTTCAACACCTGGAAATAAGTAAAATCACCCAGAAAAGTAAAAAAAACACTGACTTCAAAAAATAAGAAAAAAAACAGCAACACAAATCAAAGGAGTAAATACATTTTTTGTTGTTTTTTGTGATGGATGAAGCTTGGTTAATGTGGTAAAACAATGGCACAACACGACTCATGTCGGCCAGTCAACGTAGGCCATGACAGACCTTTGATAAGGCATTTGATCTGATAATCTGTCATAGACTTTATTCAGGGTGTCACGTTGACAGAATGACATGGCTTCGGAATGCCGGCCCCGGGGCCTTTTTCTTGTCTTGACATGTACTTCCAAACTGCAAGTTTTTTAGATTTTCCGTGCAAATTTGTGTAGTTTATCGGCATTTCTGTTACCTTTTGCTGTTGGATTTTTACTTTTCAGTTGACAAATTATTTTGTTTTCCTTGCCTTTTTGGATTCACATTGTATTAAAGCCATATTCTTCTCTGTGAGATCTCATTTTTGGAATACCTTGTTTTACATTTATTTTACGGAATTCTGTTGGGTTAATTTCCCTTTCATAATAAATGTTGACAGTTTGCCTCACATTGCAGCATTTCCACCATGTTCGTAAGGGTCATTAGACCATCAGCAGTATTTGTAGTGATTTGAGAGATCTTGCATTGGTTTTACAGTATCTAAACCCCTGGTGTTTCAGAACTGATGGTGTATCAGACTTCTTTTCAAAGAAAGTGTTCATGTAGCAGTTGTCAGTGCATGCTTGATATGTTTGATGTTGAAGTAAATGAATATTTCACCACAATTCTCACACACTGGCCTGTTTGCTGATAATTTCAAACCTTTCTTGGTTTATTTATCTTTATTCTTAATTAGTATCTCATGAATTGTTTAGCCATTCCCTCACTCAAGGCAGAATATGGCTTTAATTGGTCTTGGAATTTCTAACTGCCCCAGAACTTATGGAGAAATTGTGCAAAAGATATGATATATATTTAAAACAATACCTGAAAAAATAAAAAGCATGTATGTTTTATACTGTTTGTACTAAGTATATTCATGTTGCCCTTGCTGCTTATGTGCTGATATTGTAAGAGATTTTTATGTTTGGCCACTCATGCAACTACTATACTGTGGTGTTGTCCAAGAATGTAACAACATGAAATAAAACCATTTGGTTATTTTTTATTACTATTATTATTAGTCTTTGGTTTTCGATTAAGGTGTCAAAATGCAACGCATGGCTTACTTAATATAAAAACATTTTCTGTAATGTGACATATTTCTGAGTTAAACAGGATATTTAGAAAAATGTTGCCATGGTGGTAATTGATTTTATCTGCGGATGGATCAGAAAGAGTTAATTCCAGAACAGATTGGAGCCAGGCAGCCAAATAAAAAAGATTTTTAGATCTTTTCACATTTTAATGAGAAAGTATAAAGGCAAACATTTTTAATCTTTGGAATTACATTTACAGATGAATTCTAAATTTAAATTCATTCGTATTAAATTTGGACAATTTTGTTTTCTTGTGGACTTTAAAGATTAGTCAGTTCACTTGCCAAGCATTTTAAAACTTTTTAAAAGCATTTGTTTTCTTTTTTTGACTCCCAAACTGTTTTAGAGCAGAAAATATAAAGAGGCAGCTTGTTAGGACACAAGCATCCAAAATATCCTTGGAGGATTAAAAAAATGAAAGACTAAAAAATTCTGATTCAGTATGATTGCATAAACCTCAACTGCCATAATCCCATAAGGGACAATGAAGAAAACACTCCTGTTGAAGTTCTTATGTTGGAAACCATCTTCTGAATTATAAAATGGGATCAAAGCAGAGTCTGATTTGTGGTTGCATTAGCACACAGGAATGTAAGAAGATGACAAGCCTGCATGGTCAGCAGAAGACATTGTGTGTTTGAAGCTTAATGCTTGATGAAGAATGACAGATGCATCTTTTAGCCACAGCTAGAGAGAGCTGAATTCTAAAGTGTTTTCAGTGTAATTCAGAAGTTTGTTGGGGTGGGGAGAAACAGTGAAACATTTGCTGAAACAGTGTCATGACTCTGTGTGCAGCGCTTTGCAACAGTTCTTTCACTTTGTTATGGTACACAGCAGAAATCACAGCTCAGCATGAGGACATTACACATTTAGCAACTCGCCTGTAACATGATTTGAATCTGAGTTTTTTAGTCCTACAAAGCCAGACTTTGACTTTTAGCATTAAGTCTGGTCCACAATGCAGCTTCTGGTCAAGAACCACCTGCTTGGACAGGAACAGATTGTTTAACCAACATGAAAAGCGATTAGCACACAGTTTGTCTTGTTTTAAGGTGCATGTTTTTCCAAAATACTTGATACCATAATGATAGATGTGGATGGAAAGAAAAATGCAACAGTGTTGGTTCATGACCTGATAGCATGATATTAAATTGCTATTGGAATTTCTGTCTGTCCAAAAGCAATAAATGATCAACTTTACTTGATAAAGTAAAGTTAACTGTTTTAGTACTTGCTACTAAAACAGTTAACAAAACAGCAGTTTTTGCACAAAACATGAGTTTCATTCATTAACCATTCGTAATCCAGTTCAACCAGGTGCTAAATGGGCTGAAAAGTGCCAGTCATTAGTTCTTTCTCACAAGTGCACTGAATGTAGCAATCTGGTTACATATCAACCCAACTTTGTATCCAGCAGACTAGATTAACCTGTATACCCTCACTTCCAGCAGTTGGGCATAGCCAATAAGACTGGAGATGACAATTTACAGCTAGCAGTTTCCATTTTTATGCCTAATGTGCATCAGATGGCCCGTGAATGGACTGTGGGTGGTTTCTGAGCATGCTGTCTATAGCTGAGACTATTGACTTTCAGTTTGTTATTACGAGGGATCTAGCAAATGATGCCTATAGCTTCTTTCTCAAGATATATTTCAAGGAACATGAAAGTGATCAAGATGGTTGTTCTCACAAAAGGTGTGAAAGTAAAATCCAATGTATCTCTTAATTTCTACCCTGCATTGCACTTACACTAAGCAAAACTGAGACCTAAAAAGACAGAGTTGCCCACAAATGGATACATCCCCTACCTGATGAGGTCTTTCCCTCTATCAAGCAAGAAATAGCAGGTGTCAATAGAACCCAATTTGTATGATCCACAGGAATGAAAGTTATTAACCTGTATGCCAGGGAATGTGTATTTGCTTGTTGGCCTTTCCATCTGGTAGTGGCCCCCCCACTCAGGATATTGAGAAACGACTCAAGACACATTGATCTATTTCAGCTGCATCTTAAGTAAGTATTTGACATTTCATCATGGGAATATCTGGCTGCTGCACAGCACTTTTAACTCCTTCCTTCCTGTTTTGTATATTCTGCATTCCGCAAAACAGGAGGAAATGTCACAGTGGCCCCTTGGCATGACTTTTTATGACTGTGCTAATAGAAACCAGATTATTGTGTCATCTGAAATTGCCTTCTAACTCCTAACCATGCCAATAAAGCATGTCAGTAGACAGGGGAACACTGAATCATTTTAATTGGATATCATTAATTTAATCTTTAGCTGTAACGAAACATGGACCTTACAGTCTATCCAAAATTACACTCTTTGAAATCTAAATTCAAGTTTAAGGTCCTTATTATAGTAATTCATTCAGACTGCTGCACGTTAACCACTCATAAATAATGCTGGCTCACTATGATGATAAAAGTGTACAGTATGTGCTGTCAAACTGTCAATGTGACAGCTAGTAATTTATTTCTGAACCAGTTTTTAAATAGACAGCAGGACAAGGTAATGTGTAATGTTTAGTAATATTTTACCAACTGTGATTTTTAAACAATTCTTCGGGAAGAGTGATAAACTCACAGTTTATTTAGCCGACATTAGTGATCCAGACTGCTGTAATTTGCAAGCATCATCCCTATAAGAGGTGTTTTGATTAATAGCACAGTTACGTCTGTAATCAAATCCCAAATTTGGTACTGATCAACTTCCTGCTTCCTTCTGGGAGTCTGTGATTGGTGAGAGCACTGTGCTTTGTGATACTAACACAGAAAGGCACAAAATTACTTTGGCTTTCATTGTACCTCAGTGGTTATTATCTTCCCATCTCAGCCTAAACAGCCTAGTCTTTCACTAGCTTCAGGAGACACATCTGTGAGCAATTGACTTAACTGTTAATACACCTTCTCTTGGAATGAATACTGTAATTTAATGTGCAATTTAGTAATTTATTATATAAAAATGACCCATTCAAATATTTTTAAATTAGGAGAGCTGCTAGCTTCATTTTTCTGCCATCAGAGCATGCAAGATGACTATTCACGAAAATTATTGTCTGTGATTAATTGAATTAATTTAGCCAATTGCATAATCAATTTGGTTAAAAAAGTATCATTTGACAAGGCCACCTTAAAATATATTTTAAAAACTTGTTTCACTGTTTTTTGGATGTCTAAAACAGATCTCTGATTATTGATCTACAAAAGCAAAACTGAAAAACTAAACAGAGAGAAATTACTTTAAAGATTTTGCTGAATTTCAATATGCATTCAATTTTTAGAATTTAAATCTGTATTCAATGAAAATCCTCTCCTGGTTTATAGTTGTCAAATCTTACTCGCATAAATTCAACTACAAAGTTTTGATGTCAATTCTAATAATGAACCAATGATGTCATTAGTGACAAACCTGCATTTAAGCATTGCTGCACATTTTAATGTATTTGACAATTATATGGGTTTAGGGTTCAATCAATCAATTATGCTTTTATTTGAAATTTTTAAAAATTCAATTTTTATTTTTGGATATATTATTGCAAGTTTTTCAGTCATGTCAATTTATCTTTGTTAGCATTGGTTCTGATTGTGATCAAATTGAAATAATGTCTGTTTTGTTATTATTTTCTGCTTAGTTTGTACTAAGTAAAGAAACACCCAGCTTTAAAATGCACAACCCAGTTTTTGGATTTCCAACTACATTTGAACTTTAGCCATGTGTAATTATTTCATATACTCTGGGTATCCCTCAATCCCAGCAGTACTCAGACAAGACTTTTGTCAGCAGTACTCAGACAAGAATTTTTTTTTACTGTTATAAAAAACACTTGAGTCATTTCTACTCATACTGTAGATTAAATGTGAATAGCCTTGTACAAGAGGAAATTTATTAGATTAGTTATCTAATAATTTAGTTATATTGACCGGCAGTAAGACCATTCCTTAACATTAGAATTACAGGAAAATGCAAATTTCACCACTTATAAGGTATCACAACCTAATTTACATGCTATGACCACATGGAAACTGCACGGGTCATTACACTCATTTGAATCCCCAGTGGAAACCTCTCATGCAAGTAACATTTCTGTTTGAAACAAACATGTAGCCCAGAATTACTATAGGAAACAGATTAGATTAGGATATGTTTATATATTTTGCACACATATATTTTGTTTTATAACAGACCACTATAAATCAGTTTCTGCTGTTCCTTCTGCTTTTAGTCCATGCCTGCTACAGTAGTTTTGAGGCCATTAACTGTATATGCTAGTGTATGCTTAAAAGTTTACAAATTTAACTTAACTAATTGCAGATATACATATGTAAAATGTACAGTTATTCCTTTTCAAGATAAATAGATAAAAATACTGGTGACTCATGTACTCGGGGGCATGTCCATTTTTTTGTCCAATAAAATGTTCTTTATAATTAGAAAGTCCCTCCCCCTTTACCAGCTGCCTCTGATTAGCAATAGCAAGTAGCAAATCACGGCTCATGGATATGACATAAACTACAGGTTTAACAAGCTATTTTAAAAGCCTATTCAGTATGTCCTACACCAACTTTCCTCAACACACAAACAAGAAATCGGTTTTTAGGTTTGCAATAACACTGTTATTGGACACATACATGACAAATGCTAAGACAGGATGTTAGCTGAACCTTAAACAGAATTGATACATAAATCCCTTTAGCAATACTTTAAGCTTTCATGACTATAGCTACAGGTGGAATGCCATAAATGAATAAATCTATGGGTATGTATCACTTCTCGACAGCTTTTTAACTTTCTTTGTTCAAAGATTAGAAATCGTCTTTGCTCCACAGAGCGAAACCTGTGTGAGTTATATGGGTGACTAACAAATAGAATGAGGAGACCAAAATGCCCCAGTGCTTGAAAATTCCATTAGAGGCACATGTCAGGAAGGGTTACTGTTTAAAATGAGAATCTCGGCTAGTCGAAGTTTAGAGGACAGTGGGTTTTTTTTGCATGCTACACATACCGATGAAAGTAGTTTTCATCTGTCCTGGGGCGAAGGACGGTCTTTCACCTTTTTGTCTTATCTGGGGTTGAGACTTTGGGCTATAATTACCAGCACTATTTAGAGAACTGCCAGTATTTTTCATTGCCCACTGAGACATAACAACACGGGTACAGAACAACACCAGAATTGTTTGCTGTAGTTTAATAAAGTTCTCTTAGTAGATTGTCTTAACATTTAAAATCTTAAAATGATAGATACTGTGTTTTATTCCTAAGTTACACATTTTCTGTATTTGATTTAATGTATTGTATACTTAATTATAGATATTACAGTTTATTTACTTTCAAAGGTCATGTGACAATACATTTGATCTCAAATGCTAAAAGCTGTTAATGACCTTTAATTTAAGTTGTCTTAACATATTTTCAGCTTTGGTAAACCATTCAGGGCAGCACTGACAGTTCTTCAATTTAAAGTGACCCACATAACCTTGACATGTTTTGTCTTCCTGCCTTCTTCATAATATCGATTGAACCCCAGCCCTTCACTCTGTAAACAACATCAGAGGTTAGAGGAGCAGTACATGGGCTTCATAGCCAATCAGAAATGTTCTCAGCTTGTTGGTGCTTGCTTGTGGGTCATTTTGCATGTTTTGGTTTGGTTGCACCATGTTGACCAATATGTCATTTCAAAGACAGGGCATGTAAATAGAGAGAAGAATAGCGGAATCGCTTACAGAACCTTTATTTCTAATGTTGCTACTAACATTGTAGTAAGCTGCATAAACACTAGCTTTACCAGCATTTATTTTATTTGTGCTTTTCCTATGAATTGTAGAAAGGAACTTTTGTAAATTGCCACTGTGTATGGTGACAAGTAACCTTTATAGATTTTATTGATCATGAGCCAAAACGAGTGCAAAAAGAGATAGAGCAGACAACCAATAGAATACAATAGAATAGATCCATCTATGCAATACTAAAGAACATTTTTCCTAAGCCAGATTTACTTCACTACATTTTATTTAAAACACAATTGAGTCATCAGACATCACGTGTCACAAACTAGGACAGCAACGCATTGCATGACCACAGACTGGCATTCATGAGAGAGGGTCTTTGTTTTAATGGAACCTGTGTGCAGCTGGAGAGAGATGCGTCGCTGTATTGTGGGCTCTGGGGATGCAGTGATGGATGGAGTTCGTTTCAGGCAATGGCTTTCATCATGGCACAAGACGACTTCCTGCAACAAGCTCTTGAGTGTACTCACCCAATAGGCTCAGCGGAATCTCTCTCCAGACCTCCTCTGCTCATCTTCTTTGTCTTCATGTCATGTCATGTAACACGCTGATACATGTAGTAAATTACAAATAAATGTGTTACTAAAATAAGAGCTTGATGTCATGCTTTAAGATTTGATTTTAACAAAATCCATTCATGCAAATATCACAGGATATCATTTTCATATGAGAGACATTCAAAATCAATATAAAATATTTTCGGTCGTGGATAATGATTTATCAATGCAGTGTCCCAGCCATACTAAAATACACAATATAGTAACAGCTATGATGCAAAACACCTGTTTACCAAGATGCTGTGTATATAACTGCACACACAGCATTCATACGGTTCAAATATTAATCTTAGGTTGCATATCAGGGGTGATTTCTTCTAATGGTTGGATGGCACATTATTAACTTGCCTGATAAAATACAGATCTTATAACAAAAATGTAAAAAAAATTCATTGTGTAATATGTTGTGAATAAAATCCCAGGCGTAGAGGTTTCAGGAAACAAAAGTTTGTTTACAAAAGCTTGCTCACAATGACCTTCATATTCAAAAACCTCATGATGTTATTGAAACCAAAATGCCATTGTTGACATCTATGGGGTTGGAATTGTTTTATATTTCAAAATAAATAGATTACACTAATTTTGTATTCATTTTAAATTAAATATATAGCATTCCTCTCTAATTGTAAAACGTTGATTCCAGCCTAAAGCATAATGTGATTAGCTAAAGCTGGGCTCAGTATAGTAGCTTGGGTGTACTCGACCTGCATTTGTGTGCACCTTTTGCAGCTCAAAAAGCTTCAAAATACACAATTGCATGCAGAGATCCACAAATGCACATGAAGAAAAACAACAAATAAATGCCTAGCAGAGTTGTGTTTGTGACATAAAGACATATTTTCTCTTTTTTGATCTCATTTTATGCAATGTATTTATAAATCTACTTATAAATTCACAAATAAATAAAATTTGTGTATTTATATTTTTTGTAAAACTCTACATTTGTTTCTGAATCTCCTTCCATTTATCTGGGAATATGAAACAATTCTAACTTCACATTAATCAACCCTCTATGCATGTGAAGACAGTATAACTACTACGGCTGGAATGGTTCTTCAGGTTTATCTTTTTGGGCCACTATGCATTTGACTTTACTGAATGAAGAGATAAGAATTCCACCCCTCATTAACCTTACTCTATAACAGCATGTTCCTCAGATCACCAGCAGGACATCACAGAAGCACACATGAGATTGATAATCATGTCTGTGGAGCTGAAGGCCTCTCTCAATCTTGCAATGGCCTCAGTTTAGACCAAAACATCTACTCATATGTACTGTGGAGGGAGGCTATCAAAACTGTTAAAAGACCATAAAAACGCTATTTTCAGTGAAGCATGGATGATTTGAATGGGTGATCTAGTCAGGGGAGTGTTACCAAGCCATGGAGGTTCTGTTTGTTAGACAGTTACTCTTGACTCTTAAATAAATGGTACTGAATTAATGTTTTCATGGAAAATAATTCCTTAATGAATGTTTTGATTCATTTATTTTTAATTAAACTTAATAGTATGCTATATTAAATTATAATATTATATTAATATTACAAATATAAATATATTTTATTATTAAATTATAATATGACTATTTATTTTGTAGAAAACTAAAGATTTTAGGCAGAATGTTTACAATTCTGTTTTCCGTACCATGAGTAAGTAAATAGGGGTGGATGTTGACAAGCTCCAAAATGGCCAATAAGACATTGCACATAAAAGTGGCTTTTTATGTATTCTGTAGCCATACGATAACTTTGTGTGAAAAAAACAACAAAAATGGAATTAAACAGTTTACAAAACTCCTTTTGTGATCTAATGTATTATAAATATGGGTTGTGCCAATTTTGAGACTGTTGACGCCAAATACCACTGGATCTTACATCTTTCATAAATTATGACACAATGTTTTGTTTTTATTTATAAAAGCAGAGAGGAAATAATTTGCTTGGCTACATTAGCACCATTGAACAATTATTCACTGAACAAATTAATATTTGAATTTTACTTCTCAAACCATGTCAAAGTTTTGAACTTGGCATTTAGCCCAAACTACATGAAATCAGTGAAATATCAAAAGTTTGTTAACTTTACATAAACATTGCATGAAATGCTGATGAAACCATGATGAAACTCTGCATTTGTTGTTTACATTTACATTACTAACCAGGCCTAAATTAGATCTCCACAAAACCTGCTCCCTTCCCCCAACAAAATTCTCTCTACAAACCATATGTTTATAAAATACCACAAACTAGGAAAAAGTAGAACACTGTGCTTCCATGCCGCCTTAGCTTCTCGGCATTTGTGCATATTAATTTTATGTGTTTACCTTTGAAAATATTCCCAAAGAGACATGCTTCATTGGCCCAGTTTGGTCCACCTACCCCACGGCGTCCTTCGCACTCTCTCTCTCTCTCTTTCTGTCTATCTCTCCCACATTCTCTTCTATCTATCTCTTAATGTCCAGTTTTGTTCCAGAAAAAACTAGCTGACTGTGTGTGTGGGTTGTGAAGATGAATTGTTTACCACACACTCTTTAAATCATAGCTGTACACAAGCCAAGAGTTTAATCATATTTCACATTGACCCCACTTATCTCTGTCTTGTTGTTTAACAGTGTCAGAGGCCATATAGCCACTCTTGGGGTTAAAGATTTCTTAACCATTACATATACAAAGAAGTCATTTTAATATTTCAGTGGCAGTATGACTGGGATTTCAGGTTTTTCTTCATTCCAGACACCATTCTGTGTAAATTAAAACCTGTATCAGTTTCTGTCTTGCATGAAACATAGGAGTTATTTAAAGTCCAAGCTGCTCTTGTCCATAAAATAGCCAGATTCTTTGTGAATAACACCTTAAAGCTGAAACTTTTTGGTTAAAAATAATCAAGAATTAGTTATTGAGCAAGTACAGATCAGTGTTCAAATCAGTCTCCTTACCTTACCACGATTTATAACAGTAAGCCTAAAGTAATGATTTATAAATTAATTTGTCGGGTCAGTTTGACTATTTGATTGCAACATATGTAAAGTACTTATTTTTTAAGAAACCTACAATTTTATGTTTCAAACAGTGAGGCAAAAGTTACATGCATGATGTTCAGACGCTGACAGAGTTTTAATTTTCTGGTGAACTGCTTCTTTAAGCCATCTGATTGACCCTGAGGATAAAAGAAAAAACTACAGAATTGCAAAGTAACAGAATGAATGCACAACAGAGAGAAACCCTTTGTACAAGCACACCTTTGTGAATGCAGCACTTTAGCTGAACAGAGGTACAGTACATATCCATAGGTCACTGAAGACATTTCTAGTCTGAAAGCTTCCAGAATGCATTAGCAATTTAAAAAATGAGACAATTTTTCACTGCAGATGTACAAAGACACAATAGCAACCATTACAGGCCCCTCCGATAGTGTTTTCTATTTGAATTTTGTGCGTAGCCTGGATGCAGATTGCATATTGGATATTGCTGAATAAATACATTTCATACCATAAAATGTTGAATGAAGGACACAGCTGAGACGTTTCGTGTTTCTATTTAGGGCTAAAATTATTATGAGATGAATTGTTGGCGGATTTTCAGAGCCAACCTGAAAGGCAATAAACTGCTTTATTTGTGGAGTGACACAATATGTAAGGAAAGTAAAAGGTGTTGAAATGCTGATTCCAGCTGCTCCTTGAAGGGCTGGACAATCTATCACAGTAGATGGTGGCTTTTATGTTGTTTTATTCAGTGAAAAGTAAATATTTTTTAACCACAGGGATTCCTACAAGCATTTCTTTATAAAGTCTTACTAAAATTGTATAATAAGCAACAACAGCTATAATTATAATATTTTAAGCTGTTGACGTTTAATCATTGCACTTAGTGTACAAATTAGGAGGTTGTAACACACCTGTTGTAAATACGAAAATAGGATGCTATGCCTTTCTATTTTTAATAAAAGAGTTTGATTAGCTATTATTTTGAATAAAGCAAATATTGGGCTGTGTAATTATCTCACTTTGAACTTAATGCTATTACTTTCAACATTTTCCCAAGACACCTGATGTAAATGTATGGACCAAACAGCTGTTAAAGGACATGTGTAATTGGTCAATCTTTGATGGACAGATGGATGAGGTAAACGACATTGCAAGTAGACACAAAGTTTTGATGTCATAAAATGCTTGTAAAAGTAGTATTGCCTGACAGATAAAGTCAAGAAGACTTTGAGCATGAAGAATGAAAGTAAAAGATGAAAAAAATATTGGTGTTTTCCTTGTTGCTACTGTAATTGCTACTGTAATTGCAATTGTCCCTAGTCCCTAGTGACCAAGCCAAAGGCGAAATTATGGTCTGTTCTTCCCACAAAACAGTTTTACAGTAGGCAAGTTTAGAAGACTTAGACTATAGCACCAAATTGTTTCATGTTGTGCCCAAACCAAAAATAGTTCCATTATTACATTACCATATTACGTTAATACAAGCATTTTGCACTTACAGTTTTTATAAAATTTATGATAACCCCAGATGACTCCCACTGTTGAAATCTAAGATGTGGGGTATAGCTGCAACCTGCTGATTCCACAAGCCACGGAGATGTGCGGTGGTTGACAAGCTGACATCAGCCACCAATCAGCAGCCAGGCTTTCACATGTGTGGGCGGCCTAATTGCACCATAAGACACATCTAAAGACTTAATGACTATCATGCAGTGACCAAAAATACACAACTGCCAGAAATAGTGGCTGGAATAGGCGCATAGACTCTTGTTCTGCAATAACTGAAGACTCGTGGTGTGCTCGCAGATAACATTGGAGAGGGTGGGAAGGTATGGAGAGCTGATAGCACAATGGCCGTGGCCATTATGAAAGGCCAAACATCTAAATGAAGAGAATGATAAACACAGGCAATGTAACCAATTTGTCACGGGCTTCTCACTATTCCAAGGCACTTTTTGTGAGTAATTTGATGATACAGTTTATCTAAAAAAATTTATCTCATTCACAACAAGAAATGTGGAACTTTCATCTGTAATGCTTTTTAAAAAAATACTACAGAGTGAAATATGTGTCTGATTCTTGATTAGGTACCCATAAATGTACATCTGGCTATAATACCATGTAACTCTACTGCTTTTACATTCAGTGATGTATTTTTTTGCCATATTTCCTTTTGCCACGGTGTCTTCTTTGAAGTGTGGGAAAGCTGAGGTCAGGGATTCACTGCTCATAGAAATCTTATCTCTGCATTATCCACAGCAGAGGGTGCAGAGGATTTATCCCACAGAGGTGTGTCTATCTACTCTGACTCAAGGGCTGAAGATAAGGGCCCAAACCCTCTGCAGTTCCTCATAATTGAACATTTACTGTACAATAGGCTGACAGGAAGTACCCAATGCTACAGAAATGTGATAATAGCAGGAGTGGACTCAGTGTAGTACAAAACAGATAGACAGACAGACAGACAGACAGACAGATAGATAGATAGGCAGGCAGGCAGGCAGGCAGGCAGGCAGGCAGGCAGTCAGGCAGATAGAACAACAGAAAGACAGAAACTGCTGGGAGTATTGAGGTATTATACCAGCAGCCCTGTGGATATTCTGCTTGTGAATACATACACAGTCAAGCTTAACATTCTGTAAGCATAATGAAAGCAGGCCGCCAGCAAACATGTTTTTGTTGTGCTCATGGTTGATTTATTTATTTTATTTTTATGTGCTTTGCTTGCAAGGCGTTAGGAAGTTTATAAAAAAGCCTGATTTTGCATTCAAATCACGGATATGAAGCACATCAAAGCCTGACCTGAAACTAATGTACAAACCACTGTCTTAGCCACAACCTACATATACAAACCTCAAGCTCCCTTTACATATTAATGAAAAAAAAACGATTTCAGAAATAACTAGATTTCTGACATTGTGAATAGATTTCTTGGAGTGCTCATAACAACTAACCCTCATACCACATAACCCTCAATTTTGCTTTATACAAAAATATCACACAGTAATATTTAAAATTGTAAGGACCACCCATTGGCCCAACGACGGAATCCAATGGTGTGGGTGAAGGTAGCGCACGTGTTCTGCCGTTCCGTAGCACTTCTACAAATTTCTTTAATTTATTACAATTTAGTTTTATTGACCCTGTGGTTAGTTCCAATCTGACTCCAATTTTATATGAATTTTAGATTAGTGATTCCAAATTATCTGTTGATCATAATTTAGATTTGATTACTTGAAGATTCCCATACTCTTAGTTATTCTTTCATTAGGGACCCATGGCCGCACTGAGTCTTGCGCCGGCCGATATACACGGATCTCACAATCACAAAACGGTCATTTTGATCTTAATCAGAGTTTGCCGGGTAAACTAATATTATTAAACCTGGCTGTTCCAGACTTGCTCAGATCTAGTAACAGTTGTCTTAGTCACGATCATGCAACTTGTTTAGACAGGTGATAGACAGAAACCTGGAGATCTTGGTTGATGTGCTCCTAGCTCCTTTCAACAAGTCCCCAGCAAGATCATATCCTGACACTAATTTTGCGGTAACCTTGGACTCCTTCTAATCTACAATTTCTTAAGAACTTCCAATGTATCAAGAAAACAATTTATTTGCCAGGCAAGTTAAAACATCAGTTCAAAGAAATAAAAGACATAATATGAATTTGAATATACAGTACTGTATATTCAGTACAGTACTGTCAACAGTACATGATCAACAGAATAAAAAACAAAGTACAAAGTCTAAATCATACCTGGCAAATGAGACACACAGCAGCAGTTGTGTGGGAAGTTCTGGTTACAGAATGCTTCCCCGAGTCTTTTGCCTAGCCACCTTATATACACAGATAAGACAAAGAGTCATAAATTTTGTGGTCAGTTTAGTATTTGGTTGGTCAGTTTCTCGTGACCTGAAAGACCCCTGTCAAGATAATCAGTACCCAGATGTCTTGAGAGAGGCACACCCATAACAGAAGTGTAGGTTTTCTATTAAGTTTTCTCCCTCTAATATACTTTATCCCATAATTATAAAAAATACACTTTTTATCCATCACACCATGACCTTTAAAATGATATCAAACATGAGAATGAAAACTCAATAACATCACACTGTATGTTGCACATATATGTTCAATGAGCTCTATTGATCTGAGTCTAAAATGAGAGGGAAAGCAGAGGTGAAATTCGGGTCATCAGTGTCCCACAGGGGGAAGCAAGGAACCATAGCCTGGGAACAAGTATCAACTGGTGTTTTGTTGTTTTAAGGTATGTTTCTGTAAACAAACCCAGTGCTTTTCCCTAGACCTGCTGCCTTACAAAATAATAATAATAAATAATTTACAATACGTCAGAGTGTTCCAATGATACCTCAACAATCTTACATGCTTAATTTTTCACCCAACGACCAGGTAATAAATTACATGTTTAATGTAGAAATCATCAAAACAGCAGGAGAAAAACTCATTTTAATCCCTTTTGGTTATTTTTTTAAAAAGTAATCCACCGCAGTTTCCACAGGCGGGGAAAAACACTAAGCATGTGCTAAATAATTCCAGTACGCTTGTAATTGAAGAAGTGGGTAGAGGCAGAAGATAATCTGCAAAAAAATTAAAACTATGAATGAAGTACAGGCACGAATTCCTGGCTTGATCGCATTAGTTCTGTTCTTGACACTCCAGGTGGCGAGAGGAGGAAATGCGCATGGAATGGAAAGGTGTTGTGGAGGGAAGAGAGTTGGATTGTTTGCTTCTTCATTGAGCAGGGGAGAGAAGACCGTGAGGAATCGATGTCCCGGATTATTAAAACTGCCCACTTCACTTACCTAGACAACAGCAGACTCAGACATGACCACTGTCCTGGAAAAAGCGCGGGATTTACACGCTGCATCACACTGCTGAGAGCCCACCGGTGTAGGTTTGAGCCTGTTGTAAAATTGCATTTGGCTCGTTTGCGCTCCGTGACGCTTTGTTTGTGCAAAGCTGCTGATATCTAAAAGGCCTAACAATCCAGGCTCCTTTGCCTGCTGTGTAGTAATAGCATGGGAAGAGTCACGTTCCCGACGTATTCATCGCAATGACACTGTCCGAGCTCCAGCTGACAGTTTCACTCTTTATGCCGCTGTCCATGGTGCTACTTGACTGGTTGAGGGTGCTGTCCATGGTGCTGAAGTAAGAGATTCACAAGCAAAGCAGACGGTTTCTGAAGTCGAACTCAGTGGGTATTATGATACACAAGCACAAAACGTTTTTTGCTGAAATAGCCTAGGAGATGTATGCTTACGTAACGTGGTGCATTAAATTAAAACGGAGACGTGGTGTCGTCAATGCAACTTCATGCTAAACAATTGCTTCCCGTTACCGATGGCACTGTACAAATGACTTATTCACATGCACCCGTGACTAATTTATTCCATAAACGAAGGTACACAATAGGAGGGGTGACAGAAATGAAGTGGTATTCTTTCAGTAATGTGATCTCAAAATAAAACAGCTTAGACTACTGATCTGACTAGTGACAGTTTTCTGATGTCACTAGTTGATCTGATGTGAATGCATATACAAAAAACTGTGTTGGTAAATAGTTAATAGAATATCTTTACACTTCATTAAGTCATTAACATTTAACTGTTCTAATTGTTCAGATGGGTGTAATAGATTTGCATGCATGATTACAATCTGAAGGCAAATCACTCGTGTTCAGGATGTCTGAATATGAACATTGTTAGAAATCAACCTGAGATAATATTACATGACAATTTATTAATCACATATACACTGTAAAAAAAACAATTTGCTGCCTTAAATTTTGAAGTTTAATCAACTTGGCTATAGAAGGAATTTCAACTTAATATTTTAAATCCTGACTGGTATAACTTTTACCATCCTGACTGGTAGCAAACTTTCTTATAAGTTACCTTAACTCAACACCAGTCAAGATTACAAAGAATAAGCTGAAATGACTTGTGCAACCAAACTGATTAAACTTAAAAAATTTAAGACAGCAATGTTTTTATACAGTGTGCCAACTATAGCATGTTTTTTGGGGATGACTTAAGGACTAGAAGATGACCTCTCAGGGGTCACATCATACAAGCTCACAAAAACAGCATGGGATATTGTACTTCTTCCATTTAGAAAAACAGCAATCATTTGAACTTACTGTATGTTAGATTATGCTTTATCCAAAATGACTTACAGCATGTTATATTTGTTCCATGTTCCCTGAGATTTGAACCATGACTTTTTTACATTATTACTTTTTTATGCTCTTTAAGCTACAGAAACAAATTAATGTTTTATGCCTCTCCATGTGAAGAAAAGTTTTTTTTTCCAAATGTCTCTTCTAAATCTACAGCAACCATTTCCAGTGGGTTAATGGGTTAGTATTTGTGAGCAGTAAGGCCTTTAAAATATTAAAGACTATCAAATGACAAACCTGAATGAATCAGCAGCAGACTGGTAAAACTGTTTCAGCACTACAAACACCACTTGTTGTTGCTCGATCAGAAGTTTGTCAGCTATGTCCCTAGTCCAATATCTTGTCTGAGCAGTATAGATTTCCAGGATTGACAACCATGCATGCAGAGATCCCCATGGACTGGGATTGTGACGATGGCTAAAATCGAGGCCTCCGATTGGCTGTTCAAGTCTCCAGAGCTCAGTGTCATTTAACCGGTGTCAGAATCAATCTGGGATCAGTTTTCTGGAATGCGCTCAGTCGTGTCAGGCCTGTTGACATCTGACATTTTGCCTGTGAGCTGTTTGCTTCTCATTTTTGCGATCTGTATGCCACATTCTGAAATGCATTAGTTTAATATTGTGGTATAAACACAAAGTGACAACAAGGGTTATGCTGGGGTGACGGGCATAATTTAATTTGTGGGGTGTGCAGAGCAGTTGTAGGGGCAGTGGATATTTGGGGCATAGCCGGGGCGGACTGACCATCTGGCGGACCAGGCGTATAGACTGTAGAGTAAATAGTGTGTTTTTAGGACCTAACAATGTTGTATATGTTTATGGACAATATACAAAAATTAAATTGAGATGCCCACAGGGCTGTATTTGTTTCTTAATTTCCTATATGGTATTGTTATACCAATGCAGCTTTGTGTGGCTCTTAGAATAATAATACTGAATCTGATTGCATTATGTTAACAAAAACTCACCCTATAGTCTCTCCTCATGTCTTTGTGAGCCAGGCTGAGATGGCATCCCCAGAAGATGAGGAGAGTGTCATCGAGAGAGAGAGAGCAGGGACTCCCTGCTCCTAATGACTAGTCAATGCTATACTATGGAAAACAGTGTTCATTTTATCAACAATTTATCATATCTCTTCTCTTTCTCCCTCAAACACACAGACACACACAAGATGGAAGCCATAGCTTGTTTTAGGATTTATCTGTGTGGATTAATAGTTTTATTGTATTAATAAATTACATTTTCTAGTAAATTTTAATTTTAATAATACATTTTCAAGTATTTAATGTGTCAGCTATTACTCTTTCCTATTACATAGCTTTAGTGCTTTTATGGAATAGGAGTTGGTATACATACACATTCTAGGGCGTGCAAAGATGAGTGGTATTTGTGATCGTATGTAGTGGGCCAGTCTGGGCAAAAATGCCAGAGACTATTTTTTGTCCCAATCCAGCCCTGGGCATAGACCATTAATCTAATTTCCTTTCCACACGTTTCTTAAAGTTATAACCATAGCTTAATGGATCATTTTGATTACACCTCCACCAATCAATTTTGTCATTAAGATTTAAATGAATGTATTGAGCTTAAAAATACAAATCATTTGGTTAATTTAAATAACAATACAACAAAACAAAAAGTATGTAAACTAGTTGTAACTACCTCCTCACATCCAAACATTGTTCATGTTTCTTTCACATCTAGGCATTTGGCAGATGCTATTATCAAAAATGAATAAAAAAAAAACTTATGGTGCATTCCAGTTATACATTTTATCTGTGTGTTCCCTGAGATTTAAACCCACAACTTTGTACCGCTAACGCAACACTACCGGGACACATTTATGCACTAATAATTCTGTACTTAGAAATATTTTGAGAACTTAGTAAGATGTGTCTTATAAACACATGAAGCATGATTTAAGGTTATAAACATAATTTCCTACTTAGTTTATCAAAATTGTGTTGGCAGAAAAACGTCTTGGTTACGTATGTAACCCTTGTTCCCTGAAGGAGGGAACGGAGACGTTACGTACTGACGTATGACGTATGGGGTCTCGCTTGAGAGCCCATACATCAGTACGTTGACGTAATGTTGAACGTGACTGACTGAAAGGGAACAGATCTTTTCAGACAGCTTCTGACACGCATTCTAATCTAGTCAGACAGATGTACAAAATTAGACCTCACACCACCCGAACACTGTTTTAATCATATTGTTCCTTTAAAGGGATATTCCAGGTTTAGGATAAGCTCTGTTGACAATATTCATGGCCTCCTTCGATTAACAGACAATAATTTTAATTTTAAGATTGTATGTACTGTACAGTAATGTACTTACAATGGAAGTCTATGATGCAAAGCAGTCTGGAGAATTTAAAAGCAAAAATGTGAAGCTAGTACTTTTGATAAAACTTCTATGTTAACTTATTCTACATAATAATGTTAATAATGTTAATATTATTAGAGCTATAAAGATAAATTGTGATTTTAACAGTGGGATTACTTTTCTAGGTGTAATTCCTCTGGGTGAATCTTCTGGCTGTACTGTGGTTATAACAGTGTGTATTTTAAAGTTAAGGTGCAAATCAGAAATTACAAATTATTTATAGTTGTCTCTGCACATTAAGATCAGATAGCAGAAAGTATTTTATGAAAAATATAGCGCATTTCCGTTTTAATATATTTCTACATGCTGTACAGTGGTGCCTTGCCAGAAAACAGTGTTGAGTATTGGGTCTCATAACTATATGCAATATGAATTGTAATATAAGTGAAATGAATGTGTAATGTGAATGTGTATGAATCTGAATGTGTAATAAAAAAGTGAAAATGTGCAGTACTGTAGCGTGTAGGGCTTGTTGGAGGCCGTGTGGGTGTAAGAAGCACACTGTGTTTTCCTGAGTGGGAAGAAATCTTATGATAAGTGACAGAAACAAACAGAGCGAACAAGCACACATCTCTGTTTCATAAAGAGGCCTTCCTTTACGGATGGGCTGGGATAACACGCTTATATTCAAATGTCTTATGTAAATGTGCTAGATATTTTAAAAGAAAGTCCTCGTAAAAATGAATTACTAATGTATAAATTACATTTATAAAAATGACAGAACTATGACCATTAAATTACAGTTTTGTTTACTTTTTGGTCACTTGAGTATTTTAAGTTGAAGAAGAGCTAGATTCATTAGTCCATTTCACTTCCTGTTTTATTTTCAATGTGTGCAATAACAAATAGTTTTATGGTTATCTGGACTTGATTTTAGATAACAAAGAAGGAGTTAAAAATAGCTGGATTCACCTTCTTTCTAATAAAAGCTGCCAAAGTTGCAGAAATTTGTTTCAGTTTGGTTGTCATGGAAACAGCAGCTTTCCAGATAAGCATACTGGTAAAAGAGCAGCAGTGAAGTTTAGTGGTTTATGGCCTTTCTGTATTAATGAATTTGAGAATTTTTCACTATCCCACTGATGAAAATGTTATAAATATTACAGAAGTATGCGACCACAAACCTGCTCCAAAAGCTTGTAGTGTTACAAATTATCCAAATACTTTTGTACTTGTTCTGTACATGCACCACTGTTTTTTCTTTAAAAACATGGTTTCATAGCCATGTTTTTAGATGCCATGGTTTATAAATATTTAGCAGAGTTATTCAGTAGTATATATTATAGTTCAAATACAAGTTTTTGTAAAGGATACTGTCACAGTACAAAGAAATCGTAATCAGTTTTAGTCTGTGTAATTTAAAGATTTGAAATGACTTAAGATTTCTTATGACTTATGATACGTTTTTTTAACTTTTATTTTAATCAAAGACCAATTAAAAAAATATCTATGAAAATTATCAGATCTATGGTGTCTGTGTAGCCAAAGACAATGCTATTGGGTTTTTGATCTATATTCAAGGCTTACACCTGCAGGGAAGTCAATGTGAAGTGTCTTATTGTAAATTCTTGGAGGGTTCAGCATTCATCACCTCTAGGTGTGGGTGACTCGGCGACACTGTGTTTATTCTACTTAAAGAGCTGATCGCTCACCTGAAACAGTGATGTATGACTTGCCAGGGGAGAAGGATGATGTGCTCTGAGAGTGAGGGAAGGGTAGGGAACTGCAGTGTGGCTGAATCCACATCCAGTGAGCAATTCCAATGACACTTCACTTCTATCAGCACACAGGGAAACACTGTTACATATAAGATAGACTTCACTTCCAGGGTTGTGCACCAGAATTCAGAATTGAATTCAGAATTTTTTCTTTAAAAAAATTCAGTTCAAGAATTTGAATTTAGGCAGCAAACAAGATGCAGAGTTTTTTATTATTTAATATTATTTATTATTATTATTATTATTATTAATAAAATGTTAACATGAACAAAACATATGGTGAATTTCAAAAAAGGTAGACTATAATAATAAGCAGTGTTTAAAATCTTTACCAATCTTTACTAAACTAAATCGTTTAAATACATTCACATTTTTTTAGAATGTAAAAACTTTTTAATAATTGCCAAAGATGGACACACATAGTTAATAAAAAATAATACTGTGCATAATCTTTAGTACAACTAATTGAATGTACAACTAGTACAACTTTCTAATTTCACTTAAGTATGTTTTGGCTGGATGCATTTTATCACATTTTAAAACGGCACACATACTTTTACTTACAATTAAATAGTCATTTCTCTGTACTTTTAACACCTCAGGCTGGGAAAATGGGAGCCCTGTGAGGAGCTCAACCTTTAAATTCAGACCAGAAACTTAAAAATATAACAAGCATTAAAACAATGCCTGCAAGCTAACCTAAAACAATAATGTCACCTTTGCTTAATATTGCTAAAAAGCTGCAAGCTAAAAAAGTTCTCTTGTCAACCATGAGAATAATTCAAGCTTTTTATCCCAGTGTAAAGATCTAATGATCACTTATGCGGCTTACATCCCAGTGTGTGTAAAAGAGAAATGGATTGCCCATGTACTGTATAATGGCTTATTCCACTTTCCATCCAAAGAAATCAAAATCTAGAAAAATACAGTAGAGAAACTTTTAGTATTATGTTATAGTATCTTTATCTTTTATGTTTTAGTAAAAGATAAAGATTGAAATAGATCTTGTTAAACAACATAAAACAGTAACCAATTTTGTTTTTAATATTGACAGATTTTTTTTTCAAACCTAAAGACAGTAAAGGTATTCAGGACATACATTTTTTATTAGTACATGTGTTTTCCTGGGAGTCATACCTATGACCTTGTCATTGTTGGTATTATGCACCAGTTGAGCCTTAGGATTTGGAGAGATTTGATTGTCATCGATACGTTATACCAGATCTGATTGGTTCTCACACAAGAACCAATGTTTACCATTATTGACATGCAACCTGTAATGATGCATCTTGACAATACATGTATGACTTAAACTCAAGCACGCTGGAGATTTGAGAGCACAATACCCATTATAGAACTGCAGTGGATTATAGGTAAATTCTCTTTGAGCCATCCATCACACTAGTTGCAATGGTCCTTGCATGATAACAGAATTCAATTGATAATACACAATGAAGCTGGTAAACCTGCTCCAACCAGCCAAAAAGGAGCAAAACAACCAAAGATCAAAAACAAAAGAGCTGCTAATTGCACCCGTGAAGCCACATCCAATCGAATTGTGTGAAATCAATGGCACAATAATACAAGGGCTGTAAGGCCATTTGAGACCACTTCATGCCTATAGAGCAAAGACAGCTATCTTTCGTGGGCGTGCGTCCTTCTCCCATGATAGATTTCAGAATAGATTTCTGTTCCCTTTGTCGATATTTGTCAACATGCAATCTGCCAGATTTGCTACGGAGATGTAGCCTGCCTCTTCAGCAGGGATGCTGGGACAAAAAGCATCTGGACAAATGAATGATCATTACCGCTTGATTCCGTCAAGTACCATGGTCACAGATGGAATGTGAGATTGAAATCTGGAGAAAAAAATAAAACCTGCATTGTGGAAAGTGTGTCGATGATGCCAATTTTTCTGCAAATTGGTTTGTGTTATATGTTGGTGAGTTCTCTCAATTGTTTGCAGATATAGATGATAAACATGGCTTAGATCAATAATTGACCCCAACAGTTTTGTAGCACTCATCGAAATAGACCAATACACCAAAATTCTTTACAATTCTAACATGTCTTCAAAATATAACATACTATTAGCACTTTTTCTGTCTGTTAAAGAACATTCCAAACAATGTAAAATTTCTCACAGAATGAAACATCAGTTTCTCTTTGTCATGCAGTTCAAACGGTCATTATCCTCAATTATGTGGGTTTAATGCTCAGTTTGTTTTTCTGTGAGAGTGTACATCAAGACCAAGATCCAAATCAAGGAAAAGAGTCAAGAGACTCAGTCCAAGGCCAAGTTTTTCTGATCTCAGAAGATCTCAAGGCAACAAAGTAAAAGTCTTCAGTTCTCGTTGATAGCAATGTTGATGTAAGACTAACAGTGACCTTGATCCAGGAGCTTGTCGCAATATCATGGTCACCAGATAGATTAAGCTTATAAAAATATATAACTAGGTCTATTTATTATCTTCCCTGCTACAGTTCCTGAATCAACTGCAGAAACTTATAATAAAGTAATTGATACCAGAGTGTTAAGAAAACTTTTGTCATGTGAATAGTCTGTCAGGTCTCCTTCTATAACAGTACAACGTTCTAGCTTTAAAAATTAACAAATCATCTCTAATTACCTCAAAAGTCTGTAAATCAATTCAAAATAAGTTAATTTTGTAATCTATGGTGCTTGTGAAATGTTGGTGTTGGACTTCAGTTACCTTAATTATGGTTCCTGTTGTTTCTTTATTTGCTCACACTTCTTTTTTAACCTTATTCATCAGAAAAGCACATTTAACCCTCACTATACTGGAGTTGTCACAAATTACCCCCAATTCAAAAGTATCTCACCTATAATCTTGTGAATGCAGATGTGGGTTGTAATGCAATTCAATGTAAGTGATAAGTTTGAAATATATGGAAATGAATTTGAAAATTTCTAAGAATTTCCCCTTTTCCCTTTTTTTCCCCTTTCTAACAATTTCCAGTAGATGATGATGAAGATGTTTGTGTGAAGATTATGCATTTATTATCCTTACAGTTTTCTTTTAAACATTTTTATCATATAACTATAAATATAAGTAACTATAACATTTAGCATACACGTTTAGTTGTTGTTAACTGTAAATGTCTTTACTATTGTAAAGACATTTACAGTTATACATTTGCGTACCATAGATATCAAAGCCATGACCTTGGTGTGAAAAGTACCACGCTCTGCCGGTTAAACTACATGTACCCACTTTTTTATTATTTATTATTAAATATTATTTTATTGTCATAGGAGGGTTTTCTCTCTCATCACCTAAATATCTTAGATTCCTCCTTGCCACAGTCACATTTGGCTTGCATTTATGTGTGATTAAGACAAAAACTGTGCAGGAATTATCATGTTAAAGATGATTTATGAGGTCTGTTTTTGGTGCCTTTCATTTGAATATGTAAAACAATGTCTGTGTTTTAACTCTGTGAATGGAAACAGTTTCTCACATCTCAGAACTGTGATCACTCAAGTGGCAAATCAATTGAAATTCTGAGAAAGGCGAGTATTTTTTTATATCTTTTCTGAATAACTGGAAGAACGCGAGCTAAATATTAACTTATCATAAAAAGCAGTTTTACTAGAGCCTTTGTATGCTTGCTGACCAGCAGAAAAAAATACATCAAAGTACATTTGAAGATATCACTGGGCCAGTCAGCGTAAAGAATAATTTAAGAAAGATCAAATGGAAATTTAAATTTCTTTAATTAATTAATTTGCTAATACAGAGGATGTATTGGTGTTTGGAAGACTTTTTAATTTTAATAAAGATTTTAAATTTAATAAAGATTAACACCGGTTTGTTTATTTTTGATCACTGGTTGCTTTGGATTTAAAGAAACAGAATGAAATTCAAGAATGGGTTTTGTGCTGTAACTCTCATTAGTATCATTATATATCAGATACTTTGCCTTTGGGTTTTCTCAAGCAGCCCCAGGCATCCATTAAATGGTAGTAACAATGCTGTCTGATTCTTAGCTACATAATGGCCAAATCTTCCTAGATATTAAGGGTTTATGCTCGGACAAACATGTACACATTGTAACCCATATATATTCCTTATGTGGGCCTAAACAGGTAATAATTATATAAAGGAATTAGGTAATCAATGGTAAGGTAATAATTATCTGAATATGTAAGGGATAATGTACATTTAAATGTATATATTCAGACTTATGACTAATATATATATATATATATATATATATATATATATATATATATATATATATATATATATATATATACATATACATTGCATAATTATTTCCTGTTTGCCCCATAACTCCTCAGTATTTTTTGTATTTTTTCAACTGTATTAAAAACAACAAAAAAATTTCTCACCATGTCATAAAAGTCATATTATCCCTCCAAGTGCAGTGTGGTGCACATTTTATGATGCTGTAAGCCAAAATACGCACTACAGAATTATTGACAAGCCATGCAGCTGTGCAAAATTAAGACTTCTGGAAGCTTTTTCATGTTAGGTTACTGCTGAACACAGATCCAGGTGGACTGGATCATAACTCCTGTCATTGGTGCATAGACGTCCTATGATGTACACAAATGCTGGGCCATCGGAAACAGATGGATGTGCGTACGTGCTCATCGTGGAGTCTCAGAGGACTTTACTCTGCTGAATGCAATAATGCTATTGGATGTGGCCTGCATTCGTTATAGCTGTGGTTGAAGGCGAGGTGTATTCACTGGGGACCCGCACATGTGCAGCAGGCGTCAGGTTTGTTAAAGCCTCTTTCTTCCTTTCTGTTGTTTTTCTAAACCCCAACCCCATTTATACCCAGTAACAACAGAAGGCCTTTAAAAATGTAAATGGTAACTTTAAAGTAGTTGACCTTGTACAAAATGTCATAGTGCAATAGAAAGTAAACTTGGCAAATTAGGTTATTTGGTTCCACTTTGAGAATCTGTAATTAGGAGCAAAAAAAGCATCAAAAAACTATGTTTCTTTGACAGTTATTCAGGCCAACTGTTGACAATCCAGGAAAATCACAGAATTACTGTTTGTGACTGTTTTCTAAAAAATTTCTTAAAGCTATTTCAAATTAGATTTGACTGTATCGTTCACCTGCTAATATGAAGGTACCACTGCGTACACATCTGAACAGGCAGTGCAACAGCATACATCATGTTTGGAGGTCAAGGACACAGTTTTTCCATTTGACTTTTGTACAAGCTGTGCTCAGCTTCTAAATCTAAAAGAAATGACCTTTATTCCAGGGTTAGCAGGCTGTGTGTTCCTCTGAAGATTTAGCTCTCTGGAGGATATAAAATTTTGATGGCCATGCTTCTAAAAAAATCTTTCTACTGAATGATCAGTGTTAAAATGGGCTGGCTGATGTGTCCAGCTGAGCTTTCAGAGGAGCAACAGAAAATGTGAAACCCTCAAAACATAAAGCAACTAACAAAAAACTATCATTAATGACTAATTCTGTTCTATTGTCTGGACAACCTATCAGAAAGGACAATATAGTGTACAATACTTCTCATCTGCTAGATCACAGCGAGACCATTTACTTTAAAGGTTTATTATAATTTAATATCCAGCTTTTTCTGGCTTTCACTTTTTGTTAATTTTGTCTACAATTCATTGAAAAATAATGTTCTTTTGGAATTGTTTTTCAGTAATTGATTTCAGTAATCCATATTGGGATTGTTGGAGTTTACCTGAGAAATTCCAGCTCTGTCTGCAACATTAATATATGTAACTGAAACCATGTTATTTGTTGTGATTTGTTGGCATAAACTCAAGGTAATTTTTACGACCAGCCTCAAACTGTCACATCAAAGTGATGTGTGGATGACAGCAGCTGCAGTATGAATGTACGAAAGCACAAAAATCGGGCTTTGGTCTCACAACCTCAGAAACTGTTCTTAGAGGTACTGCCATAACCAATTTTCTATTCAAACTCATCTGACTGAACAGCAATACAGGGTATGAATGTACCTACTGCTTGGGTTCTTCACAGCCAACATGAAGAACCTATAAATAGATCAAAACCCTTTGAGCTGAGCGATTACTCCCACAAACAGGAAATGTAAGGGATTTAAATAAGGCTTTAAAGGAATAGTGAACCTGTAAATAAACATTCAGACAGTTTATTCACCCTCAGTAGTCTTTGCCTGCTATATTTCAGCTCATCTGAAGCTATATGATAGCTTTGTGTGAGGAACAGACCAAAATGTGAGTAATTATTAGTTGACAATCTTCCCCTTCAGTGAGCTGTTAACATCAGATTATTGAGTCAGACACCAACTCATTCAGCAATCATTCAGTCCTGTTTGTGAACCAGATAAACAGGTTCATTGAAAAGAATAACTGTTTGTTCACTGAACTCACCGACTCAATAAAGTAGTCCTAGTTAACAGTTCACCCAGGGGGAGAAAATCAGCATATAGCTTTAATGCTTCAATCTGTAACTTTTTTAAAAACAAAAAACAACTATTAAAATAAACAAAAAACAGTTATGAAGTAAGTACATGACAGATCAGTGTTCAAAATTATCTCTGTACCTTACCTGATTTGCAACGATAAGTTTATGATAATGATTTATTATTGGCTCTAATTTCCAATGGGATGTCAAATCAGCTTAAGTTACCTTCAACATACATAAACACAAGAATGTAGTTGGACAATAGTTATATGGACTTTCATGGTGTTTATTTGATGTTGTTTGCAGCTTACTGATGGTGTTCATTTTCATTTTTAGGTGCGCTACTCAATTGCATAAAGCTGTAAAATGGATGGCGAATGATGGCAATTTAAAACAGAGACTGCAAGGACACCTATGGCAGTTCAGTTGAAGACACAGTAGCCCCATTAGAGACCTGCCTCTGCTCTGCTGTGAGGTGATGACAGCTGCTGACCCACCTGCATCCCACTTTAGGGGCAAAAAAGAGAATTAAACTACTCAACGGATACTTACAACCAAGGACCACCTGTTTAACTTAAGCCTCCTAAATGAGCTGTAGATTCATCTGGCATGCAGCCAGTGTAACATGTTGCACATGCGAGTTGCAGAAAAGCAGGGATGTGCATGCAGCAGCACTCAAAGTCAGTGGCCTGCATTGTATAGGGAGTGTGCTGTATCCTGTATAGAAAAATCTAATCTGTTGACATTTATATTATGTAAATGCATAACAACATAGTGCATAATACACAGTATGTACTGCAAATTGCCTACAAAATTTAAATTTTAAATTTAGTGGTATGTGCAGTATGCAACAATTTTAGTTGTAATGTAGTTTCCAATTTTCCTTTCAAAATTACATTTTATGTTATCCAGGAGACCATGTTAAAAAACATAAAAGATGTGATAAGTTCCTGTAAATTAACTGGTAGGTAGGTTATGGATGAATCCCAGGGGACACACAGACTGATAAAATATACCTTGAATGCAATTGCCAAATGCATAAATGTTATGTGACCATTTATAACATGTATTATTTATCTTTGTAGACTCACTAACTGTTTGGTATGAGGAAAAGAATTAGTCAGACTTGGAAGATACCCAAATATTTTTTTAGGTATTTTCCCTGCAAAGCCTGTTAAATCTTCTAATATATAATATTTCAAAGCATTTATGTTTCAGAAACATCTGTTCTCTGCAGAAATCTCTTCATCTCTGTTTCTAGCCCTCGCGTGGGCTCGGACATTTGAATGTCTCTGAACGCCTCTGTTGATAATAAACACTTTAATGCAGTATCAGCTTAAATATGTATTTTTTCAGGGATCACCACTGCCATTGAAGTACAATTATGTTCATAATTACAAAAATATGTTTTATTCCATATCTAAGATCTCAAAAATTGCTTCAGATACACACATAGTCACATTAATGTATTTTACAGTTATTATCTGGTCTTTTTAAGGGAACTGTAATTGAATGGGCAGTTATATTGAAACTATATTGTTCCTGTGGGAAAGCTAACAATGCTAATTAACAGTAAAGGACAGGTGTTTAACACAGAACCACTGCTAAAAGATGGATCAAAACAAGCAGATATATGCTAGGCAGTCATTATAAAGCTTCTAAAGACCATGGAATCAGGTGCTTCCAATCTTACTCGAAAACAGCTCAAAATAATGTAAAGAAACATGCTGTGTAATATTAAAAGAAAATAGTAAAGTCATTCTCAACAGCCTTAAAACAAACATTATTCTCTACCGCTGAGGGAATGACCTCCACTGCAAAGCATTAAAATGTATATCCTTCTGGCTATAAATTCTGATTGGATGTTGTATTTCACAAAGTCCATATATGTGCATAAATTAGTTCCTGTAGCTCAACTGGTTGAGCATTGCTTTAACAGCACACAGGTTGTGGGATTCCCAGGGAACACATATATTGATAAAAGTGTATGCATGGAATGCACTGTAAGTAGCTTTGGATAAAAATCTGTCAAATGCATAAATATTATGTAAATGGATTCTTTTTTATGCACAAAATTGCTTGGCAACTGGTAACAGGCTGGCTATGGCAGTAAAATAATTGAAGTCATTACTAATATTAATATTCATGTAATTATATTTTTAAGATTCATATCCACTGATTGCAGTTTATTTCAGCAGCAATGAGCCATACTTTAGCGTTACAATGACGTGTTGATGTTTTCAGGAAATTACATAAATGGCCTATTTTATATAATAACGTTAGGTTTTTGTCATAGTAGTGGACAAATTGTTACTTGCCATTGCTAGACAGAGCAGAAGAAACATTCTCATTCTAGAGCAGCGTATCTTAACCATTTTACCTTCAAGACCCCATACCCCCAATTGTCCACCACAATATTTGAAGTCCCATCCCTAATTCACAAACATATTCTAGAGCTTGGCATAACTGGAAAGATTTATATTAGCTGTACAATAACCAAACGCTAAAAATATCTCACTTTTTAGTTGTCTTATTTAATTTTTATTGTGTCTTATTTCAAGTATTTTTGTCATCTTGAGGCATCTTTGGTAGTTTGTTGAGGCCCCTTAAGTGGGCCCAGCTCCCTAGTTCAGAGACACTATTCTAGAGAGCATTGTAGTGGACAAAAAATTTTTATTCACCCCTGAAGGGGGTTATAATGTCATCAATAGTTTTGGTTTATTGTCCTGGAAGAGAAAGGCTATACATTGTAAATATGTTCTGCTAAACATTTTGTTATTCACTTACGTAACTATCTGATACAGATTTCTGCAATTTGGTTGGTTGTGGGTAATTCATTTTTGTACATTTATATCACAAACAACTCTACTGTATGTTGAGGGATCTTGTACTAATAATGCGGTGGATGATATTATTTCTCAGTGCAATTGAACACCATGTCCCCTGACATCCAGATTTGAGCTTTATTGCTAACGTCCACGTTAACAAGGCAATTTTGAGCTATGCTGTGAAAACACGCCTCCTTAATGGTACAATAGATCTAAAAATCCACTTTTGCATTGAGTTAAGTGTAATAAACACAGAATCAGGTTACATTAGAGTTGGGTCTGTCAGTCCATAGTGTAGGGTTTTTTCCCCCCTGTAGTGGTAATGGAGTGAGGCTGGTTCATCAGTTATGCTGTCTAGCCTGTCACAGCAAATCTGAGTTCTTTGAGGATCAAACCGTAGTCCAGTTACTGAGCTTTAGGGCTGGCCTTTAGCTCGCTGGCTAGCGCATTCAACTCCCATTTCAAAGGTCATTAATTTGTGCCTACTCAGGGCAACACGAGGACTGTCACAGAAAACGTCTGAGGCTTCCATAGTGCTGGAAACATCTTTCCTAACCTATTTGGAGAATGCTCTTTTCCTACAAAAATATGGAGAATTTATTCATTTATTATAATTCATTGAAAATTCCAGTCTTCAGATGGAAGACGATGAATTTGACCAAAGTGAATGTCATTTCCTAGGTGAGCTTCTCGTCTGTAACCTTCAATATAGAACTGGCTTTAGAAGCTCTGGGGGTTGGAGGCACTTGGCAATTTCGATCCTCTGAAGCAAATAGTCAAAGAAAGACAGTGTAGAGTGCTTTGGGTTTCACAGTCCATCGATAAATGAAGAAATTTATCCCAGCATCTGTCATGATACTACATAGTAGAAATGATTTTTTGAACCCAGGTACTGTATGTGAGTTTTTTGCGGAATAGTACAGGTAAATGTCACTATTACCTGACAGATGACTCAAACAGGTGTCTTGAGAAATTAAAGAGGAAGAGAAAGAAAAGAGAGAGAGAGACAGGTGTAGTTTCAGTGTAAAATTTGAACATTTCTTATGTGTATCTACAGCCAGAAAGATTACACATGCATTGTATCTCATGTTCAAAACATCAAACAGACATCCACAGAGACAAAACACTTCTTTGGTTAAGGGGATAATGTGCTTTTATGACTCTGTGCTAGGAATTGTGGGTAATGCTGAAAGTGTCACAGAAATAAAACGGACATAAAACTGAAAATATTTTTTCTTAGATGAAGATCAAGATAATTCGAACAACATTACAGTCATACAGTATGACAGTAAACAAGTCACAATTTTACAGTCACACCACACCATAGAATCAGACCCTGTACAGCCCATTTACAACCAAGTGCACCTATTATAAACCATTCATATACTGCCCCCTACTGGATAGATTATAAACAAGTACACAATCCACGGCTGTTGAATGATGCGTTTGTAAAAAACTAAGGAAACAATTAAAACATATAGGAGTTAATGAAACTGGTCGTTTTCCAGTAAACATGGAATATGAGCAAAGGACGCCACCTTACACATCCTAACTAACAATTCTAATTAATATTGCTATAGTGATTTTAAACAGGTGCTTTTAATTTCCTATGAATGCAATGAGTTTTTTAATTAAAATTTTAGACATGCGCATGGCGATATTACAGCTGAATGAAATTGTTCATAATAAGGTAGTTAAACATTGCACATAGTTTGTCACCTAAATATGTTATTCATTAATGCTATTTGCTCCTTAACATATGGTAAATTGGTATCTATATAATAATCAAGCAGGAAATGACTAATGATAAATTCAGAACCATTGTTGAACCCTTCATTAACTTTTGTAAACCCTAAGGCAGAGGCACACTATATGCGGACCCCTAAACACCTGGCTCAAATGTACTTGTTGAGTATCTAATTAAAAAGAATGAAATGAATAGGGAGTCTATCCTCCCTTTGCTGCAATTACAGCTTTGACTTCTGGGAAAGCTTTCCGCTAGATGTTGGAAAATGGCTGCAGGGATTTGCCTCAATTCAGACATGAGCGCATCAGTGAGGTCAGGCAGTGATGTTGAGTGATGGGGTTTGGCTTGCAGTCGGCTTTTCCATTCATCCCAGTGGTGTTCAACAGGCTACCCGGCTAACAAGGAATGTTCTCAGAGCATTGGCTAGTGTTCTCTAAAAGCTATCAAAAAACATTTTTGCAGTAGTATTAGTAGAACCATTTTTAGATTTTGTATTACTGGGTTTGTGGTGGCCAGTTGAGTTCTTCCACACCAGACTTAGAAAGCCATTTCTTAATAAACTTCAGTTTGTCCACAGGGGTTTTGTCATGCTGGAGCAGAAAAGGACCCTCACCAAGCTCTTGTAAGTTGGAAACACACCAGATGAGATGCATTGGACAGGCACATGATGGTAATATATCACAAATGTCATTCCCTTTAGCCATTAGTTCCTACAGCCCATAGGGCAGATAAACTTGATTTGACTGTTTAATCCACAGACTCATTGATTTCCTCAGCAGTTCTTCTGTTCAGCTGTTCAGGTGGCACACATTCTATCTTCTATTATAGGCTCTGCAAGCTATAAAAGACTCCCAACTTTGGTCTTGGGAAGGATTACTATGGACAAAGGATTGAAAGCCAAGCTAAGATTAAAGTAAAAGTCTCATCTTATGAATAATAAGGTATAATTGACCCTGGCTGTTGAATTATTGAAAATTAATGCACACAAGAGTTGGTAATATGTTACACCTCAGGCCTGCATGAATTTTCAATAATTCAGTGATCTGGAGTCAGTTATTCCACTTACATTGCTCTTATGACATATCTGTCAGGACTTGATCTCAAGATATTTATTTTGTTCCTTAAGCGTTCTTGTGTCTAGACATAATTTCTTTAGCTTAAGTGGCAAAGTGACCAATACTAGTTTTTAAAAAGGCTGTTGAAGTGATATTTAATGTGAAATGTGGTCAACAAACCTGGAACTACTTAAACTGACTAAATAACTCCTTAGAACATCAGTTAACATTAAAGCTAAAGCATTAAACAATTCTATATGTTACAATAATAATTGGTCTGTTGGGAAAGAGTTTTGATTTAAACTTGAGTTCTGAAGTGCTTTATGATAGATAAAATGTTAAATCTGTAATTAAAACTAATCTGTAATCTGTAAACTAAACTGTATGGTTTTATTATTTTCAAGGTTTACAGAATTCATGAAACAAATATAAACTGATTGATCAGGGTTAATTTATGGTTCTTTTATTAAATCAGTTAAAGCAACCAGGTTTCAAAGATTCAGAATCTAAGGTTGTTCCTTATTCCAGTCTTTCAGCAAAAATTTTCCTCATACTAATATAATTTGGGTTAGTTTTAAAGTCAAGTTTTACTCTTGTTTGTGAAACTCACCTGTCTAAGAGAACAATTGAAATGTAAAAGTGTTGTCTAAAGGAGCTCTCAGTCCTGATCTGGCATCTAACAAGCCACCTGCAGGCAATAATGCCTCCAGGCCAGAAATAACACAACGAGGAAGAGCAAGTTGTCACCGTTGTGATCAACGACACAGATTTAGTGACAAAGTTCAGGTTTAACTGTGCTGTTTACATCGACCAAAATGATCAAACTGCACCCACTGAAGGGTCCCTTTATGTATTCCTATAACCCCCCGAGATTTATCAAGGTGGACAAGCAAAGCTTCAGGTTTGATTGCGGCATAAATCCACCTTAGCCTGTTTGCTCATGCTTGTAGTGTTTTCACTCTTTGTTATTTAGGCAAACAATTGCATTGCCACAATCCTTTGCAGGTAAATGCTGCTGGTCCTGATACTCCATCTGACTGCTGACAGCGAATATTGGCTGTTTAGAGATAATTGTGTTGAAGAATGTTCCAGCTAGGTGAGAAATTATTTCTTCATCTCTGTCAGTTTTACTCAAACTACAACTGATGTTAGCATGATACTTCATTTCTGTGTTTTGCAGAAACTTTATGACACCAAAGTATGACATGAATCAATTTAATATGTAAATTAGAATAACAGATGTTACATTTCAAACACCGCTTTAATTTTTTTCTCCTGTTAGATGACTTCTGTTAGGGGATTATGATACTTAATTTTCAAATGCACATAAATGTTACAGGCATTAGAGTAAAATAGATTTTTGCTGTCTTTGTGGAACAGGCCATTAACAAACAAATCTAATTCTGGGTGCTAATACACTGGCCTGGGAGAAAATAGTTGGAATACATGCTTCACTGAACCACAATCAATGGAACTTCACAATTATGGACTCTTTCTGACTCCGTTTGTTTTATGTATGCGTCTGAAATATAAATTAACACAGAACTAAATACAATGCTTTTTAGTAATGTAGTCTTTTATTGTCTTTTATTGGTCTGTGGTAAGTAAACATCCTGACATGTAGACAACCTCAGTCTGTTGTAGTGTGGTCTTGATGCATTGAATATGCTGGTATGTATATCTGTATTTTTAATAGCAATTACAATGTTTGTGTTCCATGTATTAAATAGTGGTTTTAGATACATGTCTGACCAAGCTTATCATTTTTGTAAAAAACTGAAGCTTTTATCTTCAACATATCATCCCCTTCCTGTGCAAAGGACAGCAAAGGACAGCATACTGATATTGGAAAGATGTTGACAGAAACACTGAGACAACTGACAGTTTTGTTTTTTGTTGTAATAAAAAATTTTCCTGCCCATGAAAAATGCATCAGCATCAAGATGCTCTTTTATCTCTTATAATACTGAAGTATGCATCTTTGCTGTCAGAAAAATCAGGAAAAACTTGTTTACCAGCCTCTGAACGCACTGTTTTTCCTAAAGACAAGCCTCATGTGTTTCTTCCCCATTAAAACAGTCACCAATGCCCAATGTCAATTACAGAACGAATGAAGTGTGATCAATTTGCATTACTTCCTCCCAGTTGAGCCGGCGATCAAAGATGCAGAAATCTCTCAGAGGCTGATGGGTAATGACGTGTCCCTTCCACTATCCATCATAACGTCCCAACAGCACTATTAGGAACAAGCCAGCCACACCTGTAATGACCAGCAAGCCAATCCCCATTCAACCTCCGCCTGTTGAGATGCTGTTACAAGAGGATTGAGCAATTATCCTACAGCATTACAACATTTAGATGACAGTGATGTTGCTCTGATGCTTTGTGCATGAATTACTGTAAACTAAGTACGCCAAAAGGTCACAAACTCTTTGTAATTACACCGGCCTACACCCACGCGAACCTCATTCCATAGTGATCGGTATGGTAGCATCAGGTGCACTGACGATGTCAGAACACTATGAGATCAAGCATTTCGAATTTAATCTGTGGAGAATATAAACACCACTGGAGTTTAAAGATCAGATGAGATTTTGAGAGCACTGGTCTCCACAGGTATTATTGTTAGCAATAAGATCACAAGCTAAGTGCAGTCGCAGTTATTTAGTAAGTACTTACAGACAATTGTATATGACTCTGTTTTAAAATCCAGTGAGCAGCCTATGTAGGGAGCACTTATAGTACTTGTAGTGCTCCCAATATAAAATCTGCTTTAAAATGTAGACAGTATAGTTAGTCAGCCATCTGATATACAACCCCAAATCAGAAAAAGTTGGGACAGTATGGAAAACACAAAAATTTGGGGTTGTATTAATAATGTACAATTGCACTTGATTGATGGTGGACAATCAAGAATGTAAGACTAGAAGACTAGAAAAATGTTGACTAAAAAACACAAACACGTTTTGAATAAAATACTGATAAGGATCCGTGACTTTAATTTAATCTTTTAAAAGTCCTCAACTTAACCCAATACTTTAGTATAATATACAACTTTATGCTGCTTGGAGTCTCACATTACTAGCGACAATACATAACTATTGAAATCTATTTGTATCTGCCTTGCGATGTGAGTTTTATCATCCTTTACTATGTCTACTGTAGTAAAGAGCTCTAGATTTCTCAATCTTTAGTTCAAAACTACACACCTTTGAAACATAAAGTGGAAAAGGAGAAAAACAAGATTTTAATGCAATTTTACAGGTGATTTATCACTCATTACTCTGGATAAGAGTGTGAGTTCATAAACTAGCTGAAGAAAAAGTTGAGTCTACGTTCAAAGTCTAAGTTCAAAGAATGCAGAAGAGGAAAAAAGTTATCCGAAAAAAAATCAAAATTACTATTGACGAATTCCACCTCATTGAGATAAAGCTTTGTCTTCATTTGAAGCTCATTATAAAGTCCTCCTGGGTCTCCCAGGAAGCTCATCAGCCAAACAGAAATTCTTGATTTTCTATGAAATACCGAGAGGAATCAATCTAGCTTAGCATTTTAACTACAAACTCCAAATCAAGAAAAATTAACCAGGCTCGCGCAGGGCGAGCAGCAGCTAGCTAGGTGAATCACTGGCCTAACTTATTCTGAATCACTGTTCTAGCTGCTATAGAATAACAGAGTAGTTTGTCAGTGATTTAAGAAGAGATCATTTATATCTGGGGAGTTTTAGGCTTTCCTGGGCCCTCGCTAATTGAACTGGAAAACTTGATAGATCTGGGTTTTTAGATGGGGAACATTTTGCTTAAATTACACAAAGAGAAAAATGAAGAACATTCAAACTCAACAAAGATCATGTAGTCTGTGGTTCTCAGACTTCTTCAATGACAAGTTTCACCTCATCAAAAATCATTTTTTCAGCACTGGGCAGATTAACATTTCTTGGAGCACAGTTTATGGTCTTCAAGTTCTTAAGAAAGAGTTACAAATGTACTTACACAGTTAAAAAGATCATTGTAAGACTTACTACGTTGTAAAATACATTAGCAGTATCATGCTAAATGCTTAGTGTTTGTTTCAGTTGTTTCAATTTGATTTGAGTCAATAGCAGACCACTACTCTGCTTCAGAAAATCAAGCATGCAGATACTCACAGACTTCAAGGGCAAACTGAATGTCTGGCTTTTTTGTTATTTGCCTCGATTTTTATTTCTGTCTTATGAGCATTCCGACTAACATTGTGGAGCTAAAATTGTTGAAATAAGAATGTAGGCTATGGATTTTTACTAGTTTATATGGAAGTTTACTAGTATTGGTAATTGAGGTATTAAGGTATAAATTATCACATTACACCAATGTAGTAAATATGTATGTTTGTAAATATTGCATATTTGCAATGTAAATATGCATCCCTAAATTATGAACAGGGAAAGGTGGATTTCCTAATACTGGATTTGTTGATATGGTTATGATATGGTTTTCAGCCAGAGGATCTGTTGCTCAATGTGACTCGCAAGGATTTGACAAATTGTGGTTTAAAAGAATGTGACATAATAAACAAAATGCAAAAATTAGATCTCTTTAGAATCTCAGGTATTTAACATCATCAAGTAAAATAGAGAGCAAACGGATATAATTTTCTCCTTACTCAAATTTGTCTCCTAAAAAAAGACCCAGGTGATGTCTCAAATGCTCATTTGCCAAGATACCAAAGTCTACAATCAAACCTCAGGGATCTATATTAACTCAAACATTTCTCATAACATTCTCTGAGTAATGCTATTGACAAATTTTATAGTTCTGTACTCCTTAAGAGTTTTTATTTGTTTTTGTCCATTTCCCGTTTTAACCTGAATTAATTAAGTCTATTTTGTGTTCATGATCACAGCCTGAATCGACAGCAGAGGCGGTTTGTCTAATGGATTCTATAGCTGAAATAGAGAGAAGACAAAAGGATAAAGTCACCTGAATTTCCATCACTAAACCTCTAATGGTCAAATGCAACATTAGAGCTCTCCAGAGATGATCTCATATTCAATATTTTGTTGTTGTCATAGGCAACACATTTGCACCATGCACTTAGAGGTGAAATATAATAAAAATCAGCACTGGTGGGTGTAAATGCTGCATGATCAAATACTATTTTAGATATTTTTTGTTTGTTTTGCCTATTACAAAAGGTTTGTTTGTTGGGTTATTAATCATTGCAGTTTGCTGTTACCTTGGCTATAGGGGTTACCATATATTTTTTGGCAATATGACTCAGATAGATTTGAATAATGGAAATGCTGTCAACAAATTATGCTGAAGTTTGGTACTGAATCATAAGGGGTGCAAAATGAGTTTTAGTGCAACTTCATTCTCAGGGAAAGATGATTGTGTCAAGTACTTTTGTGTGATTCAATCCGAGCAAATGCTGAATAACATCAGTCTTGTTCATAATGAAAAATTAAAAGGAATCCTGGGAGTCAGATGTGGAATACTAAACATTTGATCTCTGTACTTCTGCTGTAACAGCAGAATAAAAATGGGACAGGGAATCTCAGGTCATATGTTGATTAAAAATATGTTGTGCCTTTCAGAATTTTAGTAGTTCATTCTGTATGTCTATATATAGTTTAATATATAGTATTAATTTTATTAAAATTTCATTTAATCAATATTGATAAATTTATTAATAAAATAATTCAGTGATCTAAATGTGGTGTATAAAGGATCATGGATGTTTTTGCCCATGAGCCCAATACAGGATCTTAGGGCTTGAAGGATCTTAGGATCTGAGATCTGAGTTTCTTGAAATCTGAGTTTCTTGAAATCTGAGTTTCTTGAAATCTAAATTTCTTGAAATCTGAGTTTCTTGAAATCTGAGTTTCTTGAAATCTGAGTTTCTTGAAATCTGAGATACTGACAATCTATGACAACTATTATAATTTTCTTTTTTATATAATCATTTTATTTTCCATTATTTGTATAACTGTTGTTTAATCATATGTTGTGTGTTGTATTGTCTTCACAGATAGAGATAAGGAAATGATCTACCTCTCATAGTTTTTACAAAGAACATTTCTTTGTGTTAGTCTGGACTATTTTTGAATAGTTTTTTTAATAGTATGTCATCATAGACTTTCTTCGAAAAACAAGACTATGAGTATGTGTCATGGGATATGTTTTAAACATTTTATATCCTCTCATATTGAAACCCCAAGAAGTCTTATTTCTCCTCACATAATGGTTGTTTTTTAAATACGATGCGCCTGAAGATTTTAAGCCCATTTTTGGCTCTTTCCAGATACACACATCTGTTAACATCTAAAGGTAGTTCTGTTCATTTGACTATATATGATTGCATATGATGATTGTTTACTGAAGATAAATGATATCAAACTGGGCTGTGTGATGCACACACATGCACAAACTCCTTTATGATGTATGTTCTTCATTCAGAAGGATGATGGCCTAATGGAAAACATCTGTATGCTGCACTTCACATGACAGTAGCATGTGTTCAGTTGAGAGTGAATAATCAGCCTGTTTGTATGTCATCAAAGTTTCATTATGTTTGGCCAGGAGAACTCTGGAGTACTGCATCACATAAGTTAACAGACCATCATTGGGAACTGATAGGAAATTGGCAGACTTCTGCACCAAAATAACAGTCATATTAAGTTGCTAATCACAACTGTTAGCACTTCTATAGCCTAAACAAAGTGCCCAAGAATCGAATCCTCAGGCTCAGACATAATACTCATCCTTCATTACTGCAAAGCTGCAAAGAGATCTAACTAGATAATCCACAACAAACACAGTTTTAATAACTGTGACTGTGGAAAATAGTAAGATAATTTAGCTGCTTAAGCATTATAAGATCTGATCTAAATGATTTCGTTTTCTAAATCTTTATATGATAAACTAAATGTGTGACCCCATTTTGAGTTTTTCCACCAAGAAGTGTCTCTTAGATAGTATACACAGGTTTATTCATTAAAACATGGGGCCTTTTCCTTTTTTTAATACATTCTATGAGCCTGTAATGTCTCCTAATGTCTTGCGTTTGTGTAAAGCTACCCATGTAAAGTGTAGTTCCAGTTTTGGCTACTGGGGACAGATTTTTAAAAGTTTAAATAGCAGAGACCCCATCTGTGAAACTAGATTGACACCATCTGAGAAACTCCCACTGTGTAAACACCATCACAACAGTCAAGATTTTTGTACGTGCCGCTATGCTGGTCTTTCTGTACTCGTTGTGTGAACAGAATTACCATACCAATTACCACATAACTCAAAGAAACAGCAGCCAAAGAATAACACAAAGAGTATGAAACAAAGAAGAGCATGAAGAAGATACAAAATACAGAAGCAAACCATGCATATTCATCACTATCTGCATTACACACCGCAGTGCAGAATGTCATATCAGTTTCAGTTTGCCAAAGATAAGAAAATAATAAAGATATGGGCAGGGCAGAGACGTACATCACAAGCTGCCTAACAGAGGCTAGATTATTATTCAAGATTTTACCAGCAATATATATTCATATTGGCAGTTATACTCCAGTGCATTTCAAAAAGAACAGATGTTAACAAACAAGCAGGTCTGGGAGTTATTTATTTCTGACAGTTATTATACATCCTGAGACTTGCATTATAGAACTGAGAGTTCAGGCTGTAAAATCTAATTGGAGGAGTGGCGTAGGAAGCTATCAGTCTGGTGGGCAAATGATGTAGGCCTATATTACTTGGTGTTTATCATGATTATATTTTTTAATAAATTTAATCATATAGTAAACATTGGTGCTTTTAACCATACTGCTGGTGAACAGTTTAATAAGAGCAATTAACCACAAGCCTGTTACAATGATTTCACCATGATTAAGATGTTAGCAAAACTGTTACGTACAAAGCAGAGAGGACACATTTTTGTATTATTAAACAGATAGCTCAGGTTCTCAAATTTAATTGGATAAGCTACGTATGAAGCTATTGTTAAATATCTAATACACCATCTCACACCTGAGATGGTGTCTTGCAAGTATCAGTCCCCTTTGGACCACAGGGGGTAGCCTTTCATAATTTGAATATTGTATCGCTGAAATTAATAATACTATTAAACCTGTAATTAAACATCATTATGTGGCTCTGGGTTTTCTTAATTTGAAGAAAATAGTGCATTTTGATATCTGACATCACTTACCTGTGCGAAGGATTTCTGTGATTACATAGCTAACTCAGTTAGCAGGCTAATCAGCTATCTGTATGCTAAGCCAGCTAAGCTGTTAGCTTGCAAACAGTAGGCTAACTTCACAAAACAAAGAACAGGAAACGTTTAAATTTTAAAATCTATAGCTTTGGCTATACAGTATAATATTATATGTGACAATTTAAAAAGATATAAATTGACATTTATGTCATTAAGATGACATTTAAGTAATTTTGTAGGATTTCAAATCAGGCACTGCATAGAATACTCATTAAACCTTTAGCCAATAGAATCGTTTTGGGGTCAAGGGGGAATGGATTTTAGGGGGGACTAGATCTTGCATGACAACGGCACACCAATTTAAGTTTTTATTTGCTATATTTGATTTGCTTAAGTGGCCAAGCTGCCAGTTGACAGATAGGCTAATTAACTATATTATTATAGTATCTAGCACAAATGGAATCAGTTTGTGATAACAGTTATCCAAACAATGTAACATTACCTGAGCAGAATAACTATATGTGATGATTGGCAATAAGCTGCTATTATTTCACATTCCCAATGACACAAATTCATTAAAGCAAAATGCAGATGAGGAACGCTTATGGGTGTGTTAATGCCGCTTTTGCTTGTTGATGTCTCTTGTGGAAGCATTGCTCAGTCGATGAAGTTTCACTGTGTAATTTGCCTAAGATTAATGAAGCGGCTTGCATGACAATGTGTCATTAAAATAGAAAAAAAACATGAGGATGAGTTGCAAGAACACTTACAATCTCATACTTTCTCCACTAACTTGCTGTAAAATTGGAATTGATTAAAGTTTGCGTGGGGGTTTGGAGCCCACAGACCAGACCGTTATGGGCTTGTCATGGTCACTATACATAGATCACTACTTAAGTTAAATGACATTTTGGTTACAACTGTACTCTGGATCTTTAACTACAAGGATATGTATTGAGAATGACAGATACTTAATGTTTTTTTTTAAGTTTTTATGCTGAAGATTTTAAATACTGATTTATAAAGAAAACAGAAAGGGAAAATGGAGATATGGTTTTACATCTTTGAAAAAGTGGCTGCTACCCAATTTCTTGCGTGTCTGACAGTTCCACAGCAGCAAGACAAACAGAGACTCCTGGGATATCATGAACACAGATAGCTGGATGTGGTTGGTTCTGGGAGACATTACTGGGTGTGGTGACTTATTCATTACTGTAATTGGCTACAGAATGGCTGGTCCACCTCTGTCGTGCTGGATGAGAATGGAGTTTGTGCATGTTAATGTGGGTGTCTGAGGAATCGCACAACTCTATCCAAGCCAAATCACAACAGAGCTTCACCCAGACAGAGAAAAATCCATCCACTAATCCAGCAGTGTTGAATATTATGACTGAAGTCTATATCGGAATCAATACTCAGTGTGCTACTGGTTCCATGTGATAGTAGTTGTACAATGACACTTGCTCATATGATGGTGCAATTCCCATAGAATCAGTTCTTTGTTTATTTCCACATTACGTATTTCAAATACATTTGCATTATGTCACCCTCGACTATTTATAGAAACAATCCCATGAGGTAATCTGGGGTTAAAGCTGCTTATTTATAAAAACAATCAAGAGCAATTTTTTGGAAAAACCTAGCAGATATCACTGAAATAGGTGTCATGAGAAAACACACTCCATAAATGGCAAATAAGAGTCTGGCCACAGACTGTGCATTCTGGCAAACCAGAAAACTTAGAGGCTTCTCCAATTGCATGATTATGCAGCAGGGCTACAACTGTTTGTTCAACGAATGGCAAGTTGGGGGGGAGTGTTTGAGTTACAGCGGAAGAAAAGAATTTCAATACATAACATAATTTTCAGTATCTAACACAAAGCTTTCACATGCCTTCAAAAGGCTTGGACAAATGCATAATTAATTGGTTGTATTGAGTAATTTCTGTGGTTGTATGGAGTAAAGGTCTTTTTCAAGGCTTGACAGACCATAGACACTATTTGCTTTCATTGTATTGAAAACAGTGTCATGGATATTAAAAATTAAGCATTCAAAAATTATGACATGATTATTATTTTTCATTTTTGGGTAAACTATCCCTTTAAGCACCTTGTCTATAATTACAGCCAGTACTCAGTGTTCTAGTGGGTGAGATTTTCATTTAGAAAATTAGAGATCAGAGATAACAGGCGACCTAGTTGTTAAGATGTCAAAAAATCAAAACTTCTGTGAGAATCCCTAAAACATCTGAACAAGAGAGCCAGGCTAGTACAGAGTTGACGGATAGAATTTTAAAAGATGAAAGCTTTTTCTGAGCTGTGGTGTGAATTGAATCAGCCAGATCTTCTTAACAGGATGGGAATGGATCGCTTTGTTCTCACAAAGTGTTCAACCCCTTGCCGGTGTAACATTTACAAGCTCCCTGTTGGGGAATAACTACTTGCTAACCAAAACAACTGTGATGATGTCTGTGATGAGACACAAACCCCAGTCCATTATACACAGCGGACACACTGTTACCTTTCAAACTGAAGAGAATAAAAAACCTGGGCATTTGTTTTCGAGAACACACTGTGAGTGAGCTAAATACTCTAAATACTAAGTGCTCATGCATCTTGCCACTTATTAAAGGATGTGATGGGTTTGCCCAGAAAGATAATTGCTTCATTTACAGCAGAAGTTTCACTGTAATGCAGAAACTAATTGTTTCTTCACAGTTAATCTGTTGTCCTGGAAAATGAAATCGCACGAGTCATGATAATATTGAACTGGAATACTAGTTGTCAGTAGAGACCGGATAAATCATGTCTGTCAGTAGAGAACAAGTCTCTCAATTCTTCTATTTCAATTAAAATCTCATTCAGGATGATGTTCTGCCTCTCAGTGACTGATCGTGTCCTCTGGCCGTCCTCTGAAATGGAGAAACTGACAATTAAGACCTATTGTAAAGGACACCCTATCCATTTCAATTCAAATGACTTCTACAGTGGCAGGCACTATATATGTGATAATTTACACATATTACTTTGGAGGAAAGCAATTGTACAATGAAAAAGTGCAATTTCCTTCTGCTGTTAAATGCACAACAAGGAGGAAACATTCAGTAATTATGTAATAAATTAAAAAGCCGACATGAAGTCAGGGCCGGATCAAAGCAGCATGGGGCCCCGGGCACAAATGTTGTGAGCCTCCACCTCTAATTTACCAACACAACTCTACCCCCTCTACAAGCACATAAACTGCATACATAAACTGCATGTTAGGTACATCATTTTATACTAGAAAATAGAAATAATAAAACATGACTGTATATTTTTTCTATGGCTTGTTAAAAAAAATCTTGGGTACTACATGTATATCTGTAAAAGTAAAAGTGCAATTATAACTAATTTGTTCTCAAATCAATGCTGTGCTTTGATATGGCTTTTGTTCAATTTACATACTAAGCTTTAATTGTTTGAAGATGGCTGAGACTTTAGATTCCCATTGGGTCAGAGCGGCATGTAAAGGTGACCTTGTGCTTTTTAATAGGGCAGCTCATAGCCAATCATATTCCAAGGGAAAGGTGACATCATATAAATCACAAAGGAAAAGGCCTCTACAGGTCAAAATAGAATTAGAACATTATTATTATTAGCTATTAGTTATGGCTATCGTGTAGTCTGAATTTTTTATAAACTTCCAAGCTTTTAACCTATCATAAGAAATATATAACATTTGCATATTGCAATCTATGCTTTTGCTTATAATTAAGTGTGTCTGTATTAAAAATGAATCATAAATTCATCCCTTGAATTTATCTGTAACCTGTTCTGCTTACTGTTTCTATTGCAAGTGTGGGGAATAGAGATGTACCTTTGTTAAAAAAGTTCTCACTCATTGATTTTAACCTGACTTTGTCTCTCTATTAGCCAAGCTGTTTCCCAGCAGTTGTTTCGAAAGGGTTTCTGTGTGCCTAAGAGACATCAGCAATAAGGAACATTGCCCATACAGTACTCAAGGGACTGAAGAAAGAGACATAAAACATGGCACATGATTTAATCAATTGAAACCACATGATATACATTCACAGCTGTTTCAAAAATATAGTGAAAAATGATACACAAATAAGTGTGACATATATACATATATGTATACATACATATATACGATTAGTTGAAAAATCAATCCGTTTTTCAAGAAAAAAAAGATGCTGTTCCTTTTGTTAAACTGCGTTTATAGGATTGGACTGTAATCTTAAAACAGCAAATATACATCTGAGGTAGGAATAAGACACTAATACATTTTTTTCATGAATACAACTTTTCTCTGTGTTTTGATACTGAATAGCTGTCCTTTTCCTGAAAAAATCTGATTTTCTACCCAAAGTCTTTACACATACACAATATATCATGTAAGGATCAGGTGGGTTAACTACCGCCATTAACCTATTGTGGTGAAACGTATTTTATGCGAAATAATTAAAGCATCCATTACCACTAAATATACAGTATGTTGTGCATCTACCAACACATTAACGCAGTCCATGTCTCTCTTATCTGTTTAATGTATCTAAATACTGCCACCTATCGGACACACTGTAAAAACGCAGATGAACAGTGAAACTAGAATAAAAACGTCTTGAAGATGTTTTCTGCTCAAGTTCTTAATCATAACGACGGTGACCATTAAATTCATTACAGATAATGTCTCAATGTTAATCTGTTAACGTTTCAATGTTAATCTGTTTCTCTGAAAACGTCCAACATCCAACATTGATGGATCAGACGAAGTCGAAGAATACGCAGACACATTATGGGGTTCGTCCTCATACAAGTTAGTTTAAACTTGACAATCTCAGCAGTGAATTGCCGTACATGTCTGACATTGAGGGGACGAGCCTCGGGGCTTCATTTGCAGGCTAATGTTGCATAGAGGATCGTCTCTCTGATGCGCACTAGATGCCATCGGAGACAGATGGAGGCTCGTCTTGGACGCCGACCATTGATTTCCAATGATTAGCATTAGAAAGGAGAGCTGCTGTTGATTACTGCCTGGCACCCGTGAACATGTCCATTGAGTTTTCATTAACACAAGTGAGACGTATTTTATTAACATTTAAAAATAGACGCAGGAGAGTCTTGAAAGGGCGATTCAATCTGAAACTCCCCATGAAGATTATCTGCTGATTTATATGTAGTCTGCTCGTATAGGGAAGATAATTCCACCATTCAGAAGCGTCTGTATAATATCTTATGTATATATAAAAATATCATGTTTGTCTAATATCTTTGTTAATAATATGACATAACGTCATATGTTTATGCCTAATGTAAATACATCAGTATTATTAACCTGTGAAGGCCATACTGTAGAGACAGGGAAAAAAATGCAGTATTGTTTTCGAAACACAAAGATGAATTAATGACCATGATGGATGGAATCTATTTTTAATTGCTGGTGAGAAAACAAAACATAAATACATGCATAAGCATAATTTACACATCAAGATACAGGGTTCCCACATTTTCTGAGCAATAAATTTCAATTACTTTTCCGACCATTGGTGATGATTGGACGTTTTATTTTTAAACAAAGCAACTGCATTCACAAAGAGCAATTTCTAGTTAAAGAATTACTTTATCTAATATGTACTGTATATTCACTATAGAAATGCCCCTAATTTTTATTCATTTACATGGCCATTAATTTTAGGTCTGGAAATTACGACTGTAAAATTCCCTGATGTTTTCGGGTTTTCCATGAAAATGGGAACCCTGAAAACAGAGGCAAGTACATTACATGCATTTCAGACGATTTCATAGTGTATATTACAGTATATTGCTGAAAGGCTCATAAAAGCAAATGATCTGATTTAAAGTCACTAATGCTGTTTGTAAGCTTTTGCAATTTACACAACAGGTTCATGTAAATTAAATTAAAATACTAACGAAACTTAAAAATAAATAAATACTAAGAAGTCTAATATAATATCTCCAGTACATATAAAGGAACCAATACTGAATGTCAAAAATTAGGATGGTTAGCATTTCAAGAAATAACACTGAATCAACAGATGTTGTGCTTGAAGATGTACTGTTCAACTTTTGTAATAGTCAAGTTATGTATATGACAGTAATTTGACATCATAAGAGCCGTCCACCTGGATTTGGAATAGAAACAGTTAAAATGAGTTAATTCTCTACAGAATGAAGATAATAGTGGTAGAGCTTAATGGAATTGTAACTCACATCAAAGCGTCCAATGGAAGCTGCATTCTGACTGCCCTGCATGATCTCAGTGAGTGCCCACATCTGCTGTATACTGGAAGAAACTGTTTCCGGGTCAGGAAGTCCCTGAAGCACATACCCAAAATACAAGAAAAATATCAACTACAACACTGGCTTATTTGTTAATGAAATCAATACTGTCCTCAGTTACTCACCCTATCACATCAACATGTATCTTTGTTTTCTAAATTTGTCTTTTTTTATTTGAAAGATTTGTGTGGGGAAAATAATACAACCTAAATCTCCACAAAAAATCTCCTCACACAAAGCTATTGCATGGCTGTAGAAGAAGGAAAATATTGCACACTGTAAAAAAAAAGACAGATTACTTATACCATGTAATTACAATATTGTAAGGAACGTAGTTTGAAATGACATGAGGATAAGGAAATTGTTTGTGAACTATTCCTTTTAGCTGATACGAAAATCTGCGGAAATCTTTGTATTGTGGAGTGCTGTTGCAGATTCAGTTTTGCCCAGCAGATGGCAGTAGAGCACTACCACTGAGAAATTAACAAACAGCCCCAAACTACCAATCTATGAGGTTTAGAGTAATGCACTGAAAAGAGATGCTACACCAGCAAATACTTCCATTCTCACAACCTTTAAAGCTTCCATTCTTCGCAGTAAGAGTCCCATTGTTAGAGACTCTAATCAGTACACCAACAGCAGCAATATATCAATGCAATTAGAGGCAAACTTTAACGTTGGCCTGACAAAGTCTCACCTGAAAGTTTAAAACTTTTTGAAAGTCGTTTAGAAACTAATAATCCTTTAGGTTTTATAGTGCCTTATGTTCTTTGAATACTTAAAAAGTTAAAAGTTTGTACATCTCATAATCTTAAAACTGCTCAAATGCTTTAAAATGTTTTGTAACAAATTGAATTTTTTACCAAAAGCACATCTGAATTACAGGCAGTATATAACAACAAAAAATTACATTTTTTATGTATAAGTTAGATGAGGTATGAGTTAGAACCTAACCCTATTTATGAATATGTAATATACAAATGAGACTTACACAAAATGAGTGAAATTAGTAGGGAAAACATGCAATATTTATGTTAAAATGTTTATGTTATAAACGGAGGTGATTTGGTAGAGGCTTGCAAATTCATTAGCACAGCAGCAACAGTTCATAATGTTACCATGTTTATCCCCAATACAATACTAGAGGTACACAACCAATTATAAATTATGATTAGCTCCTCTGCCTTTCAGCTGGTAAAGCTGTTTAAATAAGCATGTTGATAATTAAAGCTACAGAGAAGCTGTAGCTTTCATGGTATTCATGGACACTTTAAAACCATCAAACAAGCATCTTACATTTTCTAATGCAAATGACAGCTAAATGAGAACTGGGACATTATAACAATGTTCAGTGATTGAAAAAGGACAACCCACGAGTTTCCTGCATTTCCATAATTATCACTTCAGTCTATTCTTTAGGCCCCAGCTTTAATTAACACCTCAGCTGTATAAATGCATAGAAACTACAGAGATGCTTGCGTTGGGTTTTGGCAGTCTTTAACAACAATATACAACTAATTATAGGACACAAAATGCTTACGTTCAAATCAAGAGGTGTATCCACAGGCGTGAGAGTGGATAACCAGGCAGAAACATCCCGTTCGGAGTCCTGAGGAAACCAAATAACATCCACTACTCGGTAACTTTGCAAGTGAATTAACACACTGCTTCAAATAAAATGAAACAAAATAAAAAGATCAAAACAAGCATGATAAATAACAAAAAACAAAATTAAATAAACCTTTATTGTACTGTTGGGAATTTCCAAAAAACATTGTCTAAAATATATGTTCATTTATGTAATGTCTGCATAAAACAAGCTTTTATGGTCCAAAGAGTTTTTTTTTATTCTTGAATCGATTTTATCCCAAGTTAACATACAGATTGTGCCCTCCAATGACATGCATTTGCAATTCATACATTCATATTTGAACAAAAACAACAATGTATTTTCAAACACGTACCTCTTTCAAACATGGATAAATGTTAATCTCCTCAATGTTGAAATTAAGCCATTCTGAAGAGGGCTGTCGCAAGATGAGTCTGACTGTCATCACATTATCAGGTTCAGCCAACATCTGAAAATCCCAAAATACAGAACAAAAGATCTCTGCAAGCTGTCACATACATTTGAAAGAAACTCTGGGCCTATTATGCAGCTATCAAAGAAACCGAAGTAAATGTAGTTAAGAATGAAAATTAGACAGATCAGACATCTGTTTCTGAGTCTGAATTAACTATAGTACAAGTAAAACTGACAAACGAAGCAGTAATTTCACAAGCATCATCCAGAAATAACATCCATTGTTCATTCATTGATCACATCCTTCAAAAAACTGCCAAATTTGCAAAACAAATCTGCTCCAAACACTTGACTTTTCGAGTGCTGATGTTTGTAAAGTTTGTAAGCAAAATCCACATCAAAGTTTCTCCCTAGTTTGGCTGACAGCAGAAATACCCGAGGGACGGTTTCTACGCATTCATTTCTCTGAGCATGCTCATGTCAGAGATCTGCTCTGCAAAATGATGACTCTTCACAGAATCAAGAGCTGTGCGCAAATATAAATGAACACAACATAGATTATATAACAGACAACACAAAATATAGACCTTATAGCTACTAAACTGTATCTCTGTTCCAAAACCAACTGATCTGCCCTGCGTTCTACTGCCTATATAGTCAGCTGCCTTCTGAGGCAACATGCTGATCATGATGGAACTCCATAGGCAACTTACTTGGAACGCTGTATGTTGGCAGCGACTGTGGAAAAAAATTGAATTATGTCATAATGTTGCTGCCCAAATACTGCACTGTCAACAACCGCACTGTCTATTCCAGGTTTGCTTAGTGTGAGAGACTCTGAAATCACTGATAAATATAAAGACATTAATGTGCAACAAATATCGTAACTAATTTGAATAATGGTGTAACAGTCTCTGAAATGTGTTGTGCAAGCACACAAAATAGATTAATGGAAAGTTCTTCCTCAAAAGTGATCAATGCATGGCTTCTGAACAGTGTTTCTCAGCCAGGGGTCCAAGGCTTGCTAGGGGGCCTCAACAACATTTATCGCTTTGTGTTTTCCTCACCTTGTAAGTCGCTTTGGATAAAAGCGTCCGCTAAATGCCTAAATGTAAATGTAACAAACTCAAGATGACTTAACAATGAAAAAATTATTTAAAGTAAAAATGATTTATATCATTTAAAAATGATTTTTTTAAGACAAAAAGCAATAAAATAAGCTAAAACAACTAAAAATCAAGAGATGTCTTAGTGTTTGCTTATTTTTGCATGAATATACATATTTCTAGTTATGCCAAGCTCTAAAAATATTATACTGGGTAGAAATTGAGTCAGGGGGACCTTCAAATATTGTTGTGGACAAATGGGGAGGGGCTTTTAGGTAAAAATGGTTGAGATCCACTGCTGTAAAAGACTTGAAATATAGAGCACGAGTAACTACTTTGTGTTTTATTACTGCATTTTGGAGCTTGATGGTCCAGCTCTCATTTATGTTCATTTAATGGCAAAATCAGTCAGGACATTCTTCAAAAAATTTCACCTTTTGTGTTTCACAGAAGAGAAAGTCACAGAGGGTTTAGAACAGCATGACATGAATAAATAATGACAGAATTTTTATTCTTGGGTGAACGATTCTTTAAAAGCAACATTTAAGTCGGCAGTCATGTCCTTGTAATTCTAAAGACCCAGAGGACAATGTCTTTGATATTTTCTTGCTTCTTAATAAAGACTTACTTATCGCTGCAGTGTCGGCTGACATCAGAAACAGCTTACACAGATTACAGCAGATGGGGTGAGAGCTCTGTGGCATCCCGAGTGAGTCTCGATGCAAATTTTCATTTGATGACACTAAACATGCAGCGAAGAACTTGCCGTCCAATCATCCCATGGTTCATTTGAGGACGCAGGTCTAATATCTATGCGCCTTTGAAATGGAACTAAAAAGCGTTGAGGAAGCCTGATCTCAATACATTAAAGGAGACGTTACAGACGACTCACAGATCAAAGACCAGGCCATCAGATGCCCGGAGAGCCACAAATGGGCCAAGTCACTATGATGACAAACAAAATGTTCCCCAGCAGCTGAGATCAGGTTTAAAGAAGTTTTAAAATTTTAAAGTTTTTTCAAGTTTCAATTTTTAAATTGAAAAACTGATTATGTCCTTTGGACACAAGTGCTGGTGTTGTCTCAAGGGAAATTATTTCAAAAGACTGTCAAGAGCTCACGTTTTTGGAGCGGTTTCTGAAGCAATGATTTTGTATCTATCACCACTACATCTACGCATTTATACAAGACATAAATTGCCATACAAGGACATTTCAAATAATTCACAATCTTTAAAACACTAATGGAGCCCTACAAAAGATAATCCATCAACTAGCAGTATTTTGCCCCTGATCACGGCTTTTATCCCTAGATACAGTAAACTGTTGCATTTAAGTCAAATGTTGCATTTAAGTCAAAATGCAACATTTACATTACAAGATTTTAAAACAACACAATGGTCCAAGACATCTGTGCTTACTGTACTGTGCACCCTCTTAAAACAATGTTCCAATTAATCCATCTTTATCCCAACATTTTTATTCTGTTATTATTCAATAAAATGTAACCTTTTCTACACTTGGCATTAGTTTTGTTGAACATGTTCCTTGCATGTCGTTACTGAATGTGACATGCTTAAATACAAATGTTAAAACACACACACACACACACACACACACACACACACACACACACACACACACACACACACACACACACACACACACCAATGAGAGTTGGCAGGTTTTAATGTAGGGTCAGTTCTGCTTTTGCACATGGTGTGAGACTTTCTATGACTTAAGAGGACTTGGAATAGCCTACATGGAATAGAATATATAATAATAAGAATAAATTGCATAATAAATGAATGGAACTACGCACATGCATTTATACAAAAAACGAAATGATTAACAATTCTGCTTAAATTGTTCTACTACTTTCATTGTACTTTTTGTGCATGAAAACCCCTAGTCACCATTGAGAATGTTCTTTTAAATGTCTTCCTTTGTGTTACACAGAATAAGACATACGGGTTTGGACTGACATTTAAGGTGAGTAAATCATTTTTCATTTTGGGTCAACTATTCCTTTAAATTAATGTTTCTTCTAATTCTCTCATGTGCCCTTGGCCTACCTGCTGTCTGTAGATGGAGAAGTACTCATGTGATCCAGCCTCTGCATGTGGGTTGGGCATGAGGCAGTGATTTCTTAGACAGGTGACCCACTTAGAGGAACCTGCTTTCCTCTGCTGCACACGGACCGTCAGATACGCTGTGTAGTAGTTCTTGAAAGAGATTTCCTGAATCTAGACACAAGCACAAGCGCAGGAAAAATACCTGCAAATTTAGCCAGAGGTAAACAAGCGTTTTGAAACAATGTTATAGAAAAGAAACAGGTTTCTTCTGAATGAAGGTTAAACAACCTACCTCAATCACACTGCTTGATATTGCTTTATATTTTACAGTATGGGCAGTATTAAGGCAGTATTGTATGTATTGTATTGTAAGCTGCTTTGCAACAATATATACTATAGAAAAACTGCACACAAATAAATTGAACTAAACTGAACTGAATTAAATAATTCACTTGGAGACAAGAAGTGTTTCTTTTGCTTTTTTAAAATTTATTTACTTATTTTTTACATTACAAATTATATTATCAGCATAGCGATTTGAGTAAAAAAACATAATTGAACAATTCACATGAGTATTGGAATTCCTTTGTATTGTGTATGTCTCTCATTTTGATTCAATACATCAGGCAGTCCTGCTGGCATTGCAAGTTTGTGCAAAATCTGATGATCCACGTATCCCAACATTATATGAGAATGTTCCAAAGAGAATTTTGTTTACTTCAATAGAAGAAATCTGACCTTTTGTTAACTTGTCACAGTTCACAATGTCAATGTCACAAATTTACTTACTGAATTAGTGACAGTGTAATAATTCAGAATCTAAAATACCTTTTTTTAATTTTACATCCAGCTATTATTACTATTTATTTACTAAAACATTTATTTCCAGGTATAAATCTGATTTGAATCCCAGGATATCAATGTGGTCTCATGCTTTTGGATCCTACCATATATTAACTTAACATGGTAAATTCAAACCTTTATATGCATTGTGAGAGATACTCACATTCACAGGCTCTGCAAGGGTGATGTCTGTTATATAGACACCAGGGCGTGATAAATCGGATACAGCGTCTCCGATCTGCAGAGCGACTGGTGACTTTATAGTGCAGTTAACCGGTTCAACACTCATGACTGACCTACAATACAAAAACAACAAAAGCTGTGTAATGCATTTAAATTTCAACCAACAACTGATGGTGTGGTGGTAAAAGATCACGGCTGGTTTCCAGAAATTTGAAGGTTCAAACCTAACAATTATAAAGAAACTATCACCATTTCCCCCTTAAGAATAAGGTCACCTCAACATAAAATTTATTGTAATTTATCGTTCATGCCATCGACATATATTCATCATATTGCATTAAAACACATTTGATCAAGTGTATTAATTTTCAGCCATCTTAATATAACACACACATTAAAACCAGATGCTTATAATGTCCAAACATGTTGCTCTGACATGACTCAGGTAAAATGTGTGTACAGTCAGTCACATTAATTATAGTCTTGATTCTATTAACTGTAACTTCATTTACAAATTAAATTATTTATTTATATATTTAGCCGTTGTTATTGTCTGTATAATATATAATGATATAATAACATATCACATATTTAAACTGTTTTAAAATTGTGCATGATTTGCAATTTAAAATCTTAAAATATTATTGAAAATGTTATACAAAAAATTGTATAACAAATTCAATTTGAATTACAAATAACAAAACCATTATTTAATTATTTCTTTTGGAAAGCTGGTGAGCAGCATATATCATTTCCCAGCATTGTTGCCTATGTAGATTGCTTAGTAGGTTTTGAAACACAACCAATGCGCATCATTGCGGTACTTACTATATTCAGCTCTGCCTTGTTGTTTGGGTTAAATATAACTTGCATTAAAAAGGCCAGGCGTTCATTTCAGATGACTTTACAGCACTAGTGTCATCTCAGTGATCTGCTCCAGAAATAAAGCAGCTTCTTCAGGGTTTCATCTTCTGCTGCGGGTCATGTTGATCGTTGCTGTGCAGCAGGTCTCTTCCGGTCCGTCGTGTGACGTGTTTCTCTTAAAGGGCCAGCATAGGTATTATACATACACTGTATTTCAGTGTCTGTGTTAAATTGTTATTATTTGTGTTGCTATTGTGTATTTTACACACACACACACACACACACACACACACACACACACACACACACACACACACACACACACACACACACATATATTAAATGGTTGATGTTTTTTGTGTTCACACTGTAGCAACAATATGATACTCTTTGAATTATTGTTTGGAAGGAAAAATGTGAATAAACTAATTATGTAACCAACATAAAACAAAACCACTGCTACAGAAAACGCATTTGTGTAACTGGATTTTTGACTCATATGTAAAACATACATAGTTATGACAACTCCAGTCTCCTCACACAGTATTGGGAAACATGTGAAATCACATGTTTATGTGCATTATTAAACCAGATCACACTGAAGTGAAGTGATATGCATGGTGACCCATACTCAGAACTTGTCCTCTGCATTTATTTAGCCATCTATTTAGTGCATACACATTGGAGAAGTCAGTTGTAACACACACCCAGAGCAATAGGCAGCCATTCACTGCAGCACCTGGGGAACATTTGGGGGCAAGGTGCCTCACTCAAGGGCACTCCAGGTTTTCCCATCAGCATTGGTAATCAAACTGGCAACCTCTGGTTACAAACCCAGCTCTCCAACCAGAAGGCCACAACTGTCCCAATGGTGCTGTGAACGGTACTAGAATACATACAATAGGTGCATAGGTGAATACAGAATGATAACATTCTTTAGTCATTGATTTGTTATTCAAGATCAGGTTCAGTTCATCTGTTTTCCCCACTGTCTTGGCACTCTTAAGATCTGTGTGAGTGCTGCTCTGACTCAAAGTCATAATGCTCTGGTTTGCATCAGTCTTGTGAAGCAATTGCACCAATGAATAAAGCACCATGACAACAAGGAAGAGTACTGTATGAATCCGACTCAATGCATATGGTCCTTTGTGTTCATTTCATTTTGTGTGCATATTCTCCAGTTATGTAATTCTATCAATAGATGAGTATCAATAGAGTATCAATAGATGAGTAAAGATAAGTGTTAATAATTTAGCATAGCAACCACATAGCAACACTCAAAAAGCACTCAGAACACTTTAGCAACCACATAGAGACACCCTTGAAACCTTCCAGATAACCCTACAGAAAAGCTGTATCAGTCTTACTGAATTTAACACGGCATCTATTAAACAGCAAGACGTACTACAATGGCCAGATGTCAGTCTGATGCATGCTTGCATTCATAGACAACTAAAAAATAACTAACCACCCACAACACCCTAGCGACTGTATACTGTAGGAACCCCACAAGCTAGCATCATGCAGATGAGTTTTGCATTTGCAAGCACCACTTTTTTTCTGAAAGTGTAAAAATGTTTGTTCTGTTTTGTTTATGTCAGGCATTATTAGATTATTGGGTATTAATACATGGAATAAGTTTACTTGATGTCACAGGCAGAGGGCAGAAAAGTACTTCGGTTGCAAACTCATGCATGACAGCTTTGTGATAATGCATGTACTGAACCTGCACTGTGCCATTATAATTGGATTTATCACTTATATGAAACACATTTCGGTTCCATCAACGAGTCTTCTACTCAGCATGCATGACATAGCATGCTCTTTCTGTCAAAGCCCTACTAATTAAGGATGCATAATTATTCACAAGATATAAGCAAAGACCATTGTTGATCTAGTAGCAGCATAGATGGAAGAAAAGGGATATTCTTGTATTACAGTGTCCTTGGGTTTCTGAGGATGTGTATCAGATCTGTCATTTCACACAACACATTTGTTATTATTATTAGCAGTCATTTTAGTAGTATTGTTATAGTTGCTATTTTTGAATGATTTCCATTTTCAAATAAAATTATGCATGTGCAATTTCATTTATTTATTATGACTATTATTTTTACACATTATTATAATTAAAACAGTATTATTATTATTATTAAAACAGTACTGTACTGTACAGCACTAATTTTAATAACAACAACAATAATAATAATGCAGGCTAAGCATAGCACTTCAATTAATTCAGAAACTTTCAATCACAGGAAATGTTATAATTGTTTAGAGTGAATGAATGCCACACTGGCCCACATCCAGGATCCCCATTATACAGAAATGAGTGACAATTTCAAAAGCTAGCTCTTCCAAGGAAACAGGATAACAATGCTCTCCCAGCTGGGTCAGGATCTGCCCATTGAGGCTGCTAGTATACAGTCATGTTCCTGGCTCTTATAGACTCTGCTAATCATAACTGTAGGTTTATACACATAGTCCAGCACTCTAACAAAGGCAGAGAATTATACACCCCCTCTGAGATGTGCTACATGGTTCATTCTGGCTGAAAGGCAGTGGAAAATACCTTCAAGGACAGCCTACAGGAGTGTGACTCGGAAGGGAAGGATTCATCAAAGATGTTTCCAAATGAACCACTGAAAGACAGGCACCTCAAACAGTATGACTGACTCACTTCTAGGTAACATATTGAACACTGTTGGGGTTTGTGTTGTAAATACATTGAGTCATGTGTGCACAATGAGCGGAGGCCTGGTCATTTCAGCCTAAAATATGTTACCAAAATAAAATTCATTTGTTTTCAACAATAATTATATAGCTTTATATATTTATAAATGTTTTTACAATATATAAATTCTATGTGTTTAAAAAATCAACAAAAAGTTCCACAGAAACTCTAATATAAATTTAGCAATTAAAAATTGGCTTCTTAAAATGAACAGTTAACCAATGAGAATTTCAGAGCAGTGGGTCCCACTGCGCTTTTGAAAATTCCAAAATTGAAAATTCCAACTTAATTTTAAACCCTCAAACACATCTTACACATTCCTATCTGCAAAACACACTCCAAGAGAGCTTTCTCTAGTGTGTAAATGCTCTCATTCTATCATGCCCCACAAACGTCGCCAAACAGAATTGTAAAAATAATGCATGTTTTCAAAGAGGTTTCTCTAACACTCCGTTGGTTTATCATAAAAGATAGTACTGTCCTATTGGTTGTTGCTATGTTAGGATAGTTGGGATTCATCGATAAACGAAGCAATGTTTTGAAAAAAACAGCCTATTAAACCTTATAAATATTTGTTATTTGGACAGATATTCTGCATCTGGTCTGTATTTGCACAAATATTTCCATTAAGTGCATGAATAAAAGCAAAACAGAGGCCTATGGAGAATTTTTCAAATGGCCGTTTTTTTTTTATTTCGCTACTCTCCCCTTTTAAGGGAGTCTCAGCTTAATGAATAATAGATGTTTTTTGTCTAGCACACTTCCAGTATGTAGGTCATTTATGATTTTGTATCTAAAAGTGCAGCTGAAAAGTTCCAGGTCCTTTTGCCTTGAGCTCGAATGTGACTTCCTCCTCTAAATATGTGTTGGAATTTTGGAAAGTTATTATCAGCTTCATTGAGGAAACAATTTTTATCAAGGTGATATTGAAAAGGGAGATAATGCCTGTTCCAGATGCTATTATCAGGAGATCCATTAACTGTATTTTTGAGTAAAGAATGGCGACAAATTGTGCATGTTCATTGTGCATGTATTTGCAAATGGGGGTCAACAGTGGGGGAAAATCGTTTCTAAGTGCTTTGCTGCTTTCAGCCAGCACTAACACTGGGCTGACTGAGGTATTGTGAAACATTTTGACAAAAATGAAATGCATACATTTACTCATTTTATTATTTGTCTATCATGTTTGCGCATTCTGATATGTCTCTGTTTCTGTGAACCGTTTGGAGAATGGTTAAGAATAAATCCCACACAATGTAGACATGCACAGATGTGCACAGGGTGTTGATTGACAGAATCAACTGTGGCAGATAAAACTGTTAGAAAAATACCACGCAGATAATCATAAGATTGTGTATCTTCCTGTCACTCATTCGCATCATTTTAAGTGGGTGGCCAAAGTTGCTTTTGTGAGAAAAGGCAAGAGCCAGGTCTCCACCTGAAGTTAACCTCCTGTCAGGTCATTAAAATTACATTCCCTGAAGAATCTTATATTTCTACTGTTAAAACTGTGCACATACCCTGGCCTACACATGTGAATGCCCAAGATACACAATTTCTTGATTTTCATGTTTGGTTTGAGGTATTCTACTCTTAAGCAATGAGTTATTAGAGGTTGTGTTGTATTATGAATATAGGCTTGGGTAAAAGGTGTTGGACAGTTGCACAGCTGTGACTACATTATCCAAATAGCATGGCCTCACATGCCTTATTGCGTTCATGAAACAGTTTCTACATGCTGAAATTTTAAGGGCAGAAGACTGGTATACTAAAATCTTAGTATTTAATAGTTCTGTGGGTGCAGTGATTTGTTTTTGTTTTAATTATATTTAAATTAAAAACTGGGGTTATTGAAAAATATGGATATGTTTAATGAATTATGCTTAACATACATGGTGTGCTACCTCTTAGCTTTAAATGAAAGTTGTATACCTTATTACCTTAATTACCTTATCCTTAATTACTGTGAGGATTGTGCAGGTAAACACACTTACTAAATAAGCGTGTCACACAAACTGTCGTGTTCAATGTGTATAGTCAGGCAGGCATTGCAGCACCACAAAGGAAGCTGCATTTAAAGTTAAATATGGATTGCTTTCAAAATTTTTCAAAGAAGTTGTCATGGTGACAGGAGGTTCTGGTGCATCATCACCTACCAGAGGGGGAAATCCTCCAGTGCTGGAGTAAAGGTCAGATGTGAAGGGATGGGGCAAGGAAAGGTTCACTGGTTTTCAAAGCGTCAGTAAAAACAGTTTGGCTGGTTCGCTAAGTTGAGAGATGGGGCGACTTGGCATCTCCTGTGCTTGTAGTTGATGACCCAAAGAGACCTTGTGTTATTGATGTAAAAAGTCCCTCACCAACTGCCCCATGTAATCCCTCTTGGCAGATATTCTGGCCTCGTTCAGTTTAGCCTTGACCGATTCTCCTGTTTCCTGAATTGTAGGCCAGCTCCTTGTTTCTCTTGAGCTCTCAAGTCCCTGGAGATGCAGAACTCAGTTTCTTGGGGTGAATGAAATATAGAAGTTGACAGTATCTGTAAATCAATCCATGCTGGAGCACGTCTCTAGAGACTTCTAGTGAGTAATGTGAATGCAGTGCTACAGTGCACCTGTTGCCCCAGCTGTCTGCTGCTGGCTGGTGGGTTTTGGTGAGATCAGTTGGCTTTAGCCTTTTGCTGTGGTTTTAGATCAGTATAATTATACAGTGATTTGTTTGTAGGGTAAAGTTTTCTCCACAGAACACAAACTGTTCCTTAATGACTTGTTTAAACTGTTCAATTGTACATCTTTACATTTCATATTACAGGGGAATTGTTTTGGTTTTAACTACAAAGTAGTAAATTAAATTAAAATGAAATTAAGTATTATTGTCATTGCATTGTTTGCACACTGAAATAATGCACATGTAAAAGTGGATCTTAGCAGCTGTTTACAGATTTTCATATTGGAATGCTTGAAATTGCCTAAGAGGAAAATCCCTGAACATTTGCTACATTATTTTTCATTTAGCATGTGTTTCTCTTTTAAAGCGATTAAAAGTATATTTACTACAGGGATGGTACAAATCTAAAAATGGTGGTGAATGAGACTGAAAAGCATAAATTACTATGTTCTGATCAATAATACAATTCTGTACCAAGCCCAAGAGATTTATACACTTGCTAGCTTGTACCATGACTTCATTAAGGAGAATTTATTAAAATGTTGCTATAAAAAAATAAACAGTTTAACCTTAAAAAGAACACAAGGTCTGTTCCAAAACCTAGTGAGCACCCTAGGAAGGCAGCATTTTAAGGCATCGTAGGTGTGCTCCTGATGGAGAGACTGTTTGGGAATTTATGCTGTTTAAGATACCTGTTTTCGGCAAATTTTAGGGCATGTGTGTTTTATACAGATGACAATCCCAGAATTCATTACAAACAGCTCAGTGAAAAATAAGATGGTGGATGAAGTGAGAAAAGTGTTGATTATAAATAGGCTGGCTATATGTAGCTATATTTATGCTTTAGGACGTTATGCTTATTCCAAAAGGGTGCCCTCTTTGTGCCTGACAGAATATTTGTTAGCTCAGCAAATATGATTTGAATCTCCCGTGTAAACCACTATTTGAATTGCTGCCTGTGTAAAATGTTTCAAACCAGTCGCTGAGGTGACTGTTCAAATGCAACAGATTTGGAAACAAAAGATTTGGAGCAGATTCATAGTTACCTTGTAACTTTGAAAATTTGTCAGGTATCTTAAAGTGGTCACTATTAGGGAAAATTGCAAAGCTGATTTCTGTGTTCACTGTGACTGCATGTGATAAGCCTACAGATACTTCTCAGTTGCTAATGTTATGAGGAGTTGAGGACAATTTTTGCAATTCAGGGAAGAGCTCCTCCATCTAAGGAGCCTCAGGGGAACAGTGGTGAGAAAGAACAGCTTTGATGCTGTCACTAACCCCAGAAAACATCTCCCATGGGATGTGTTGTATGGAATTACAACAACTTACAGCTTCATCAGTGGTAATTCTTCCAGGTGTTAAACATCATTTCCACACCCCTTTGTTATAGCTTTATGTTAAGACAATGACTGTCAATGTAATGGGAAAATTCCAATTTATACAGAATTGCAAAGTAATGTCAGTATGACCATATGCAGCCTACAGCATGAGCACAGATGAAAACCATTACATTTATCAGTTGTAAACTCAGCTCTGACTTTAATTGTAGATGTATCTCAGTTAAATTACTATTATAGAAGCTAATTAATATTGATTAATTTTAGATTCAAGTTTAGATACATGGAGTTTAAGAATAGTGATAAAGAGTGCCACAGAATTAGTAAGTTTATGACTTGGACTTAAGTGAAAAATTACATTTTCCATGATTCTTTGCAGTAGCAACAGAACAATCAACTACATAAAAAGGCATTAATTACACACCTAATATGCAAATCAAACATATTCAGTTTATTATGATTAAATAATTTGAATTGCCATAACTACAATTTGCAAATATTTTTCCACATTCCAGGCTTCTTCATTGTGCTTATTTAAACTTACCAGATTTTGCTCGTACCAATGAACTACAATGCTTCAAATATTTTGGCTGGACTTGCTTTTTACACGGCATATGATTACACACTCACTGCTGATGAATTTCAGAAGGAGGCCAAATATTAATCAAGCCTAACCAGGTGTAAAATTTACTGTTCATATGTCCGCTCAAGCGCACAGTCTAACCTGTGACATATGACACTGGATCGCCAAATTTTATCAAGCGTAAATTTTAGCCTTGAGCGCCCCCAATTCTTCTCTCCCCAAGCATGCTTAAGGTTTACGGCCAAGCTGAGTACACTGGTGGCAAACTGCATCGATCTCACTAATTATGACCATTATGAGACTGTTATTTCCTCTATCCTAAGCAGAGGCAGAGAGGAACACATTACAGTGCGATAGGTTGCCTGGCTGCTGAGATAATGCGGCGCAGCATCGCAAGGATCAGCTGGGAGGCACTTTATAGCCATCAGCATGAGCCAGTGCACAGAAACAGGGCAAGCTGAATGATGGTTTGATGAGTGTCACCTGCCCACACCAGCACTATAAATCTCAATAAAATATATATCAAACCTTGAGAAATTGCAATGCAGTGCACCAACATGATTGATATTTGGTCCTGAATGGTTTCTGGCAGATCTCGGAAGGTGGGGAATCTATAAGCACACACACCTGCAAGTGAATGCATTTTTTTACTCATGCAGAGTTTATTCAATAGAGCTAATAGTGTTTTTTGTGCTCCTAAAAAAAGATAATTAAGCCACAGGATTATTGTCTTTGTATTACATATAAAGAAATATAGCACATGTGAAACAAACAAACAAAAAAGTTTGATTATAAATAACAGATGTTAGCTGTGTTTGAATTAAAGCCACACTATGGAGACCAATCAGTGTTTGACATCAAAATACCATGAGGAAGATTTGAAAGCATACAGAGTTATTAGCTAAGTGGTCTAAATATATATTTATATATTTTCTGGAAATCACAGGAAGGCACAGCACTGGATTTTCATCCATTCATTGCATTTGATCTGAACGCAATGATAGGATGTCCTACTAGCCTGTCAAACTATGTGTTTGTATACCTTCATTTACTTTTGGAGGTGTGGCTTTGTACAGCACTCTGAAAGCTAGCTTGCTAATGCTAGCCTGTCTGAAAATGCCTAACCTATCATTTTACATGTAAATATAGTCAAAATCGGTGCATCGCTGTCTTTAACATACGCGAATTATATAATATAATTATAATCAATTAAAAATATAATATAATTATATTGATTATTAGCATGGATTCAAATGTTCAAATCTGACTCTATAAACTCTACTATTATACTATTGAAGTATAATATAACAAAATAGGTTTGTGATTAGTATTGCTGCTTAATTCCTACCCTACCTTTCTAACTATAGATTATTTCATCAGACAAATTTGTCTCCTTTAAGGTGGCAGGAGTGAAAATTGGCCACCCTGAGAAGAAGTGTTATATGAAAGACAAAAACCATTGCATATAGTTGCTGTAAACAGGAAAAAAAATCTACCTGAGGGACCATGCCCCTAGAATCCCTAGATTTGGGCTACGTCTTGAATGTTTATACTGTCTGGCCCCACCCCTGCACCTGTGATTACTCTGTTAGGACACCTGTGTGAACTTGAGGGAAGGTGACTTCAAACCACTAAAAATAATCTTGGAGACTGATTTGAAAAGTTAAAACCACTTGTACACCACCCCGATGAAGTGTGAGGTAAGTGGCCAATACCTTTAAAGGAAATATGTATTTATATCACACATTAAATCCTTGAAATGTGATATTTTATTTTTGCTGCAGTATGATTAAATTACAGCTGTTCTGGCTGTAACCGAGGACACCTTAGTGAAGTGTCACTCAAATCAATTTCATCCAATTATACCCTGATTGAGTCATAATGAACATTTGTAATATCATCTCCAAATTGAATTGCTGCTTGTCACCTGAGTGCTCGTCAACTGTAGGAGCCCATAAAAACATGTTCGCTAATGTTACGTTCTAATCATGCGCAATATATTGTGAAATTATGCTGAATAATGATGAGTTGGAAAGGCCGTCTTGCCTGCGCTGTCGTATTCTACAATGTGTGTAGGGAAATTCAAAAGGAATCAGTACCATTTTTCACAGTGAGTTTGATTTGAATCTGTCAGGCCAGTGTGACCGAGATTCCCAAGAGGGAATTTGCTTAAATTTTCCCCTGTAGTTCTAAATCTTTCAACAATCACCGACTCACTCTACTAACTTCTGAGCTCTCTGACACAAAGTAACTAATCTCCTTGTAGACTCTTTGGGCCCCCTAAACTTCAATGGAATCGTGCTGATGGTGGCTAATTTAATCTATGGGAAGCGGAAATTGCTGTCTGTCTGTGGTTCCTGTCAGCGAAAACGGAATTTAATCAACACTTAATTGTTTCCCAGCCCTTGTTGTAATTCGATAACATAACCTCCTCTTCAGATGTTATTTAAGGCTGTTTTCCCCTCTTTTATGGGGCCTAACGTATCAGCTGCTGTCAAGCATTTTGACGTTGGCAAACTAAAGCCCCCCTATCTTGATGCGACATGTTGCAGATAACTGCTTTACTGATAGTGTTTGTTGATTGCTTGGAAATGTATGGACAGTGAAAGGTAGTAATCATGTAGAAATTAATAATTAATATTCTTTTTGATGATAATACTAGTCAGTAAAATTTTATTACTGTCAACTAATAATTAGATGAGCACCACTTTATATTAGTCTCAGCAATTATTGAAATTTTCTTTTGTTTTGTTTTTTATTTTTTCTTTAAGGATGATTTCTGTCTGATCTGTATTGTAGTGGACTGTGCACATTCTCTGGACATATGAGAGCTGTTGGCTCATGGGTATGCAGGTTCAAGTCTAACCTGGACCGAGACCAAAAATAAAGACATAATTGTTATTTTGATTTAAACTGGATATCTATAGCACTGATGGCATTTATGGCTCAAGTGACTTCATGGCACAAGTGACTCAAGTCACCAACTTTATAAACAGAACTAAGATCCTATGACCAACGAGATCTGGTCAAGTAGTTTCCATTGAGATAAATGGGAAGCCAACGGGTGGCTCTCTCCAGATATTACAGACCTCCTTGGGGTTAATATATCCGAAACAGGAGTTATTTTCTGTACACTGGGGGAAATTAGAAAAATAAATCTTGGTGAGACTCAAATAATACTAAGTCTGAACAGTACCTGCATTTATTTACACATATCTCTAAAGAGAGAACAAGCGTTAACTTAAAACAAAAACTTACAAAAAAACTAAGTTAAAAAAGCTGTAATGAGTACTAATTATTAAATATGTTAATACACAACACAAATACACAAATAACATTTTATAACAAATAGTAATAACAATAAGCTAGCGACATCACAAGGTGCACTATACTGAATGTATACTGAACTAATATGTACTCTAATAAAAATGACACAGATTTACAGTTAATTTTGATCTTAATAATAAATCCCTGAATTATTCTGATTTAAAACGAACTCTTACAGTGGGGTGCAATCTCATTAAAAACCCAGTTAAAAACACTCAACTTTCCGCATATGATGCCTGCTCTGCTTTTCTCCTTCTTTCAGTACTGCTAAAATGAACACCAAAGTGAATCTATTGTTTGAACTCCTGCAGAACACAAAGTTCAATTAAGTGGCGAGTTGTTCATTTTGAACCTCATTAGCAGAGAGGAAACCGCTGAGACGCCTTGGGCAGCTCATGCAAGCGTTTTACACTGTACCTGGCACTTCAGCGATAACTGCTCAGCATCATTAAATAGCCACTTTGAAAGCAGTTTTACACTCACAAGAAAATTCATCATGACATTTATTCCCTTTGAAATAATCCATTGATGAAAGTATGACATGAATTTTTCTCTGCATTGCGGTGTGCTGTGCTATATTCACAGCCTGCGCACGCAGACTTGAAATTGTTTACTCAACCACTTCCGAAGAAAAATATGTTGAGGGCTTTAGGATGAACAACCCCAGAAAGAAGCCCATGGATATTTGCATTAAAACAGCAAGAGGTTGCCAAATATTGTTTCAGATGCACAATTTTCTACTGTGCAATTTCAGCAAAATAAGTACACTAGATGAAACCATGCCCTCCAGAATTTGAAAAACAGTCAGACACTTGTTTTCAGACACAGTGTCAAAGAAAGACATGTAGAACCTGGTGAATGATTAGCTTTGCCAGAACAAAGCCAACAGCTCTAATCAAAAGCTCCGTGATAATATGCAGTTCACAGCATGACATGTTTTCCCAAAGAGGAAACTGGTGTTGTTTTTCTGTATGAAAAATTAAGAGATATTGTGTTCACTGCAGTAGTGCCACATTAATATGTCTTAGTGAAATTTCAGATCAATGAAGCATAGCTTCATTTACATAAAATCTGTCTAGTGTTATGTTGCTAAGATATTTTGTTTAAGCAACATTATATGTAAATAATAAAGCTTGTGACTTTGTGGAATCTGAAAACTTTTATCGTGTTTAATGTGCAAATTTTAAGGTAAAATGTTTAGAATTCTGTTAAAGGGATTTAAAGGCAGGGTAGGCGATTATCTTTCCAGAAAGATTTTTTGTTATGCTGGTTAAAAAATCTCTTCATATCCTGATAGCAATCACTAAGTAAAGTGGTCTAAATAAATGTATAAATATATCATCTGTAGAAAGCACAGGATCATATAATGTTCATCCAATCATTGCATTCGGTCCGAATGCATAGATAGGATGTCCTTCTAGCCTATCAAACTATGTATTTGCATATATTTGAGCACCCTGTTTGCACTGACAATTTTCTGTTTATGTTTTGGAGAAGGTGTGGCTTTGGGCGTGCTCTGAAGGGAGGGTGGAATCTCACTGGAAGCTAGCTTGCTATTGCTAGCCTCTCTAAAATTGCTTATCCTACTTTTAAACATATGATTCCGAATTGGATCACAAAAGCAAAAACTGATTTAAACATGATAAAATGTGTTAAACAGAGATGACAGTGCTACTCTCTTTTGGTATTTTAAAGGATTATCTGAAAAAAGTAATAATATGCAAACCAGTGCAGATTCAGTGGGGGTGGCACATGACTATAGACCTATATAATTAATCTATATGCACTTGAGTCTGTATAACAACTAGATACGAAGAGGTTTTGTGTAAACAACATGATGTTGGAAATGCAGTATTTTGAGCTGGTCCATAGGGTCCAATATCTCAGCAAAGGAAACAGAAAACATTGAAGTGAATTATAAAAGATGACATTGAAGAGTAGACATAACTTCTGCTCAAGCTGAAGCAAGCACTTCAGAGCAACCCTCGTGAAGCGAGTGCTGTCTAAGGATTCATTCAATGCACACCAACAAAAATAGATTTCAATTACATAAAACTGCAGCTAAATTTCTCTTATCTTATACAGGAATGGATTCAACAAACCGGGACGTCGTATTCCTGACTGAATTACCCCTCCCCCCAACTCCCTCACACACCTTTATTTTTTAATACTTATTTAATTATTTACAGAATGTGTACTGTATAATTCTTCTGTTTCAGTCACTGTGGTACAACATGTTTCATGAAAAAATCATTTAACTCACTACATTTACATTTACACATTTGGCAGATGCTTTTATCCAAAGCGACTTACAGTGCATTGAAGTTATACATTTTCTTAGTACATGTACTCCCTGGGAATCGAACCAACGACCTCTTGCGCTGCTAACGCAATGCTCTACTACTGAGCTACAGGAGAACTCTATTAACTTGCTTTGTTAGTCACCACACATCATTTGTGCTATAGTCATGAATGATAATTCAAATCATGCAACTTTGTTGAGAAGAGAAGTGCTATTACTTTTCTAAGCAATAAGAGGACATAATAAAGAAGATAAAACATAAATGCACTTACACTAAAGGAAGGCTATATCTAGAGACCAGAATCTAGAAGATTCCTGCCAAATCTAGAGAACAGAATATCACAGAGACCTTGCCACTGAGCAACCACCCTCAAGACCCCAGCATCATGGCAACTTTTTTCTCTGCAAATCTATCACTACTCGGTCTATTCTGAATAAAATTTTCTTAATCATATTAAGTGTATTTAGGACATAGATGTCATGGTTAAGTTCACTTTTGGCCTGTTTTATTAGACAATCTTGTCTTTCCTAACCTCCATGCATTTCTCCATTCACTCTCTCTCCCTCTCTCTGTATCTCTCTTTTTCACTTCCCCCACATCTGGGACTCCCTGGCTGAATTAAAGAAGCAAATTGTCCATTACGAAAAGTCATTAGACACAGAGAATACATTAGGACATTGTTATGGTTGAGAATATTGTTTTCTGTTTTAATCAAACCATTAACACGTTAGCTCAAATCAAGGACGGTCCTATCATCATTCATTGGACCCTTGAGGAACGGCTTTTAACTCTCTTGACGCGGGTTTCATTGATTGAAAGTAAGTCACAGGGGTTAGAATGCTCCCCACTGGATCCAATCCGTCTTAAAAAGCCATTTCAACAGCATCGTGTGAAAAAGCCATATCACCTGTGCAGCCAATCAAAACTGTTGAATCAATGGTGCAGATGACATTTCTGGGAAATCTTGAAAATTGAAAACACACATAGAGATTGAATTACATATTTTCTACTGTCCATGTAAAAATCAATATTCAGTGAGGCTTAAGTACTATTACCAAACAAACAACCAAAAAACTGGGTGGCATGTTTCACTTTTTTTTTTTTGCTGTTTTTTAGTTTGATTTAAGATCAACTCCTATATATAGTGTGTTGTAGTAGACCTTTAGAATTGTATGCTCAATAACATTTTTTGTTTTTAAAAATTAAAAAACTGAGTCATTAATAGAAAAAACAATCCTAATTCAGTCTTGTAAGGTATTGCCAAATGTCAAAAGATGTTAAAATAATCTCATAAAAATTTGATTTGCCATAATCTAGATCTGTTTGATTTCATTCAATTCAAATTTAGTTCTATAGCACTTTTCACTTTGCTTTGTTGCAAAGTAGCTTTACAGAAAATAAACAATCAGTTCTAAAACCAGACATGAGAAATAGTATAGAAATAAGACAATGATAGAAAACAGGAAAATGATAAAATACATAGAATACATGGTATTATTGCAGTCTTTCGTTTACGTTACGTAGATGAACACCAGCATTACTAACTGTAAAATTAATTATCTATAGGAGTGTAAAATGAGTATTATATTTGTACCACTACTAAGTAAGAATATGTGGATTTATGGAGGTAGTTTATTTAAAATAAAATCTCCTGCATGCCACTCAAAAGCCATATGATGGACACAAAATATATTTTGCAGAATACCCAGGCAGTTGTTTTTTATACAATGATTTTTAATGCAAAGTTCCAAAAAGCTCCCTAACTCTCAAATTTAAACATGCCGTGTGCCTATTTGTTGAAAAAGCTACACAATATTGAAAACAGTTTAAACTTCTGTCATGCTACTGAAAATGTAGTTGAGTTAGTAGTCTCACTATTTTTAGTTTGTAACTCCCACAATGATTTAAATACAGAAATAATTACAATAAAAAGTATGTTTGCAAACATGAACCTTGACGTCTCCCTGAATTGTATGTAAAACCACATACATGCATCAATACACAGTCTCCAAAGACGCACATATGTTCACTACTTGCACCTGGCATTGCTTGTTGTAATTATTTAGCACTGTGTAACAAGCACAATTTAGCATAAATCTTACAATATCCGGGGCTGCTTTTGTAATATAAGAGATGTATGTTTATAAACCTCTGTGTGAAAATACACATTTGCACACGTGAACCATTTGACATTGCACCTCATTAGCTGTAGAATATTGCATAATAATTGCTCATTAGCGTTTTTAGATTGCAGGCTACGATGACATGAAAGCTATTTGGTCACTGATTGGCCAGGGGAAGTGTGAAGATTTCTCTGATCAGTTTAATCAGCCCTCACTATCACAAACAAATACATTAAACATACATAACTGAAGATTTTTCTTTTTTACAACTGTTATGCTGTGTAACATTATCTGGAATTACAGTGCAGATAGCGAATTGAATGCAAATATACTGTGATTTCCCTGTGAGAACATGATGGAATAAACACACTTAAAATAAGGAGAAATAAGGAGTTACCCAAAAATGTAAATTGTCGTCTATGCACCCTTATTTTGTTTTTAACCTTGGGCTTTAAATATCCTTAGAAGTAGTCTATACAACTCACATGCTCGCATACCCAAATCAAATATGGCAGCGTGTCGATAATAACAGTATTATTGGTTCGTGTTTCTAATGACTAAAGGTTGTAAATCACATAAAAACACAATTAGACATAATGCTAGTGACATGCTGACATATTAGATTTATACAAATGTGTAAGTGATTTGATTTAACTGAGTTCAAGTGATTTCACTAAATAAGTTTAAAATATAAATATTTTTCTAACACCTGTCCTTCACTACAGAAGCCATTTATTAGTCCACTGGAATCATTTGGATTATGATCGCTGTATAACAATTTGAGTACCCTCAAGAAAGTGATATATTTCTAGGATGGCATGAGCTTCATTTTTGGGTGAACTTTTCCTTTAAGTTATTAAAAAGCTTTTAGTGATTACAGGTGCATCCTAGATAACAAGGAACGTTCTCAGAATGTCGGCCAACGTTTTCTAAAAGTGCTCTCAATTCAAAAAGCGCTCTTGCAGTAATGTTAGTGGAACATTTTTAAACATTATATATAATTTATCAAAAATGTTATTCTAAGTAGTTAGTGGAACATTTTAAAAATGTCACAGAATTTAAAAGTATAACATTCTTATAACCAAACAATAATGTTAAAACTGGACGTTTTAAATGTTACTAGAACTTTCAAAAAAGCATTTGGTTACTTAATGGAAATGTTGGGGAAACGTTCTTACAACCTAAAATTGTTGATCCCATGAATCAACATGGATCTTGGAACCCACAGTGAGGTCTTCATCTTCAAACATCTGAAACTTATGTAGGTCGCCATGGATTTGCATTCAAATGGTACAAGCAAAACATTTAATCTGTAGGGACTTGTCTGGTATCAGGAAAGAGGCCAGTGGACAAATTTCGCACTAAATGAACCCATAGAATGCAGTCAGATGCAATCCCTTACATGTTGCCCCTTTGAGACAGGTGTTGCTAGGTAACAGAGGCCTTGTTTTGTAAGCATGACAATGGCAGTAGTTGATTTGGGATAAATTGGATGGGAGGGTGGCATATTCAGTGCTTGTGTCATAACAGAATGTAAGGTGGGGGGCATGTAAGGTGGGGAGCATGTTTTCATGAGATCGATAGCTGTGGTTTTGGGGCGAGCATTGGCTGAAATGTTGACATGCTACATTGATGCATGTTTGATTCACCTGAATATAAAAAGAACTGGTATAAAATATTCCTAAAAAGCTTATTGTCTAAATCAGATGCTTATTTTCTATTGGCATTACCTAACACTACTTAAAGCAATACACTATTCACTCGACACATTAAATGCATTTAATTCTGCAAATCATTAGTCACTCAATTAAGAGAGAATACAGCAATGTTGTCTGACTGACAACTCAAAATAACATTTCATTAATACCAGTGAGCCCAGAGGTTGCCTCTCATGTAAAAAGTGCCTGAAATCAACTGACATTTAATGTTTTTTTAAAAGGTGAATATTGGTAATTTATGGTCATTACCCTGCTGAAAGCTGTTTACTAGTCTTATTTGGTTTAAGCTGGTCTAACTGGTCTCCGAGCCCAGACAAGCTGATGCTTAACTGCTTGGCCTGCTAGTCTCTTATAGCATGACTTGCTAAAACGTTCCCCAACCAGGGGTAAAACCTAAACCAAACAACAAGCTACTGTACCCACAACAATCCAGTTCCAAGTTGGCTACCTTAAGCTTCTATTTACCCAGTTTATCCTGCGGGAAGCCCAGAGATTGCTTTAAGAGCCACAGGCAAATCCTTTGGGATGTTGTTGCTAAAGTTAGCTTCAAGCTAAACTTGCTGTCTTTTACCCAGGCTAAGACAAGCATCCCCGATTCAAACTGATACCCAAACATGTTATGAATAGCAATGTGAACTTTAATCACTGCTTAACTTATTTTCTTTCAAACTTTAAAGAAATTGCTTTTCTAGAAACTAGAAAATGGACAAGGGGCCAGTACTCATGCCAATTGCTGTAACAACACAAGCTGTTTTAAATTAGCTGCTAACAGTCACACTGAGAACCTGGACCTGGGGTTTTTAAGGTCACTTATATTTTTAGTTTGTTACTGACATTTGGCTTTCATGACAACATCATTAAGTAAAAATAATCAGATTCAGACTTGCTAGCAAGCTGGAAAATAACTGTTTTTCACTGTTCACTTTATTAGTAGAAGTTCCGTAATGCGTTCAAAGCCGTCAGCGATTATAGGACTATTTAAATGATGTTTTCATGTACAAATTTCATGTAATGATTTTGTTTTTGTGAGTGCAGCTTGTTTGTAAAAAGCAAATAAAATGACAGGGGTACTGCCACGATGTGCTTGTTCTGAGGATAATGCATTTGATGTTTGATACAAACAGAACAATTTATTTCCACCTGAGACGGATGATGTAACTAAGCGAATATTGACTGTACCGCATAAATTTAAAATATCAAATAAATGAATGAAGAAAAACTGACAAAAGAGGCCACATCAACAAGAAACTGGCAGCAGTCTACCAGCATTACCTCCAAAAATGAAAAGAAATAGAAGCCAATAGCAACAAACCACATAAGTTAGGAACTCTTAGTAATAATGCCCTTATATTTCTTAGCTTAGGGGGCTGGTTGCACAGACCCAGGATCTACAATATGATGAATGGTCTAGCTTTTCATATGCTAGGAGTCCCAAAGTGTTTCTGTGACTTAGTTGGTACTAGCAAGGTCATGGGTTCGAGTCCCAGGGAACACACAGACTGATAAAATGTATAACTTTGATGTATTGTATGTCACTTTGGATAAAAACATCGGCAAAATGTAGTTGTGAGATAAAATTTTGATAAAAGCTATAACAATAACAGCATCAACAAAACAACCTCATCTAGTAAACATAAATGACTGGAAAGGTCATGCAACTTTGGTCAAAAAGTGTATGTAACCTACTATGCAAAAACAGCACAGATGAGTAATGAAAGGGCATAAGCTACAAGAGAAGTGTTAAAAGTGGAGTTGGTTAACCAAAGCTTGATTAAGTTTAACAAAAAGGCAGCCACACCTGTATGCCACAAAGATTTAACTTTAGATGTGTCTAAAGAAGTTTTTAGCAAGAATTACATTAATATGACAAAATTATACAAACGGACAGCATACTAAACAGTCAGCAGTGCAGCTAATTCTGCTGAAAAAGAGATAGGAAAGATTAACATGCAGGAATGAGTGGGAACAGTGAGTGGTAGAGTAATAGAGTACTGCTGGAGTAATTATGGTCCACCTAATCAGCTTCTGTTGCTTGTGCTTAATAGACCCAGTGATCCACACTAAGAACAGAACCAGTGACCATGAAGAGCAACAGGAAATGAAGTCAGACTCATGTAAGAAAGGAGTTTGTTCTGGGACACAATGACAGTGTAGTTCACGACCTCCGAAAAGCATGTGAACTGAAAAGAGATTCAAAAACCCACAATAGACTGCCGAAACCTCCGTAATCCTGCTGGTGTTCATTTAGTTTTCCTTGTATGGAGATTTGTGCTGTTTTGGTAAAAGGGCTTAGACAGGAGAAATGTGTGGGTGTTCTCATTGCCCAATCACAATCAAGAGCCAGCACTGCTTACGGATCCACATTTATTTGAATTGGTTCATCAAACCTGCCTGACAAAGGAGTATTAGGGATATGGGTGCATTCAGAGATTGCGATTTTGGTCTTTACTGAGATTTTCTATTGTCTAGCTACACATTTGGTAGAGAAACATATTTGTGCAGCATTAGACAAATTAAGTTTGATTACTGCATTTGTAAACAAGTAGTTATTTAGCTGACATTTAAATCGAAATAATTTTCAGTACAATTATTATCAACTGTCTGTAATGCAAATCAGCACCTGTTTACACTTTGGCAGTGTATTTTTCCTTAAGCATAGCTTCTAACCTTAGGGGCTGTCAAGCTGCAAAAAAGATTAAAAAATACCCTAAAGTATCATACACAAGTCCATATAACTTTATAACAAGCTATTTCAAGTATTCAGTTGACACACAGTGTGTAAGGAAAAGTAATGTTTGCTAAAAATGTTGTTTGTCACAGCTGTAATATCTCATTTAAATATTAGCATATTAAAATATTGAAGAATTAAGCATGATACCCCAAATAGCACATAAAATTAAAAGAAATGTAATTGGTCACTTTATATGTCAATCATACATTCCTGTAATAGAGGGCGGTTCTTGCCCAGTGCAAAAAGCACCAGATCTTTAGCCACAGTCAAAGGTCTGGCTATGCTAACCTGCCACCCACCAGTGTCAGCTTCACTATTTGCAGATGTTCACCCTGACAGATCTTAGACCTCTCTTACAGTTATCCAGCCTGAATCACTCTCTTGGCGTAAAGAAAAGGCCATCTGTGTAGTCATTAACTATTAATGCGCTTTCAGATCAATAATCCAGGAGCACAGTGTCAAATGGGAAGCGTAGCAGAATAGACTGCAGACTAATGCTAATGGAAAACTTCCTTCTCAGGCTAGCCTGATGCATGTTTGCTGCAAGTGACAGTCATAAACCGACAAAATAATGAATAAATTAGGTTATCAAACATCCACACACGTCCGTCTGGTTATTGGCAGCCTCAGAAAGCAACAGCACTATTCTCACTAGTTAGTTGTGTTTTCTAATGCAAGTAGCATTGTTATTTGCTCATGCATGAGTATCAAATATCAAACTATCTTTGTATCTAGATATTGTCAGATTTGTGCACCTTCCTGAAGAGCAACAGGACAACAACCGATCAAATTGCGTGAGGAGGGGACGGCAGTGGGAAGCTATGCTGTTTGTAGTTTGCAACAACTTTCATATTACTACTATCCAAGTTTACAGTAGTTGTATGGAAATGTCTTGCAGTTCAGTGGTTCCTCTGAGAATATTTGCATGCTAATGCTTTAGCTGACGAGAGTGATTGTTTTACTATGCAGAACCTAATTAAACATTTATTGCTGGGCAATTTCATTTATGGGTGAAATTTTGTGAGTCCTTGGTTAGTAATTATATTGAATATTATTAGAAAGCTGAATGTTAATATCAAAACATTACCATTTTACTTGTTCTTTCTGTCAGCTGTATTCATATTTATAAACCTCATTTTAAGTTTTTGACAGATGGATCAGATTTATTATGATGCACAAAGAGCACATTAAATAATTGATGTGATTGTGTGAATTATTCATCGATGGTCAACTCTCTCAAGATATTGTGTAGTTCATACTGTCAACCGTGCATTGAATGACGTTTTTTATTGTCTAACAATCAAAGAAACCAGTCAAAGGGGTGATGAAAGAGAAAGAAAACACACACACACACACATATATATATTAGCAGTTTCTGGTTTCTGACATTGAAAAGCTCAAAGGAACATACTGAAGCAAAAGGATTTTATTGTGCCAAAGTGTGTATCATTTAATCAACATGAAATGATGCAACATGATTCAAAGAGTGCCTAGACTTCTACTTTGTCTCTAATGGATTTCTCATATTCTCAGAGAGTGTGCCAATGGCCCATCTTAAACAATTATATGATCGCTGGGTCTCTCTGTTACCTCTGAATCCTTGCTTTGCAATTGGATGCAAGGTTTGGTGATGTAACATTTTAACATTGAAAAAAACACTTTTTATGCCAGCATAATGTGGTAACCATGCTAATCACAAATTAACCATGGTTTTGCTACAGCAACTATAGTTTAACCATGGTATTTGTAGTAAAACCAAATGGTAAAAAACATGGTTAATACATTTTTACTGTAGTAAAACTGGTTAATTTTCATAAGGGAATCTTAAAAGTATCTTAAAGTAAATTTTAAGATGAAGTCCCTTATGAATTTTGAGGATTTTGATGAAATTGTTAATATCCAATGTCTGTGTATGTGTATGTGTATAATAAACAAAAAGAAGGTACTTGTATGTGATGGACTAATAAAATTTGTGCCTTTAATGCACTGTATAATGCTTTGGATTAAAGCATCTGCTAAATGTGTAAATGCAATTGGCAGCAAAGTCTCTCCAATACACAACAAAAATAGTAGTAGTCATATTTTATGACTACTCTAAAATCCTCTAAAATCAGAGCATGAGGCTTACTAGTGGAACATGTTTATGAGTTTATGTGTGAGATAATTACTTTGATGAACAACCTGAAGGGTTAAAAAAGTGCATCATTTTGCATGCATCCGCAATTAGTCCTTCCCGAAGCAGCCCAACCTGTGTCACAGCAAATCATTCTAAAAGTGGAGAGGTTTGGGAAAAATAGCACTCAGAGGCACATTGCCTCTCAAACCCTAGAATGAGATTCTTCAGGTATCTTTAGAGAAGAGACTGTCGTCTGAACAGAGGAAAGTGGCAGCAGCTTTCACTGGCTGAAGTGATCAAGGGTGGGTATGTCACTTTCAATGTGGGTGGGTCCTGATATCACAAAGAGAGACACCATCTGTTGGTGGCCGTCCACCTGTTTATGCTCTAGTGATCTCTGGTGTGGGTTCGAGATAGGACTGCTTCAGATCGCAGCTCAGCTGAAGGACCGTTGATAGCTACTCAATTATACATGAACTGATGATCGTTTTCTTCCCACAAAAAATGAGATAAGCTTTGTGGGGCTTTGGCATTTTGCTAAAAAAAATCTGGTAGTTCTGGATAAGGTATTTAGGTGTACTTATAGTACTTAAAGAGGTTTGTGGCTGTTAGTTCATGTCTGTTAGATTTGTGGTTCTCTGTAGGATAGTTTACTCCTTAAAGGCCAAATAAACTTTACAAAGATATACTTTGTAAAGTAGGGAAGGTAGGGAAATTTTCTCTGAGATTCCCCCTAAAACTGTCTTCTACTGATTCACAAGAAAAGAGGTTTATAATACCTGTTGAGTACTATGAACTCAAGAATGTTCTTTTCTTAAAATACATGGCTACTGTTGAAACCTATCAAAAAGAGGAATAGCTAACCTACTAAAACTAACCAGCCAATCCCAGGCTCCCTTTTGCCAATAACTATCAAGTAACAATTCAGGGTGTTGCATGGCTATAAACTAAAAGCTTTTGGTTATTTAAAAAAAAGACTAGCCATTTGATATGTCCCACCTTAAGTTCTTGTAACATGTCAGCACAGGAAAGGTAATTGTGTATGTCAAAATATTTCATGCCATCATATAGGGCTAGAGTCTAACAATATTTCTATAAATGCATTCATGAAAGTCAGAAGGTTATTTTGGCATAAACAAATGCTAAATAAATGGAAATTAGTTACTGTTTGCATAGATTTGAATGTTATTGAGGTTTATTTCTTTGCCAACGAACAGACAAATAACCTAATGTAGCCTTTCAGAATGAGTCTATGAGTCTATGTATTTAAATTAGATGTGCTGCTTACAACCGCTTTACCTCTCTTGTAAATAATGTAGTGGGTTCTGTCTAATCTCACCTCCCTGACCAATCACATCATTGCCACAGGAAAAGCTTCTGCTTTCTTAGGCTTGAAAGCATTGGGATATGTACCTTCCCTCAGGGCTCAGAATTAAACATAAACAGTTTTCTCTTTCTCTGACACACACCCACACAAACTGGAAAGCGTATATTTCAGTTTACTGTATCTCATGGGGCCCAGAGAATGAATATTGTAGAGAAAACATACATGTTAAACAGAGCCACAAAATCAGCTGCTGAGTTTATGAGTCTGCTTTAGTTCAGAAATGACAATGTGTTAACCATCTGTTTTCTTGATCACTTTCAAATGAGGTACACTAGTAGAGGGATAGTGATAATGATATATTTATGATAATACATGGTACATTTACATTTTTTAAAGCTGCGATCTGTAATTTTTTGGGGTTAAAAATGGAACAAAAATCACTTATAGAGCAAGTACATACTGGATTGGTCTTTAAAACTGTTTGTTTACACTACATTGATACTCAACAGTAAGTTTTTGATAATGATTTATAATTGAATAATATATAATATAATATTTTTTAGTGGAAAATGTCAGTTTGACTTGTGGTTATGCCATGTGTAAATAGAAAGAAAAAGATCTGGTTACTGAATCGTTTGGTTGCTGGAATGGTGAAGCGATTGTAGCTTTTTCTTACAGCAGTTGTTTAGAATTTAAACTTTTCATTCACATTGAGAACTCTGCAAGTAACCTGCAATTTTATGTTTCAAACAGAGATGGTAATGGAGCCGCAAAAGTTACAGATTGCATCCTAAAACTTATAATTGCATGTAAAATACAACCCATACATTTTTCAAAATATCTCCTTTTGCATTCCACAGAATGTCAGACAGATTTCTTCTACCAACATAACTCAAGCTGAAAATGATCAAGTGAAGGCAAACAAAAACAGAAAAGTAGAGAAGTCCTGTGGCAAGGGAACAAGGAAAGGAATTTGGCAGATACAAAAAAATTTAGGGGCCAAAGCCCCTAAATAACTCATGACCAGTTTGTTCAGCAACAAGCCCCACAAGGGCTCGGAGAGCGATAACAGGAGAACAGAAAAGCAAAGGGGAGAGCGTCCGTCTTCATCTGAGACCTCATTACATTTTCCCAGCTCTGTGTGTGTGAAGGTGATGGTAGGGAAATGTCTCTCGTGGTGAGAAAGTTTCAATCAGATCTGTCCCCTGTAGGCTTCAAAATACAATTCCAACAGGTGACAAAGTACATGTGGCCTCTTTGACTTGTAATCCAGAACATTAATCCTATGGGTTGGCTGCAGCCAGGTGCAAGATCACTGCAAATAGAAAAAGCAGCACATAGAACCTGTGACAGGCAGAGTAATAGAGAACATAACATGAATGATTGTCAGGTTGAATTGTATGAATGCCATAAATAAGTCAATGACTGAAAAGGTGTTTGAGATTATCAAAAGGAGAAACCTTTTTTAAATCATGTGCCAAGTTCAGAGTAAATTAATCTTGGCATTCATGTTGGTTTCATACTTTTGAAAAACATTTACAGAATTTTCAACATACATCAACAATTTTGATTCAAAATTTTCCTGGCACTGAACATTTGTGGCAAATGTTGATAGTTTTTGGATGAAATGAATTCATCTAAATGATTTTTTAAATTAATCATTCTTTTGAGTGAGCGTGACGTATGTGATTACCAAACGTGACAGGATATAATGTGCAAGCAGCTGGTAATGCAACAAACAAAATTCTCTAGTTGCCACCCATAAAATAATCTCACATTTCTAGAGGCTCTCAGCTTTGTCTTCCTTCAGAACCTAAGAGCTGTTTTCTTGCAAGTGTCCAGATGGTTCCATGTGGAGGGAGACAGGGGATTCCATGATTCATCACGTGGGAATTCTGATCTATATCCTTAGCTTTACTTCCATTTGGTGTGATTTCAAAGATAATTATTATTTTAAAAAATGTTTTGACTAAATGTTTATGAATTTATTTGGAGAAACATTTCTTTATACAGACAATTAAATGCATTATAATAATGTATTAAATGTAAATTTTCACTATGTGTGTTTCCAGAGACTTAAACCCTGAACCATACATTGTGAAAGGCATGTTGGTGGCCTAATGGTTAGAGAGTCAGACTTGTACCCAAGATTTGCAAGTCCTACTGCCAGTAGGCAATGACTGATGTGCCCTTGAGCAAGGCACTTTTCTCCCAGTTGCACCCCAGGTGGTGCAGTACAGCTTCGGGTGTGTGTGTTCATGGCTTTCAGTTTGTGTTTTCACTCCTCACCAGTATGGTTTAAATGCAGAGGTCTTATTTCAAGTATGGGTTACCATACCTGACAAATACGTCACTTTCATTTTCATGTTCTACCAGTTTAGCTCCAAAAACACAATGTGTTTTTAATTCCATCTTTCTGGCATTTTGGCAGGAAGGATGTCATTTGATCATGTCTTTTAAGAACAAAGAATATCATTTTAATACCCAGACTATAGGAATCACAAAAATAACAGCTTTAAAACATAGACTCACACACAAAAAAGACACAAATATCTTTTAACATAATCCATTGTAGTGCCATATGGCAAAATAAATAAAAAATAACAGATACACTGAAGTTTTTCCTTTTGTAGTTGTTTACTACACCGTGTGCAATTCATTATTATTTGGCAAGTAGTGTTTCTTATGATAAGTTTTACTGATTACGTACAACAGGTGTTTAAAGCCTTTTTTTTGACTAGCCAAGCAGTGAAGCATTTGGACAGTCATTGACCTTGGTAAAAAATATGGTCTTTGAAGAAAGCATCTTCCAGAAACTACTAATTATTTTGGGAGTTCATTTTCAGTCCATCTGCAAACTGAAAAAGTCCAGCTAGCACCAACTTACACCCAACCGTCTTACCAGCCTTACTGCTGTCTGACTCAAAACCAGTGGCTTAATGATCGACATTAATAATCCATAAGTGCTCCTAAACGAGGGTTGTGTTTTAGTCTTCCTTATATTAGTTATACCTCTGAGAGCCTTGGTAACTTGTACTTCTGTCCTTCCAACATGTATTTTGCTATCTTGCTGATTATTAATAATAAAGTTTTCAGTTGTCCCATAGTCACATCTAAATAGTTAATAGTTAATATAAATTGTTAATATTGCATCCTTTTGATAGACAATTTAATAAGTTTTTACTTTTAAATGTTAGTTAGAGTTCTGTCTTTTAATTTGCCTCATTTTACTCATAGTAAACAGCTGCCCAATAATTAGGCACATGCAAATGCATGACGTTAATCTGTCGCTTAATTAAAAATTGAAGCGTCTGCTAAATGAATAAATGTAAATGCAAGCCACTCCCACCCTTGTGAGTTTATAATTACACATCCCCTGAAAATGACTACACCCAATAATTATTCAATTTCCACAGTTGGATGTCCAAAAAATGTGCTTGAAAAAATAATTGAATAGAAATTGCTATTAGCTTATTAAAATCACGCTCTGTACATTGTACAAACTCAAATTTTAAATGCGATATTACACTGTTGTTTAATCATTACAGAAAGTGATGAACCTGTTTAATATGCCATGTTTTAAATCATAACTGCATTGCTACCACAGCAATCAGTGTGCAGTCATGAACAAGTGCCTTGTCTGGTAAGATTTTCCTGCAGTTTTATGGCAACACAATCAATTTAAAATGTTACATGAAAGCAGGCCGCCTCGTCCTGCAAGAGTCTCGCTACTCTGACTTCTCATATTCAAGTAATTACTGCTTAATGGTGTTACTGGGACATGATAAGAAAGACAGTGAGTGTCAACGGATTATATTTGTAATGTAATACTGTGTTTATTTTCTTATAGACTAATGCATGGTTATATACTAAGCCATTGATGATTTCATTTACTTTATGTCTTTCCTGAAATCAACAATTAACTTTTGGGTTAGTGAAGATATGTACAGCATATGGGGCAAGTGGAATTTATTTTTGATGGTATATGTAATAAACTATACCTGCGGTTACTGTTTTAGGACACTTAAACTTGTAAACTTTGGAGCAAGGAAACTCATACATCCAACAAAAATTGACCTTAAGATCAGCTGATTAGAAGGAACTGAAAAATGGTTTGGAAACGTAACAGTCACAAAAGGTCCATCATTTGTTTGCAGATGCCACTTGGTTTAATATTTTGCTATCAAATGCAAAAACCTAATCATTTATGAGTTTTAGACTTCAGTCCAAAATACTTCTGAGCCTGCTAAATATTTCAAAAGGGGTCTACAATCCATATTCATGTGGCAAAATACATAGTCAAAATACATCTTTAAGCCGAGATTGTTTGATAATTCAGGCTCTGTTAAGCTCTTACTTGTACATAAAGTCTATTATGCAGCTATATAATTACCATCGATGGCACAGCTGTGGAGTTAGAGAAGGACTGTTCAAGTCTGAGCTGCAGCGATATCCTTCTCAGCAGTCTGGAATGTAAGAAGAAAATAGGATTACATGGTTTCAAACCTCCCATTACAGCTACAATTGTAGGAAACGACAAGAAGGAGCCGGAAAATCCCAAGCAGAGACAAAAAGCAGTTTATGCATCTACAATTCCAGATCTAGAGAGATGATATCAGCCACCCCACACTTCAGCTCCAAAGATGCTTCATGGGAAGGAATCAACATTTAAGCAGCTAAGGAGACATTTGGATGAGCCTACAAGAAGAGTCAAAGGCTGGTTCACAAGAAATTAGCCAAATCTTTCCAAACAGCTGTGCAGCATATGTCATACGCCAATCAGTAAGGAAACAGTAGAATGATAGATGGTTGGGAAAAAGAATGAGTTGACTGCTCAGCAGAGGAACGTGAGTGGGCGAGAAATCTCATGAGTCGTAAAACTTTAATTAAAGATTTCACAGCAAAATTCTGGTGATGAGCAAGCTGAGGATAAAAAGGGTGGGCACCGTGCCCAGAAAGATAAGGAGGGATAACGGGGCAGGAAAGTTAAAAATGATAGAAATGACAGCAAAGAAGGAGGAGGATCAGGGACGCTGCAGATAGAGTCATTAGTCAAATAAAACAAGTTTCACTGCAGTCCTAAATGCTACAAACAAATTATGCAAGTTGCCTATCTCTGCAGAAACAAACAGGATGACAAACTATTTGAGGCAACAGCAGAGGAAGATACAGGGATTAGAATCTCCCACAATCCCTTCACAATTATTTGGTTTATCTTATTATCTGACCTTTCATTATCATGCGTGTATGTTTATATAAATAAAGATGCATCTCTGAGAGAAACTCACTGTTCCTGGGCTGTTGTGCTCATGAATAACCCAGAATATAAAGAGAGTACATATTTCCATACGGATCACAGCCGTTTTTATTATGTTCAGCTATTCTGCAGTGAGGCGAGACACCACTTACAGACTGGCCTATTTTCTTGGAGAGCTGAGCAGGAGGAAGCGGATGATTTTGGTTTGACTTATAGCTCCCAAACCGAAACTTCAACCCTCTCTCACTGGAAATCTTTCGAAATCCTCACCACGGACATTCGAGCATGACTCTTCAGTGATTTCTCATCCTGTTACCCTAATAGCGAGCACAATAAACAACTTCAATTTTAGGCTGTGGTCTCCCTCCTCAACTGTGACGCTGGGGTTTAAGTGCCCGAGCATTTTAAACAGAATCAAAATTACATTTCTGGCTTTTTGGTGCTGAAAATCTTAAGGTAAACAGCTGAGGAAGATGATTGTTATCATGTTAAGTGTGCTAGTGTCTGAAGTGTGCACTCTACAAGTGTACTAGGCACTACAGAATGTGAGAAACTACATGAATTGTAGTGGTTTTGGATGCCATGTGCTTTATACAGTATATTTTCCAATCCCAATTGTTTCTCAAATGCTACAGGCATGTTTGAATTGGATTTTGGTTTTTGAAAAGGGTATGGAAGGGTGATGATAAGATCAGAATAGTTTTAATTAAAGCGGTTTAACTATGCAGTTGCTGAAGTGTGATTTTTGGCATGTTGCTATACAGTTACAAGGTGGTTGTTTTCTGGCCCAACAAGTCCTTACCATTTTCTCTGTCACCTATTTTATCAGTGGTTAATATCATACATCCAATCATATCAACTGACATATCAAAAAGAGCAATAACTAACATGATTAGAGAGCGTCACAAACAATAAGCAAAAATAGGCAGTGATGTTTGCCTTAGTGATTGCCAAAACAGTTTTGACCTATAATGTGAGCCAAACTAAATTCAGAGGCTTTAAATGCAGGAAAAAACTTGCTATTTAAACATTTAAGGAAGATGTACCCAATGGTCTTGCACAAAGTTGGGCAAACAAGATCCAGCTCAGTTAACTCAAGGTCACAATGAAAGTATTGCCATTTCTCCTCCAAAAACTGGGGTATGTTAAAAGAAGCAGGGAGCTAATGATGAACATTCACAGAGGCACATGCCAACTAGGGCTGATTAGACGTCACCATCGTTTAACACAACGGTCACTGACATTTCTCGGGGCTGGGGAAGAGGAAAAGTCAAGGCGAGCTTTAGGAACCTTCGGCGAGTTAGCATTGTGCAAATTATGGCTAATTACTCCTCTCTGCTGCCTGCACTCATTAGCCAAGACAAAGGGCATGTCCCGCTGACAGTCAGATTACTGCTGGCATCATTGACATCACCTTTTAAAACCAATTAAATAAAGCAATGATGGGAAAGACAAGTTATGAAGTGTTATGGAGTGACTGGCTACTGTTTTTGAGTGGTTAATCTTCCCCAATCAATCTCAAAAATGATGTATAACAAAATGACTTTAACATAGAGACAACCATCCCTGTGAGGGCACACTAAATTTGGTAGCAGCATAAATAATGTCTCTTTCATTGTAGCCGAAAACTGTGCCTGCCTCGCCTTTGTGCACAAATCGCATGCTAGCACAAATGCTCAAGTTCATTTTTAGAGAACTCAAAGGCCCAAAGGGGGAAGTTGATAGCTGTCCTATGAAATCATAGATGTTACTGTAGTTTTATATATATAAACCTAAACACATAAATGTAAATAACATGTATAAAGAGGCTGTAGTGGTACAATGTTAAAGTGATATTAGATAATACAGTAATACCAAACCAAGATTTCCTCAAGTATTTATACCTGGATCAACATTGCTTCAAAATATTATGGTATTTTTCTTTTTATCCTTAAAAATCTAATATAGTTTGTTATTGACAAGTTGACAATGACAGTCACATCTCTTATGCCGAACTCTTAGGATGGCTATTCTGGCTGAAATAAAGAAACAAAACAGTTCATTGCTCTTAGCTACCATCCATCAAGCTGTTTGATCACTGAGAATTAAGAAGATTGAGAAGAACTTAAAGAGAACTTTATTTGTGGTACAGGCAATCAATTTCTTCTTAAACCTATTTGTTTGTTTGCTTTGCCTTGTTTGACTGCGAGCCCATCATGACTGCTCTTGATACTAGAGGACATGGAAGATACATTTCGCATTGGCCTACTGGCCACGTCCGAAGGTCTTCTGTTGTGTGAAGGAGCAGCTAGTGCTTCAGCTGTCAAAGTCTTAACTAAATGAAATCCATTCAGCAACAAAAGCATTCAATGTGAACATGTATTTGTGAGACAGTGATGGCTTGCATAATCCATACAACTTTAGCCTTTGAGGGCTTCCATTATCAGTTTATTCTCTGAGGTTGCTAAGAGACCTAACAGCATTTAAAGTTCCTTGAGAGCGCCTGAAGGGCAAATAACGGGAATGCTGCCATCAATAACCTTCCTCCCAGTTTTACCTCTTTGTCTTAATTTGTCTGGACGATATAAACCAGGAGGATTTAAATAAATCAATAATCCAATGATTCACACTCGGGATGGTGGTGACGTCACCCCAGCTGGCAACAATGACCAATGGAATGCGAAGATACACTTGTGCTATTCAATAGTCTAAGAGGAAGATGGGCTCTTTCATCGGTTGATAGACTTCCCTTGGCTTACCAGTGACTTCCGAGAGCCAGCCTGACTGTGGTGTCCAGACTTATAGCCATTAACCGCTGATGTTTACTCTTTCCTCTGGTTCTCATTGTTAGAGCAAATGATCACTTGAACTCGCACCAAATTGTGGAAATGGAGGCTGACTTCGCAAATACCAATTTGCTAATTAGCCGAACTCTTTCAACATCGTTTCCGAAGGGGAGGTGGGTCATCTGCTGCCATATTTATCAGCTCTAATTTGCTGGGAAACAATTGCCATACTGCCCTGCGCTTATTGCCTCACACTAATGAGCATCACACAATGACACCTCTGCCACAATAATTTTTAATATTTGTTGGGCTGCATATACCAGATTAACCTTCTGTTCCATGTTTTTCGCAAAACACATGGGATTGCATAACAAGGTCTGAAGCATGGCTACAGTCCAAACCACTGCTTCAGCATTTTGGCAGTGCAATCATTTTACGGTGACCCTCTTTGTACTTTCTGCATTTTGATTGATGGGTCGCACTTATATGGAACATGACAAAAGATGCTGTCATTGTTGAGAGAATACCGGCGATGTGTTTGGGGCTTTATTCCAAAGCAGAGAACATCAGGAGAGCATCGGCACGTCACAGCATGTATCTTCTAATGAATTCCACTCATCTTGACCCTCTTGTGAGTAGCTGGGAAGATCAGGGGATGCCGATTCTTTCATATTCTGCACACTGCGTGTGACACACTTCCCGTGAGGATGCCATGCTGGGCCAAGTAGGGAGTTGGGCCTCAAGTCACGTCAATGTCTTTGGGGAAAAAATAATGAAATTTTTCATCCTACGCCTGTCCCTGGGCGAAATTCAGTCAGACTGCTTAGAAACACAATATAACTTATTTTCATGCACCTAAAACTTACTGGATTATTTAGCTGTACTTATGCCTTATTTGTCAGCTCATGCTACATTAGTGGACTAATTAGCAAGCAAACACCAAATCCGCACACAGAGAATTCCCCTAGCATGTTTGTTTATTAAATATTTTGGCTAATTCGATCATGCTTTTAGCTATTAATAAGAACGAACTCCTAGCTTTGTTTGCCACATTTTACCATGTTTAAATCCATTTCGTATGGTTCCACAGATTTTCCCCTCAAATTGGTGATGAAGTTATGAAAAAGTAAATTCCTCTTGGGGCTGCTAATTAGCATGTTAGATAGCGTTATCGCACTAATTACACAGTTTTTGCTTGGTACCGGTAGCTAGCTTAGCAGTAACGCTATAAGCACAGCAGGAAGAAAGACATTTGACTTGAACAGGCTCTTAAAACTTTCCCCTCTCTCTCTCTACACTGCCTGCGTGGACACATTGACAGCCAAAAAGACGTGTGTGTTGACGTCACGTTTTGACGATACTGTGCGAACTCATCAGTGCCAATTAGTTCTGCTCTGGCTGGAAGCACAGATAGCAATTATTCCCTCTCACTCACTGAAAACTGACAATCAAGATGACGTAATTTAATAAGGAATCGAATAAAACATTTCACGACATTTAACAGAATGTAAAAAAGGTATATTAACATATTCCTGTGACAAACAGTGGGTTACAAAATCTGAGACTACAATATACCTGAAAATAAAAAAGTTTCATAAACTGAAAAGACAAATAAAAAAAATATAATTCACTATTTTTAGGTCTCTAATCCTGTAAGAATACACCTTTGGACGCAAGGTCAGATTTCCTTGCTTTAATTAAAACACACAAGATGCTCTTTGGAACATTCTCAAATTATACTAAGAAAATGGATTTTGGAAAACTTGCCAGAATCCACGCAATCTTAAGCATATAGAAAATGGGGTCATTAAACAAATCTGAAATGAAATGTTTCACTCAAATTAATATACTGTAAATATAACATGTAATGGAAATAATAATAATAAATAATAAAATAGAAAATTGCTAAAGAATTTTCTATAATATTCTGTACGTTAATATTATCAATTAAACATGTTCAGCTCCTACTTTGATTTCCAGAATGAATGTAGAACTAACACAATGAGTGGTAGTTAATGAGGGGCTGGATGAAATAGCTTTTATTTAGACATACATTACTTCTGTAATTTGGACATCAAGACACGCTCTAAATACACAGTCAGGCAATTGTGTAATTGCCACACATTCACTTGCTCGGAAAAAGATTATTAAAGGTGGAATGATTAACTGCTACAGCTATTAAAGTGTTATCTTTATATTTCACATCTGGATGGGTATTAAAATCTTAGCAGCAGCCAGATGTAAACATCAGCAAATCCCCATGGATATCCACAGGGTGAGCGGAGGCCTAGGCGCAAAGGAGTTCTGCATAGAGTAATTGTTGCTTGGCATTCGGAAATGTCAAAAGGATCACGTTTACAAATTTGGTTGGGTAGCAGGAGATTGCATTTTATCAACATACAAATGAACAGCCTGTGATATATCCAACGCTATGTTCAATTTCAGCCTGGAATACTAATCCAGAATCCATGTGCTGAGGAGTTTGTAGTTAATCAATGAAGCAGCTCTGCCATAAATGCTTAAGAGAAAACTGCGAAATCAGAAGCGAAAACAACAGTCAAGGAGATAAAATGACTGATTTAGATATAACTGCCACCCGCAAGATGTTAAGTAGGGACAGAGGCATTATAGCAGTGGTAGGATTGGAAGTTTCACCCTACATTTAAACCAAATGGCCTTTTTGTTGTAAAACGTACATGCACCAGCCTAAAAAAAACCCACAATTTTTTGTGTGTGTGATTTGTGTGGTCTAGTGAACTCTATGACTCGTGGAAGTTGTGTAGCACCAACCAATCGGATTAGAACGAGTCATGTTAGGCACCTATTGTTAGCGCTCTATGGGAGTGTCTAAGGCTTATACTTTAGGTTCAAAGACTTGTCCCTGCTGAGTAGACCAGATTACTTTTAATAACACAAAATGCATTTTATAATAATAAGAAATTTATAAACTACCATGTATATATACTCTACCATGTTGACATTTGAACAGCATGTTGAAAGCATTGCCTCCAAAATTTAGGATTTTATATATTTTATATAACAGATAAAACTCAGAGAGAAGTGCTCTGATCAGCTAGCCAATTGTTGCTATTGACTATCCTGACCCATTCCGACCAATTACTAAGGTCAAGCTGTATCATTTGTAGAATTTAATGTTATTCCCAAGTACTTTGCAAGGAAAATGTGGCGCCAATTATTGTACAATCAAAATCAAATTAAAGTTGATAACATTTGATGCAAGAGCACAGTCTAACATAGAAAAATTTTAATAGGATTGAGGGGGTTTCTGCTTTAAACTAATTATCTTAGTGTGGGTTATACTTAAAGACCGTTTCTCTTTGCCACATCCCTTAATTACAAGCCCAGGTGGTTGTCATAAACAAAGCGGATTGGATAATTGTACCACTCACAGCCCAAGATGACATTAAAGTGAATTGTGTGCATGCTGCTGTGTGTACATAAGCTTTACTACCCAGAAAGCAGTGGGTCACAATATTTGAGGTTGCAGCAACTTAATGATCAGCACATAACGATCACCTCTCCCACACCACACACTCCTGCTCAGGCGACTGTAGTTCAGAATCAGGAAGATAAATCACAAATGATTTCAGGTGAGTACCACCATGCACAGAAAAGGCCATCCTCTGAAAAGTATAAATTATGTCCAGTTTTACTGAAGGCACAGGGGGTAACACATGCTTCCAAAAATGATATTATAAAAAACGTAAAATAATGTTAATAACAGTAATAAAAAGTTATATTTAAAATGACTAATTGCCTTGAGAATTTGAAAAGGCAATTTTCACGTTTTAAGAAAGTAAACAACATTCTAGTAGTTAATAAATCAAAATGGATTAACCAGTAAAAATATGCTAAGGTGTTGTAGATGGTTGGGTGTATTTATTTATTGGACGAAGTCAAAAGACACCACCCACAAGTCTTAAGATACGCTATAGCCTAGATGTGTCTCAGGTCCTCCCTTCAATGTAAGTCTATAGAATTTAGGTTGGTCTATTTTTATCCACTAACAAAAAAAGCTAAACTGTTTACAAGCACACACGATTTAAAATTAATGTCCACAAAAAGGTTCAGGAAATAGTCACCCATAGAGGTGTAATAGTTAGAGCTTGTTTCAATCCTAAACCCCATAGTAAATACCACACTTTAGCAAATACTACTACATAAAATTACAAGAAAAACTGAGGAGTTCCTACTGCCCACAATAAATAAAAGTAATATTATTCAATTTTAAAGCAATAAAACTTCATCATCTGTTTCTTTCCACTTGTGGCTCTAATGTGCTCCAGACTGAGTTACTCCCCTGGAACAAGTCAGATGAGCAAAAAAAATGTGGTGAGATTTCCGCCAGATGTCAGGACACAAGAGCTCCGTCTGTCAAAACAGCAGAAGGACCAGCAACTCCCTCATCCCCACCGCTACGCCAGATCACACCATCCTCAGACAGTTCCTCCCATGCCAGGTGCTGGAACACAAAGAGAGAGAGAAATGTACCTTTCTTTGAATGGACAGTCTTGTCAGAAAAACGTTGCCTCCAAATTACCTGGCTGTGCGAGGGGAATGAGGAGTGACTGATGATGAGTCATGTGACAGCTTGCCCTTCACACGGGGCGAGTAGATATAATGACTTTGAGACTTCCAGAGAGAGGAAAGTGTGAGCGTGAAGGAGTAGGCGTGAGAGAGACTGAATAGGTGCGAGGGAAAAAATGTGTGAGACTGAGAAAGAGCGAGGAAGTGTCAAGAAAGAGAGACGACAATGGATTCTGCATTGAGAATTGTGGCCAAGCACACTGTCTTGAAGGAGGTCTGTTATATCTGTAAAAAAAAAGTCACAGTATCTGTTCAGAGGTTAAATCTGGATTTAGAAGGGGGACACCTAAAAATTTTTTTCCTTTCATAGTCGGCCTAGTGAAAATCACACACCTCTCCCTAGACAAGATATCTCCCCGTACCAAAAAATGTTAAACAAAAACAGAATGCAAGTGGCTGCAAGGGTGTTTTGAGGCAGTCACCTGAGCTGTAAATGGTAGCTGACAAAGCTGATTGGCTGATGGCATGACAATAACTACCTAGAGGTGACATCACAGGCAGCAGGTGGAGGAAAATAAGTTTTTCCAAGATATTATATTCTCAAAACAAAATTGCTCACTGTAACTTCATATTTGCAATTTATATGGTGCTTGCAAACATTTCTGTTTTCTACATAAATTCTTTGATCATAATCATAATGATCGTGGTTGTTTCCGTCACAATTTAGTTTGTATCTATTTGTGCACTAATAAAGAATAGTGATATAACTTGGCAGAAAATATTACTCCTTTAGCCGGTACACATAAGGCAACATCATTTACTGTAATGAAACAAGAATGCCAATAGACATTAAACACACATCTATTTTTTATCCTGTATTTTGTTGTACTAGCACTATAAAGGTTTTCTGTTTTAGGTGCTTATACTGAAAAAAAAAATACATTACCTTGTGAAAACTTCAAAAATCTTAAGGCAGCTTTATGCAGCAGAACCGTTGCGTGTTGTGCTCTGCGTCCACATGTCTTTTCAGCCTTTGCATGATATCAAAACCACTTTTGGTTTTGGGGGACTGATTTTACAGTGCCACAATTCATCTGCCAGCCCACAATATGCCGCAAATCGTATGCATGTGCATCGATCACTGACAAACAAACATCCCATTATGCCTTACCTGAGAAAACAATTCAGAAATAGCTCCCTAATGATTATGCTGCAAATCACCTCTTAATGGCTTATGTTTTCATCAGCAAAATGCAAAATTGGCTTGGAGGATTTCATTAGAAAAACAAAATGTCAAGCCATCCATTATCAGTCGTAATTTGAGCGTGCATCGTTCAGAAGAGTTGCTATAAGCATATGGTGTACATGCAAGACTTTTATTGGCACTCCATTTCACACAAATTGAATCAATAGCTCGGATAATAAAGTCATAAAAGATGATGTGGAATTAGAGTTTCTTTTATTGTGTTTCTGGACCTCATACTTCTACAGGGAGAAAAGTGTTAAAAAATATTATCAGCATAGATAATTAGACATTTAATCATACATAGCGGTATAAACAGCTAGCAGATGTCGACTGCATTTCAAGAAACATGTTCAATAACCGTTCATGTTCAATAAATGTTCAAATTTTACCAAATTAAATTCTCACAAAACTGTCAAGAATCTTACAGAACTGCCGAGGTCATATTTCACCCCAAAATCAAAAGAAAGAAAAAATATATTTGCATGAGGATAATAAAGTCTGTTAGGACCATTATGATGTTGTGCATTGTGACATTTATTATGACAATTTACATTTCAATACCCCTCTCCCAGCTGTCAGTATTATAGAGTACTACAACATAATTATCATGACTCTACAACTGTTTTGGGTATTACTAGACTGTATTTTGATGCAGAAAGACTTCAAAATACCATCCAAATTGTTGGCCCAATCAATTGTTGGTCACCTCTGAGTGGGCTTGGCAAAAGTCTGCATCTAGGGTACATAGCAGCCACAGATGGGCACTTGTGAACACTTGGACAAATGGAACATCAGCAAACTCAGATGTTAAAAATATACCAAATTTATCACATTGATTGGTGCTGTCATTTTTGGTTTATTCAATTTTCTCAGGTCCTACTTGTAATTTTTTGCTCAATCGCCATTACACCAAAATGTCAAAGTCTGTATTTATACTAAAGAGCTCATTAGCGGGAAAATAACATTTAAATGGATTTATAAGAGAGTGACAAGAGGACATAAGGATTTATGTGACCTGGTAATGAAAAAGATTGCTGAAGTGTCATCCAGTCCACCAGTGCAATGATCCAGTAATATGCATCAAGCGACTCCAGCGAGAAAGCTGGCGTTAATAGCAATGATCACGCTGAAGGGCCATTGTGGCATAATCAGCACTGCATTAATGCTGCTCATCATTGACAAGATTCATGTTACCATTACAACCAGTGAGTGAGGTTTTTACGAAATCCACAACAGAGCCGATTTGTGCATAAACACGCATTATGAGGATTACTGGATTAGCTCGCCTATTTTGATTTGCAGCACATCAGGAAGAAACTGATCATTTATTGGCTTCTTTTAGTTTCTTTGCGCAGCTTTTAATCCATACAATGACATTTCATGGCAATGTCTGTCAAGCTCAAAAAGGACAAAACAAAAACACTATAACAGATTAGATGCTAAAAGCAGGTCTTCTGAAGCTACGTTAACTGTGATGACTTAAAACTGTAAATCTTGGTCTTTATAGTTCTCATCTCATTTACCCCAAATAAAATAACAGCGTCAGGACATTCGGTGTCACAACCAAACACAGATGTGCCAGTCCAGAATAAGCATGTTTGCCATCAATAACTATATGAACACACAAAGCCTTTATATTGCTTCAGCATATAGCTGCATGCTGTATGGTGTACTATTAGGTTGTTTTTTAAAGCTCGATTGACATGTTCACTGAACTTTTGTGTGGAAAAGAACCGCACAAACATTTTTCAAACATTTTCCCTTTTCTGTTCTATTCAAAATGTTCTTTTCAGGATGAACTGTTCTTTTAACATTTTCATTTTGGCATTTCAGCACTTCAAACTTATTTAACTACTTAGAAGAACGCACATGAAAGTACATGCAAGTAACAAAACGGGGCGTTTTCCAGAAACTTCCTTTTGCTTCTGAAGATTAAAAAATTATTCCATGCTAGCATGTAGAAAATGTGCATCTGCGGTCACATAAAAATCCCTTATGGCTAACTAATGAGCCTGAAATAACGGCTTCTACTCAACAAGTACAAAGTAATGAGTTCTAGCTAGCTGGCCAACAAGACAGAAAGAGAGGGAGAGACAGAGAGGCCAGATCTCATCATGCATAATAGATTGTGCCAACAGCCTGCGTGGAGCTCTTGAGACCCAGTGCTTCATCATGCTTGGAACAGTGCAACGAGAGGGGACACCTGGGTTACCAAGGATGAATCTGAATGAGCTCGCAATGTATCAGACAGTGAGAGCGCAGAGGAACATACTCATCTGATGTCCCCTGGTCTTTAATCTTCAAGTCCATCTATGCTGACCTTTCCTTCGTGTTTCTGTACTGTGAGCATCTGGATAGTGTGGTAAATTGTGTTCTTAAAGAAACAGTACACCCAAAAATGAACATTTCCTCACTTTTATCACACTTAACTTGCAATAATAATAATTACCTCTGTGAAATGCAAAATGAGATCTTGAACATCAACCCTTTAATTTCTCTACAAAAATATAACAAGTGGTGATTTTTCACATAGACATTGAGAACCTAAAAAAGGGCATGATAAAGGCTGTTATTGCTTGATTCGTAATGAAAGTGATGATATAAATGGTGGTTTGCTTCTTAAATACTGAAAAATTACTTGACATTTCTCATTTTCTGTGAAAAAAACTCAGTGCTAGTTGAAAACGACAGTAAAAAGCAATTCCAAGTGATTAACAAAAGAATGTGTCCTTTGAAATTCACATTAAATGAACAAACAAGACAGATTATCATACCACTCATTTTTCCCACTCATACAGTGGCATCCCGATCAGAGACTGTATTTGGAAACCAAACCTCAGCGCACATGGGTTTAATTCACACTTCTGCTCTAAATTAACAACAGACTTGGGTAATTTCTGTCTACGTGGTTCTTGAGATAAGCTCTCCCAGCACAGTGCATGTCTGATTAGAATTTGCATAGATTTACTTCATGAATATTTCTGGCTCATAATGAGTTCTCCCTTTAGATCTAACATCCTGTTTTTTTTCCGGAATCTGCAAGTGCATCAGACAATAAATGCAAAACCACATTTATGAGCAGCATCAGCAAATGACACTTTATAGTAAATACAAATCACAAGTTCTATATTGTGTCAAGTTTCAAGAATGTTGTACCATTGTCTGATATACTAAATTAACAGATTTGTAACATACCATGTTACAATATTTAGCCATCTTGTCATGGTACTGAATGACTGCCATCTTCGTCTACAGACACATTCATGCAACTATAAACCATAGTCTTACTATTAAACATATCTGAAACAAAAACATGGCAGTATTGTTAAAGCAAAACATATGGTAATACTGTGGAATTTTGTAAGTGAAAAGGGACAACAGTGCAGAATTTCCTTCAAAACAAATATATGCATTTTAAAACAAACATTCAGACTCAGAATCATTTAGTATTAAAATCCAGCGCTTCAACAGTTTGGCACGCTGCTCCATAATAAACAGCTTACTCTATAGTAAGGTAAACTATCTCTCTCTTCCTACATACATAATGCCAGATAATGCTAGATAGTAGGTGTAATTCCAGTCCAGATTTGCAGCACACTGTGAGCAGATCTTGGTAATAAATCCTGAATGTGACGCCATGTGGAGTTCTAATGTTCCACTTGACGTTTGCGGGTGCATGTTTTGCAATGCTGCATCAAATACATGAGATAAATTGCAACTGTATACTTTGTGGTGCCTGGATATTCTAGGAAAATGGGAGAGAAACAAACATAGTTTTTGCATGTTAATGTGTTCTTCATTTATGTTTGGTTTTAAAATAGGAACATGTCACTTGATATCATCATGCATTGTAACAATTTGACCATTTATTTTACATTAGAATAATCCATGACCAATGCAACAGTCAGTTGTTTAGTGGTAATGCAATAACTGTCAAATAATTAAAAGACATTCCTAGATTGATCTCTGATGGTACTACAACACTTTAACCTTATTAGAGCGTAATACCATGGAATTTTGATATATACCATAGCGCTAAATGATTACTACATTCATATATCATGCTATTTTGTGCTGCAATAACAGTAATGAGAATTCCTAAAAAAAACCCCTAATGGTCCTAAAAATAGGTCTCATTTTGGTTGGGATTTTTTGGTTGGGATTTTTCTCATTTTGTATAAGCTTTAGCTAAATATCTACTCCAGTAATTTTAGTTTTCACCAGGAGCAACCAACCCACATAAAGAAACAGTGTCCACTCATTTTTATCATAAACACTATATGTATGTGTGTATATATATATATATATATATATATATATATATATATATATATATATATATATACACACATACATATATACAATGTATATGTACATTGTAAAATTCAATACAGCAAAGCAAAAAACTAGGCAAAGCATTACAAGCATTCCACACAAGTTTTTCTCATCGCCTGTTTGTATTTTGTAGAACATCATGGCAGTATCTGGGGACAGCAAGGGGCTCATCCATCCTAATAGCCATGGTTAAGTAAACACAAGAGTATGGAGACAGACCCATCTGTACATTTCAACAGGATACGTTCCTTAGATGCAATGTGCTTAATCTTCATTTATACCCATTTGCACTAAAACTACAATCTGTAAACTGCTACATTGTATCTTATTAGAATCTTTAAGGGTTTAGTGTTGAATTCCTAGAGGAGACCAGACAACATTGTCCTTAAGAAGGTCTCAATGGTTCTGAGAATGTAAAGAACATTATTAATGTGAATGCACGCAATGATTGTGTACAGCAACTGGATCTTTCAACCCTGAAGGACAGAGAACAAAAAATATTGATTACGTCACCTGGAATATCTTGTAAAGGTGTCAAGGGTGAGGATCACAAGATTATTTGTGCTTTAGAAAATCACCAGTAGACCTTTTCAATGCAACAATGTTGATATAAAAATTCTTATATTCATCTTAAAACCCTCAGAAACTTGTGTGGGACGTAATTGACAAAGTTTCTTTGAAAAGCCTGTGATGAAATCTAAATAAAGACACATTCAAGCGCTAGACATGTTTGAAACAGATCAGCTCTCTTTCATGTTTGGTCTTTCAATTTGTTAAAAAAAGACACTTTGTTTCTTTTAAATTAAGACAAAGGAATAGTAACAGCTATAGGAATTATAATTTGTCCTAAGGACAAATGAATCCTCTGACAGATGAGCAGTAAATGAAAAGGGAAATGTGAGCCCTGTTCTTGATCTTCAGCAGTCTACGGGGTTTAAAGGCTGCAACAGCACTGAGGGGGCTTCAGATCCTCAAAAACGAAAGGTTTCTGTGAAGGGTACTCTACGCAAAAGGTCACTAGCTTAATGGTCCACATTCTTTGATGGTAATGAGAACCCTTACCAAAGGACAGCATTTTGAAAAATGCAGTAAATACTGAAAACCGTTATGGAATTGTGGTTTCCGAAAAGGTAAAATGGACACTGGGACACTACACTGACTCTGAACAACCTTACATAAAAGTTCTTCCATCATTTAATACTCCCCTTTATTTCATTCCAAGCCTGTGTAACTTTTTGCTTCTGATGGACAAAAAAATGTATGTTGGCAACCAAACAACAGTGGCATGCACTGACTTCCAATGTAAGGACACAAAAACAGACATTTCTCAAATTATCATCTTTGTGTCCCACAGAAGTAAAAAAGTCAAATCTCCTTCAGACATTTTTTGGAGTCTGCATTCTAAATCCTTAGGACATATTTTATTCTGTGGAACACAAAGGGAATGTTTGATGAACGTCCTTATTCATCTCCACTCTTTGACTGCACAAACCTACAGGGTGAGTTGAAATTATTGTCTGTGTTGCTCAACAGCAGGCCACAGATACTGACGGCAAAGCCTAGCTTGTTTCTAAACCAGAACATTTTATTTAAACAAGTCTGCTCAACGGTAAATGAGATGGTCTCAGTGGCCCTTATGATATATGCATGAAAGACAAATTGCCGTCAGCTTCAAAATGAAAAACTCAAACAACAGAACACATCAAAGAACCCACAAACATTCACAGTGAGAACACCTTTTAATACAAGATTCAAACATACAGTGTTTGGTGGCATAAACTGACCAACGCTGTTTAACAAAAAAAGAGAATGAAGGCATTTCTCACCATTGCGCTTGTATTCTGGGCTGCATGTTTTTGCAGCATGCAGCAACTGCGTATTTGACCTCAAAAAGCATAAAACTGTTTCATTCTGTGGATCAGTGTCATTTGTAACACCTGCCACCAAGGTTAACGTCAGCACCTTTAATAATTAATTGCTTGAAAATTCAATCTTTTGTCAGCTTAACTTAACTTGTACACCTTCTAGCATTGTTAAAACTTGGACAAAATGTTAAAAATGAACAACAAAAATTCTTGGCGAATTACATAACTCCTATACAATATAAAATATACGGACCGTTTTCCCTCTATTTCCATACCATAGTATCATCAACATCAAAGCTTGTTGTTCCAAGTGGTAAGGATAAAATTAATATTGGATACAAGCTAATATCCAACCAAATGCACAGAAATAGTTCTATGCAGACTGACACTTAATATATATGGCTGAGTTGATTTGACAAATCAAAACCCTACAGGCAACTTTCTGAAGTAAAGATTAATTTAATCTTCAACTCCGGGTTTGCAAAAGCAAGCAAACAAACAAAAACATACAGATTGAATACATGTATTTATAATATGCTCCAGCTTTGACAACACTGAGCTTATACTCTACAGGAAACATTCTTGAATGGTATGGAGGGAAAACTGTTGTTTTAATGTCATTGCTTTTATTTGACGTGGTAAGTAAAGAAAGAGCATAGTGTGAACTTGCAAACTCAACATTAGCAAACAACAGCCATTTTGCAATATGCATCTTTGGTTTTTCTTCACCTAAAACATTTACTCAGTTGTGCTAGTGAGAAAGCAGACTCATTGCTATTTTACTGATTAATAAATAATGTATTTTAATAACGCAACAAAAGAAACTATTAAGAAGGCCACCTCAAGCACCTCCTTTCTGATTTTGCGTTATGTTCTCTGGGTGAGTTTATCAATGCTGTACAGAGATGAAGTGAATGTTTGAAAGGGAAATTTAATGTAAGAAATTAAACCAGCAGTCCATCAGATATTGCACCTCAATGTAAATGCAAACCTCAGTGGATCTTGGTTTACTGATCTATGTAGAGAAAATAGAAGCATAAGAAAACAAAATAGCAGAACTTTCAGTCATCTTATAGATTCAACGGCTGGTCAGAGTTGAAGGTTTCACACAGACCCTGCACACTATTCCAACCGTAACTATACCACATCTTTATTATTGCAAATGTCACTTCTAAATTAAAACTCAAAACAAATGAGCATGAAACACAAACCCCAAAAAAATATTACAAACACCATCTTTCTCGATGGCAGAACTGTCTTAGCTATTTTGTTAAAGCTTAAAGCAAACCTAAAGAACTCCATCTAAGAAAACAATCCATGAGGAAAAGCTGTATATACTGAATGACGAATCAATATAATAAGGTTTTACAAATTGCACTACACTATATTTTTGTTCTAAATAAACAATTTGAGGCTGTATCAAAACGTTGTAAAAAAATTAGACTGATTTTATCAATCTTTTTTCTGGTTTTCTGATGATTTTGTAAATGAAACCATTTCTTCGCACTCACTTTCTCCCAGGTATTTGCTTGAGGATTTTTTTTAATAATCATCACTATATAAAAAAATAATCACCCTCATCTATAACATTAAGATTTACTCTTTACCCTCTTTTTTTTTTTACCATATCTGATGTACACACTTTGACTATAACTATACAGTTATATCCACAGGCAGAATATTATGTACAGAAGACACTTGCTGCGATACCACCAAGGCAAAATATGGCATTCAACTGCAAATATAGTTATGACATGACACTTAATAAACGATGCCACTGTGTAGAAGATGGGTCGCCATTATCAAAATCTTCAGTCTTTATTTTGAGATTTTGAGTGGATCCAAGGCATATACTCCATAATCACTGAAACATATATATTTATAAAAATAACAAAAATAAAAGAAAAACAAACTACAAATTGTCTGATAGCTGAGCTTTTACTGATTAAATCAAGTCTAGACTGTCTCAAGGACTATCAGTAGCTTGAGTTTAACTGGTGAACCAGTATAAAGGTGGTTCTGACTTGAGGAATTAAGGATGCAAAGACTCCATCAACTTGTACATCCAATTAAATCACAAGATTTCTTCATGGGCTATGGGGAAAATGATTAAGTTTGACCAATATCAGGATTTCAACTCTCAGGTCAAAAGCAGAATCTGCATAGACAACGCACTCAATACAATACCTCCTCCAAAGGTTTCACATGACTAGTGTGAGGCTGTATAGGACACATATCTCAAGTCAGAACACACTCTGATATGTTCTCTGTGATTTGATACCATTTTATTCTTTTTTCCCATGATCAAGGGGTGAAAAATAGTTTATTTCAGTGTAATACTTCCAAAAAAGAAAATTTTAAAAATATATATATATATATAATAAAAATGAAGATGATCTAGCATAACAACTTTCAGATATACATTGGATTAAAGAAATCTCTCATTTTGGCTACCTCTTCTTGTAGTGATTTAACTAGACATGTGAATAACAATAAAAAACAGTTTAATTTTGTGTTAAAAGGCAAAACCATAATGAATCGACATCCCACGAAACTGTCTGCATGGTTGTTCAAGTCCCTCAAGGCCATTCTTTTACTCCCCATTATTGAATTTTTCTATGAAACCTTTTGCACCTGCAGTCAGTTTTATAGTCTGATTATATTATTCAAGATTAACGAATTTAGAAGATAGAAAGAGTGCTGTTAGGCAAGAAGTTTGATTCTGAGTCAGAAAACTAAAACAAAAAAAAAATCAAAACCAATCAAATAATTAGTCAAAAAGCCCATACAGACACCAAAGCGCCAGGGCTGGAGGGTACATCCCTAACAGTTTAGCAAAAACCAGAGTAGTCAGAGGCTAAGGTTGTTCTTGCTGTCTTTTGCAGACTATCCACATACCCTCTCCCACCCCCAACAATCCTAACCACTCCTTTAATAAGAGTCCTGTTTAACAAAAACATCCCATTAGAATCGAACCCAAAACCCTGATTTGCAGTGCACCCTTTCGAAAAATCCAATAATGCAAAGAGACAACACAATGGTGTGGAACTCTAAAAGTTCCCCATCCTCCTGCTCCAGAGGCTTCTGCGAACATTAGGGAGGCACGTAAGGAGGTGGGGATCTGTATGGGGTCATGTTCTTGGGACGGGAACCTTTACCCTCCATTGGGACAGAGAAAGGTGGTGGAGGCTGGTAAGGAGGGGCATTAGGATCCTCATCATGTAGAGGTGTGTACTCTCCCAAAAGGTCCTGGTTCAGAGGTGTTGTTTCTGGACTAGCCATGTTGGGATACTCTGGTGGAGGAAGAGGAGGTTTTTCCTCCTGAAGGATAAGAGGCATGCTGGATGATGGAGGTGGCTTGGAGTCATCAAGCTCATCTGCAAAAATGATGGGCACACCTTTTTTAATAAAAGTTGCCTGGTCTTCGATAGTTAGTTTGCCCTTGCGTTTCTTACGATAGCAGATCATGGCAATGATTCCTGCTATCAGCAAAATAGCTGCAACCACCACAGCTGGTATGACAGTGTGAAGATACACATCATCTGTGCTCTGTTTTCCTGCACCCACAGCAGGAGTAACAGGAGATGAGGTTGGATCTGGGATCTCACCCATCGGGACAAACATGTAGTTACGACAGCTTCCTGTACCTCTGACTGTGATATTTGAGGCCCTGAAATCTGGTTCCATGACATATCTGAAGTGTGGTGATGGTCTACCCTCATTATCAGAAATCCTTTTGCTCATATGTTGTATTTGCTCTTTTGGGCAGGGGCTTTGCTGAAGGCTGTTGTTGGTCCATTCCACTATGATCGAACCCTTGACGATGTTCTTCAGGGTAACAGTGCTGCTGTTACGATCACCAAAGGATTGGGCTAGTTTCTTCACAAGAAGTATCTTCTTGTGAATGTCATTTGTGACTGTACGTGCATCACCATCAAATACAGCAGTGAACAACACTGGTGGCTTAACATTGTTTCCCCAGCGATTAACACGGACCTCAAAGGCATCCATTGCATAAAGACCTCCTTTGTCAGTTGCCTGCATAAAATACTCATGTTTTCCTTCATGCTCTTGATCTGGTAATCCATACAACAACTGGCTTGTGCTATTGAACTGTATCCAGGAATCATCCCCAACCACATCATTGCCCTTGCGCAAGGTTAACCTTAACTTATCTGTAGTTCCATCCTCTTTGTCGAAAAATGTATCCGATGGAACCTTCACCTCAAAGTATGTGCCAACATAGGCATTGACCTGATCAATTGGGTTACGAAGCTGGGGTTTAATATTGCCATCAGGCAGAATAGCTATAGGAGTTGTCCGTCTTGGTGGCTTGGTTGTAGTTGTCTTGGGCTCTCTTGGTATAGGGGTTGTCTTCTGTTTCTTTCCTGGTCTCTTTGTTGGTTTCCTAGTGGTGGGTGTTGCTGGAGTCACAGAGGGTCCAACATATACAGGCCTGGTCATGGTGGGCTGGATGGCGATAGTGCTGGTGGTTTCCATTACTCGTGTTGGCTGAGGGGGACCTAAGGTTGGAGTGTAAGCAATTGGATCTCGGGGTCGGAGAGTAGGTTTCACAGGCAATGGCACAGGACCACGGACAGGTGGCGCAGAACTGTCTGAGGTAGGAGCAATGGAAGGAGAGGTTGGTGTGGGAACAATACGAATTGGGGGCTCAGGGTAAGTTGTTGGGGGAAGTAATGAGGGAACAGGGGTAGGTGTGTTGTTCAGCTGCCTACGCACCCTTTTTGGCACATGGGGCTTCTTGTTAGCAATGTGCCATCCAACGACTGGATATCCCAACTGTGCAGACATGGTTCCCTCTTTTGCTGGAACCTGAACACTACTGATATCAGGAATGCTGCTTTGATCTAAACTGCAGCCAAGTTTCCAGGATAAAAGGGCACCATTTTCAACTACCTTTTTGGCATTTCCTGGTCCTGCCATGAAAGCAGACATGTCAAACAAACGGTTGTTGACCACAGGCAAAATCTTCATGTGTTGAAGCCCCATACCAGAGAACTTCTTCATGTTGGCAAGAAGCTCCACCCTCTGCTTGGAGCTCATCTTATTGAGGTCAGCATCTAGAATGACAGTGAGCACTGTAACAGGCTCCTCATTGCCACAGATAAAAGGCTGAGCATCATTGCTGGCAGACTGGATTGCAAGCTGAAAAGGGTCCGTATCAGCATGTTCCTCTGGGTGCACCTCAATGGAGAATACATCTGGGCTTTGGGAGACTTGGCTCTCATTTAAAACAGAAACAGAAATATAGTGAACGCCCTTGTCTGTCTCTAGAGGAAGGCCTTGCAGTGTGCCACTCTCTGCATCCCAATGCAACCATGCTGGGAGAACATCCTTGCTTGCTTCTGTGATCTGTAAAACAGGAAGCAAATACAATAATTATTACTCAAACTAAATGACTTGCATCTGCAATGTAACAGGACCAATGAGCTTACAGTAATATAATGCCAACACGTTCACCTAAAGGTTAACCCCAATTTCATAAAATGACTAATAATTTAATCACATGAATCATGTGTCTTTCTCAAATCATCATTTTAGGTTTTTGTAGTCTTTCCTTTTTCAGTCTTTCCTGGTTGCAAGCACAAATTTTGCATCAAGACAAGAGGGGTGAAGACTATAATAAATGAGAGCTCTTAGAGTGGAATAGAGCTCCGTGCAGCATAAGATACTCCACCAGCTGGAGAGCTGTTCAAAAAGCGCTCAGTCAAAAATAACCAATAATGAATCAATGACATTGAGATGATTCATAACCTAAACAAGCCTCTATACAAATACAAAAATACATCCTTTGCTTCTAGCCCTGCAGAGTGATAGTTTACCCAAAAAATAAAATTTACTCATTTCCCCACGTCTGTATGACTTTGTCTTCTATGCAACCCAAAGGGCAGAATGCTAGTATTTATGAGCCTTTGCTTTTTTTGTTGCATTGCAACAAAACTAAATGAATCTTTATGTTTGGGTGAACTCTTTTAAATTGTTTAATAATAATTCTACATTAAGTCAGTGCTCTATAAAGTTCTAACCAGTACACATCATTCACAGAGGGAACTGGGGCATCAGCAAATGGGCCTTTCATTTCAAAAATCTACCAGCGCCACAACTTTCTCACAGTGCTGCTTTTGAATGTTCCCATCAACTAGTCTGAGCACGTGTGCGCATTTGAACGTGAACCTATCTGATAGGTTAGAGAGATGTTAATAATTCAGGTGGTAGTCTAATTATAGTCTGATAGGTAGTCTTGTTGATTGATAGTGTGCTTAAAACACCAACATTGCTGCACTTCAAATGGTACGTGACTTGCACTGAACAGTGGTATTCTGAGGGCTTAAAGGGTAAGTTTACCAAAAACTTAAAAGCTTATGATTTACTCATTCATATGGTTTCAAGCCCATTAAAGTTTCTTGCATGGAAAACTCAAGGCAGAATATTTATACTGCTTGTTTCAAAACAATAAAAGCGAAGGGGGCAAATACTGTTAAAATCTGAAAGGAAGAATAAAAAAATTTGTGTCTGTATATTTCAATATAGTATGTCAAGATGCATTATAACAGGTTTAACATAAAAAAAACAATAACAATATAAAACAATGGTTCTTTTGTCTATTGTAACCATTAACCAATCACGTCATACCAGTGTAAAATACAAAAAGTGCAAATGAGACGGAAGAGGAAGGGTAACATTTTCATTCCATGTTAAATCTTCTAAAGCCATATAATAGTGAAATGTATTTTTGTATGTATCAGAAGCATCCATCCCCATTTCTTCATTGTTAAAAATATATAAATAAAATTGAAAAATAATAAAAGCACATTTTGCTTAAAAACAGATATTTTTTTTCCATGGAAGTAGTGTGAACCTCTGCTTTGAAACAAAAATCAATTACAGAAAACCGAACTAGGATCAATCCTGAAATTCTCTTTAATTATAGAATACAATTGAATTTATACTTGTTTTGAATAACTGTTTGCAAACACCACTGCAGGATTCGTCCTAAGATGAATATGTCATCAGTTTAAAATACCTTACATAAATTCTGTTCACGGTCAAACTAAAACAAACCCTCCACTGAAACATGCTGGAGATGGTGTCCTTCCCCTTTAATCCTCAGTTTAGCACAAAACAGGGTTAAGACAAGTCTTCAGTGCTACTCTCTAAAACTAGAACAGGACCATCCTCATGAAGACATGCCACACATTTAGGAAACCACATGGTTTCCATAGCAATGATTTATGCAACCCACACTAAAGACAGTATAACTTCTGCCAAAGGAATTGAAAAAGGCAGCAGAAGGGATTCAGGTTGTTAGGGTTAGTTCATTTTTATTTCATACTTTGGTTGCTGTCACAAGTCCGTCAAGGTGGTTCTGAATGGCATGTGTACAAAATTAAGAGAACAATTCTGATACAGAAATGTTCCTTTTCCAGAAACCAGAGCCAGAAAAACAAAGGGCCATTTCTCTAACAAACCTTAGGACCTCTAATCTCTGTAACAGGGTCATAATATCAAAATCTAAGATGGTCTGATGAGAAAAAAAAACGTTTCCCCCCTGAAATGAAGGAATTACATGGACTAATCGAAACTCACTCTGTTGTGGGGCGAATAAAGCTGCCCATTGTTAAGGCACACTTGCGGGGGAGACTGCCAAAAGAAAAGATACCATTGTTGCGATATGACGACAGCTGAAAAGATAAGATTCATAGTTCTGAAGGAGGCGGCTCAGGCATGTCTTTGTGATATTAGGAGAGAGAAATGGTGACAAAGAAAGTGGTGAGGTAGCTGGCTTGGAAAATTTGAAGAGCGAGAGTCCTTTAGTTTGGCCAAGTGGATGTTTACAAGAAACGACTCCTCCAACCCATTTTCTTTGGTTAAAAATTAATGCAACTCTATTGTGGTGTCCGAACACATTTGCACATGCTTCTTTAAATAAAGGGACGTCACATTTTGAGAGCAGCATTTGGTTTTCCAATTTAGATATCAAATGATGACAAATCTTTAAAAATAACCCTCTCTTACCTAGGGAAAACTGCAGGCCTTTTTGAGCAGACTGTGGAACACGACCTATTTCTTAGCTGAAAATTACAAATGAAATGTGGGGTGTGTTCGGGTCGCTTGAGAGGGGGGATTTGTAAAATGTGAATCTCCGCCTGTGTGGTAGAAATCAAAACAGACTTCAAATGGTCAATGGCAGAGCATTTCCGCTACCTTCATCTAGGTAAATGAAAGTTATCAAATGAATGCCAATTCTCTGTGCTGACATTTTTTGAAGTGAAAAGAAAACAGAATAAAGGCTCACCAGGAGAGCTGCTGTTTGTTTATAATAAAACTTAAAATTGCTATTCGATAAGGAGGGAATGTCTGTTTTTGATCCATGCTGTAGAACAGGCAAGAACAAAGGAAAATCTTGTGAATGTGCAGGACGGAAAAAATATTCTGCCAGTGGAGATAAAACTCATGAATGGCAAGCAGTGTTCTTATCTTGGATTGTTATTGGAACACAGTCACATTATGAAAGATGGAAAATTACAGCTGCTTGGACCCGTGTCATTCGTCTCTTGTGGCGGACAGGCAGGTGGAGTATGCAGCAAACTTGACATTTGAATTAAACACTGTCCTATTTCTAGGGACTAGGGTATCTCCAGCAAAAGGGGGCAACAAAGAAAGAGGGATGAAAGAAAGAATGAAGAGTAACACAGGAGACTATACACAGAGAAAATCCTCAGAGCTCCATTTCCTGAAACAATCGCAAGGAGAACAGTCAAGGACACTTAACTAGTCAACCCCTAACTGCCCTCTAGTGGACATAAACCAAACAGCAGGGCAGGTTCCTCTGTTTTACTCACAGCAGCCATGAACTGCATTTTCTTCCCTTTGTTTCGAAACCCAACTAAAAAGAGGCTAAAGAGGACCTTGTTTCTGAAAACGACATCCATGTCAAGACCGCATAAAAACTAAGGGAAAGGGCAGTGGTGCGGCAGAGTAATTCCAGCCTGAAATGACACTACCCCAGCAAAAGCTGGTTGCTATGCAGACGCTCTCATAGCAAATAAAAAGGCAAATACAGAGCTATCTTGAGTTACTTGCATCCGCACACAGACATAAAGTGACTCCAAATTTCCAAAGGGGTTTTATTATCAGCTGCAGGAATACGACTTTTCCACTGCCTCGCTGCCGAACCTAATTAGGTTTCAGTGCCAGTCTGTGTGCTGAAAAAAGGGAGGGGCAGGAGAAGACGAAGATTCCTGCTGTCATGGATGAGCAGGAGAGGAATTCAGATAAATAAAAGGAAGACTGAGAGAGGAAGAAACTCACAAATTCTCTTGTTGAAACAAAAACCGCATTAGCGGCAACAGAAACTGCCTCTGTTTATTATAAAAACCAAGAGATGTTTGAGCGTTTGCCAGTCACCTGTTACATTTAAGACTAGAGCTCTGTGCTTTTTTATTTATGTTCAAAACTGGACAAGGAGTATGCTTTTAAGATGAGCTTTGCTTTCTCTCTTTAAAGTGCATCCCCTCAGTTCCCTTTGATAAAAACAAGACAAGAAATGTAAGCATGAAGTAGGTCAGTGACTTCAAAGGGTCTTTTCAGCAAGTTATTTACGAATATCAGAGGGTCTGAGTATTTCGTGGAAACCATGGTGATGGGTTTGGTGTGAACAAGACACTGAGGACCTGACTCGACAAGATTATGTGCTAAGATTTTGAAACAACCCTAAAACATCAGACTATGCTCATAAACTGCACAATTAATATAACCAAACAATAAAACATGGAAACATATTAGTGGTGGTATAAAGAGCTATACAAATAAAGGTGACTTGACTAATATTTAGGGTTGAGGCTTTAAACAAATACAGCTTAACCTAAAAGCAATGCCCTTACAACCAATCACATCCTCCCATTTTGACTCACATATTCCTCAGAAAATAAAAACAAACCTAGTTTCTTAAATTAAACACTGCAGCTGTAAGCATAATTCATGATTTTGCTAATATCCTGCTCTCTAGTTTCTGAGAGTACAAAATTATTAATAGTTACCAAAGCGGAGTATGAATGCATTAAAGCATGAAAACTCATTGTGGGCAATTGGTCTGGACAGGTCTGAATGGTTATAGAAGGGAACAGCTGTAGGCAGCTTTAACTGTTGGATGTTAGATTCTTTGGCACAGCTGTCAAGACAGATTTTCCAAAAGCACACAAAGGGACTTTTGGTTGCAACTTAAAAATGCGCTTGACAGGGCAGAAATGATCCAGTGAATGTAGGATTACACAGCAGGCCTGAGAACCACCCAACATTTAGACGGGACAGAAGAACACAATGAACAGATAAGGGCAGGGGTCAAGCTTTTAACAACACCTAACATGGACTGGTAAGTAAAAATAAAGACCGCTGGGTGGTCAACAGCTGACACCTGAGCCTGCCGGCATTGTGTTTTTCCACCAGTAGTGTGTTGCTTGGTTTTCAAACCACATGAAATGAGACCTGGTGGATGGTAGACACAGTCCTTGCTGTGTTCTACACATCAATTACATTAGAGTGGAAAATAATACCACATCCTGGCAGGGTTCTAGTAAACAAATATATGCACATTTATGCATGTACATCAAGTTGATCTAAATGTAAAGCTCTGGGTATGCGACTTGCTGCAGCTCTGTCCCATCATGCTTGCATACCATGTGTTAGCAAGTATTATTGCGTTATTACAGGGACCACCAGATGTTATGGTCCATCAGTCATAAGGAAAGTGTAGAATAAGATTTTAGCAGCGCTAAAAATCAGCGCCACTCGTCTTGCAATGACTGAGTAAATTGGCTGGGAAGTGTTGCTGTTGTGCTAATATACCAGTTCTAGAGGAGAAATTTGTTTGCATACATTTGCGACGCATTCAAGAAATCCATGTGATTGGAAACAAAAGAGCCTCTCACCTTTATTTTGCTCCTGGAGTTCTTGGCTTTGATGGGCAGCCACATTTGGAACACCCTGCCCACCACTGCAGAGGAATCCGGCAAGCTGCTGGGCTGCGACACGGCCGCCTCCGCCTCACGAAGGTCCGTCAGCACAGAGGAGTGCATAGAGGCCTCAAGCTGCATTACGTCTCCTAGAACTTCCACAGGGTTCTGGTCCCAGGATGCCCGCACATCCGCTACCAAAAGCAGCATCACAGTCAGCAGCACCAAAACAGTCCTGTCCCCCAGCATGGGGCCATCCACATCCCGGAACCTTCTTTTATTGCGCATGCCTGCCTTTATTTTCTCTCTCTCACACAAAAGAGGACGTCCAGTTGAGGGGGCAGCATGCACCCCGCCGAGTCCGAAAGAACAGATCCTCTTTTCAAAAGCTCAATCCTTTCGTTTTTGTTTTTTTGATGTTGGCCCCTCTTCCCTCCTTTTGTGAAAGTGCCCTCAGTGGTTCTCAAATCCTCATAGTTTAGGGGCTGCCTCTAAGACCTGTGGTGAGAATGAGAGAGGAATTCATTAGCAGGCATTTCAATAGCAAAAGACGACACTGACATGTCTGACTGAGGCATCCGTGACTCATAATGACAGCACCGTAAATCACTTTGGGTTAATAGTACGAGCCAGATCTTATTTTTTTGGTGTCTGGCAGCGTTAATGTTTCATAATGGTTACTTACCCACATGCACACACAGGTGGATGAAGACTAATCTGATTATTATTCACAGCTTTCTTTCACTTTTCTCCTGACATACCATGCCTTTCATTTGTTCTCTGCTTCTTTTGTCATCAAGCATCAGGGTTCAACAATAAGGATTTCAACTGCTGGCCTGGTTTGGCCAATATATACAAATTCTACTTGCCCTACCAACATTTTCACTGACACACAAAAAAAAGTGGCTTTACTACATATAAAACAAAAAAAAAATGTTTAACTACGGTTACCAAAGAACTGTGGTAACCACAACTCAACCATGGCTTTGCTATTAAAGCCATAGTTAACCATGGCATTGGTAGTAAAACCATGGTCATACAAAGGGCTATCAATACACCAAAAAACATGGTTAATGCACTTCAGTTTATATATTTATTTATAATAAAACTTATAATAGTTCATTTATAATAGTTTATAATAAAACTATGAATAATTTCAAAAGGGTAATAATCATAAGGGTATGAGAAATGTTAGAAACATTACTAAAGTAAAGATTGTTCAATAAAACATACACTTATAATTACACATATACACACACACACACTTTACTTAAAAAGTCATTCTTAAAATGTTAACAAAACTTTAACTAGAGATATAGCTAGAACAATGTTTAGTTAAGTCACAGAAATCCTAATGTTTAAATTTTCAGAATATACGAAAACATATTTAAGGCAGTGACTTAGCACTGACCACCTGGACCATCATTATTGTTAAGCACTGAATACGTCCCGAATAACTACTCAACAGAGGAAGACAAAACGGCTCTATGACCATCAAAAAAGTGAAGAAGTCTATGACCTAAACCTCTATGACCCAGATTTACAGAACAATCCAACCGTCCAAACACTTCAGAGGAATGCAGACCATCTGTATTGGGGGGCTCTCTATACTCTAGGGGTTTGTCATTCATGCCGGTCTTTCATTGGGAGATGAAGAGGAGGAGCAGTGCACTCCTGCAGTGAGAAAGGGACAAGGTTTAGTGCAGGGTGGGTTGTGGATTTTATTATGCATTTGAAGAGGGTGCAGCTCCATACAATGGAGATGATTTCCCCCGAGAACCACTCTTGGGTCCCAGTGTCCAACCCATGAACGAGAAAAGCGAATACGAGAGAAGTTAGAGCAGTCTCTCACGCTCTGTCTCTAGTGGGAGCTAAAAAGGAGCTTTTTCAGAACAACATCAACATTGTAGGAAACAACATTAACATTGCAGGTACAACTCACCCAGTTATCCATCAGCATTTCATTGTAAAAGCCAGCGGGAAAGTTATTCCTAGAACAATGATCAAACAACCAACATCCATTTTCAAAACCAGGTTTATTTTTGCCGTCTCAACCTGACACTGGCAAAACACTGTCTTGGACTGTTGAAGAATACACCGGATGGAAATCAAAGACACATGGATAATATCAAAAGTGAATTACTGCTGGAAGCAAAAACATTCTATGGCTGAGAAAGAACATAAGGTGTGTTTGTGGTCCTGCTGAGACTAGAAAACCAGAGCTGGAATTTCAGAGAATGTAAAACAAACCGTCAGATTCACTAAACAGTTTGCCAAAGATCATCAAAGGCCTACAATCAGCTGGGCTGCTTCCTTTATAGATTTTCAGATAAAAGTAAATCTAAATCCATCCCGTTCAGTTCAATAAGCTATTCATTTCAAGTCACTACAGACTGAATCGTTGGGATTTAGTGACCAATTTAAATTGGTGCAGCTCTTAAGTTTACAGCCACAGACTTCATTCAGAAACAGTCCTTGAATTATTCAGTCCAAACAGCAACTTTCAATACACAAACTGAGAATTTCAAAACGCATGCTTTTTTAATTCATGTTGCAAGTGATATTGTAATAGATTTATTTGTCCATGTTACTCCAAAGAAGCAAAAGTTTATCTTTGCAATTAGGGGTTGGCTATATACAGGTTAAGATAATATATACTGGTGAAAATATCTCTGTATACTCTACATTTGCTTCTCAGTGGCCCTATAGATTCAGCAACATTATGTAATCATATTTTATATGTTATGCATGTAATTTGAATGGATTGTTAGGAGAAAGCCACACAGTACAACGCTAAGTAATGTTAAGAAAATGCGTCTTCCTACTGGGTCATCCACATAAGCAAACAGTGCGACCAGTGAAGTCAGATTCAAACAAATGACTCTTATGATCCTGTTCTTTCTGTAAAGTACATTACACAAGTTCAACAAGGTGGGAATGCAATATGTTGACTTCTAAATATGAGAGAACAATTACAAAAATTCTACCTTTGAGGCACATTCTCCAAAGACTTCCTCCAATGAGACTGGATGACAGAAGCCTTTGCCTTTTAAACAATTCCAAACCTCAGAAAACATTCCTGGTGATTTAAAATACCTGCTAAACTCGTGCTCTGAACACTGCTAATCCTTCTGTTTCAATCTTAGCTGACACGAGCTGATGACTAAAGACAACGACTGCACGTTTACTGCAAACTCCCTTCACCTTTAAACAAGGTTTTTTAAAGCTTGAATTGGAAGTCTGCGGAATGCCCGAAGTCTTATCACATATCACTGAAGTTGACAGGTATGGCTGGAGGTACAGTCTGTGACATGACCCTCTTCAGATTTCCATGCTTGTCCACTACAGTTCTACTGTCTACTGATGGAACTGGGAGGTACATGAAAGAACCTAAACCTCATCTCCGGTTACGGATAAAGACTTTCTGAGCACTTTCAGTTCTCAGGAATGGTGGCCACTCACAGAAAGGTGGAAAAAAACACCTCTCACAACATTCCTCCCTTGATTAGCCCGGATCAAGAACTGGTCTGGTCACAGGAACCCTGCCGCCAGGCTTACTAGCAGTCCGCTCGGCCCCTTTCAGCAGTCAAACGTGACCAGAGAAGCCTCTGAAATGAATCTTTCTGATTCCACAACTCTAAAGAGGGAATGAAAACCATTTCATCGGTGGGAAAAAAAATGAGAATACCAAAGGACTGAAGGCCCCTATATGCCAGAACAACAACAGAGGGCCACATTGTGTAGGAGCCCTGAAACAGTCCACTGGACGTGCTGGGAGATTCAAATCTGACAGGGATGCATGTTGGTTGGGGGAAAGGGCAGGCAGTGATGGGTTTGCAGAAAACAGTGGAGTTGGCAGAGCGGGAGTGTGCCCTTTGCCCTAGAACCTTGGTAACACCCTGTGTCCATCACCCTGCAGGGGCCGTGCTATTGGACTATAAAAGGCATTGAGTCAGGCATTCCAGTTGGAGCAAGTAGCCACTGTTTACTCACAGCCTTCACCTTTTAAAAAATGAGCCAAGGTGCCTTTGCTGGATTAGTCGGCTCTCACACTTTTTCCAACTGATCTTTTTATAAAGTGACCACACAAATAAAGTGATTCATTTACCTTAGTCCTTTTTAACTTCCACTTGCCAAAAATCACATTAGTCACCAAACTGAAGTTCGTAGTCAGTATATCTGTGCACAAGTATTTTATCCTCCCTTTTCAAATAAACTAGTCCTGCACATCCTTCGTTCTTATCCTAACTTGGAACAGTTTCACAAACACCGTCTCATCGCTATGCGTCACTGCTGAATCTACAATACCACAGCAAAAGCAATTATGTTCTACCCAAGTTGTGGCTTTGCAGTCTGAATTGAATGTGATGAGATAAAAAGGACGGGTACCATGAAATAATACAAAGTCATTAAAAAGACAACATGTCTCACTATTGTGTTTGCTGGCTGCACACTAAAGTAAACACACAGTGCAGGCTGATTCAAGAACAAGCGACTCTTAAGAGCTGGTTCTTCTAATAAATTTGTCAAAAAGACTCAAACCATTAATTACTGAACAAAGTCAGAATAGTTGCCGCATTTATGCTGGTCTCGCAACTGGATGTTTTATATGTCCTATAATTAAATGATACACAGTAAGAAAACATTAATGCACATTAATACAAGAACAAAAATATATTGGTATAAATTACATTTTATAATACCAAAATTAATAAAACAAAAACATAATATCAAGTTGTTCGGTTGTAGTAAGGAAGATATGTGGGTAGCAAGGGTCTCCCCTGCTAAAAACAGATAATTTTGTAAGAAAGACTGTTGATGCCACAAAACATGTTTACCACAGTCAAAGCACACAGCTCAGCTCTGACTGCTCTAAAACAGAAATGCACCAACAACTCACCACCACAAACTAACATCTGAAGACTTTGATATAAATAAGCATCAACAAGTGAACCAGCAACCTATCGCAGACAGGATGATGTCAGGTGTATTTTTAAGGATTCTGAAGCCAGAGCCTGACGAATTGCAGGCTATATTCTTCAATTAAAAAGCTTCAAGCTGAGAACTGAGAATATGACCACAGGCAAGGTGATATCAACCAAGAACTTCATAAAAGTTAAACAAACCCATTTTTTTCAAACAAACAGGCAAAGTAAACTGCCTTGAAAATAGTATGCAAGTGTTGTCGGCAGTTTGTTATTCCTTGTATGTGCACAAAGGCAAAAAGATACGGTTAAGATGAAAAAAGACAAGAAACTAAGGAAAACTGTGAGAAGAAAGATGTGAGCACCAGCACCCTCTTGTTCTATTCATTCTGGTTATTCATTTCTGATTTAAGAATGTAGTATTTATGAATTATTAAACAGGGAGATTCCAAATCGCATTACAACCATTTGCCAACAGCTTTTGTAAAAGTCAATACATGCAGCGTGAGGGCATTTTCCTCCCATCTTTATTTATTGGTGGTGGTTACGCCACCTGAAGCCATGACTTTAAAAATCAAAAGTGCTGCCACAACAGTAAAATGCTCATCCGGTGATGCTTTTACTATCCTGGTATAGTTCTGTGGAGTCCCTTAGTGAGGTACCCTTTATAGTGAGATGTGAACCCTCAGCAGGGTCAGAGGTTACAACCACACTCCTCATTTGATGAGTGAGTAACAGAGAAGAGGCCTTTCCTAAAGAGACTGCCTGCAGTGATTAATGACTCAGATATGGAGGCATCAATAGCACGCCATTCACGTGAGCATTCAGCCTGGATTTCCGCAGCACCTGTAACACCTCCAGTAGCCAATCAGACTACTCTTTCACCTAAGCCCTGGTCAGCTCAAAGCCAATCTTCTCTGATTCACACTGTACTTCTCCCCGCCCTGCTCTGACACAGCTGAGCCTTCTATTAATGGCAACTGCATGGCATGACAGAATCGGAGATAGAAGCCAGATAAAGAAGTTGTATTCACAACTGGAAAACCGAGTCGTTCCTGGCAACAGCCCAGACTTTAAGCAGTTCACATGAGCAAAGACAGTGAATGATACAGGCTACACTAGAGGGCTGCACAATATTGAGGAAACGTGTGATAACTTGCTACATAATGTGATATGTGGTATTCGGTAATGATAATGTTTTAAGTTTGTCAAAATCTTTTTAAATTCTATTAAAATATTTAAAAACGGAACATTTTATAATAAACATGTTTCACATTGTTTATATAATATTTGTGTGTCAAGTCTCTCTGCATCGACCTAAAACTCTGCTTATACATAACTTTTTAAAGTATTAAAATCATTTAAATATTGCAAACCATTGCAATATGCACATTCACGAAATTTGCGATAAATCTGGCAGCCCTACTTCACTGCAAAAATTTAAATATATTTAAACTTGTCTTTGACTTGTTAAAGAACAACATCAAGAACATTTTGGGAGCTTCTGCTAATTATCTGAAAGAGGAAATCACATACAGAAATGGGAAGACATAACAGGCTAGAATAAAATCCGTTTCCCAGACAAGCACCTTAAGCATATGTCTGAAGCATACATGCTATCATGAAGCAAGTTGCTTTAGACAGCATCCGCTAAGGATGCTTACACGCTAAAGAAAGCTCAGACAGCATATTTAATGGATGGTAATGAGCAAGATGCATTTTGAGCATGTGGAATGAGTAAGATCAGTTTGAAATCAATTGGAAATGCAGCTCCTGCAAATTTAACAGAAACTGCTTCTCAATGCATGGCTTCAGAGATCAGTTCATTACAACAATTAAAATTTGTCAAACTATTGGTCATGTTGGGACATGACTTTCGCTGATGCATGTATTCTTTATGCATTTTTCCTCAATCTTGCACAAGGTGTATTATCCTCAAACACATTCACGCATTCTCTGAAAAGCGTAAACTTCAGACTGTGGACATCTTAAGCCGTAATTTGGACACCCCAAAAACATAAAGCCAGAGTTTATGCACGGATTGCCATGCTATGTCCCAGAGCTTAATTCAATTCATGCATGAGTGAATCTGGGTGAGTCTTTGTGGTACACAACAGGAAAGAACGGTGTGGGGTAAATCCATTTTAAAACAACAGAATGGAACAAAACACAATAAAAGTGATCAGCAGGCCCACTACAACTAGGGGTGGAACGTCACACCCAGGGTCATTTTAAATGAAAGTGCCCTTACAAACAAACAGGTCCACACATGCCTGTAGAGCAAACATGAACTAGAAGCCCCAACAACATCCTAACACTTGAGTAAGGGGAGTGGAAGACATATCTGACCACATGCATGCATGCAACAAGGGAAGCTTATTATGAAGAATGCATCTCAAGTTTCCACAACCACCTATAAACCACTGCAAAATCACTTTTAAAAACTGGACGTTTAAATGGATTATGATATAATTATATCCACATATGCTTTCTTTCATCACATTATAAAAGACTGCATTAGAAGTAGCAAAAAACAATGCAATCAGATAATAGCTGCATGCAGGAATTATGTAACTTGGTTTGCTTATAATATCTTGCATGGGAATCCGTGTCTCTGTGCTTGAAGATATGAAAACAGGCCTGGCAGCAGTGCTTACACCTCTCTAACGCATTTTTAATTTGATGACGAGCTAAAATGAATTGAGAGAAACAATTTAGGGAATTACAGCACTTTCCCAAACGAAAAGCAACGCATGTTCCCTTTGATTAAAACTCGGGAAAGTCAGTCGTCAGCTATTTCTCTTTGATGGCAGCATAGCTTGTGAAGAGTTTGACTGTGATTCACTTAAGAGTCTCCTCGGCTGCCTGTAATTATGTAAAAACAAAACAATTACGACAAAAACGGAACAAAAGGTAATGCTTGTTAAATTCAATGAATTTGTAGCTAGCAAGATCATTTACATTTGGTCAGTTTAAGGCGCTGCATACATACATATTGTTTCAGAAACCAACACTTTTAGCTTTCTTGCAGTGTCCTATGTATCTCAGGATTCAATTTCCTCAGATTAACAGCAAAAAAACTACATCCAGGCTACAGAGATCACTCTGGAAGGTTTAATAGCTAGTCATCCAATTCCTGCTTCAATTAAAGAAATGTTTGTCCTTGGGCGATCAAGGCAGTCATTTCAGAACAGAACTTCAAACACAGTCCTTAAATCTTCCCAACAAATTGAGATTCAGACCCTCAATGTGGCAGGGACAAAAATGCAGCTTGAAGTCTTTCAGCTTGGTAGATAATGGCACTTCTTTCAATAAAAATCATGCAGGGCAAGAGGAGTTCCTGTAAGAACACGATGACCTTTGTAATTATGTCTGACAAACGTCTAAAACCAGTCCTGGTGTGAAACGGCCCACGACAGGGCACTCTGCCATCTAGAGCTACCTGATTTGGTACCAACTGGTAGAGGGTGCAAATCACAGCTGAAAAATCCATAGACTCTAAACATGTACCAAGACACCAACCTAATCCCAAAATCACTCCACGGATACAAGGCCAATCCCCCAATCATGTCACAGTTGTCTTGGTTTAGATGGTTTTGGCATTATTCCTCCCTCGCTTAACTTACACAAACCAGCTAACATTTGAATTCAACATTATACTGCGTCTTTATTTTACTTCCATACTGTAACTTATGTCTTAGCGAAACAGGATATTCAATAAGATAAAAAAAATGTAGGGTGGGATTTGTTATTCACTGGCAATTATCTATCTTATAAATGGGAACTGTGTGACAGGTGTTATTTACAGAGGTGGTCAGGTGGAGCAAAACATTCAGTTTTTATTTCTTTGGAACAACACAACCAATGAATCATTCACAACAAAATACAGGAACATATTAAAAAACAATAGGATCGATTTTGATTTTATGTTGACCTTAAGGTAAGTTGATGAAAAGGTTCCCCCCAGAGTCCTGTTTGCAGAGATGCATGGCATTCTGGGAAGATATCTGGATTACAGCCAATGAAAGATATTGTCTTTGGTCACCCAGTCATTTTTATCATTGACAAGGCTATAAACACAACAAACACCCATATGGAAAGTTTCCACAAGGTCATATCAAAAGAGCAGCAGACACCGGAGAACTCTTATCAGCACAACAACAGTAAAGATAAAACTAGAGAATGATTGAGAATGATGAATCAAAAGCAAGTGAACCAAATCACCAACCCTAATGAATCAGAAATGGCTGTT